>OX419187.1:3307635-4557635 GCA_948465475.1 Thalpophila matura | reverse complement strand
CTGGCAATTATATTAATAAAAATACTACTGAAACATTTCATATATTAAAAACTTCAAACATCCTTAAACACCGACGCGAACGTATAACTCTATGATTTCAAACGCCAAAGGTTATTGTAATGCTACGTAAATATTTGAATACCGAACGTTTCGAATTACTTGAATCGAAATTAAATTTTCTCCCAACCCTAGCCGGCGTAAAATTATATAGACATCGGAGTATGCATTTGTTAGTAAAAAAAAGTAGCCGCACATAAAAGTCGACTCAATAATCGTGGTAATCGAATCACGAATGTACTTTTTTTAGTTTTATACTTATCATTGGAACGAGATAAAAATAGTCGTGAGTTCTTTCACACCAAAGTTAAATAACCGACAAGTTATGTTTTGTTTTTTATTTTTTCGCCGCGCGGACAATGTTGGCTTTCGAGGCAAAGGCTTTTTGTCAATCACCGATCCCGTTGGTGCTATATTTCGGTGCAGGTTATGTTACTCTCAGGAACACTGCACGTGAATTTATTATTGTGTCATGGATAGCGTGGCTCTCATGTTTGTTGAACAAAAGTTTAAGCTTTGAGAATATGGTTTCGCGCCCGCTGACCAGATTTACATGGATAGTTTAATTAATGTTTTGTCACTGAAATGTTTTACAACTATAATACGATGTTTATCAAACACGAACATAATGAAAATGGTGAACTTTTCACAAATAAGTTAGATATAGTAAACCCACATTTGCTTGTCATGAACCTGATAAAGTTTGCGAAATAATACGGTCACGTCGCGTCGTAATCGAGTTAGAATTATCATTGTTAAAAAAACTGAACACTATGCACGTCTGAAATACGAAATGCTACCTCTTTTAGTATGCTAAGCGTGTACTTAAACACTACTTAGTAACTACAAAGCTCGCAAGCTTGGTCTTAACTATGAAAACATTAAACACTATTTGTTATGCATACTATCCATTGCTGCTACGGTTGTGACGGAGACATCCTTCTTTCATCATTTAGTGCTGGCAATCTTCCATTGCTGGCCACTTCATTCATCCCATTCTTCTAAATTCGGTTTAGATTTTAACTTTAAATTTCAAAATTAGAACATCTCATATTTTTTTGCATTGTTTCGTCATTCTTTGCCTGGTCTCCAACGACATCACTTGTGACCGCTGAACCGCTGTACTGTTATTATTTATTACCTACTACCTATTTATCGAGTGTGCAAAGCTATAAGCAAATAGTCTCTTTTTGTAACAGTTATTTTTATACGTTATAAAGTGCAAATATACAACCTACGTCTCGTAATATACCTCTCCAACCATCCTGCAGTGTTTTATTTCAATATCAAGATTTGTGTCTGTGGAGGCTCTCTCTCATAGCTCATAACTTACTAACTACTACTACTAACTTGAAAATTCTAAAGGCAGCACCTCAGAAGCAGTGGAATATAGAATAACTTTATCGGTAGATATTATTGCATCAATATCGCGGTATCCCAACGGACATGTAAGTACGACGAATGTATTATCGGTAAGACGTACATATGCCAGTAATTTATGGACGGAATACCTGATAACACGACACGCCATATTGGAATTGCTATTTCGTGCGGTGTAATCCTATATGCTTACTAATAAATTAGCATATAGGGAGTAAGCAAGCCTATGGTAAATACAGAGGTCTTCATACTAGCGTATATTGACAGTCCAATCTTAGACCAAAGTCTTTTGTTATGCAAATGCAAGAGATCTTAGATTGGATACTAAAATGTTCTAATATTACCCAAGATAACGTCACGACTATCGTTTATTTGATATCATTTGTCCCACTTTCACGGAATAAAACTATGTGATTTATCTGCTAACATCCACTTATTGTCCCAACGTAATGTCTAAAGAACAATCCCGAGCATTATTTCGACATATTCAGCATAATTCTGCCGTAAAAAAAACATCTCCAACCAAAATATTCCTAATATCGCAGATATGAAATATAACAAAAAAAACTTGTTAGAGACTCTTTGACTGTTTTGGGGATAGTAACTGAAATATTCCGTCCACATTTGAATGATCAAAGAAATCGGATGGAGGTAACGGGCCCCTTTGAGTAGGAGGATATAAAGGTTCTCCCTAATACAACTAAGGCCTAATATTAGGTCGATTGCTGCCTTCGGCAAGTGACTTCGGCTTGTCGAAGCACTGCTTACACCGAGACAACTACCGTCTTCGGCAAACCGAAGTCGCTTGACGAAAGCGGCAATCGAAGTGCAGTTTATACCAAGTCGACTGTTGTCTTCGTATAAAGCTTGGCGCGAATATTTGTTACCGGCGACGGTCTATTCGCTTGTCGACTCAGTCGATTTCTGCTGGAAACTGTTAAACGAGTAGGTGCTTAACTGAGTCGGTTGCTGATTTTGCTGGGTCAGCGAAGCAGACCTGTCGACCTAGTGTAACATAGCCATTAACTACAGATTTAAATCACTGTGACATGTAAAAGGATCCAGGGGGGTGATTCTCGCGGGTTCGATATTGATATCGAATTCGATATATATTGCAACAACTGTCAAAATCCCTACCATTTTGACATTTGTTGCAATATATTATATCGAATTCGATATCAATATATCACCCGCGAGAATCACCCCCCAGATAGTTCTTTGTGAGTTGCCAGTTAATTAAATAGAGTTGTCGGGTTTGATTAGAGATGTTCTGTCGCCTAACGAATGCCTGTGTTAAGTTACCTAGGTATGCAAGCAGATTTAAAAATCGTGTTTTTTATTGTTTCTTGTCGTGTTTCTATTTTATATAACACGTGGTTCATTCGATTCGATTAGAACACTATTATGTTAAAGAGTAATTTGATCCCCTTTATTTGAAGCACTGAAGCTATATTTTTAAAGCCGTGTGAAGTGTATTTAAAGCCATTTTTCTTTTCGGGTCTTTAGTTTTTCTTATCGGTAAATTCTTTTTCATAACTTACCAATAAATAACCTAGAAGAAAAATCTTTCTGGGAACGCGTCAATATATCAGAACAGTTCGCAGTCAATAACGCAACTATTAGTTACAAACGGCTTATAGCATCGGGGGTTATATTATAATGAAAACACGTAGCAGCCTGTAATGACTTTCTGGAGCAAAAAGTCCAGTGGAGGCGTGTTTATGGCGCGTACCCTGGGGCACTGCTTTGCGGTTGGTGTAAGGGCACCGCCATACCCGCGATATATCGTGCATTCTCAAACGCTCCAATTTTGAATTCAAAATCAAATCATTTTGAGAACGAAATGCTGAGCGGTGAATGGATGGAATGGATTAGCGTTTTGTGTTCCGTGTTTTGTAATGAATAATGATGCATCTCGATGTGGCTCGCAATAAATCAGTGGTATTCAATTTACTACGGAAATGATTTTATGTTCAATTGAATCGTTGTGCAAACGGGATTTAGTACCAATTTTTCAAGGAATTGCAAATCTCGTAAATGTGTTGGAGCCTTAACTCTCAATAGCGCCGCAGACGTCATTAATACTAGATGATATTTTTTTATCACAGTACTTCTAGTTGGCGAACTAACAACTCGCATTTATTATGCTCTTTGTAAATGTACTTTCGTAACAAAAAGTAACGTTTCCTAGGTAATTTTCTCTGGAATTTATTTAAATAGGTATATGATGCTATATGTATATGAAGTTCAGTAACATTTATACTTGTTTTAAACCTTACTCGGGGTTTGTTGAAATAATGCCATTATACCTACTATTAAAATGTACACATTTATATCATGAATATTTTTGAAGTTTGAAGAATTGTTATAATTTTACGATTTTGATTTAAAACATGTTGTCGTTTTGTTTATTCTAAAGATTTATAATATCGTTAAAATTATAAAATTACTAACTGAAGTTATCAAAACATTTTACTTGTCGTTATGGCTAAGTTAATATACACAAAGCGCTCTTAACAATTAATATTGCAAGTACCTATTTCTTCAAATGTAACCAACAAATTAATTGCCTTACACAAAATATGCCAATAAATAATTAATAATTATTGTTAACAATAAAAGCGCCTTCAGAAACATCTACACTGTCTTTATACGGTACATTTTATATATTGCCAGTTGACAAAATCACGGTACTACGGGTGAAATTGACTGCAGTGCCACTAAATACATATTATTATGTGATTATAATTATCTTTGTGAAAAACAAAATTGTGAGGTGAACTTGTTTATTTTTTTACTATGTATTTTTTATTTTTCGTTTAGTAATAAGTATCAAGTTTTAGACGGTATACCTACAATTTTCCATATATATGGAGAAAAACCGCGGTTAGTACGCCTACGTAAAGATTTTCATTTATTTGTTAATATTTCACGGATTTTGATATTATAATAAGGAAGGTAATGTGTAAACGTATAGATAGCATCGTAAACTGCGGCGTGTGAATATTCTCGCTCGTATTTTTAGGTGTATGAAGGAAGCTTTAAATAAATAATCCTTTGAAGCATGAGATTTTCTTCTAAGCAAAAGATTACAAAGAGAAAATGTTGACGCATGTAAGAAAAATATCAAACGCCTCCTCATAAATACTGATGTTTGTAAAACGCGGAAGTACTGAGTTATCTTGTAGCGTTTTGTATTTTTGTTGTTGTAGGTAACTGTTTAAGATCATACAACGTTAATTACAGATTAAACGATGGGTTTACTGTCTTACATTTATTATTGCGTTTTGCATTGGTGTGGACACACCTTTTCGCTAAGCCAAGATTTTTTTCAATAGATTATCATTATAATCTACAGGCAAATAAATTGAATTCATATCTTTCTTTTCGCGGGTTCTGCACAAAAGTTCAACAGGTTTACGTTCCAATGTATCATCGACTTTTGTCGGAACTCTCCCGCAGTTGTCACTTGTCAAACGAACAGGCACACTCCGTCACTGAAAACACTTGCAGCAGCGGAAATGACACTCGTCTTCTTTCCCAGACCTTACAAAGTAAAAAAAAAGTATTTATACGTAGTCATCGGAGCATGTCAAGCATTTTCGGATGCACGCTATCTAAATTGCGGACTTGGCGTGGGAATGACTCCGCCCGGTCATTACCTTACTGCCACACAGTTATCCGTTGTGAAACAATAACTGTTACTTATTAATTAAACAGCACACTCACACCCTCATCTGCATTCAATAGCTAACGAGACTTTACGCTTTTTCTTAGTATTTAGCATGTAATTATGTTTGTAAACAATCGTTGTCATTACCGTTAGCTCCCTTACATTTTTCGAATGGATTTTTCATTTAGAGTATAATACTTTAACTTATTTAGGATTCTGATGGACTGACTCGATTCTACAGCCCATCAGGCATATTTGCAGATGTAAAGGTGAACGATTTTTATGCTGTAATGCGTAAAAATCAGCTTCTCTGATGCAGATTTGGGGGAGCACCAACAGAATCCTAAATATGATTTCTGAAAGATTCGCCTGGTTTCTTGACGAATGAGGCTTTAGTTTTAGAATGTAGGACATGAGTATTTATGTGGTTATTTAGGATTCAAATAAATTATGATTTTATAATGAATACTAGCACTTCGCCCGCGACTTCGTCCGCGTGTCCCACAGGAACTGTGCATTTTTCGGGATAAAAAGTAGCCTATATTACTCAGTGATAATGTAGCTTTCTATTAGTGAAAGAATTTTTAAAATCGGTCTAGTAGTTTCGGAGCCTATTCGGTACAAAAAAAATCTTTCCTCTTTATAATATTAGTATAGATTATGAAATATTAATTTTGTTTTAAGACTTTAAATCAAATAATTACTTTATTTAACTAACAACATTTACTCTAAAATAAATATTGTTGATCGAAGAAAATACTCGTAAATACACTTAATTTTATATTTATATTGATACTTTTGTTTCCAATTACTATAATCCATATTAGGACATCGTGTGTATCGAAGTTATCGAATGGGGGATCAAGTTTTGTATGTCGAGTGTCATTGTATCCACACTTTCATTATTGGAGATATCTTTCAAGTTGCGAAGATATAGGAGTCCAATATAACAAGATGGGAGAAAAGATTGATAGGATCGCTGCAGAATAACAAGATACTATTTTCTTTTGAACATGTAACAAGATTGTGGTTTCTAGGTTATTATTAGAACTATCAATGTTTTATTTATGAAATGTTGTTGACAAGTTTTATGCTGTACCTACCTATAATATTGTTTTTGTTCACAGTCTCAAAGTATTATTGGCAGTTGGTTTGATTCTCACGAAAAAAGGCTCTCCCCACACAGGTGCAATAATTTCGGCCGATAATATCGCATGCGTTATTGCGATAATGCGTCACTGTCCCGTACAGCTGCGTTTATATCGTCCAATATTTGCAGCGTGTTTCAAGTAGCGCTGCTATAATAACGCATCGTTATTATCGCAACACAGCGTAAGATCGCATGCGTCCTAATACAAATAATAAACATCGCAATAACGCTGGCAATATTATCGATCGATATTATGGCACCTGTGGTAGGGAAACCTAAAGTACACACCATTACAAAAATCTAAAGAAATAGAAGCAACCAATGATATTTTTCATACCTACCAAAAAATAAAGCAGACATTTCTAGAAATACGGAGTCAAAAATAAGTGTTTTCATTCAATTCTGCCAATACAGCGTTGATAAATTGAGTTATTTGTTCCGGACTGTTTATTGACGTTTCGTATACCAACAATTTTAACTTTATCAAAAGATTTACCTATTCTTCGATTTGTTTTTTTTATAAAAAAAGGTTTGATTTTTTTTACGTTTTCTCCAAATTAGATTTTTTTACAATTGCCTCTTTGGTCTAGTGGTACAAAGCGTGACTGCTGAGCTGGTCCTGGGTTCGATCCCCAAGTTGGGCAAAATGTCATTGGATTTTTCTATTAGGAAATTGTCAGTAGCAGCGCAGTATGGATTTGTGCTCAGTTAATGCTAATAAACTCTCTCTCGCTTAAATGGAACTTAAACATTACTGGCAAAATATATAACAGGTGTACTGTACACTCCTCTGCCTAACCCTTCGGAGAATACCGACGTGGCGTTATGTTTATGTAAATAAACGTGTCACACACCTTGGTTTTATGTAATTTCAAACACATTGAAATTTCACATAACATATAGGAATAAATGTCCGGCGTTTATCGTAAAAAAAAGCAAAGTTTAGTATGAAATAAATCCTGCCACATAGTTTGTTACCATCCAGAGAATCCGTGCATTTGATACATGTATATGCCCTTTTCGTTATAAAACTTCAAAAGAAAATCTTTATCCACATTCAGTATCCAATTTAAGTTTGTAGGTCGTCATTACCGTTTCTCAGTCCGTTGCATTTGTACAGCCGTTGATTCAGTTATCAAGTCCGCGACGTTCCCTCCACCTGTTTTCTTTTCACCCTTTCATTTCCTCCAGCCGGGGGTGAAGGCTTTATGACGTCAGAGCCATGAACGCTGAGGATTTTCTAGCTAGTATCAGATTTACTGTCTTCGTAAATGAAGGTTTGTTTTAAAAGAAAAATGTATTTTGTATCTTCGTTAAAACAACCCGACTACGAAAAAACTCAAAAAACTACCTTTAAAGGGTTAAAAACAATAAAAACCTTACAAGTGCGAGTAGGATTCGTGTACTCCTTCCTTTTGAGGCACGGAACCCTAAAAATGTATTTAGTAGCTGCGTTAAAACAATCCGACTACGAAAAAGCTTAAAAAAAACGACCTTTTTAGAATAAATAAATAAGAACGTCGTGATTACAATGACTTTCAGAGTATAGAAGATAGTTTGATGCCAATTTGCAGACACTTTTTTGCTGCGTCAAAGTTAGTTAAAAAAACTAAAAAATAGAGAGGTTTTGATGGGGTAACAAAGACTAATTAAAATAGTTTCAAATACCATTAAATTTCAGCAGATGTTGCTACGTTATAACAGCGTATTGGGTTCTCGGAACGGAGTAAATAGATGCCGAGATAGCTTTTCTATGAAGTTTGTAAATTACGTAAAATTCACCTGTTAGTTTCACCGCAGTAGTTCAACTAAATCCCATTTTAGCTCCAAACTTTTCGACCGCATAGTTCACATTAGAAGCCGTAATTTTCAGTTTCACAGAAAAATAAACAACACAAACATGATATATTTTAATAACCTTTGTTAGTTATAAAGTCCTGAGTCAGTTTCTTTTTAGGGTTCCGTACCTTAAAAGAAAATAAACGGAACGGTTCGTCTGATAACGCTTTTTTTCTCAAGAACGGGTAGAGGTATCAAGTTGAAATGAATTATCATTATCATTACATTATAAGCTTTAAGTTCCTAAGGAGGTGTAAAAAACCTAAGCTTCAAAAGTCACACATTTTGATGGAGGTAATTAGTAACAGCGCCATTCATCGGTAATAGGGTGCAAGAAGAAAGCAGCCCTCTGAGTGACGATACCTAACCGCTCGCTTGCTTTTGGAAATGTTCATTTCTAATACATTTAAGTACGTCCAGCGCACTTTGGGCATTCAGTCAACCTCGCTACTGGATGGTAAGGATATTTCTATTTCCATCTAAAAACTAGCTTATACCGACACTAAAAAGAAGAAGATAGCGCCATCTATGAAAACATAATCTTGCTCTCGATAAATCTACGCGTACAATAAGTTTGACAAGTTGCATAACGTATAAATAACTAAAGTTTTTGGGCGCTGATCCAAGGTTTTAAACGATCATTCCCGCTCTCCACAACTGGTGGATGATGACAGGATTTTTAAAATTGTCTCACTGTCCTCCAGAGGTGGCTAACGGAAACTCCTCGGTAGGTACGCGATTTAACAATAACAATATACGTAATCAAGTTTCTACGGAACCTTCAAGGCGCGAGTCCTACTCGCCCTTGGCCGGTTTTTTTCAGTTTTATAGCGCCAAGCCATCACCTTGCTTTAATAATCTTTTAGCTCAGAATACAGAAAGAAAAGGTGGAAATGACAGTAAAGGCTAGAAATTTAATAAACTTATAAACCGTTTCCAAAAGTGATGAAGTTTGTTGGTCCTTATTTCGTTTTCTACGTAAATATTATTATTTTAGATTAACAGAGAAAGCTTTATTCTAGAAATTAGATTAGAACTTCGTGACTTACTGAAATGAGATTGCGTTTGTTAGTGCTACCATTTTGTAACCTAACCTAGATCATGTTGAACAATGAAATATGAGTTTCATTGAGTTTCTCGCGATAGTATTTTATTCTAGTGACGCATTTAAAAAAATCGCCTCATTCAGGTCGAAGTCAATTGTGTCTATTAAGGGCCGATTTCACCAATGTCAGATAACATTTATCCAAGGAATAAAGTTGAGATTTGACAGATTTTGTATAGAACATCTGTCAAATCTGAACTTTATTCCTTGGATAAATGTTATCTGACGTTGGTGAAATCGGCTCTAAGTGCGACAGACGAACGATTAAGAACTAAATTCTAATAAATCATAGGAAAGGCTTTTAATAAAATAAAAAAAGTGTTTCGATTAATTCATTATCCGGATGATATAATTAATCAATGAATATTATTTATTGTTGATACAATCATAATTGTAAAATGACTTCAATTTTTATTTCAGTTTTAACATACACTGATATTTGTAAAATTACTAAGGTTTCTACTACCTCTCCTAATTGCTATTAAAAATAGAATATCTTTTAGAAACCTTGTGAGCAAGGTCAATTAAGAAACCAGTAAGTTGCAGTAAGTTCAAATGTAACATGAGTAGTCATTAGCGGCGCAGTACTTAATGCAGGGCTGACACACATTCCAAGAACTCGCTGCACTAGTATGAATGAAAATGTTCTATTTCTATGAAATATTATGTGGAGTAGGTACCTACTTAGAGCGAGTTGTAGACTTAAACTACATACATAAATTTATTATTTTAGTATAATTTATCATTTATTTAAGTACATGATTGTGTTCTGTTTTTTTCCGGTAACATTAATTTCCTTGATAAGTGGTTACATGAAGGAGAAAAAAAATTAAAAACAAGATAAGGTTTATTCAGCAAAAAATTGTATACCTCCATCTTGACGCACATCTGCCCCAGAAGTTTATACATCTCCATCATCGAGTAAACGTATGCGCAGACGCTAAATTGTCGTAACGATTTTCATAGTCAAGGGTACTGTGACTATAGTGCGATGCTTTGTGTCACCCAAATCCGTTCAGCCGTTTCAGCGTGAAGAAGGAACAAACATACACACACACATGCAAACTTTCGCATTTATAATATTAGTAGGTTAATCAAATATATATGATAATATGATTAAAAGATCTTTGAGTCGTCGATATATGATAATGTAATATCGAGGGTCCCTACGTACAATCCCCTAAGTGGTAGATACGTGATTTATGATTTTTTGTTTTCGTGGCCTTCAGACCACCCTAAACTATCGTTTAGTTTAATAAAAATAATTCTAAGTTGGCCAATTTGAACATTAAAACCACACACAACATTTCTCATGTAGAACATTGCGCGTTTGCGCGTTTGAATCTTTGAAGCGCTTTCTAGTAAAATTTGTCAGTTGTAGTTAGGGGATTGTACGTAGAGACCGTCGATATAGAAGTCATATAAATCCAAAGAAATTTAGAATTTAGAATTTTGAAATTCTTCCTATTACATAATGGATAAAACAAATGATCCTCTTATAAATGATCATAAATATATATTTGATAATGTAATATCCCCCTCTAGAGATGGATACGATACGTCAAAGAGCAAAGAGTACCTAGGTACCTAGATATAAGATATGTTTCATATTACACTTATATTCTTGTAAATAAGGCTTCTCTAGGAATTCTATCAAATTATATTTAATGTAAGAATTTTCCACGCTTATAAGAATTTTATTATAACATTATTTGCATAGTAAGTGTCCTTAGAGAGATGAGAAAAAAGCGAGGCACTTAGTTTCCTTGTAACTTATAGTATATAAATGTTTTATTTAATGTTAGGCAAAGCATAAATAATGATGTTTTAGTACGTTAAAAAAAATATTTTTTTCCGCATAATTTATTGTTAGTATAATATTACAGGTTTTTCGTATTTCCATTGCTAAGTAGTTACCTACTACTATTAATTTTCTCGCCTGTCTTAAGTTTATTCTTAGAAAAGCTTTACTTTTTATCTTTGTCTAAATTCATAAAATCAAGCATTTGACATATACTGGGCATAGCATTATTCCAACAGCTGAGAATTTTCTGACAGAGAAACCTAATATTGAGCTGGGAAGTGAACCCAGCAGACCTCACAGCAGCCGCGTTTGCGACCACTAAGCCAACGAAGCAGTGTGTTTATTATCTTTATATTTTTGTAAATTTTGAACATGTCAGAGCCACGTCAAGCTCATCTTATTGTTATTAAATATAAAAGAGATTAAAAACAGCTGACATCAGCGGAACTTGAACTTGTAACGTGGCGTTGCTCTAACTCTAACCACTGACCTACCGCTACCGTGTCACACCCGTATCATTTGTTTTTTTTTTACTTTTTTATATTATTTAATACTTAACAATCTTTATTGTTTTTTTTTTTTTATAAGTACTTATACTATTTACTGAGTAGACTTGAGATTGATTAGGTTTTCTGCGGCTGTCATCCTCGAAAAATTAATCCATTCTAGAATAGATTTATCAATCGTCATCCCCATCTTTCCTGTTCTCACCAATATTTCCATAGATATTACATATTTCCACATATCGTGTGACAACACTAGATACGTTATATCATGGTACTATAAACTTAATTGGCAGTCGTTCACGCTCAGCTAATTGTCTTCAAGCACCGTTATGACTGCGGTAAGCCACATCGTGTACAACTAAGGTTGTGTTTAGACGGACCACTTATTTGCGACTGTGTGGTTGTCACTGGCTGGTATGACCTTGTGCTTTTGTTTTTTTGGAACAAAAAATTAGCAAAAAGTTAGTAAACTAATATTTTTAGGATTTGTTGAGCAGGCCAGAAATCTTTTTGCTATAAAAAGGAACATGAACCGTGATCGATGAGCCGGTTGACAATATGATTGTTTTTTCCCGACCATTTCGTTCGATATAGTCTGTAAGTCCCTGTTAAAAATATAATCTTTCCCGACCATTTCTTTCGCTATAGTCTACAAATCTTATTCGTTATAGGTACTAAAGTCGCTAGAACGCTCGTCCAGAATGACTATTGGCATCATTTCCCTATTTGGTAAAGCTCTATGTCCCGTATTGGAATGTAATACTGCTGTTCTATCTCGATAATTGCTCGTAAACGGACAATAATATACGACGCATTGTTTGATTTCTTGTTCTATGAAATTAATTGGCGACAGTTAATGCTTGGATAATTGTCAGCAATAACCGTTACGTTTGTGGTAAGCCACATTTTTCTAGGCATAAAAAGTTTGGTTCAGATGGGCAACTTGTTTGAGATTGTTTAGTTGCTATTAAATTAGGACACTGTCTAATATATACCTACAATAGTATGTGTTTCAAGTTGAAATGCATACCTGCAGCTTTTATTAATATTCTTGTTTGAAATGTGTATACCTAGCAGTGGCGAAGGGTCCCTACAATGCGATTCCTACCGGCTTCCCTTTGAAAAGTAGCCCAGGCGGTATTGCCTACTTTTATTATTTAGCTTTTCGTGGCGAGGTAACCGTTTGTAGCTCCGGCTTACCTCTTACAAAAACTGACCCTTCGCCACTGATACCTAGTCATGCTAGATCGTAAAGTAGGTTTATTTAATAAAGAAAATATTGAAGTATTGGTGAAGTAGTGAAAGTCCCACTTTACGTCTGGTAGGTACATACAAACAATATTTTATTAAATGACTTTTATTTTAATATTACAGTTACAAAATCTTTCTAACAAAAAGCAGATTTCCAAAATTACTTACCTGATTGAAGTTTTTTGATTTTTTGTGATTCAGTGTTCCGTGTTTTGCTATTTATTTCGTTACACCGGAACGGCTATCGGAACGGTATCTAAAATCATTATGAAATCCTTGTGATAGTTATAAAAAAAATTATACTTAATATGTCACACCTTTATGATACACATGTGTAATATTACAACATGTGTATTAGTATTATCGTTACTTTATGGTACGTAATATAATAGGATACATTACGCCGTCAAACAAAATAATTGCAACAAGCCAACAATGAACGTTGCGTAACATGTTGCAAGCGCATCTTGGATTTATTCTTTGAGATATTTTCTTAACTTCAAGTCAAAGAAGATTCAAAGAAAGAATTCTAAAAAGACGATAAAATAAAATAGTTGCTTCTCAGAAGAAATTGCAATCTTTTTTCGTAAGCTCTGAGAACTTTCAGTACCAGTGGTGCAATTTGCAATGTAAATATGAAGTACACTATATTAAGATACCGTTGCTTTATTTACAATGGACAGTACCCATAAACGCTAATCAACACATAAGACGTTGGAATTGGCGATAACCGCTGTCCTGAGGCCCTAGACAAGTTGCTTTTCTGTTAGCGTTCATGCCAAACGCTACGTCCAAAATGTATGGCAATGACCTTACCTGCGGAAAAGTCACGTGACTCACAAATGTCAATTCCATACATTTTGTCCGTAGCGTTTGGCGTGAACGCTAACAGAAAAGCAACTTGTCTAGGGCCTCTGGGACGCCCGCACTGCTGCCGCACGACACGACAATCGGACGGCCCCCTCTACCACAAAACACTGGCCATCTAACCGATTTGGCCACTTAAAAACTAAATCATGCGCGACAGCGGTCATTTTTTTTTGTATTTTGTATTGTCATTTTGAAAATGGTTAATTGTGTATTTTCCTCTTTTAAAAGGCGGTCTGCTGCTTCAAATCGCAAAACCATAAAATTTCCTATCACATCGAAGTATAAATTATGCACCAATAGGTATGATTTTATTTAAGTACAATCTGTAGGCCTGTATCTGTGTGTCAAATTTTTGTTATATGATGCGCACGTCTTCACCTCGCCCCCCGCAAAACTGGTAGAAAATGTTATTCGGTGATTCACCGCTATAACGTCTCCAGGGTTATATGGTCTAAGCCCTCAACAGAATCAAAAGCGACTCTAATACCAATTTTCTCTAGGAAACGCAAACACAACTTCAATCCTGTCTTATAAACTTATTAAACGACTTTAAGGGCGAACAAATTATACCTGTTAGCTATAATTAAGTTTCAAAGCGACGCTCAGCTAAAGCCGACTTGTTAAATCTTTGCTTATTTCCGGACTTATTTCTAAGGCGGGATTCTAGTACTTAAGCCTTCTGGGTACCTAGAAATGTGTGCTTAGGTAAACGCACTCAGAGAAATGTGTTGGCGGGTTACTGTGAGTAAATGGGTTTAGTTTAAAGGTTGTATAGAGGAAAAGCTTCTGTATTTTAAGTGCTATTCTGTGATTTTGATATTAAACCGCATTATATGGATAGTAGCTGTTCCCCGCGGTTTCACTCTCGTCGCTCAGCTCCTAAGAGTCATGGCGTGATGTTAAAGCCTATACTATTCCTCACAAATCTGGCTATCATATACAAAAATATTTTTTCAAATCCGCCTGGTAGTTCTAGAGATTAGCGCATTCAAACAAACAAATAAACAAACTCTTCAGCTTTTTAGGTAATATTCGTATAGATACTGAGTTGGTAAAGCAGATTCTATCGTGTTCTAAGCAAACAAAAATATACCTTAAAGTGATGAACGTTTTCGTTCTGTGACTGTATATACCTACTATGAAACTTTGCTCTTCTTCGATATATTTTGAAGTTACCCGTACATAAAGTAAATTTAGGTATTTGGCAGATTAACCGTGTGTACGGACGGCTACACCTTCACAAATAGTATCATTTACAATCTGCCTTAATATAGTATAAATAATTCTAACACATTACTTATTCATTTCCCTAACTACCTAATTTTCTCAAAAGATTCATTCGAGTTCAGCCAATCTAAAAAGTCGACGCAACCGAATTAAATACAAATTCAATTAAAGCACGGAAGTAAAATAAAGCTTTTTGAGACTGCCTTATTTTATTAATTCATATTTAGAATGCGGTTCTCATTTCTGTATTTGCTCTTATACGCGACAAGATAAACACTCTGTGTGTGGCGCCAATATTGCCAACATGGCCGACATAGCCAACATGTTGGTTGGTATAGCATCTAGCATGCTATACCAACCAACATGTTGGCTATGTCGTAATATGACGTGTTTGTAGACGGCACTTAGCAAATGTTGTACGTTTATGCAAATACACATGCAGCGCTATTCTGTAAAAGCTCACATCTGTCTCCGCAGTGAAAGTTTTAGATACTGCTGATATCCTCCTTGGTCTAGTGCAGGGATGTTTGCGGATGCAAAATTTACGACATCTGTGGATGCGGAGGCGGAAGTCAAAATTAATGCGGATGTTCCGCTGTGGATGTGGATATTCGCAACATCCCTGGTCTAGTAGTAAAACTTAAAAAAAAAGAATTACATAAATCACAATAAGTTTTCAAATAAGTATTTTGAATAAATTGTCTATAAAAGGTGCTTATATACACCATTTATTGATTTAAATAAAAAAATAAACTAGATAGGAAATTCACTAAGTAAAGAAAGAGAAGAAAATGTGTATTTTTGTAGAATTTTCACACTCACAAAATAGCTTTCCAAAGTCAGAGATTTGCTTCGATTTTCTTCTTAAAGACATAAGTGGTGTCTTTATAGACACCTATTCTTATTATGTGTTTTTAATTACACGGAAAATATCGATGAAAGTACTCAATACTTATTTAAATTTTTTCGAATGTTGTAATTAAAGTCTCCTTTCTCTTACGATAACTCAAAACGGAAGCTTTGTTAAATTTCAATAATAGTGTCCGTCAAAATATTGTGCAAAATTAATTTGATTCCATTATGACCCGCCATATGCGAGGTTGATATTGTCTGATACATCAGACAATGATAGTAATTACAGCCTAAATGGTAACTATTCATGAGGCAACGATGTGCGAATGTCTTCATCATTGCAACACTGAACTAAATCAAAGATTACTATTATATTGTTTCGTAATTTCATTTGATAAGTGAAGATAATTGTAGTATAAGTTACGTTATACTTGTCTTAACAATGCGATTGCGATCATGGTGACTCTTGATTGGCTTGGCGAACTTTGCTTATCAGATTTCTATCTCAATTGTTACTGAGAATCCGCCTGAACTTTTCCCAATTAGGGTGAGCTTCCAGCTTCTAACTAGATGAGGCTAACTACAGTATTTTACGTGGAGCGACTGCTATCAGACTTCCATAACTCAACTACTGGGTAATACTAGTATTTCAAGCTATATAAACCCAGTATTATATAAACCTCACCCTGCCTATTCTGTACCGATACGCCGCATGATATCACGAAAGGAGAATGTCACGGTGACATTCTCCCTCGAACGTTCGCAAACAAATTGGCAGTTCTCACGGTGATATCACGCGGCGTGTAGAAACAAATCAGTTGTACCAAGGCGCTGATGTTGTGTGTTGTGTTGTGTTGTACAAAACATATATCATTACTTGCCAGAATGTGATCCTTATTAGCGACACTATTAGATGGTGTAATAATACAGGGTGTGTTCTTTATTCAAAATCAACGGGTTCAATTTCTAGCTAGGAAAATTAATTTTACAAAAATATAATGATGCAGTTTTAGTTTTTATTGAAATCGGTCCCGAGACTGCTTTGAGAGTTTTTCGCTATTCCTTATAGTGTCAATTTTGGCCGTCCACGCCCACTTGAAAAAATCACCCTGTATATTCACGAACAACTATATAATAGTAATGATGTAGTAAGTTTTCGCGATCACTACACACTTTAACAAAACAAGCTTTAACGAATTATATCGCATTAATCGCGTATATTATTGAGTTTTCGTAACGTTTCGAGCACTTTAAGCGTTCGTTGTCGCGGAATGACGTCGTTGCAAAGTGCTTGAAACGTCAGGAAAACAAAACTCAATAATATACGCGATGTAGTCCGTTAAAACTTGTTTTATTAAAACTAAATAATAAAATATTATGTCTTGTTTAGTCTAGTTATTGTTATTCCATATCAGTCTCGAATGGGCACTTAGATTGAGATGCGACGCGTATGCCAACAGTTTCTCGCAAATGGATCACTTGAGATTTTCTCGCCGTACAAAATGGCCGTAAAACAGTGTTATCGACACTTGTGAAATCGAAACACCTCCTGGCACATTACATAACAATGTAATGTTGGAATGGTTTTCGAGGGATACATTCGAAGAGAGATAAGAGAAATATCTAAATGTCCGTCATATGGATAAACCGGTATAACGTGATCAGCTCCCTCGGCGCTGCAAATTGCGGTGCTATCTGTACTTTTATAGATTCCGTAGATGCTTAGCATAAGCATAGCATAATCGGCCTATAATGTTCCCACTGCTGGGTCACAGGCCTCCTCTCTGTGAGAGGGAGTGGGCCGTAGTCCGCCACGCGGGCCCAGTGCGGGTTGGTGGACGTCACATGCCTTCGAATTTTTTGGTTCTAGGACATGCCGGTTTCCTCACGATGTTTCCCTTCACCGTTAAAGCAAGTGATAATTAATTTCTAATACGCACATGACTTCGAAAAGTCAGCGGTGCGTGCCTCGGGATCGAACTCGAACCATTCGCCGTGGGAGGCACATGGTTAAACCGCTAGGCTATCGCTGCTTGCTGTAGATGCTTCCAGTATCAAAATTAATAGATGAGCTGTGGTGATAGCATGTATCTATGGATTTGGACATCCGATTAGGTATGCCATTTCAGTGGACTCTGACTTTAGGCAAATAATAATCTATTACCTACTTAATTATATTACCTAAACAAGTATAACCAAAGCTCGGCGAAAAAAAAATCTAATAAATAATCGTGTACGGGATCTAGGATCATATATTTTATCCTTAATACCTAAAGGATCTTAAAAATCTCACGACGAAATAATTTATAATTATGTCTATATTACAGTGTCATAAATCTATGATCCATATTTGATAGCGTAATATCCCCCCTATGCAAAATTGTATTTTTATCATTGTCACACACTGTACGTCAAACCAATCTAAAATTAAAAAAAAATATATAAAAAAATATATTCTATTAATCCAACATTCCTTTTTCATATCAACAGCCCTAACGTACAATCAAATACGAAGTTGCAATTTCTTGAGCGACCGCAACGGGTCAGCCTAAGCCTGCCTGTGACGTCTCCCTGCGGCCTCAGCGTTCATATAAACCTCAGATCATAGAAACAAGGTAGATGTGCCAAGGCGCTATTGAGCTTGCTCGAGTATTTAGTTTGATCACATTGATCGTAATACAAACGTACACGCTGACGACGAACTGAACATGATCGCTGATATAAATACAGTGTTTTAGTTTAGTGGTAGTGTTTAGTGACGGTTAACAATGTTAGATTGAGGTTGTCAGGGATTTTGATGTGTGGGAGATCTCTATATTTACAAGGAGCGCTTATAATTGTCTCGAAAAATGTTCTAAAAGTGGCAACAGTTGTTCCCGGACTAATTTGCTATGAAGGCATAAATCTCCTTGTTTCTATGATCTGAGATACAAACGCAGTGCACTGCAATATCGTTCATTATTCACAGCACTGTGAACAAACAACACCCAAGAGGCTGCACCAACACCGAAACAACATTTTGGAAATTCCCCGAGTTCTTTCGAAGATTTTGTTTCGGTTAAAGTTGGTTTACAGTTTTCAAAAGTTCTTAAGACTGCGAATTGTTCTGTTTTGACTTATTTTGTTTTGAAGTTAAGAATTTGAATAAAGTTGAATAATAATTTGATGTTCGCATTTTGTTGAAAGTGTTGAAATGTCTTTATTTCAAGTGGCGGTGTTTTTATGTCAAAAAAGTTGAGAGTTTGACTGACTTAATTGGAAATATTGGGTTCGCCATTATTGCCGTAGCTAGAATAACGCAGAACTCCAACTTTAGCGACTAAAAAGACTTTAAAATTTTTGGTTTTGCAAAGAGAGTCTTATCAGCAACCAGCATAATTAGCATCTCTGCTAATGGAGCTAATAAAAAACACCTGTAACTCACAAAGTAAACCTAAAAATTCCACGTATTTTTGATTGGTAACATTGGTATTGTAACTTTACATATTGGTAACATTGGTGTTGTAACTTTACATAAGTATTAAAAAAAATTAGTACTAATATACTCGAAAATAATATAAAACAAAATCGCTTTTCATGTCTGTATTTTTGTCAATTTAGGTTTTCACAACACAATGGATTTTAATGCGGTTTTCACCAGCATTTAGAGAATTTAATCCGGAAGGTTTATGTGTAATACGTTAATATTTAATTTAGATACAGCACAGAAATTTCAATGTTTTGACATGTTGCCATAACAGTAGATTGCACTGTATGTCGCTAGTAACATCATGTGATTCAAAAAGAATTATATAATCTAAGAGACAATACATAACATGCAGACACTTGGCACCAGTTGACCAGACCATTGCAAGTCCTCGGAATTCTTCCCGCAAAGCACCATGTTTATCGTATGAATCAATGAGGGTATTACGTGAGCGAACTGACCAAAATTGGTTTGCGGTTTCCGTGATCCAATTTGTTGGTCTCCGGAGTACGGTACGAAGCGTTCCGCATAGCAAACGATAGAGTTGTTTCGAAGCCTATAGAATTGTCAGGTTTAACTTGTCGAGATTATAAACTACAGGTTTAATGTGGTGAGAGGTACCTATACTTCACAGGGTTTGTCTAATATATGAGATTCGAGTTCGTAGCCAACTACAGACAGCAGCAGCAGGCGACGTGTCGCCGCGATACTACTGGTTTCTATGTATTTCTATGAAGATAACGTATCTAGCCTCGGAAGATATTTCCTGGTAGAAACCAGTAGTGTCGCGGTGACACGTTGCCTGCTGCTGCTGTCTGTAGTCGGCTACAAACTCGTACCTTTAATGTAACAAGACATGTGTCACAGTCTGCCTAGTTTTATATGAGAATATTATTTCCGTTTATTCATCTTCAACACTTATAAACTTATAGCTCTAGAACGGCTGGACCGATTTTGACAGGACTTTCACTGGCAGATAACTTATAGGTACATCAGAATAACACATAAGCTATAATTTATTTACAAAGATATAGTTAAAAAACTTTTTTTAAACAATATATTCCGCGGGCGGAAGCTAGTTTATGAATATATTTTTGATTGCAATTAGATATTTTTTAACCTAGGTACTTTATTTTACCTAAAGATTACTTTATGGGCCGATTTCATCATTGTCACATAACTTTGTCCAAGGGTATAATTTAAAATGTTTGACAGATTTTCTATACAAAATCTGTCAAATCTCAACTTTATTCGAAAAATTGAATGCTCCATGGATAAATGTTATCTGACGATGGTGCCGAAAAAAAATGCTATGTTTTTGGTAGGTTCGACACAATCCCGTAACATGTACCTAATCTGTTTATAGGTAGGTAGGTACTAGAGAGAATAAAATGTATCATAAAATACATGATTATAATATCGGATTTTCCAGGGGAACCCGTTTATTTGACCGGAAAATTTAATTTGCTATGCGTTCGGGAAAACATTGATAAAAATATACGTTTTGAGTTTTTCAGGCTCTGAATATTGTTAACTGACTTTTGGCGGATAAAATAATCTTCATGAAACAAATATGGACTTTTTGTTGTTTGTTTTTGTTAATCATATCAGTTAAAAAAAAAAACATTTTAAAACGGCTTTATTTCAAGTTTCTTATTGGTAATAAACAAAAAAGAATAATTTAAAATCTCATGAATAACATTTAGTCAAGTTTTGATCATCTAAATTAAAAGAGAGCCAACTGAGCTTGTTTACAAAACACAAGTTTGTAATTGTTTCTAAGTGGTTAATAATATTAATAAAATACAGTTCTTAACTAGAATTCTAAGAAAATAGTAGCTTCAAGTTACAAATTAATTTATTACACAAGTTTTAAACGAACTCTTCGTACCTATTTAATATTTACTTAGGCCAACGAAGCTGTAATTTACTTTAAAAAAAACCGGGCAAGAGCTTGTCGGACCACGCACAGGCTAGGGTTCCGTAGCAAGAAGTATTTCAGTTTTCCGACCGCAAATATAAGTTTGTATTATGAAATACAAAGTTTATTTTAATGTACCGTTCACTCACAATACATCCCATTTACATGAACCATATACACTCATGAAACCAAAGAAAATAAACAGATATCCACAATGAAGACGAATCTAACGCCACCTCATATATCAAGACGTTTAGACTACAGAGCAAGACAAAGAAACATACATACATAAACACGATAACAAACACACACACACACAAAACATTACCCTCCTTCTGAGGCAGTCGGGTAAATACAATAATATTCTGTTTCCAAACAAAGACTTATTGGTAATCATAATTAGTACAATTAAATTAGTTTACATCACATTAAATAACACGTAGAGGTTGGATATCGTTACAGCATGCATGTAATATCTGCACAATGATCTTGAATTACATAACCGCGAACAATGAGGGTTACAAGAGTAGGTATGCTATTAAACGAGCTTCGGCGTGCTTACGCCTCGTTACTGCATATTTCAGCTTGTGTTACTAAATACGAAGCAGAAAATCCGCTTCATACAATGCTGTGACCAAATTAACTCACACTGATTTCAAAACCAAAATATTGGTCCAACAATTCGTAATATAGCTACAGTACATACATATTCCTGTTTTCTTTGAAAAAAATCTCTGTAACACGTAATCATCAGGGTTACATAACAGCCACAATAAGAATCTAAAAATCAAATTATGATTAAAAATATAAGGTAAGTGCTGAGCAGCTTTTTTTTAAAAACAACATTGCACCACATTAGGACTTTTCCTGTGTCGTGGGTGCGTTTACAAATACAAATTTCACATAAAAAACACACCTGACCCGGAACAAATATCTGCTCCGTGCGGGAATCGAACCCGCGACACGCCAATCACTCAGCCACTACGACAACCGTGCCGCTCAATTTATTACATCTAAATAGATTAAGAAAAATTATACTGAAGTGCTCTACCAGGATAAATGTTTTGGGGTTATTATACAAGACCTGTTACAATAAACAACATGCTAGCAATAAAAAAGAAACCAAAAAATCTTAAAGTGCGTAAAGCCGCTTTAGTTTTGCGTGAACATTTTATCACGATTTTATAAAGTGGATGTTCTGAACGCTATTTCACTAGAGATGTTACGATACATTTATCGCATGCATGACACACGGAATTCCTGGCATACCAACTTATGTAAAGATAAAATATGTTTACGCGCGTTAACTAGACTGCTTCTTTGGCGATAGAGGACCGATAATTTATGGTTTATCGATTTAAGAATAGAGCGAAAGTTCCGTACCTCAAAAGGAAAAACGGAACCCTTATAGGATCACTTTGTTGTCCGCCGTCAGTCACCGGAGCATAAGTGGATCCATCTGCTGATGACACCACTAGAAGTATGCAGTAGCGCCATCTATGATCATATTTCGGAACCCTTAGGGCGCGAGGCATACTCGCACTTGTCCGGTTTTTATTTTACTATCAACCACCTACATACGTTAGTAACAAATTATGAACAATCTTCGACAGGGTCACAGAAAACATGATTTTGCTGTTCTGATAGAAATATGAGATGAAGAAACAGGAATTAAATATTATGAACTCAAAAACACTGAACATGACATGTTAGAGAAATAGGTTTATAATTTTATATGCTAAACTGACTATGATTGTTGTTTTCAACTTCATGTACATCAAAACAGTTTGAGAAAGAAACACACAATTCTACAAAATACAGTTTTTCCGTTAACCTATACTGTTCCTTCACCGATACTTTTTCCAACTAGGCAAAAGCCTCTCCAAGTCCTTCCCGGCACAGACAGGTTTATTCAAAACAAAATTACAATCCCGCCTCGCTTATCCCGGACTGCTTCAGCTCCACTCTAACGCTCACTCAAAGCTCCAAACCCCACACTAGGAAGTCTCATGCTATACGTTTATCTCATAGAGAGGTGACGTGCGGAACAGCTATTTAATAACAGTTATTTATTAGCAGCATGCAGCCGTGCAGCCGATCATTTAGTTATAGTTTTTTTATCACAATTTGCTTCACCGGATTAATGGTTCGCGAGTTTTTAATGATGTAAGAAGTTTTTGTTTTGTTCGTAATAGAGCAGTTGCTGTTTTCTTGATGATTAAGATGTTGTTTATGTTTATTTATTCACTTGTACGTCTAAAGTAAAAAAGTATGATTGTTTGTTTTTTGTAATTATCCCAAATATAGGTAGTAAACGATTTGAATTTTGCTACCCAAAATGGATGCAAAAAGATGTTTGTTGATCTTTTCTCGTCTAACTGCTGTGATGTATCTTATTTTATACCTTTTATAACTTGATTTTGATTACGAAGTTGACGATCTTTCGAAGCCTTACAAGTAGGTTTGTAAGTGTGTAAGTAAGTGTGTTTATCTGAAATACAAAATCTGAAATAATTTATTCACTACTATCGATGTGTTATTTTGCTATCCTGTGATCGTTTTCTGCACGTACTAAACGAACTTTGTTTATTTTCAGATCTTTACCAAGATTAGAAGAACAACAACCTGTAAGTATCTATTAATTTGGAAAACGTAACAAAATTAAATGCTCTACATTATAGGCCATCCATTCTCTCAATTATTTTGTACGTACAATTAAGATGTAAGTACCTGCAGCTTAATTGGGGTCGTTCAACTAAAATTTTAATTATAAAAACGATCCATTTTAACCTTTCATTTGTTTGCAATCTGAATTGTTAGAGAACAAAGTACATAGAAAGGATGATTGCGTTTCTGTAATGACAACATAGACTGAACAATTTGTTTTATTATAATCAGGCGTCCCTTAGAGGGTACTTTCATTTTATTGTTGCTGGCTAACATTACACAGATTGTATTGTAACTTGCTAGTTCGGTGTTAGGCAAATTTCTAGGAATATCTTTGGAAAGTTCTAGAATAGTTTGTAGTAGGTTTAGGGTGCTTTACATTTTAGTTTTATGGCTAGATATAATGTGGTATTAGTCGTAAGTCGTTAGTCAGTTTATAGCTTTGTGTAAAGTTAGAAGCAAATAAGGTCACATAATATGAATTAATGGGCAGTGTAATAGCATAAAACTTTCGTTCCTTCAATGTTCAAGTCAATAATTTTAAAAAAAGAAGTAGAGTAAAGTCTACTGAAAAATTACGATACACAAGTAACTAAAGTAACAAAATAAATCAAGAAAATATCTTGAATTGCTTGAACGACCTGAATTCAAACCATGACGTGACGTGAAATCACGTTGATACACGAAATGTGACTTCTATGTACCTGTACCTACCTACTTTAAAGTCAAAAAAGCTCTCTTTTAAACAATTAGAGGGCTACAAAATCAGTAATTTAGATCGATAAACGTATAGTATAACGGAACGACTTAAAATTACACTGAAAAATGGTTATCTTCGGCCCCGTATTGGACGGATGTCCAATATATTATTCTTTCATTCGAAACTCTGAAACTTAATTGAAGAAAAACTTCATCCAGTTTCCCTAACTGAAAAAGCTAAATGAAAACACGTTGGTTTACGAGCTTCGACAAAAAGTTGAGGGAGAAAATTGAATTGTCTATCATACTTATTCACCCTACAGAAAAAGAAGTATTAACTCACAATTTCCTCAAAAATATAGTCAAACTTTATGAAATGTTGTTGTTTATCATAGAAAAGAGGATATGCGATCATATCAAATTCAACAAACCACAACTTTCAATATTATACCTACTCGTATTTTTCAGCATATCTTAATAATATAATAAACGTGAAAGTTTGTGAGGATGTAAAGATGTATGGATGTATTGATGTTTGTTACTCTTTCAAGCAAAAACTACTGAACGAATTTTGTTGAAACTTTACAGTAATATAGCTTATACATCAGAATAACATATATGCTACTTTTTATCCTAAAAACGCGGACGAAGCCGCGGGCGGAAGCTTCACTATAAAACTATACCTACCTAACAATTGTGCTTATATTCAATTTTATAATTTATAACTGTTCCATGTAAAACACAATGTACATTTTTAAATGAATAAATCAATGAAATACCTAAATCAAGCTCCAAGTGAGAGATTTTGTGGTACTTTTTATATTCTCCACCAAAAATCTTAATAATGGAACACACCACACACATTTAAAGAACTGAAAAGGTTAAATTAAAATATGAATGGCGACGTAACCCCAGTGTTTGTAAGGGTTAAATTGGTCGTCATCGTCATCCGAGCCGCCTTTGCGCGGAATGTGGGCCACTCGACCTGGCCAACTTAGCCATAGCATGCACAACAAAGTTTCAGGCTCGTTTGCAATCGCAGACGAGGTATTGGTATAGGGATGAATTGGTATGGGAATGGACGTTGAATAGATTGACTGTTGTTTTTTGTCCGCAACTTTCTTCATTCTTTTAAATTAAATGCTATTTTAGTCTATTGCCTTCTTATTCCATTGATATGACTTTAAAAATTTTATTTTTCAGAAAATATTAGGTATTCAACACGAAAATATCTTGAATCTCTTTTTAAATCCAAGTGAACTCTCTGTCAATTCCATGAAAATGGGTACGGTAGATACTCGTATTATAGGTAGTTAAAATGGTACCACAAACTATTAACTTGAAATCAAGCATACAATCAACATAGAAATTTAAAAAAAAAATGCTTAGCTTACTTGTTCAAATAAATACATACATTTTCTGTTAAAACCACAGTCAACTACAGTCATAAAAATGGCGCCTACTTTTATTCAGTGGCTCTCTATTTGAATAAAAGCTTCCGTGAACCTTTCCAAACAGCAGGTAATAGAGAAACGTGACGAGATAGGAAAAGTATGCAAATTATAACGTCCAGAATGTTCTCTTATAATATGGGTAAAAAATAGAAAATGTCTAGATTTGTTTCCATCAGTTTTAAACTGAAAGGTCTGAAAATTATGGAAGAAACTTTTGACCACATTGGAACTGACTGTAGCAGGACTAATTTTAATACCTATTTGTTGATGCTATCGCACTTTATGAAAATATGTTTTTGACGACAAATAAGTCAAATAGGTCAACGGAATTAAATTTTCATTCCGTCGACCCTCAACTCTATAGTTTATCTAAACGAGTAGGTACGCTTGCAACACAAAATTGTTTTTGACTTTTCAACACACGGAGTCGTTGTTACAGCTAGTTTTGTTATGTAGATTTCAGTAGTTTAGGCGTAAAAAGGTAGAAAACAAACGAACTTGCTTTCGCATTTTATAATATTAGTTAGGATTAGGATTCCTAAAATGTGACATGATATAGGCAACAAAGTACTCTTTATATACAACGTATAATAATGTACATTCTTAATTAGTACGCAGGTGTGAGGTGGATGTACCCGTAGCTGTCAATACGCTTGATATATTTCTTTAGTTACCCCAACGACCCCCATGGGAACAGATTGCATTAGGAAGATATCTGGTCGTATCTGTAGAAATGCTGGGTTTAATGATAAATGTAGGTACAGATAACTTTTCATCAAAATAAATGAAATTAATATAATGATGTATGTTTTTAGTATTATTAAATTTTCTTTTGTATTTATTTATTTACTACAGATTTTTATAGACCTAGTTTTTACAAAAGAAAACAAAACAAAATTTACCTCCCCGACTTTTCTAGATATTAGTACCCTTACTTATAAAGTATGATTAAATTAAACAGCTCTTATGTAAACTGTCATCTCTTTTCATTGTCATAGGTACAAATGACATGGATACGGATGGTGTATACCCGTTGACCCCACTGGCCGTTGCCCCACTGGTGAGGCCAACGGGAAGTGATTAAATAAAGAGGCGTTTAAAAGTATGGCAGTAGGTGTTACCTTACGTTAAAACTGCAACTCCATACTTTAACACCTATTAACTTGTAATACGAGTGCAAGGGGTGAAGTGGAATTTAAAATAAAACACAATCAATTAAAACATACATAATATCCCATCCTGAGGCACCCTGTATTCCCGAAAGGTTAGGCAGAGGTGTGTATTAGTACAGTGCACATTACACAATCAATTAATTATTATGAAACGAAACCAAAATAATCTAAACGCATTTAGTAACGTCACTATGACATAATCTATCAAACATGCTGACTTTCCATTCATAATAAATACAATACTATCCACGCAATTACTAAATGAATAATAAATCAATTATTATAAATCCTTCAATAATAGTTTTAAAGCTGAGTAATGGTAAATTACAGTCGTAATCGTAATCAACTATGTTTGTTTATATTAATTCGGGCTATTGCTGGGCTAAAAGACCAAAATTATCCCAATAAAATGTTTAGAAATTAAAACAGTAGGTAAGTCGCTGAGGGCGGTTACTGGTAAACAAGAAGAAGAAAATCTTAATTATGATTACAATTTTTTGAAGATATTATTATCTTTTTGTTTGTGTGTCAATTGGCTTACGATTATTATTTTCATGAACTTATAGTTCTTTCATTTTTCATTTCTATCATTTCTTTGTTTCAAGTTGATTTTTAACCGACTTCCAAAAAGGAGGAGGTTCTGCATGCGGTTGGTTTTTTTTTTTTTTTTTTTTTCATGTATGTACACCGATTACTCCGTGGTTTATGAGCCGATTTACGTGATTCTTTTTTCATATGGTAGAAGAAGCTCGCGAGGTGGTCCCATATAAATTTTATTAACTTTGGTTGAGTAGATTTTTAACGAGGTGTAATAAACGGTATTTTTGGTGTATCTCGATGACATCATGACGATGATGAAAAAGTGATATTGTGTAGGTACATGAATTCCTGAACGCAATCGATCTCGATATTATGCATACATAACATCACGCCGATATTTCCCGCAAGGTTAGACAGAGGTGTATAGTACACACAATTTTTTTATGCTTAAGTCGCATTTGATAGAAGGCTAAGGAGCGAGCCTATTGCTATTACTACTATCTACAGTTCATAACCAATTTATATGAAACTTCGTAGGTAGATGTCTTTTACAAGCCGCCATTAAGGCCTATAGTGAAATTACGAAAAATAAAATTATTAGGGGGGGCTCCCATACATGAAACTGAGGGATGAAAAATAATATTTTCGCGCACCCCACCATGTGGGATATCGTTGGATAGGTCTTTGAAAATTACATGAAGGTTTCTAAATACCTTTTTTATTTAAGTGCATATTGAGTGAACTAGGAGCTCCCAAAGTCGTTAACAATGTGTGTCCCCCCCTGTAATTTTCCAACCGCGCTATCAAAAAATCTGGAAAAAATCAAGCTTATAGCATTTAATAAATACTTTCGATTGAAATTGGTTTGAACAAGATACGTCACAAAATTTTTGAAATATTCACTATTTTCCATTTTGAGTTTGACAACCGTAAAAATAATAATATTTCATAATAATATTATGAAATACAAACTTGTATTTTCGGTCGGAACACTCAAAATACTTCTTGCTATGGAATCCTACACTGCGTGGTCCGACACGCTCTTGCCCGGTTTTTGTTTACTGAAATGCTCTCATCCACCAACATCTATAAATATAAGTACATACCTATTTAAATTCGTGGAAGTAATCGATCTCGGTAAAAGTACATAAATGATCAAAGTCGCTCTGTCCATGATTTAATGGTACTTTATTGTAATAAATTAACAACAACAAAAATGGTTACACTACACTAAAAAGATAAAAATAAAAACAGGTTTAAAAAAAACCGACTTCCAAAAACTACACTAAAAACTATGAAATAAAAATGTTAAACTTCCATAAATAAAAATTTAAATGTATATTGAAGTCGGCGGGGCCTAGCATAAATATAAGCAACATTATAGATTAAGGAGGAATTAAAGAAAATTTTAATTTGTCGAGGCGCAAAGCAAGCTGCACGTTCGCTGCACACACTGCGCACGTTCTTCTTGTTCAAAGGCTGAGAGGTAGAAACCTGAAGAAGAGGCCCCGCCGACTTCAATATACATTTAGATTTTTATTTATGGAAGTTTAACATTTTTATTTCATAGTTTTTAGTGTAGTTTTTGGAAGTCGGTTTTTTTTTTATAATATCTTCTTCAATAACGAAGGTATTCTTAGCTACCGAAGCTATTTTGATTTTAATTAGGTATTATTTTTTCATTTGATAGAGAAAACTCGCAAAGTGGTCACGTATCAATTTTATTAACTTTGGTTGAGTAATTTTTTAACCAGCTTCAATGAACGTTATTTTGTGTCACTTTGCCTATGTTGACGATATATTCATTTACAAAAAAGTTAAAACCACCTTCAAAAATATTACAATAATATTGTGTGAAATAGTTTCGGTAGTCGATATCTTTAATTTTTTCATCAATTTAAGTAGGTTAAATGCTGTTTTCTTTAACACCTGATACATCATCTAAATTAATTCCATATACATAGTTTCACTACGACTAGTGGGAACGCTTCATTACAGTTAAAACAACAATAAACAATTGCCATACAGTATTATACTGTTTCAACACATTTGTTTACTTCCGTTTATTTAGAAACAACATTGTTTGCATCGCGAATTAATTCGTTACTTTATTAGTTAGTCTATCTTCATTAGTTTACGAACATACTCGTTTCAATATACCGACTTCATTAATAAGGAATCGATCTAAACGATATTTACGTCGTTTTTATTAAAATTGAATGTATGCATTAACAAAGCTTGAAAAAAAAAAGGATTTCGTTTTCGCCATTTGGTTATGGAACCTTAATCACCGTACCAAAAATATTATTTTCTTAGTTGGTATAAGTATTTTAGCATTCTATATTCAGTACAAAACAAATATAAATATAAGACACCGGATACAACTCTGTGTCAGGTGTATCTAAAGGCAAGCAAATATTGTGTATCAACAAAGAAATGAAATGAGAAAATCACTACGTTTTCCTTCCCGCAGCCAGTAGGTTTAGTTTAGAAATCCTCTTAATTTTCTTTATAAACTGAGGTCCTTTTATGACGTTGCTTTGTTCTGATTTTGTGTATTTTATTTAGTATTAAGTTGGCTGAGAACAGGATTCCCATAAAAACTTTTGTGTTTTGCACTGCTATCCATCAATATGATATAGGTATTATACAATACTAGCTGTTCCTCGCGGTTTCGCTCTCGTTGCTTGGCTCCTAAGTTTATACTATTTTTCATGAATCTGGATATTATGTACAAAAAGATTTTTTTAAATCCGACTGATAGTTCCAGAGATTAGCGCGTTCAAACAAACAAACTCTTTAGCTTTATTATATTAGTACTATCATCAAAATCCTTTCAGTAATTTGTGAGGATGGATGTATGGATGTTTGTTACCGTTTCACGCAAAAACTACTGAACGGATTTTGATGAAACTTTACAGTAATATAGCTTATACATCAGAATAACACATAGGCTACTTTTTATCCCAAAAAAGCGGGCGAAGCCGCGGGCAGAAGCTAGTCCATCCATACGTCCATCCGCACAAACTTTCGCATTTATAATATTAGTGGGATTACATTAAAACAGCACGAGTATAATTATATACACGTACTTTTAAAACAGTTATCAATATAATTTAAACTGGCTCGAAACGAAACTGCTCGCGTAACATGAAAACAGTTTCAGGTATAATGGACATTGATGACTATTCTGTTTTCACATTAGCTCGAGTATTTTTGTGTTACATTTATTATCTCATTTTTTAATTTTGTAACGCGTTTTTTACAATAGGGATCGAAACTCATCAAATAACAAAATATTAGTAACTAATTCTAGTTACTAATATTTTTGGACTTTAATGTAATTTTGTGAAAGGGTTTTATAAGTACTTAATAGGTTTATTGGTATATTTTCTATAAGTTATGTTATCTGTTTAATTAGGTAATTATTTTGTATTTTTCAATTTGTTTTTAAAGCCAAACCTTGCCTCACCTATTTTAAATTCCGTATAAAGGCTTTGTATACCGCTATTGCATATGAACGTAAAGCACAAATCTGTACCCCTATCATGAGTTTTTTTGACGTATAGTTTCGTTAACGTAAGCATATTTTGAATTTAAAATACAGCAGTCCTGGAACATTTTGATAAAATTTTATACAATTTGCACATTTTAAAAAATACAGAGAAATTAATTAAGTATTTAATTTATATAAATATTGTGTAACAAACATGTATTTTCAATTCAAAATATGCTTACGTTAACGATACTACACGTCAAAAAACTCATGATCGGGGTACTGTTGGTCTGCTTAACCCCTAACGACGCCTGTGAGAGCGTCATTTCAGGTAATGTTTATGTTTATTATCATGTGCGTTAAAGTATACAGTATCTTTTTATGGGTGTTATTATATACATAAATATGTGTGTAGGTACTTAGTACTTTTTTTTTGTAGGTACCTATACATATAAATTTCGCACGTGTTTTTAGGAGCCTTCATTTGAGTAAAGTAAAGGTCCAGCCTCGACTTTCCAATTACTCCCTCAGGTCTAATTAGAAAGCGCGTGTAGCGGGAAATATACTAGAAAATAGTGTTGCCAAGATTAACTAAGATGAAAATACTTTGAGACTTTTTAGTGGTAATTTAAAGAAATAATAGTCCTCAGAGGTAATTTTTATTAACATTTTCGTCTTTTTAATTTTTTTATTATGTTTTTGCATTATGTGAGACTTTATTTTTAGAATTCTGTACTTCTATAAATCAACGTAACACAAAAATACGGTTATTTGCGATTACAAACTTACATTTTGTATAGAAACTTTAGGGCACGTGTCCTACTCACATTTGTCTGGTTTTCGTTTTACTCACATTTTCTTTTGGGTTATTTTGGGTTATTTAAAAAAAAAACTTTGTGTACCTAATTTTATTTCTTAATATTTTCGAGACAAAGCTGACATTTAATTTAAGTTTACTACGTTATACAAACTAAATGTAATATTTACTCTACATTTTATGGGGCTGTCCTTAAAATCTGCATCAAACGACAGCACTATTTCACTGTCTAACGGAAGCCAGTGTTGACAGTCTTGAATAATACATTCACTGCTTCATTTTATGAGATAACTAGCTCAGACTGCGGCTCCGCCCACACGAAGAATTTAAAATAATGTCGAGGTAAAAATATTTTATGAAAAACGTTCAGTCAGCAACAAAAATCGTTTTAGACAATAATCTATCTATATCTATACTTATAATAAATCTGTAGAGAGGTCAATTCTGTACATGAAATATATTTTCAAAATAACTATCAGGGGGTGATTAGTGATTGATACTGATGCCAAAAATGCAATCAGTAAAATTTTTGTCTGTCTGTCCATCTGTCTGTCTGTCTGTCTGTCTATATGTTCGTTATAGAAACAAAAACTACTCGACGGATTTTAACCAAACTTGGTTCAATTATTTTTCATACTCCTGGGCAGGTTATAGTATACTTTTCATCACGCTACAATTAATAGGAGCAGAGCAGTGAAGGGAAATGTTGGGAAAACGGGAAAAGTTACTCCCTTTTTTAAGCTTCCGTCGCGTGTGCAGTTAATGGTTAAAGCTACATAATAGAAAACATGTGTGAAAAAAATGTTCTACATAAAATTATCTAAAAAATATCCTACAACAGCATATGTCTATCTTTTATGCTTGACTCACAATAACACGTGTAACTCCCGATAGCTTAGGAGTTCGGAGATTTCTGATTGTATTACACACAAGGAGTTACACGCTGATGGAGTCGCGGGCACAGCTATTAATAATAATATTCTGCGGTTCCATATTGCGATATTTTTCAACAGTATTGTGGATTGACATATTATATTTCCCTGCTAAAATACGAAAGTTAATCTGTCTGTTACATCAAAACCATTGAACCGTGAGGAAGGACATACGCTACTTTTTTTACGAAAAACGACGGAAACGCGAACGAAGTCGCGGGCAAAAGCTAGTAATAAAAATAAATGGGTACATAAATAATATTAAAATAACACATTCTCTTGCCTGTTAAATATGAAATGCCGAAAACTAGTGTAGATTAAATAATTTTGTGTCAATTTAGAAGTTGCAGACTGTGCCTTCACATTTTTTTTAAACTTCCCCGATTTGTAAGTACTGTCAGATTCATCCCCCCAGTCCAGCAACTATTAGTAAATCTACTGTCAAATTCCATGTCAGCTGTTGTTATTGGTTATGTACGGTACCGAAATAACACTTATATTTATATATCACTTGATATGAGATTTAAGAACAGATTAAATTGAACAGGCTTTCCCGCCAGGTAACTAAGGCTGCGTTTCCACCAGAGATGTGCGATGGAAATGTGTCGTGCGAGGATGTCTAGCTGTGCTGTGAAAATGTGTGGGGGTTTCCACCAAAGCTGTGCGATGAAAATGTGCCTACGAGGATGTGTAGCGGAGCTGTGAAAATGCGCATTAATGTGTGGTGCGAGGATGCGTTGCGAAGCTGTGAAATGTGTCGACGGGGGTGCGGTGTAGTGGGAACGGAGTAACACACATTCCTCGCAACACATCATCCCTCGCACACATCCCTCGTACACATTCCTCGCAACACATCCCTTGCACACATCCCTCGTACACATCCCTCGCACACATCCCTCGCTTGTTTTGTATGCGCAAAAATCGAGCTCCGCTGAGCCGTTTCCATCAGAGCTGTGCTGACCGAGGCGAGGTAAATGAAGCGATTATATTGGTTCTTTACAAACACATCCCTCGCTACACATCCTCGCACATCTCTGGTGGAAACGCAGCCTAATACCTAATACAGACATTGATCTGTTTAACCATGTTAAATAGTCAGTGTGTCTGTATTTCCAATATCATTTTCCCGGTGTCCATTAATAATATAATCAGTTCAGTAATATAACCATGATGACGTAAAGAGCTGAAGATAATATTAAAAGGGAAGCTACTCGCTCCTAAAAATCCGATAAATCTCGCGGTGATACATTAATCTTTATTATCTTTATTAACTCTAGAATATTGCTCATCGGCACCGTTCTACCTATAAACTTAACCTAATACCCTTAATCCCTTTTACAACTTGATCAAGAACGCCTATCTAAATATAAATACAGCAAGCTTCTACTTAATTACTAAGTAATCTGTGCTAAAACGAAGTTAACTGGCAAGGGCGAACGGATATGACCAATAAAAATTCTATATCTTCGGTAAGATCTCGTCGAGGCAATTTTCCGAGGTTTCCATTTGGCCCATTAGGCTGGGCGCACGCTATCGACGCAGCTGCGGATGTGCGACCGCAAAGTGTCGTCATTAGTCGTGATGGGCGACTGTCCTGTCGCGATTTTGTGTCAGCCTAAGTGGTGCTGTGGTTTATGTGGCCGTAATTATGAGATTTTAGCATTTTTGTGGTGAGATTTTTCTGCAAAATGTCATCTCTAAGATCTTTTTTCGAGGTTTCTCAAAGTAAACGGTCTTCTTATAAAGACAAAAATCTTAGAGCTTTTTGCCCATGCAAACCCTAATATTACAAGCGTAATTAGGTACATTAGCTATCTTTTGTTTTAGTTTAAACGATTTGTTGTACTAATAGGTAGGTAATATTTTTTAGTTCTATACAAATAAATATTGATAAACTTATTAAAAACACGAACATCTAAATTGCTCAAAAAGTAACCTTCACCGTTACATCCTAAAACAACATGTGACCAAAAAAGAAAACCAAAACAAACAAAATAAGGAAATAAGGCTTACAGCGTGGGTCGGGAACTCGCAAGTGTGTTGTTAAACTTATTATCTTGACACCTCCGGCACGGCGACGAGACGTCGACGACCCGACTACGGAGTGTGAGAAGCAATTTTCCGTTACTTTACGCCAAGTTATGACTGTGACCGTGCGTGAAATGAGACATCAGAGGGGACGGTGTGAGTGGCTAGATTGCCTCGCCCTAATGTGGGTAAACGTAGCTTTTAGTGGGAACTGGGTTGAAATAAATAGGGGTCATTAATGTTGGTATTGGCGTATTAATTACCAGTTTTTTTCCCGCAACTACATTTGCGTGACATACACGGAGCATTATCTAGCGTCCTAAAGCAATTGTGACCGTCAAAAGTTATTGTTCTTTCCTTTGGGAACAGTAGTTTTTTTCTGAATTAAAGGTACCCTATATCTTTCCCTGTACAATGTATAATGTAAAATTCCATGACGATCGTTTCCATGGTATAGGCGTCAAAAGGAAACAAACAAACAAACTTACTTTCGCACTCGCGTATACCGTGGATGTGGAGAAGCTTTGCTGCATGGCTGGCAGTTAAGACTCTTGAATGAAAGCAGTAAATCTGATTTTATTGACCTGTTTCTGACCTCAAAACTTTATTAATAGTTAGCTGATTGAGCGTTGATTTATTTGATCCTTTTGATGTGTTTTATAAATTCTGGTAGGTACCTACTTTATACAATTTCATTTTAGACTTATTTTATACTCATCATATCACTGAATAAGAAGTGAAAAATAAAATAGAGATAGTCCAATCACCAATGATATCATTATGTATTTGGATAATTAGTTGTATCGTTAGGTAGCTAAAGTGGAACAAAAAACTTCCAGTCACAATTGACAAGTTTCCAACTTTCTCAAAATGATTATATAGTCCACACAACTCACAAGGGCTTGAAACGTGCAAATAAATCCTTTACATTCACAAACAATCACCTTAAAACTAGAGCGGAGCTTTCGAGTACTTTTCAGCGTCTTAACCTAAATAACGACAGTGCAAACACGATCTGTCCTTCGCAGCAATTATTCGGAAAGTGTACTTATTCTCCGTACATTTCGTTGGAACAATACAATCACATAAATGGAACGTAAATCGAATCATTCGGAGTTAAGTGAGTGTAATATTATGTAATACAAATTGAACTTATAGAGACACTTGAAATGTTAATGGTTAGGAAGTATAATTAATTAATGAGTATAATACACTAGCTGTGTCTGTGGGGTCCGCGTGGAAGTCGGAAAACAATATAATGTCGTATTTTCTTCATACAAACTTTTCAACCCCTTTCGCCCAGTTAAGGACTTTACTGATGGAATTTCAAAAAAACATTCCTTCGTGCACCTTAAGGATACTCAAGGAGATTTTCCTCCAAATTACAAATGTCTAAGTTCACTGGTTTAGGCTACGCGTTGTCTGTCAGTAAGTCAGTTAGTTTGTTTTGTTCATGTAGTTCTTCTAAACTACACTACACGTTTATGCAGTTTTGGGTAGTTGTCACGGTGATATCACGCGGCGTGTTCGTACAGAATAGACACAGATTGCACCTGTGCGAAACAGCGGCGCCCGCTGGCGGCTGGTCGCTACACTGAGAAAAATGATTTGTCGGATTTACCAAATTAGCAAAGGTTGGCTGAATTATTTATTTATTTATTTATTTAATACTTCAAGCACACATGTACAGAGGCGGACTTAATGCCTTAGGCATTTTCTACCAGTCGACCTTTGGGTGATGCAGAGACAAACAGTGGTAGGTGCAATTCAGAAAATTGTGGAATAAGTAAACAAATTACACAAAGATATACATACATAATTATATAGAAACTATAAAAAATAATATACGTAAATAAATAGGTACTTAATATACTTACATTACATGGAAACTACGATAAATATAACTGAATTCGCTATTGAAGTTACAAGACTAAAGAGGTTGAAGTTGGTACCAGAGTTCTGATGTCAATCAACAAAGAGTATTGTACATTTTACGAAACAAATCCATTGAATATAATAATAATGGTATAACGGTACAAAATATAGGTGTAATCTACCAAATAAATTTGGTACAACACCAACTTAATATGTTTGGTAAAATTTGTGATGGGACCGAAATCAACCACAACTTTGGTAACATTTACGCAGAATCTGTTAAATCCAACCTAACATTTTTTTCAGTGTAGTTATTTCAATTGATGACAGTTTAAAATCGAATCAAAATATGCAAAATGTCGAACAGTATCACTTCACTCCCATTTCATCATTCAGATCGTCAAAAGCCGATAAAATGACTATACCATAATGATGTACTTTCACCATCACATGTAAAGGAATCGTTATGCAGTGATAATAAACATGTTCGCGTCAGTATTACATACGTATCACCCCGTATGATGACACCCGTATCATGTCACATGCATTTTATATTGACGCGATAAAATACATTCGTTTTAAAGCAATTTGTTTGGGAGTAAATATATTAAAGTGAATGAAAACGCTGAAACGGTTTTCAGTAATGACTTGAAAATGTGATTTTCTGGGAGAAATAGTCGTGTTTGAGGATAGAGATTGGATCTGAGTCCGATAAATGGTTGCTCCTAATGGAATGTATTACCTAATCCTAAGCCAATTGTGTTGTGTTTCTTTAGGCGACTATGCCAATGCCTATAAAAAAATTTAGATCACACTCGCTATGAAAAACATTTTCAAAATGCATATTTTCTTAAATGCAACCAGATATCACGTCATCAGTGCTTTATTTATTTTTCTTTCTTTATTTATTATGCGTATGTAGGCGTCATACTCATAACTATTTTTGACCAACTTTTTTTTAAGTAAGCACCCAAATATTCAGAGATTTCTGGACCGATTTAAGTGATTCCTTTTTTGAAGAGAAATACAAATATTTTTTTAAAGAACTTTATCTTTTCATGTCACCTCGCAAACCAAAAATACCGAGAAGATTAAGTATCAGGCTCTCGAATTGTATAGGTCACAGGTGATTGACCTCCGCGAAAGACTGCTTACACATTTAATGTTAATTTATCATCCACTAATCCTCTTTTTTCGTTTTATTTGTTTTGCCAATATTTGGGCACCAAATACCGCCTACGCGATGGCCTGTTTTCTTGTTTTTATTGCCGTATACCAAATATTGTAGTAGATATTAACTTTTTTATTTTTACAAATATTACGAGTTAGCTACTTAACTCGACACAGACAGGCTTGTCCTAGTGTGGCGACAACAAGTTAAATATTTCCTTTTCTGTTAAATTGTTATTTACCCGGGTCATCCGGTCATCTCGTCTCATGTCAAGTGCCAAGATGATTTATTATGCCAAGATTATGCCAATGTTATTTCGGTAAAGCAATAACAACAGCTGTCATAAGATGTAACAGTAATTTATTTACAGTGGTTTATTTGTAACTATCGGGGAACATCACAGAAATCTAATTAATTACCTTATTATTTAGCAGTGGCGAAGGGTCAGTTTGTGTAAGAGGTAAGCTGGAGCCACAAATGCTTACCTGGCCACGAAAAGCTAATTCATAAAAGTAGGCAATACTGTCTGTGCTATTTTTCAAAGGGAAGCTGGTAGGAATCGTATTGTATGGACCCTTCGCCACTGTTATTTAGATTTCTGTGGAGAACCCCCCTATCAGGCAGCACATTCCAGTATTTGGCGGTTCACAATGAAGGTTGAACTAAGCGCTTCGTTCGGGTTTCCGCTAAACCAACAAATAACTAAGAGAAAACGGAGAGCCACATTTACGATAACTTAAACATTCTAGCAACATTCTATGTCCTACAGAATTAACAAAGAGACACTATTGTGATATTACAATACCATAATGTATTCATTTAATGAAATGTAGGCCGATTCTCTGTGGAAACAGTTCCCTTTGAATTAGATGAAAAGGAAGAGAAATCGGGTTAGACGTGCGTCGGGTCACAATGACTTGTCCGTCGATAGCGGTAACTGGACGCCAAAGTATTATGGAATTATTGAAGTGAAAACTTCTTTAGGCGCACTTAGCGCTCTTTCTGAACAGTGAACGAAACCATAGTATAAATAGGGGAAGTAGGTTATCTTCCTACAAACGCACCGCGCGCGGCTTGTACTCCTCTATTTATTTATACTATGACGAAACTGACGCTTTTATCACACCTCCGCCGCTAAACCATAGCAGCAAAACCGTAGTACCTACAGTCCGTCCATGTTCGTTGTACGACAAGCGAAACTGCCTGTTCTAACTTACAGATTTGATTATGATTCTATCTCTTTCTCACGAGATTTCGCGCATCTGCTCGAAAGCCGGTTACACCTCCGCGTTTATTAACTATCCGCATTTATTAACTTAATTCATTTAGCGGTTTCGCATCATTATTAAAAAAAAAACAACATTTTCATACGAAAATCTCCGCATCACTCGACAAATTGTTAATCTTATTGCCATAATGTATATTCCTGTGCAAATATTGTGTATGAAACTACATTATAACTAATGTATAACACGGTATTACAATATTTTTCATATTAATACTTATTAAGGCTTTAGACTCTCTTCATGCTTTTATAGGAAAAGCCCACATTACTATTTAGCGCCAAGAAAAATGTATCACCTATTCATTAAAAAAGGAAAATTCTAGAATTCACAGCGCGCTTGGTTCCTCGTTAGTAGCGGCATGTAGCGGTGCAAGCGAGAATTCCTAAGCTATAGAAGCTAAGTAAGCCATCTATAAATGTGAACATAGCCTTATAGAGTGAAAAGAGCAATAAACGGTGTAACACTAGCCTTATTCATGAAAACCTGTCAGTTATTTTCTTGAACAGTTATGAATAAATTTTAATGTGCTTATGGATTTCTAATAAATATCACTTTAAGTGTGTCTTAACTGTGTCTGAACTTTGACCATCGTAAAGTCTCCTAAGACAATGGTATTTTATGTTATGGCAAATGGTTTATGATTTTAATTCGACAAGTTTCGTATTGAAATTGTGGCTTTGTCTTACAGAATGATATGTAGGCACTTTACAGTCTGTCTTAAGTGTATCTGGAGTGTTTGTGGAACGCGTTTAAGGGCGCTCTCGGAATTTTGTCTCCTCTCTCGCTCGCACAGAACCATTTTTATGAATGTTGAATGAAAAGATGCATTTTTGAAAAATGTAATCTGATAGCGAACTACAAAATACCAACTACATAACCATGTTAAAGGTTAACGAAAATTATGGTTTTTACAATTTGTGTCTGTATGTCTGTCCAAGCTTTATAAAATATAGGTACCTAGATACCTGCTGGATGGCTTTGAATGAATCCTACTTCCTACTAGTATTATAAATGCGAAAGTTTTTGAGGATGGATGCATGTATGAATGGATGTTTGTAAGTCTTTTACGCAAAAACTACTGAACGGATTTTGATGAAAATTTATAGTAAACATCAGAATGAGACATAGGCTAGTTTTTATCCCGAAAAACGCGGGCGGAACCGAGGGCGGAAGCAGTGGCGTGCCTACAGGGCAAGCCCGAGGGTATTTCGCGTAATTTTTCATGATTTTAAGTGTTTTTTATTGTACGCTACTCACTTACATTCATGAAAAATTTAGAGATATACCCTCGGGCTTGCCCTGTAGGCACGCCACTGGGTGGAAGCTAGTATTATTGTGACATGCAAACGACAAGTTATGCGTCCATCACTGGCCTAGAGCCATGTTGTTAGTCAATCAATAGTTAATACTCAATATATTCCATCGTAGCTGAGATTAGGTTAACTCGAGTTTATGTACAATCAGCGACATGTGTAACTAACACTATTACTTTTACATAACATCTAAATTGACACAAAATTATTAGTTTACAGCATTGATTAAATTTCAGTATTAAATTCAAAAGTTAGAGTGTTGTGCGTACCTATTATTTTACTGTGTTCGGTTAAGAGTTAAAAACTGAAGTGTTAACTGACTTGTATCGCTAACTATACCAAGAAAATAATTAGGTTCACTCTTTAACTCTTTAAGGGCTGATTTTTCAATTGCTGGTTATTAATTATTCCTATGAATAAACTATATCGATTTTACTCTTACACCTTATGTTTTATGAAATCGATAGAGTTTAATTTTTATCTGACGATAAAAAAATCGAACGTCACTAATAGCCAAAACTGTAAAATCGAGTCTAAACCGTATTTATATTAGGAGCAAGATAAACATTTAATTTTGCAGTTTGGGATATTTGTGACGTTGTTGCACGAAAGTGCGATTATATAAATACTACATTGACAGGACTGGCATAATCAAGCAAATTCCTATAGGTACATACTCGCATAGTGTTAATTAACTGAAAATTATTATTATAAATATTAACACCTGATTATTTATTTTGTATTCGTCATGCGGTTGCAACGCCGTCAGCACGCTTATGGGGTGGAACGTGATTGTAATACATTGTTGTATTTAAAAAGCAGCAATTACGTTTGTTTGACCGGTTTCATTGTAAAGATAACTTATTATGTTGTTTAATAACATTGAATGAACGTGGAAAAGAACGAGACTTTTTCGCATTATTTCAACCCCTCAGTTAGCACGTTTGGGGTTGAGTATTGCAAAAACTTTTCTTAGTTCACTTTTATCCCCTCTGAGAAACTACTATTCTTTTACAGTTTGCCAGCCATGGTATAGTTAGTAGTTAATATCACAAATAAACTTTTTTCTCTCTTATAAAAAACACGAAATAAAATTGTAACAAGTTCATACATAGAAAAAGTGTGGTTATACCGACGTTATTCATTGCATAACTTTGTGTGTTTATTTGCAAAGAGGATATTTCTTGTGTATCTATGTTATGGACTGTGTTGTTTGAAATAAATAACTTGAATTTGTCTGTCAGTTGCAGAACTATTTTATATGAATATACTCGTATATACAGGCTGTTGATTTAGTCAGCTGCATCCTTAAGGGGGTGATTCTACCCGTCATACTGAACAACTTACCTAAATATTCTGCCAATTGTACAAAAGTAGGTAGAATGTATGGATATGTTTAATTATTTTCCCGAATTGAATTTGGGTCTCCTAGGGAAAGGTATTTAGTATGGCGGGTAGAATCAACCTTATCGGATGCAGGTGACAAAATCAACAGCCTGTAGGTATACATGATTTATTTTATAACAATACAAACAAAAACCAACCTAGTCCATATATGTATAAACTTTTCTAACAAATGGCAGTATTTTTAAAGAAATACTACCTATTTCTATCTGTAGAACACTTGGAGCTGACTGCAAGGCTGCCTCATTACGGCTCCTCTTGCACAATCGACAGATACAATGCAAACACTTGTTAGGGTTTTCACAAATCGATAAGTAAGGGAAATAAGTTCTATGTAAAATTGCTATCTGATATTTTTATATTTTTACTATCAAGGATAAAAAAAACAACTTTACTGATGGTGATATTCAGTTTCAGGGGTGCGCCTATTTCTAGCATATATACCTACCTAATGTTGCTGTTAAGAATTTTCTAGAAAAGAAAACTTTAGCTCTGCCTAACTAGGAAATACAAAGAACTACACCTTATGAATGCTATTCTCATAATATAACTTTTCTTCTAAGAATGTAGGACATAAAATAATCACTCACATCTTTTCACCACAATCTAACATCACCTAATAGAGAAATAATAAAACGAATTATACCTCAATTACTTTGATGGTCACTAATTTTATTGTAGTTACATCCATCGTCTGTTCTGTTCTAAGATGATTAATGAGCGACAGTTTTATGTCGACAATGGATTAGTTGTCGGACGAATTTCTCACAACAATTTACTATAATTTGTGAAGATATTTTGCCATAATATATCGCACGTTCTCCGTATTGTAATCAATTATTAAAAGGGTGTTTCTGTGAAAAATGTGTTGGCATACTTTTTGTGACGGCAACACACTTGATATTACAAAAAAAATGGGGTTTTTAGGACAGACAATACGTTGAGGAAGCTTCATTTATGATGTATGTCTGGATAACCTGGGTTTCCTGGTAATGTATCGAGACTTGTCATAGGAGACACATCTCACAACTTGTTTTGAAGGTCTTTACGTTCGCACTGCAGAAAAATTGTAATTTCTTTACACATCGTCGTATGCTTTGAAATGTCAAACAAGTTGCGCTTCAACAAGTTTTGGTGACAATGCAAACACGGTTCGATACATTATCAGAAAACAGAGTTTTCAACATGTTTTTATGTGAATGTTTCGCCAGTAGAAACCCACAGTAATATAACAAAAAGTTGTTTATGTACTACTTTTAATATACAATTCTAACTACTATTTCAATTTTAATTATGGATTTAATTCACAACATTATTTTTAAGATTCTGATGAACTTCAAAATATAATTTCAAAGCTTTTTTAGGGCGCCGACGAGATAACAGTCCGCTAAATTGAAAACAGCCGTTTAACAAGACTTTTATAAAGGCCAAATTTAAATGAACGTTTTAAATAATCGGACTGTTAACTTGTCGATGAACTTGGCCCTTAATAGTGCAAAACTGCAAGCTAACTAGATAGATACCCAGTACGATCAGTCTAATCCTATTTGTTAGCGAAAGTGCCTATTTCGTGGGACGCTACCAAATATCCCAGACCTAGTTAAATCTAGTCGAAATCTGATTACGTAGGGACGCCGACATGATAATTATGTATATGAGTATAGGACGACACATCCACTGAGTAAGTGTTTAATAGTTACTGAGCGAAATAGTTACCAGGATTATTGTTATGTAACTATTTTGAGCGTAAAAGGAACTTTGTACAAGTTTTAATCGAATTTTCAGCACATTGTTCGGTTTTACGTCTGCACCTCATTTGTTGCAAAATAATTACCCACTTCGGCACTTTTAACCACTGATTAACTAAACAACTACCCTTGTAATATCTATGCCAATGAATAGAGATGACAATTGACATAAGAGCACTTTAATTTTAATCATCGTTTATAAGTAAAGGGTTATACCTAATGCAATGATGATTTTAATAAGAAAATTTTAGGCCCGCTGGCACTATACCTAATTCAGTATACTGAATTAGGTATAGTGCCAGCGGGCCTAAAATTTTCTTATTAAAATGTTTCATTAACATCATCAATAAAACATAATTTAACGAACTAACCTTCACGGTCGTATCCTTACAGTGTAAGCACAAAAGCCCGGCTTATCTCTAAAGCCAGAAGCCAACAAGCCGACATTTTACCGATATAGTTAGCGACAAGTCGCAAAGCACCGGAGATTGCTCCGTCGCGCGTTCGTTAGCGGATAACTGCAATAGAACGTACTTTCAACAACTATGTACAAGATGTATCTGTCTGGATATCAGATCATAGAAACAAGGAGATATGCCATCATAGCAAATTAGTGCGGGAACAACTGATGCCACTTTTAGTACATTTTTCGACACAAATACGCGCATAATTAAGCGCTCCTTGTGAATAAAAAGATCTCCCACGCATTGAACATTCCGCATACTCTCAATCTAACACTGTTAATCGTCACTCAACACTAGCACTAAACTAAAACACTGTATTTATACCATCGATCGTGTTCGGTTCGTCGCCAGCGCGTACGTTTTTAATATGAGCAATTTGCTCAAGATCAGGCATCAAGCTCGATAGCGCCTTGGCACATCTCCTTGTTTCTATGATCTGAGGTCTGGATGGATCTAGGAAATTATTCAGTGCGACTTATGTTAGTCTAGAAATTTAGACGATTATTATAAAGGAAGTAAAGTTTGTTTGTATGTATGAGATTTGAATCCTGCGGAAAGACATAGTAATATACATTTTATCCGAGAACATAAATATGTTTTCTTAGGTATGGTACGAGTGAAACCACGAGCAACAACTACTCACTACATAGTATAAAACAAAGTCGCTTCCCGCTGTCTGTATGTATGCTTAGATCTTTAAAACTACGCAACGGATTTTGATGCGGTTCTTTTAAATACATAGAGTGATTCAAGAGAAAGGTTTATAGTACCTTAGCGAAACCAGGGCGGGTCGCTAGTATATTATTATAAAATGTAAATAGGAAGCCTCTGAAATCAAAAGACTGATTTAATATTCTACCGCAAAAGCTAACAATTTTAATTTCAGCAGTAGAATTTTAAATCGGTCTAAACATAAGTCCATCTTCATTAAGTTCAGTATTTAATGTCTATCTGAAAATTTTCCGGTTATAAGTCTATTAGCAGAAATTTCGGAAAAATTGTCGGACAGGCTTCATAGCTTTATAGAATCTTCTATTTATATCCATCTATTGAATAGATGGATTCTATCCAATAATCCGTAATAAAACCTAGCCAGTCGATTCTGACCCACTTTCCGTTAGTAGATAGAGTCGACTTTTTATGAATGAAAGACATGAATTGGCAGTGAAATAAGAAATGCTTCATCGTGATTACACGGATGAATGAATTTGAAAAGATTAACTGTGATTGTCATGACATACCTACCTATCTACGTTCTATAATATTTGCTTTCATGCTTATTTTGGATTGGTATTTTTTGTGGCTGTCACAAAATGCTGGAAGATTTAAGGTGGATCCAAACATTGCAACGTATGGCTCGATATACATTTGCACGTGCCTCACCACGAATATGGACGTCCACACATTGCGAAGCATGCGATGAGCGCCGCGCGCGGTTCATGTCTCGCAATGTTTGGATCCACCTTTAGTCAAATGCCGCTCGCGTCGGCAACAAACGCCGCCACAAATAGTTCATATAAAATGTATTTTCGTGGTTGTCGCGAGTGACCTGTGAGCGACATAAAGCCGCGTTTTCACGTTACGATTAGGCTCGGGCCGAATGCGCTCATACGAGCTTGCACGTATAGAAGCGCACTTGAATTGTAGTTTACGCGTTACGAGATCAATAGCATCCAAGTATCATTTTGTCACTTCATTGTACCCAACGCATCAGTTTTTAGTACTGCTTTAACAGTACTGCTAAGTATGTTACATACAGCTACATTGTGCGTATAGTCGATATGCGGCGGGCAATTTGATCGCAGTTTAGGTTTGTGTAATGCGATTTTCGCGTGTAATGTAGCCACCTCCCCACATATAATAGACGCCTCTTAACTTTAACCACTGATTAAACATACAACTATCCTTGTCATTTGTATAAAAATGAATAGAGATGACAAATTGACATAAGAGCTGTTTAATTTAATCATCGTTTATAAGTAAAGGGGATCATGGTCTCAGCTTGTGCCTTACCAAACAAATGAGTTTTATTAAGACGCTTCTCTATAAATCAATTAAGAGCAATCATGCAACCCTCCTGTGCCGCTAACCCGCAGGCAGCAGTCAGCTAAACGCACAACTACAAGTTAACTAACGTCAACTGGTTTTATAACTGGACGTCAGATGATAGATAGTTATCTGTGGCCGTCAGGATCGCGGAACGAACGCACGACGTTTATGATTCTTGATTTAGATTGCAAGGTGATTTTAAAGGTGATGTATCGCTTCCTTGTTGCTGGTTTTGATCTAGGTTGGAGACTGTAGGAGCTTTAGGAATATAATTTTTGATGAATAGTTTTAGTATCACCACACAGTCACACACGATAAAATATGCCCTTACCCACACAACACCACACCAACACACATAAAACTATTTATTATAGTAACCGTTTACCGGTTCCGTAGTAAAACTAGGAACCCTTATAGTTTCGTCATCTCCGTCTGTCTGTCCGTCTGTTCGTCTGTCACACCCTCGTAAAATCTACAGTTTGGATAAAACTTCGTATAGGTAGATGTCTTCTGTAAACCGCTATAAAAGCCTGTACGTAGTGAAATTACGAAAATAAAAAATTGGGGGGCGGATCACGGTGCAAATATAACCGTGGGGCGGATATATGAAACTGAGGGATGAAAAAAATATATTTTCGCGCATTTATTTGTGTCTCGCTGAATATCAAGTCTTTAAAAATAACATAAACTTTTCTAAGTGACTTAATTATTATTCCTAGTCTGAAACCCTAAATACAATTTATTATAAATAAATACAATTTATACACAAATTTACAAAATAGCCTCTAGAACTCCAAGTTCAGGAACCCAGGGTGGGTTCCTGAACTTGGAGTTCTAGAGTTATTACAAAAACACGGAATCCATTTGAACCACGCCACTGGCTTCCGAGTTCAGTTGCCAATAAACCTTGAGTATAATTAACACTGATTATAACTTACAGCAGGCTATCCCTGAGGGCTAATCGACACGCCGATAGCCTCTAATATCCGTACAAATAATCTAATATACGTACATACACGCTTGGTGATTTTACTTAGGAACTAATATTATGTAGGTACAGGAACGTTATACATCCTACTAATCCTACTTCCTACTAATATTATAAATGCGGATGTTTGTTACTCTTTCACGCAAAAACTACTGAACGGATTTTGATGAGTAATAGGTATAGCTTATACATCAGAATAACACATAGGCTACTTTTTATCCCAAAAACGCGGGCGAAGCCGAAGGCGGCAGCTAGTTTGTATTATTTTGACCGCATTTTGACCGCACGGTTGTCGCAGTGGCTGAGAGATTGGCTGCTGCGCGACGTTTTGCGGGTTCGATTCCCGCATTGCACACTGGTCTGGCTGTTTGTGTATGTGATATTTGTGTTTGTAAACGCACCCACGGGCAACGGGGCAACGTTTAAAAAAAATATATATATATATAATCCTATGAATTTTGACTTGTTATGCATCTATGTATTTTAGGTCTCATATTTTTTATGTTAAACTTGCAGTTTACCCACGATTTCGTCTGCGTGACCCACAGGAACAGGCATTTTTTCAGGATAAAAGTAGCCTATGGCACTCAGGGATTTAATATAGCTTTCTATTAACCCGTAAGCTGTCACGTTAGGCACAGGACGTTAGTGTCGGTTGGACCTTCAACATATTTTGTGGCCTGGCAGTGAAAGTGTTAACGAAAAAAATTTCAGAATCTGATCAGTTCTGGAATTACAAAATTCAGACTCTTTAATATTTGTGTACATTTTAATATATAATAATTATTATATTATGGATTAGATTTTGCCCATGGACTCAGGGTCACCATTTTGAAATTTGAAAAGTCCAGTCAAAAAGCCGGACAATAATGTGAGTTGCCAAAACACGCTTGCTTAATATTCTTATTGTCGTTTAGTAGAACTATTTTATGAGAACAATATACTTAGGTACATATTTTGTTCTACTTCACTTTTTGCATTTTTTTCAACGCTAGTATGGAGGGCTTTGTTGAAACTGGCGTACAAAGTGTATTCAAATAGTGTTTGAAAGCTGTCAAAGTTTTTTGAATACAAAGTGCCTTTTTAAGTGAAAAACTGAGAGAAGTGTTAATACGTTGTTCAGATAGCCACATCGATAGTCACATTTGTTTTCGTCTGACTGCTTCAAAAGGGGGGTACTGAGTTTCAAGTGTATGTATGTCTATTTTATTGGCAAGGTCTGTAGCCTAAACGGCTTGATGGATTTTAACATATGGGGTGTCGATAGATTTGTCTTCATTGTGGGAGTTATAAATTGATTTAATTGAAATATTAAAAAGTAGGGATGTTTGTTTTTTTTTTTTTAATTGTTTGTCTTGTAGTTTTATAGTAAAAAGTAAAATGCAAATATTAAACAATTCATAGGGGAAACATTAATCGGAGATTCGTTTAATTCCTAATTTATTGTGGTATTATAACCCGTCACTTACTAATCACCATTCAATAGTGCCGATAGATGCAATTCTAGCTGCACTAAAATTTTCTAACATATCGACAATGCTCCGTAACCATTTCTTACCCGGTACATGCAAACATCAATTGTCCAAGACAAATTGAATCGGGAAAGAATCGAATCTTCCGGTATCGGAAAACATATTGCGTTAAAAATTGAAAACAATAGATACTACCTACATCTTAAACAGGTCATAGTTTTCAATTTCAATAACTAAGTAAAGTTACAAGCATAATACATTAACCTCTTTACTTATAAACGCCTCTTTACTTATAAACTTAACCACTGATTAAATATACAACTATTCCTGTCATTTCTATGCCAATGAATAGGTACCTAGAGATGGCAATTGACTTAAGAGCTATTTGATTTAATCATCGTTTATAAGTAAGGGTACATACTTAGTCTTTAAGTAAGGGTGGTTTTAGGTTCGACTTCTAAGCCAGGAAAGGAATAATCAAATAGGTATTTGCTGGTATTAGATTTATGCACTGTCAGTATATCTATAATTGGCAGGTCTATCATTGTATAAGTGGCTGAAAACTTACTTTCAAACTATCTAAGTTTCTCGACACTCCTACTGAACACAGTGCCCGTCATGTCAGCCTTAAAATGTCCATTACCGGACAAAAGTTTCCGTTCAATATTGGCACCGCAACACTCCTAAATGGTTTGACAACCGCGACCTAAAAACTTCAAGATGGAACTCAATCAACACACAAAATGAAGCTTAAAAAATCTTCTGTCTTTTTTACGTTAATTGAAAATATTGCTTTTGTCTAAGTTATAGAATCTTTATTGACCCGCCTCTGCTTCGCGCGGGTGCAATGTACTGATATGGGGACATGTCAAAACATTGAGATTTCTGTGTTGTATCTAAGTTAATATTAATCTAATCTACATGAGGTTAGATCAATATCAACTTAGACAGAGCCGTCCGGTTGTCGTGCGACGCCCGCACGCCTGCCGCACTACTACCGCATTGCAGCAGCCCGACACTAATCATCTAAATTCAAAGAGCCCTAACAGATCAACACTATTTTCCCTTGCACTTTCAACGCTAATTGTTATCGTCAGATCCTTTTCCAAGCGTTGTACAATAGAAATATTCCCTTATAACCGCAAAATACTAATAAATATGCAGCATGCTTGAAAGAGGCTCCTTAGCCAAAAGTCACAAAGCCATTGTATGTAGTACTATCTATAATAATTTTACGAGACAGAGCACTACAGCTCTCTGCAGTTACCCTAATATTTCAATCCCACTAAGCAGCGTTGGATTCCCGCCAAAACATGACGTCATGACGGCACTTGTATTAGTAACATGTTTTAGTAACGAGTATCGTCGAGTTACTAAAGTAGATTTTAGTGTACCGCTCTAAAAGCCTTTATGTTTGCCGTCACGGCATATCTCTACGTGTCGTGTAGAAGCGTGTACCAATGTTTTGGAATATGACAATTTGTGTGTTTGTGTATATTTGAAAAGCGTTTAGCAACAGCGACATCTATCGGCAACATCAAGTGCTATCCTACATCGCGCAAGAAGAGTTTTCACAGCGATAAGGATATATACGGAAACCCGACATGTAATAAACCTATCTTATATTCACTGTAAATAAAAGATAGGTTTTTGTAATTTTTGAAAAGGCAAACAGCTATTATACATATTATTATTACAGCTATACTTAAGTAAATTATTTATAATTTTGTTACTATTTTATTGTACCACAGATTTCCCTCACCCTCTGCCACTGAACGACTCTGTATTAAACTTTAAGAAACTCTTCGAATAAATGTTCAGAAGCGAATGTTCGACAATTTAAGGAGCTAGTTCTATGAGACAGCGGTTTGTGGGTACCCGCCCTTTCCCTGTAACTCTTACTAAAGTTATATTGGATTCTTTGTACCTACAGACGCCTACATTAATTGGGTAACATTCACGTATACAAAATTCTTAGCAAAGAAGGTAAGTATATAAAGCAGGTATTTATTTATTTAAACTTTAAGGTACAAAGGCGGACTTAATGCTAAGGCATTCTCTATCAGTGAACCAAGGGTGGTGGAGGCATCTGTAGATACTTCCAGAAAGTACTCGTTCTAGTCAATAGGAATAAAAATAAATTACTTAAAGTTGTACATACCACAGTCTAGTTATTCTATACTACTTACCTACAGTTGTCCAACGCGAGGGTTATTGCAGGTCAATTGTACGGAGGTTGTGGGGGAGTTTATATCCCCAATTGCTATACCATGCAGTCTGGGGCATCAACACTCAGTAATTTAGATACTATCTATATCTATACAATAAATAAGCTTTAGCTTAGGTATGTCAAAAATCTATCTCTAGTAGGGAAAAAAGCCGATAGATCGGTTATTGGGACTGGCCATTAGTCGTGTACGTAATCGTATGATCTGTGCTTAAAATACTAACTATTAAAGTGCTTAAACTATTAAAAACGCATTTCTCATTTTATTATTTTTCTTAGTCTTTCATAAACGTACATTAAATTCTAATGAAGATATTAACTAGCATAGGTACAAACTGTTCCTTCCATGATTACAGTGAAAATTCTACTAGTATTACGCTAAGAAATTAAATGCAAATTATTCCATTTACGCTTAAGTATAGCGGGAATAAAATGTTAATACTTTTCAATACCTATTTAATTGAAAAGTATTATAACTTTTTTTTTTATTTGTAAATAGGCTTGTGTTTGACCGCCATCTCGCCTGATGTTAAGCGATGATGCGGTCTACGATGGAGCACGCTTGCCTAGAAGAAACCGATTCACTCGTGACTTGAAGACAAAATATTGTTTTGATCAAAATATCAAAAAGGAGGCTATCACATCACCTGGTCAATAAACCCATTGTCACACCGAGTTCTAAACGAACTTTCTTACATCGGAAATGCGCAAATGAGTCACCAGAGAAATCGCCAGTGTATTGAGAATGGCCCAAAACAGATGGTCGTATACGGCCATGATGTCAGTTACTCAGTTGCTTGGTACACCGACCTATTCCCCTCCTTCCAATACAACCGGACTCAGATGCTACTATACACTAGAATATGGCTCAGTGTGCCTCTGGGTTGTTAGTGGATTGATTAAAATATACATAGTTATGACTGTTATGAGGCCTCGTAATTACAGGAAGATAAATCCATTCATATATTTTAATGTATTTATGTATAGAAAGGTAATATGCAACCTCAAGTTAATTTTTAACGAATAATAAACCAAGTTATTTATGATAGCTCTAAACATAAATTTACATAAAGCGCACCACTTATTTGTAAGTTATTCATGTCTATGATCATAGATCATCATAATGTGTCCATTTATTAATCGATGCAGATTTGAAAATACAATATCTATCTAACAATTCAGCTTATGTTAATACTAAGTATATAATTTTTATTGACTATATTTGTATATCATCCGATCTCAGTCTGTTCACCCCGTTTTTTGGATTTAGTTACCTTTTAACTTACTTAATAATGATACATGATGAATATTTGAGTGTTAATCTTTTTGAGGAAGATTTTTTTTGTTTGGGAAGTACCTACTACCTGCATGATAGCTATTTTCACACTACGTTACAAGATGGACCAGTGTCCCGGTGTAATTGTTATCGAGAATAAAAAAAGTTTGCAATATATTACCCGACTTTGTTCACGAAAATCTACACACTAATTATGGTGTATTTTTAATAAGCAAAGCATACTAAGTTCCTCAACTTTTTTTTACCTTTGTATTTTTTTTTTATGTTCGGCAAACATCATCTAATATTAACCAACAGGTCGGATATTGTCCAAGTTTTAGATGCAAATGGTATAATTTCCACCAAGCTACTGCAGAGGGAAATTTAAATAATTATCAAAGTAAGTTGGAAGGTCCTTGAATTTTAGGGTTGAGCTGGTAAATAATACAATAAGCTTGCCTCTACTTACACAGGCGGAACTTTAGGGCGCGTTTGGTAAAGTAAGTATAAGTACTGGTAGAATGCTCTAAATTGTATTTAAAGTCAATGCAAACACTCTGGGCTGTTAGCTTTCGGTTAGCAAATAGTTACACTACCATTCCAAACGAGGCTTCTATATGTACTAGTAATTTTTCTCAGCATCCTACCGCTCACACTCGACTCAATGTAAACGCGCCCTTACCGGCGCAAAGTTAGTTAAAGTTAGCGCTAATGTAATTTACTTATCGACGTTCCTGAGCCATAAAAATAAATTATTTATATTGTTACAGCAGCTTCGGTAACTATTTTATTTATTTGGGTCAGAGAAACTTTGACCCAATAAAGTTGGCTGGGTACGATATAGTATTATCTACTCCTGAGTTAATTGGTCGTATTGTACTATATGGTTTATGAGTATTGTGTTTGAAAAGGCTTGAAATAATGGGAATTACTATCACTATATCCTACCTAATATAAATGACAAATTATTTGCCGTGCTCGAGTAGTGCGGTTATAACGAATGATGACTTTTGACATTATTATATTGGTTATTAAAATAATAATCTCAAAACAAATGACTTTTGGTACAAAAGATCCTGATTTCTTCACCCTGGCGTTATTTTTAAACCTTATTAATCCCTAATTTTGCCAAGTTCTAGTCTGTTGCCGGATTTGCTCAATTTTTCGTGTGAACAAATGTGATCAACTTTTTGTTAAATTACGGGGCTCAAAATTACTTTGAGTTGCTTCGAAAAAAGAGAGTACGGGAAGCAGATACGTATATTAAAAATGTAGGCAAAAAAAAGATGTGCACTTAAACTTTTTTAAACATCGTAATGACACAGCGACGCATATTTTAAAAAAAAATATGCCATAACTTTGCCCCAATTTGCTACGACCAAAATTACTGAAGCCACAATAATCTTCCGTAACGGAATGGCCGAGTAATTCGCCAATCGTGACTACAGTCATGCTCATAGCAAGACTTATAAATTTTAGAACGATTCGTAATTATGATATATTTTTCCGCAAACAAATATGAGGTTCTCGGGTGCACAGGTTCGTTGACCCTTGGTAGTGTTACCGTTATATCTAAGTTTACTTTCAGCTAGACTGTTTGCCTAGTTCGGCTTAATAGTGTCAACTGCGCTGTGTTCATCTGATAATAGAAGAATAAGGCTTTGTTGAGGATTGATTTCACACTTGTTCTTTAGACTTTCTATTGCGAATAGTGGATTGATTTATAGATTTACTTTTTCCTGTATCTCCATTCATGTGGACTTTAGTATCTCCTGGGAATTTCTAAAAATCCTGCCTTATTCTGACCATAAAGGGAATCTTTGTCCAAAACTTGGCTGAGTGTTGATAAGTCAGTCAGTGAGTGATTTAGGGCTTTTCTGTTTGTGTTGATGATTTGAGATATTGTCAGCTGGTTCTATAATTTTTTGTTTGTTTTTAGTAGCATTTTTAAGTTAGTCTACCTAAGATTTTACATTATGTTCTACATCTTTAATATTGTAACTCTAAGTTCGCATAGCTATTCTGTTTCATCTACTATATGGTTTGTAAGTAATCTAGTGTCACCTATCCTAATGAATAGATTAATTATCTAGATTTTAGGTAGAAAGCTTAAGCCAACTTTCGTTCTCTCAATTGTGTCATCTATATTAGTCTTCATCTGATATGGGGAATAAAGTCTTTGTCAAAGAATATACACTTGTTAACTAGGCTTTCTATTCGATTAATAGATTTAAACTAGATGTAGATCTTTTTGAAAGAACGACTTTTGTTAGACTGTTCAACGATGATTGTTGTTAATTTCGATTTCTTTAAAATCGATTGTCCTTCATTGTAAGGCAATTGATGTCAATGAAATTGATTCCTTATCAGTTAGGTACAATGTGATTGTATTTTTTTTATAAAATTATAATGAGTAGGTACTAGCACTCTCAGTTTCATTAACGATTGCGATACTATTATAGAAAATTTATTATTTGCTGCCTTTGAGATTTGATAGACAATTTTTTTACCATTTTGTTCTGGTAACTTCACAGAACTTTTTAAAAGAGATGATTTTAAGTAAACAATTTGTAATTTGCTGCAGTTAGAGTATGTCTTCCACAACGATTTAATTGTTTTAAGCAACTCGATCTTTGTTAAACGCCTTGTAATTTCAGCGATTCATACCATCGCCACAGAATTTAAATAAAACTCTCACTGCTATGCGGCAACATCCCACGTGTGTTGCAGATCGCTGGTATAATTTCGATCAGCATCGAGCACGCCACTTTATGCACGAATGCGCCAAGTGATTCCAAGCGATACATCATAGTTACGAGATCGTGTGCAATTCTGCATAATATCTAAGTACGTTTCGCCCGTCACTTTCATACTGTATTAACTTTGTTATTATTAGAATTGTCTTCGCTCTCCGAGGTATACATTTATTGATTAGATGTGTTACAGAATTTACGGTCTGCGGTTCAGTAATGGAGTAGTTGGTTTAGATTTGTCTTTACCTTTATATCTGTTTCCTTATGAGAATTACTACAGTGTCTAGTTTTGTTACATAAACTTTTGATTTGATTCCTACTTAGAAAGATTTTGTCATCAGATTAAATAGGGTCCATAATTTTCAACATTATGGTAGATAATTTCAAGGCTTTTATTATGATGGGTATGTATGTGTATTATAAATTATAACTCACTTGTTACAAATATATTATTCCTTCAATTACCCTTTAACGTTACCCACGTCTCCATTAGAAGATAATTATAATCCTTCTATTCCACGTTCACAATTGAATATAAAATTTTCATCACCCAGATCTTCATCACCATCAACGTTATCTTTAGCCGCATTCCGGGACATTCGCGAAGTATTCAAGAAACTGTTAATATTAATAATTCATGCTCTCCATGAATTAGCTCAAATGTCTACTCAGACAGTTTTGCTTTTATGATTTTCAAACGAGGTCTCATGTGTCCCGGTGTAACGGTTCTCGAAATGCCGTAAAACACTTAGATTTGTTTGACATTTGTTTATGTAATTTACAATGAGGAAGCTGTGAGTTTGTCCAGACAACATGGCAGTTTGTGTAACTGTATTTCGAAGGTGATATTTATGTGAAATGCATCCAGTGACCGGGTTGGTTACATTGTTGAACTTTGTTGAACTTCAGTGGGAGTGGTGTTGGGTTCCCGATGTTTCGCTTGTTTAAAACATCCCAAATATGAGGAGAATTAATTAGTCTTACCGTATCTTCATCAATTAGAAGCTAATTGTAACAAATTATGTTATCATGCAGATTATAATTAGGTAGGTAAATTAAATTGAAAGCGATAACAGGATACAAGTTCTAAGCCATCGTTTATTCAATTAAAAAACTATTTTAGTGCTCATAAAATATCAAAATAAAAATAAATAATCTGAAATACCTACTGTATAAACATAATTATTATCTTGATAATAATTACTTATTTCTTATTACACCCCATATAAAATATATGAAGAAATAACTAACGCTATGCCCAATATTGCCCATTACGGAACCCATCAACGTCCATAAATTCGAACAAAAAAGGAACACATACTGCGCAAAAATATATCTGACACAATACTACCTACATTTATATCTTTAATAGTGTCATTACTCACTGATGTAACTCAGAGGGCGAACTTAAGAGTTCAGTGAGTAGGTACACGGGAAGTTGGGTAAGTCTTATGTCAGTTCTGTCTTGCTCAGCGGCGAACTTTGTACTTGTTTGAAGTTGAGGACACGTTGAGTGACCTAGCGTCATGACTGTGGTGATATTATTTAGCTGGAATGTTTTTGAGTCTTCTATGATGAAGTTTAGACTTGTTTATTGTTTTAAAAGTATATGTTCTTAAAGTATATGTTCTCAATAATTGTACATGCGGTTATTATTATTAAATATACCTATAAATAGCTTACTATCTTAAAAACACAACAAGTATTTACAATTTAAAAGAAAATAGAAAAAAACAGGCATCAAAATATTCATCCGCATCGCGGCTAACAAAAAACTGGCTGCATTGCCACGTTGAATGGTAATACTGATTTTTTCACCAAATAATAGGCCAGCCCTCTGATCACGTAAATAGTCGACTAGTTATTAAAAACACATAAACAATAGGGGCCGTACCACAAAAAAAATAAACACGTGTTCATCACGAATGCTACCAAAAATAATAGGCACTTGTCAACACTAACTTGTCTAAAACAAATGTGTATTATTTTTGGTAGCATTCGCGTTTAACACGTGTTTATCTTTTTTGTGGTAAGGGTGTAGAGATCTACGGGTATGGGGAACAGGGTCAAAGCTACCTGTGGTTAGAGCTCCAGAGACAGGAACCTTTTCACAATGCGTAGCGTATCAATCATAAGTGCCTTCTGTATCAGGCCCTTGATCCAGCCACCTAATGAGAGCCTCATGAGATGTTGCTCTTGCTCGAGGTTCTTGGTCATCAGGCCATTGGTCATTACGAGAAACGGCGAAATGTCAGCCGAATCCGCATTCCACATGTCGACTACGGTAAAGACTTATCATTATTCGTTTTTATCTATAAGAATAGCCGTTTGTTCATAAAAATAGCCAATTAGTAAGGCGGATAGCGGGACTGGACTGTCTAGGATGCGCTAGATGCATTCATTAGCTTTGCTTTTAGAAGCTCTTTTAACGCACCTTCGGAGCCCGATACTTCTTCGGTATATTGTATGATATGATGATGTTATCTATGGATGTTAACCGGCTATATAATGATAATATTCTTCTACCTTCTGTCTATACCTATAAAACAGTAGGTACCATAACTGACTGACAGACAACGCACTGCCGGTGGACCTAAAGACTTGAAATTGGGATAAAATATTCCTTGAGTAGCTACCCTAAAAAGGGAGTTTTTGCGCTAAAAAGGGATTTTTTGAAATTTCATCCCTAAAGAGGTGAAAAGAGGTGGTAAAATTTGTATGAAGCAAATATTAACATAGTGTTGTTTTCCGACGTTCACGCGGATGGAATCACAGACACAGCTAGTTTTGTTTGAAGTAATAGTCATAACCCTTTTTTTCTATAAGGAAAACCCGGAAGCGTGAAATGAAAAAAAAATGCTGATTTTAATAAAACTTTACCTGGCTTGAGAGCTGAGCCTATCTCGATCAACCGTGCATGCTTTGACTAGACAGTCTTGATATGATCACTGAAATTATTGAAGTTAATTAAAATAATTGCAAATACCGGGACTATTATTACTTATTTTATAGCCAATCAAAGTATAAATTGTCTACTTAAAACTTGATACTTCAGGACTTCTCTTAGCACTTGATCATGTTCGTTTTGCGAAGTTCCCCTAAAGTTACTTAGCAGTTCAAGTTATCATAACTTTTGTTCTGCTAGATTAAACTTCATTGCTCTGCGATATTGCCAACTTTATTGGATTTTGAACTTTATGTTGGGGACCGACATAGAGCTTATTTTTGTATAACATCAAGATTTTAGGGCATCGCTAGAAAAGTGGGATCCGGTCGATTTAATTTTTATAAGTTAAAATAAAACTTGGTTAGGTGAAGGTATATCTGGGATAATTAGAGAAACGATGTCATAATACTGAATAATAATATATTTTTTTACTTACTATAAGTTATTTTAAGGTCAATTCATGTTGACCTATTCTGATTTTGAGTTTCTTCACTTTGTCAGGTGCCGAAACAGCGCACTCAAAATAATTACGATTTTTTAGGGATTTTTGTAAAATTATAGAGATAATTCGGGGTTTTTTGGGGTAACACATAGATACAGTTATAGAACGAAATATAAACAGCACTTAACTTTTAATTACTTTAATATAAAATGCACGTAAACATAAACACTAATAAATACGCCATTAATTTAGATGTTACAATGTTCGTGCTATCGACCGCGGTAATGGCAATTTGTATAGAATGCAGGAACCCCCTATTTAGCGCTTCGTGTCTCATGTAAGTACGTTCATACTCTAATTACACTTAATAATGATTATCACGCGAACACTGGACTTGAAAAATAAATAGAGAATGTTCTTTAAAACTAATTAATGATTTACAATACGTGCCACGTAAGTTTGCGTCTCGGAAGTTAGTGCGTGTCGCACGATCCCCTCCCGCTACGCCTGCCGTACCCCTCTCGCACCAAAAAAATGTAGCTAACTTCAGATACGTAAACTTGTGTGGCTCGTAACGTATATATCGAGCTTTAATTGGATTAGGGAATTACTACCAAAATATTTATTTCTAGCTTATGTACTTATACCTAGTAGGTACGTCATAAATAAAAGTTACTATATGCAGTAACCTTTGTCTACTACTAGGTAGGTACCTACTAATAGTAGATATAAAGAAGATAAAGTATAAGTAAATATTTTTTTGAACTGTTAATGGGTGACCTAATATCTTAACATTCAACTATTCAAGGGCAACTATTGCTAGTTCCAAAAATGTTGAACCATAAAATAGGAAAATATACGTCTTATTACCAGCCTGTCGACTGAGGCATAGTTTTAGCTATTTTTTAACTGGTCAACTGTACCCCATTGTATGGTCTATTACAGCTATTACTTACCATTAGGTTTAACAAGAGTGATTTTGTAAAGTAGTTCAAAAGCTACAAATCATAGTTATAGTTATTACATGAGATTTACGGAGACTACAGTTCAAATCTATGGCCGCACTATAGCCCGCGGTAACAGCTAAACTACGAACTATTTGAAATTCTCCGTTTAGCAAAAACATGCGTTTCTCTGTTCCTATATTATGTTCATTTTCATTAATATGTTATCCTGAATTATCATATATTTCTCATTAATTGCGAAAGCTGTTGACTTGACATTTTTTATTACATATTTCAGTTTACAAAATGACACCTAATACTTATAATTTTGTTATAAATGTTTTCTATCTAATAATAATAGACCAATATACTTTTATAATTACCGTACTAGATCTTAGTTTAGGTTTTAAACTACTTATTAGGTTCTATACTGCATGGTACTTAAAACATAACTCGCGAAATGAAAATTAATATATTTCAGGTAATATAAGCGTTATTTTATGCATAAGTAGGTATATTAAATAACTACTAAACTTAAACTTTTGCTTTTTGATATTCAAAACTTAAATAGAATTCCATCAAGGCTTTCTATTTCTAAAACAAATCCTACAAATCCAATTGGGAATACGATTGACCTGAAACTCACCTCAGATAACTATCACTGAAACTCGCTCGTATAATAAACAAGTTATATTATCTGGCAAACTAGTTTTGGCTAAGTAAATAATAATAACACATGAGTAAACAAAATATTAATATATAAATAATCGTTTATCATAGTCGGAATTTAATAAATAAATACCTACAAATAAATAATTATTGATTATATGATTTGGCAGTACCTATAGCCGGTTATGAATTCAGGCTAATAGATTAATTTATAATTATTAGCGGGATGGGTAGTGGTTCCCCTTGGATTTGGTAATGTTTTTTAACATACTTCATCACAGCGAGCATTTGCGACCTTTGGATATTGTCGAGCATTCGTTTGCTAGCATTCGCGTGATCGAAAAAATTCTATTGTGAGCCAATCGTACATTTGTAAATTAGTAATACAAAAAGGGGTGCTCATGCTATCGTCGTCCCCACCAAAGAAATTTCGCGATTGAATATTTGCAAATAAATGCTTGTAGTGTGGGTATACCTTAAAATACCAATTTTTTCGAAACAAAAACAATAGACGATCTTTATTAAAGGGTGGAACTTTAATTTAAGCATTATTATGATGATTTCAATTAGATCTTCAACTATCTTGAAAGACAAAGAAAATACTGGTTGCCCAGAACTATAGGTACGTACTATAGCGCTTTAAGCCCTGGTATCAGTTGGTGAATATTTTAGAGCTGGAATCATGTCCCCAACTCAAATTGTTCGGGATTTTGAAACCGGATCCGAACCGGAGGCGTCCAGTCCCGGCCTAAATAAGCTACTCATTATTCTGTAGGTATTATAAGGGTTATTCTGTGAAATGAATTCATATTTGAGCTCTGAAATAAGGGACTGACCTTTAACTTGCCCAAAGTGTATGTACTTAACAGGGATGTTTAATAATACCTAGGAAGCCATGAAACCATGAATTTGTTAAATTTTTAGTGTAGAAATAACACTGAATAAAATTCAAAAACAAAAATGACACAGGAGTAGGTAAGTAGTGAAAATGTTTTTAAAGACCAATAGATTTCTTTAAAATATCACGTTACGTGGTTTGCTTATTATAATAGGTGCTCTCAGCCTCAAAAGCATTTCAGTGTAAGTAATTTACTAAAAGGCCTTTAAAAAGGTACTTAGAACACAAAAATAAAACAATATTCATGTACTGTGATACTGAGTTTAAAGGCCAAAACTGTGCGCCAACCCTAACTTTTAGTTCAAATCTTTTGGAAGTCTGCCCATTCTGGGAGGCGGCTTCAAATACTAGGTACCTTTCATGTCAAATACTGCAGTATTTTGCGTCATGCCTATGTTTAAAGAAAGGGAAGTCAGACGTAGGTACCTATGGTTGAACCTCAGATCATAGAAACAAGGAGATGTGCCAAGGCGCTATCGAGCTTGATGCCTGATCTTGAGCAAATTGCTCATATTAAAAACTTACGCGCTGGCGACGAACCGAACACGATCGATCGTTGATATACAGTGTTTTAGTTTAGTGCTAGTGTTGAGTGACGATTAACAGTGTTAGATTGAGGGTGTGCGGAATGTTCAATGCGTGGGAGATCTTTTTATTCACAAGTAGCGCTTAATTATGCGAGTAATTGTGTCGAAAAATGTACTAAAAGTGGCATCAGTTGTTCCCGTACTAATTTGCTATGATGGCATATCTCCTTGTTTCTATGATCTGAGGGTTGAACCTTTATAGGGTCCTACCCTTCATACTCGAAATATTTTAAGAGGCCCCTTCTATAGGTGGTAAAGAGGCCATACAAACGAAAAAAAAAATGATTTGAGTATTTTTTTTTTAAATAAATTAATTTAATTATTTTAAATAAATTATTTGACACTTAAAAATACGATTTTCGACATTCATTACGCTAGTTTCTACTATTAATAGTTTCTACTATTACGTAAAAAATAGTATTTTAAAATAATATTAAAATTTAATTAAAATAATATTTTTTATGTGTGTCAAATACTTTTAAATTAATTTATTTAAAAAAAATTATTCTCGGATCAATTTTTTTTTGTTTGTATGGCATCTTTACCACCTACAGATTTAGGTACCTCATAAAATATTTCGAGTATGAAGGGTAGGACCTTATATATCACTGCCATAAGTGATGCGTTCACTTATGGCAGTGAGACAGTGAGTTCCCGAGACAGACAATAAGGAACTCAAAAGTGAAACGCATTTTACAAGAGCTCCGTTTAACGATACATTGGCTCCTCTGTCTGTCGTTCTATCTAGGTAGGTACCTATATATTTTTTTTAGATTTAAGTGTTAAAGTAACGCCTAGAACACTAAAAAGTGGCGAACGAGAGTTGGTGCTGGAAAAAACTTCCAACATCGTTAAAAACGTTACATAGTGACATTCAGGGGAGCCAAGCTAACACAGCATCGAAGAGAGCTTTTATGTGAAACATACAATTAAATAGTAGATCTTTGGTGATGTCAAAAAAAAATGATAAAAAAATTATAAATAGGCAAACTTGCTGATTTTCTAGTGTTTTCAAGGACGACTACTGAGCGAGCGGTTCTAGGTTAGTTCTCTAGATCTGGAAAAGTGTTATTTGGTTTTTATATTACGAAATTTCCAGTAGCAACCCGGAGTCTGTATTTGTGCCTAGTTAGTAGAAATAAGCTTGCTTCGTGTACATTTTAAATATAACTGGCGAAATGTGAATGTACTCCTGAATGGACATCTCTGCCTAACCTTCTGCGATATACAGGTGTAATATTATGTTAGTCAGACTTACTATAGGGATGTCTAGAGATTAAATTACTGGTTTCAACCCCTGTAATGTGCGTATCGCTTTTAATCAGCCCACCTAATGTATTAATTCTGCGTATGACCTCGTTTCAGCGGTAAAGCAGGTGTGTTGCACATTTTAGTGGATTGCTTCCTAACTGACAGCGGTTACATGTTCAAATTGTATCGATTATGCAGTAACCGTACCGTACTTCCGTAGGGACTTTATTCCGGTTGCTTTAATACTTGATGAGAATGGGTCTATAGTAGTTGTGATAATTTTTATAGGTTTTTTGGAACAAAGTTCCTTGACACGGCTTGCTATAGGAGTTGACTGGTAGAAATCGTCACGTAATATAAATTTACTACACCTCTAAGGTACTCAAGGATTATTCCAAATTACAAATCTCTAGATCCATCAGTTTAGGCTGTGCCTTGTCTATTTAGTGATGGTACTATTTTATCTTCTTTATAATCGGTCCCTCAATGCTGAGGATCGTGACCCATCTTTTCTTCTTGTCAAATGTCTCGGTCCTGAGCCATTCTTGTGGCTTCCTGAAAGGAAAGTCCCAAGGTCCGGAGGATCAGGTAGGTCCACCGTTTTGGTCGTCGACCCCTTGGCTTTTTTCTTAGTCTGTTTCCACTGACAAGTATCAGAGGGCCTTCGCAAGATGTTCCCAAAATATCGAATAATTTGGTTGCGACCTGTGTCCACCTGACACAGGTTACAGGTTACAGGAATACAGAGGCGTTCTTTTAACTGTATAGATAAAGTACTCACCCGGAGACTTTTAAAATGTCAAGTTACTAAAACCGATACGTGTTATAACATAAACACTTTACCCCCAACACTCCACAAATCAACAAACAAAACGAGACAGTTGAAGACTAAAAAGGTTTTCACGTCACAAATCTCATCCGTTTTAAAAGCGGTGACCTGATTCGTTGCATATTTTAGCAGTTAGGCCGTGATAGACGCCGTCTGCCGCTCAACTCGGATACGATCTACAGATGCGGTTATCATCAATTTTACAATAGCCTCCCCCTTAAATATTCATTGCGGCGGGTTTCAACTTCACTCAGTTAAGTGCTGGATAACTTGCCTTGCGATTGATATTAAATGGAATGTTAATGATATTTTATCTTGAAGGTTCATTGATACTTCGAAGATATAGCCAAGTTAGAAAGAACTTATGTTCTTTCTAACTTGGCTATATCTTCGGCTATATCTTGGCTATATTATTAGTATTACGCAAGCTTGGTTTGAATTGGAATCGGTTAGATATAGGATTTGTAAGAGCCTTAAGAGTCTAAGACTATTAGTGATGCCTGCACTACGGCATCTATCTGGAAATCGAATAAGTTGATTTTAAAGTTTCGTACCTTATAAGGAAAAAGGAGCCCTTATAGGATCACTTCGTTGTCAATCTGTCAATAAGACTCTTTTTCTTAGGAGTGTGTGGAGGTGTCAAGGTGAAATTACTTAATATCAAATACTTAAGTCTATATCGTTAGTCGTATCTATATAGTTCATTGGAGTTGTAAAAAAATCAAGCTTCTAAGTCAACACATTTAACAAATACGGCCATATGGGCATGCCGCATATTTTGACACTCGCAAATAAACCAAAACCTATAGGGGACTTTTCATTGGCCTGGAATCAAGAAATTTGGCAAAAAGCAATGTCTCACAGAAACAGTAAAAGAAATACAGCACAAAAAAATCTAAAAATCATTAATTAGTAATAGGTATTATGACATACCTACCTATTTTTGTTTTGCAAATAGGTACCTACAAACTAACTCTTCTTTATAACCCCAAATTAGGATTTTTTTTATAATATTGTAGGTATTTAAATCAACGTTTTCAGAGGATTCTTTATTAGTTCGGTTGATGATGACGTCCTATTTGTAGTATAAAAAAAGAAATGGTCGTTTACTGATTGAAAAGCGCCCGTCAGCATATAAATCATTGAACCGTACCATAATATTAAAACCTAACAATAAATCTACCATAACGTAATTACCTGCTAAAAAGTTACCTCACAATTACGTACGATACCGTATCGATCGATCCTTAATCTGATCCGCTGTTATTAATTAATAGTGCATTGTTCTGTAACGAGTGCGACCCACTTCACGTTACATCATGTCGTGTCAATGTCAGTTGAGTTCTCATATGGGATTGGAGCATGTTATAGACGGTAGCGGGGATAAAGATGGAGGAATATAATTTTATAATGAGCAGGAATAAGATACCTAGTCGATTTAGAGATTAGATATTGTATTTAAATGGGAGTGAGAAAGTTCCCATCAATGATAAAAGAAAAAAAAATGTTCTTTGTTTAGATTCTTGAAGTCTTCGGGCTCTAAAGCCCTTATACAAGCTGTTCTGCATCCGTTAAGGGCACCCCCCTAACGGATGCAGGACAGACCCGATTCGTTAAAAAAATAAATAGTTATACTTTTTAATTTAAAAATAGCTGTAGATCTACAAACCTTTCTAGCACGCTGTGAAGTTAGCGGTTTGACTGCTTGACTTGACTTTAACTATTGAGCATTCAAACGGCTAACTTCAGAGCGGGCCAAAATAGTTTGTTGATCTGTATCTTCAGTATAACATAAAAAAAAACAATGAAAAAACTAGAGCTAAACTTAAACTAACAATTATTTGCTTAAAAGGAGGTTCCAATAAGGAAAACTTGTAAAAATAATAAATATTTTTTAGGGTTCCGTACCAAAATGGTAAAAAAGAAACCCTTATGGTGCGACTTCGTCTGTCTGTCTGTCTGTTTTTTAAGTATTTTCAAACCCGATACACAACAAATTATGATCATATAAGAAAAGCAGCGTTCCGCTCTACTTAGCAACAAAAAGCATTTTGATTACATTTAATTATTTAATATTTTCCACTCCAAATCCGCTGTCATTTATCTCTTGGCTCTTAATCCATATGAAATATAACTGTCTCACGCGTCGCATCGGCGCGGCTGGTAACGGATCGTCGTCGCGATTGTTGGTGACCAGCGAACCGTGGAACATTGCCGTAACACCAGCACCTACATCATCTACTCGCTTGTCAAATTGAGTGGGGTAACTGATGAAGATGTAGGAATGTGTTGGAATCTCCCAGTTTGCGTATGGTTAAGAAAATGTAATCTATACTTTGACAGTTTGACCATAATTTTTTGTAATAACTTGAAAGTTAAAAGCAAAATAATGACTTAATGACCATATTGGGGCACTGAATGAATTAGCGTAACAGTTGAATAAAATAAAATCTTAACAAATCAATTAAAAGTACATTACTTATGTACATAATTCAGTTCAATTAATTCTTTTTTACCATGTTTTTTTATTAACTCCTTTTCGTGTTTGTCTTATATCTGAATATTGTTATTACCTATAAAGTTTATTTCTGTTGGTTTTATTAATCTCCGGTATTTGTTTCCTCCTTGTCTATCAACATTTAAAAATATTTATTTAGATCCATGAGAGCTTTTATAGAAAAACGAATTGTGAGATATCTTGTTTGTAAATCATCATTACTAAATAGTAAGTACATGAACATTTATATCCAAGGAGAACTAAGAAGAAAAAGGATGCATGGGACCAACTCGAAAGAATTCCAATAAAATATTTTGTTTTTAACCATCTAGCAATTCTGAAGTTCAAAGGTTCATTTAAAAAGTCATTTCCATTACCTTACATAACAAATATGTCACCATTAAAGTTGAGTGACCTCTCATCTGGTGGGTCAGGTGCCCCACATATAGTCGGCAAACAACTTGTCAAAATACAACGGAACTACCGTCAACGAAATGACGTTTCCATAACCGAACACTCTGCTTAAGACAACATACATCACCGAGTATACAAGACAGCATTTAAAACCATCTTTGACAAAGCAAGCTATAGGAATGATGAGAGTCATCGATGTCAACTAGTAGGTAGTTCTAGTTGGAGTGACAATGACCGTAACCTTACTTGTTTAGCAGGTTTATTCACAATTTTACAGTTCGTTTTGTTAACTGCTTACGTTTATGGAAGTTATAAAATATTTTTATGTTTGCTTTTATTGGTTTTTGTTATTTTTTTATAGATGCTATGAATTTGCAGAGTTTTTTATGGTGATTTTTAATTTAGGTGACGGACGAATATTTATTGTCAATTTGAGTTAGCGAATTAGTAAGTAATGCAATTTAAAAAAGAGAAAAACCTTACTAAAAGTGTAACCAGTTTATAAATAAATAGAGACTTGTAAAGGATTTAACTAAATAGTCTAGTTTCTGCATTGGGTTAAATAACCTAGTTAAATAGCCTGGTTATTTCATTATTCATTTTCGGTAACTAAATAAAAATAAAGAAACAAATTCTAAATATATAAAGTAAATACCGTATCCACACAGCAGTTTTATATTCTGCGGCTGCCTTCGAGCAAATATTTGCAGCCAATATTTGTGCCAATGCGGGAACGCAACGAAGGTTCGTTGCACTATTTAGATTGAAAGCTATCAACCATAATATTTCTAGGTACAAGAAAAATCAGATACAATTTTGTTCAAAGAGCAAGGTTTAGGTTATTTGCTCATAGCAAACTTGTGAGCAAATGATTGAATAAACTCCAAAATTGAAACTATTTTGTAATAAAACATCTCAAAACACATAGAGCCATTAGGTTGAGTTAGAAGGATCTTAATTAAGATTAAGTTTTATTAAATTTTAATAAGTCAGGTGGTAAACTAGTTGAGCGATATGGTCTTGTTGAAGAATATGAAGATACGGACCCTGTGGACGGACCTTACGAGACTGGCCTATGCCAGTCTCGTAAGGTCCGTCCATAGGTTCCGTATCTTCTTCTTCTTAGAATAATGTGTACAAAAGTAAAAAAAACAGGTTAACACCAATGAATAAGAGACTAAAATGGAAAAATAATTCAAACAACTTTGGGATAAAAGGACGATTTCACAAAACAAGTTCACAATAAGATTTTTACGATTCTGTAACACGGTTTCAGTAATATACAGTGGGTCATACGTTTCTGTGTCATTTTGGCAAACTTCCAAACAATACGAAATAGATTATAGAGTACGTAAACTTGCTTTTGTTTTTTTAGTTGATTAAGGTCACGCACGAAATGCCAGAAATGGATATCAAACAAACCTTATATTATAGCTTTTTATGCTTATGTACGACATTGATTGTGTTTGTGTATCATGGTACTACAAACACTATTCAAACAAGCAGAGTGATTAGGGTAAACGTCCTTACATGGATCATAATTACAGCTTAATTACATTACTATGTATTTAGTTTCGACTAGTTTAGACGACTCTCCTGCAGTCTGTTAGGCTATACGAGGGACATATAGAAGGAGGGTATTCAGTTTCGATACTAGTTTAATTAACTGCATAGAAATCACGAAAAGAAAATCAACTGTTCTAGGTATACATTTTGTCGAGTGATATGGATATTTTTGTATGGAACAGCTGATATTTCGTTCGTGATTTGAAGATTAGTCCTGTAGTTACACGAACTTGTATCGAATACTGAATACCCTCCTTCAATAATATGTCCTATGTTTACCATAACAGACTGTCGGGCGCCAGCGCACATAATGCTATTCGTTTCTTTCAAAATCACAATCACACATAATATATCTTGTAAACCTGTTATAAGTAAAACGCGCTCTTATTAAAAACTAGTGTGTTATAAGTAAATAATGTAATGTATTCTCAGTTCCAGGTGCATGCTGAGTGTATGGGAGGTCAGAATGCGAGCTCTACTCTGTTTGCTGCTCGCCGCCAGCTGCGTGTTGGCTGATAAAAATGATAATAGGTAAGGTACTTTGTTTTAAACTAATGTTTTGAATCACAGTAATAATACCTACTTGTTAGAAAAAGATACAACAAGTACAAAAAAAATAACATTAAAACATAACGATGCATTCAAGTCAAAAATGAAATCGTTTGGTGGTAAGTAATTTAAATATCTTTCAAACTTTTTTTATTATTCCAGGCGAAACAAACTACCATTTGTCGCCGATGCCGTTGGGAACTCGCTGCCACCACCAGCAAATGTACCAGCCACTGTTGGCAGTCCCGTGAATCTTCTAACACCAGACCGCTACGAGTTTTATACTTTTGATGAATCAGGGGAGCTCGTAAAGAGGCTTATGACTCTGGAAGAAATCCAAGAAATCGTTGCAGCTGGCGAAGAAGCTGAAGGCTTAGTAACTTTTGCCAATGAAAACCAGCCGACTGTTTCTTTTAACATCAATCAACCACCTTACACGAAAGTTCATAACGTTGTGACGAATGTACAAAATGTTCTCAAAGCCCAAATGGAAGCTCACAAAAATAAACCCCATATCCAACCTACATTAGATACTCCTGACGTCTCTGATTCCTGGAGTTTAATCTTGCCCTCAATTTTCGGGAATACGGGAGTTGATATCGTACTTGATAAAGCATCCGGTTCAGTGACAACACCAGAGACAGAAACATTAGAAGACCATGCAGAAGACGAAGAGAATTCATTGAGCAAAGAAGGTAGTAATCAAGTAATTAGCAGTTCTACAACGTTAGGAGAAGAGGTAGTTGTTGTTACTGAGAAATTGCCTACGACAGCAGAAAGTAAAGAAGTTCCGTCAACGACGAGTACCACAACTACGACTACCAGTACTACTACTACCACCACTACCACTACACCTAAACCCACCACTACTACACGTAAACCAACTACGACAACACGTAAGCCTACAACTACAACGCGGAAACCTACAACTACGACGCGAAAACCTACAACTACGACACGGAAACCTACAACTACAACGCGAAAACCTACAACTACGACGCAAAAACCTACAACTACGACGCGGAAGCCTACAACTACAACCCGTAAACCCACAACTACAACGGAAAAACCCACAACTACAACTGAAAAACCCACAACTACAACTGAAACACCAACAACTACAACTAATGCTCCAACCACTAGTACTACTAGAAAACCAGTGACAACAACATCTACAACTAAAAAACCGACTACTGAAGACTCTTCCACTAGACTAAGCTCAACTGCAAGTATACCATCAACTAAAGTCACTACGAGTCCACAACCAACGACAACAACTATTAAACCAACAACGCCTAAACCAGTTATCAGAACCACTGCGAAAGTAACCACAGTAAAACCTGAAATTACAACAAAGAAGTATAGTGTAAGCGTTTTGCCAGAACAGGAACCTGAAAATATCAAGGTCCAAATTCAACCTAACTCTAATGCTATTTCTTCTACCGAGAAAAACGAAATAGAATTTGAAAAAATAAGTACCTTTATACCACTGTCCACAGTTAACTATATTTCTGAACGGACAACACGAAAACCAATAGTAACTTCGAATTCTCCAATCGTTTATGCAAGCACAACAAAGAGGTTCGTCACAACTACGACTATTGCACCGACTACTGAAGCACCAAAAATTCAAACTTTTGCAACTACACGTAAACCTATCATCAGTACGTCTAATTACATTTCAAGCACACTGACAAATCAGGAAAGCGATAAAAGTAATGTAACTACTATTACAACCCAATCTGTATCCCCATCAACAACAGTGTCATCTACAGAAATTGTATCTGCTGACAATTTAAATACAATGGAAAATAAACCAGCTGGAAGTGATAACGATGAAACAGAAAAAGACGGTGAACCTTTACTTTTGTTTGATGTTGCTCAAAGCATTAGTCAAATAGCTTCTGATCTTGGTGGAAGTTATCAACCAATTCCAACAACAAGCGATTTATTAGACACGACAAAAGTTAACGAATTAGACTTAGAAAGCAAAGAAGTTTTAGATATAGATATACCATCTGGTACTGGAAATGAAACCGACGTAAAAACGCCTGAAAGTTCTGATAAAAGTACTGATAATTTTGTTAAAATATCTACAATAGATCCCCATAATCAAGATAAAGTCAAAGAAAATAGCCAAAAAGATAACAACAACACAATAACAGAGACTGGATCAAATAAAACTGATTCAAAGGTAGCAGAAGTACAGAAAACTGATACTCAAGAAATTGAATTAACACAGACTTTTACTAATGATAGTAAAAAACCTAATATTATCATTAATAACATTCAAAAAGTAGAGTTATTTACAACAACAACTGCTGCTGAAGCCACTACTATTGACCCAATATTTAATTTATCTGAGTCTATGGGTGATTTACTATCTCAAGTAGTAAATGAAGCACCTCAATCAATTGTTGATACTGAAAAAAGTTCCGAAAAAGATATAAAAGTTACGACAACTGAGAAAAACGTGAAATTTACGACGGTAGGAAGTACACAAAATTTTGAGACAACATCGGAAATATCCAACAAAGTTAAAAAAGAAACAAGTTCAACTACAGAATTACCATCGAATCCACCATTAGAAATAGTTAAAACGAAAGATAATGATGTCAACAACAATGTCAACTTATCTTCAGAAAATAACATGAATAAAGTAACTGAAGTAGAAGAGAAGAAAAAAATTGAAACTATGGCAAAACCAATAGATAGTAACAAAGAACAAAAGAAAAAAGAAGACAAACCAGACGACAATATTCAAAACTTCGTGCAAATCTCGGTTTCAACTGATAATAAAAATAAAGTAGAACCGGTAGCTACTATAAATAAAAATAACATTGATACTTCAACTGAAAACAAAAAAAATATCGACAAATCGAATGAAAAAAATACTGAAGTCAAAGAGGAGACTGTAAAAATACAACCCGAAAAAGAAATGACTAAAAACGGAAATAAAACTACCGAGAAGGATACAGACAATCTTTCTAGTATAGAAATGACTACACCATCACCATATTTAGATACTACAACGACCACCATTACAACTCACAAAATAAGTCAGTCTAAATTCAATAAAATTAATTTAGGTGACAAAATAATAAACAATAAGAATGATAAACTTCCCGAGCCATTGCCTAAAGTTGACGATTTCAAGAAAAAAATACAGAAGGTAAACATTGATGATGAGGAATTAGTTAGTGAAAGAAATAATTCATGGAAGCTCATACCGACTCTTTCTCCACCAAAAGCAAATGAAATCCCAAAGGACAAAGTCAAGTCTGAAAATCATTATATTCCCGATAACGATAACAAAGATATTGTTTTAGAATTTTCAAAAGAAAACCAGGGCCTGGAAGTGACTACAAAGGATTTGGGTGAAGATATTGCGCGCTTTTCTGATCTTTCAAATGAATTAGCTTTCAGATTTTGGAACGTGATGATCGACGATATAGATAAAAGAAGAAGTTTTGTTTTGTCACCATATTCCATTTTCTCTATGTTAGCCATGATATTTATGGGTGCAAAAGGAGCCACTTCAGGAGAAATGAATGAGATTCTAAAATTAGATGACATGGTTACATTTAATCCCCACTTTACACTGAAGAATATATCCGACTCGATTGAAACAACGCCGGAATCTGGGGTAGCTGTTTCTGCATTTATTAGGGAACTTTATAGTGATAGAAATAAGGGGAAAATCCTAACATTCTATAAAGAAAGGGCTCAGCACTTTTATAATGGCCATGTTGAAGAGATTAACTTTAAATTAATAAGTGACATAATTAGAAGGAGAACCAACTTGCTCGTCAAGAGGTATACTTGGGGAAAGATTCCGGAATATATGAAGACCAACAACATTGTAATGCAGCCACCTTTAGCTGCGTTCACGGCTAATATTTTCGAGGTGAGTGTCATGTTCTTTGCTTTATTTATATTAACATCTAAAAACTGGTTAATACAAATATAAGTATTATACCTAATCAGAATCTATAAGACTATAAGAGGCAAAGTGTTTGCAGTATGTTTTTATCAACAGTTAAAGTAGAACAAATATACCCAAAAATGCTGTAGATCACCCATTAAAAGATTTTTTTATTACTGATGGACAAAAGCATGGTACCTACATAAGACCTCAGTAGTTAAAGTTACTAGAACGAAGGTTACCAAATGACTGTGTTATTTATAAACGAGTACATTCAGGATATCTTAAAAAGTATCTAGATAATCTTGCATAATGCCAACGTAATATTATTTTTATTAAACGCTACATACAACAATTTTCTTAGATTTATATTTTTAATGTTTCAGACTGACTGCTCTGGTACATCGGTGGAAGGCAGAGATGGTGAGATGTACTTCGTGGTATCTCCGAACGTCCGTCAGCGACGTCTCGTACCAGTACCAGCCGTGGTTTATAAAAGTGGATTTTTGGCTGGCTACGATCCAGTCCTGGACGCTACTGTAGCTGCCTTAGGAAATACTAACACTATAATCAGCACATTGTTCCTAATGCCTGGTCAACAAGGAAACGTTGTACATGCTGATGATTTAGAAAAACTTGAACAAAGACTGCTTGATACTTTGCCTACTACACCTACATGGAATCGCGTTTTACGCACTTTACTCCCTCGGACTGGCTTGGAGCTTCAAATCCCAAGGTTCTCTCATAAATCAACTTTCAATGTCTCATTGAGCTTGAGAAAAATGGGCCTGAAAGACCTATTCGATAGCGAACATGCTGATCTAGGTGGCCTAAATGGACCTTCAAAGGATCTTTACTTATCCGACATGGTACAACTGAACTCATTCACCACTTGTGGCGAAGATGGGGTCGGAGAACAGCACCATATTGAGGAGTATCCCGAGACTTTAAGTGTTTCACAGAGGCGTCGCACTAGATGGTTAAACGATTGGGACGAGCCGAGAGACTACCAGAGGGCGTTCCATGATCCCCATGACGTTGGTGATGCTATGCATTTGCCCCTGCACCTCAGGCCGAGACAGGCACGTCTGCCAGCCAGGAGTGCGCTGCCGGCGCGACTAAAATTCGACCGACCCTTCCTCTACTTCGTGAGGCACAACCCATCTGGTATGATACTGTACTTCGGACGGTACAACCCTCGGCTTCTCCCTTGAAGGCGTTACAAAGACTGTTAGCTTAGTTTAAATAACATTCCTAAAAGGAAAGTGATAAGGGAATACTGGTGCGTGTGATAATGAAAGTTGTTCTATGAGCATTTACGTGACAGTATTAATAAGTGTATCAGTATGGAGTAGGCTCGTTGAACGGTACAATAGGAATTGTACGGCTGGACGTACTTTTACTCTGTCTCATATCATGTGTGTATAAAAGAATGCTAATGATGAATTATTGTTGAATGTATGCATAAATTGTACTGTAATAGCTAATAATTAAGTAGTGTAATTAAGTAAGTTTGACGTGGAATATTGTCATTTCACTGTCTTATTAGTTTCAATATTAGAATAAATGCGATGTTTTGAGTAAGTGTTTATTTTTTATTTACCTATTATGTTGGCCTGTAACACTCCTGGTGCATAGGCTACCTTCAAGTTGGGTGACGACAACTCACTATTTTACTTGGCATAGAACTTATAACACTGCTTTTTGTATAATACAAGTTTAAAAAACTAGAACAATTTATTTGTTACTTTATGTGATTACAATTATTTTTTATGATAATACTCCCTACATTCTCTGTAGAATTCTTTCTTCTCATTACATTCTTTAGTTGGTATGACAACTGGACAGTCCTGTAAAAAATAATAATGTTACATTTCGGCTTATCAAACAAGTCAGGCATAAAAATAATGAAGGCCATCTCCAAGTCAAGATAATTGTTGCTTTGAATTTGTTTCGAGTTGGCCAACATAGATTGTAGCAGGTACCTTAATTGTGATATTAGTTATTGCATCATCTACTATAGAAGAGGCCACAGGAACTCGTACACAACGTGATTCACAGTTAAAATGAAAATCTCATGCAAGCTATCCAACTCACCACGTTTAAATAATTTCTGACACACCCTTGGAGATGAAAGAACTCGCAAGGGTCAAGAGGCAGGAAGGCTCTCACGGTCTCTTTGCAGAACACTTTAGCTTCAGCCATGGCATCAGCAAACATTGGATTCAGTGATACCCAAAGATCAAGATGAGCGTAATATTTTTCGTCATCCAAGTCGCCATATTGAGCCAATAGGCCGTATTTGTCGAGAACACACTTCCAATAGTCACACTGAAAAAGTTTAGCAAAAGCTTGTGTTGTCAGTTAGATCATGCTTTGCAGCGTAGTACAAACCTCAAATCTATATCAATAAAAATGCTCTGCTATACAATTCATCCGATTGATTTGAAACTTTGTACCTACCTATAGTAATAATTGTGGGAAAGTCAAGGAAGGTTTCTCAAAAAATAAAGAATCGGTCATAGTAACGCATGCGTCCCAGCTAGTAAAAAATAAAACAATGCTCACATCGTAAGCCCGTCTTCTATAGCCAGTAACATTATTCTTTTGGTCAATGAACAGCACTTCCATAGCACCTCCGCATTCCTTGGCAACTTCTCGGGTGAAGAATGGTGGAAACACACAGCAGTTTCTATACTGAAATGTACAACAATACAAACTTCCACAAGTGATTGCCTAATCAAGTACACCTATGCCTTTACGAAACCGCGGAGCACTCGACTCTAGAAACTATTGATAAAGTTCCGTCTGATAACCATAGATGGCGGTTTGATAAAAATATAAGTTATGAATTTAGACTTGAATAAGTTTTCCTCTTGTAGATTAGTGTTATATAGATAAAATAATATTTTTATGACTTTCAAAAATATAATTATCCTGTAATTAAAGTAGGTCGTTAGTATTTCTTCTTTTAAGCTACCTACTAGTTATGCTTTGATGCAAAATTTTATATCTTCAAGGCTACTGATTAGTAGGTAGGTATCTAAATATTGTGATTTAATTGGCAGGTATTCTTTTTAATGCTCACTAAGTAAGCATAACATAACAAGAATAATGTTGTTTGTTGTTTAGTTTGTGTTCAAATTTAAGTCTTCCCAAAATACTACTCACATAAAATAAATAAATATTTAATAAATCATTTATTTGTGGCAATGGATTATAATTAGTCTTTTTATTGTTTTGCAAAATAAATGATTGTAATAATTTGTGAATTTACCAGCATTTCTGTGCTTCCTATGCACTTTTCTGGAACAGGTGGTAGAATTCCTTCCTCTGGTTGACATAATACCTGTTATTGGAAAAATTATATTGGGCATAACAACAATGTCAATCATTATTCATATCAACCGCGTGATTTTTATGATGCATGCAGGATCTGTCTTTGTCATACAGTTAGGGTGTTCTTACATTACGCTACTAACTTGCTAATTGCTTTACCAATGAGTTTATTTTTTGTCTCATCACATCACTAATATTTTAATGAAAGTACCTACCACAGTAGCACAGAGCAATTAGATCTAGACGCACCGCGATATATATCCAGCCAAGTTTGGAAAAGAAAAGGTCGACACACTGGCCGTGTGTTTATTTTACATGAACCGTTTCCGACTACTTTCGACCTTAACTCAAAATCAATTTAAGTACTCTACACACTTGCAACTTTATATGTCTATTATGACCTCCGCGAATGCCTAGAGAGACTTTTGCATTGAAGTCAAAAATAGTATTAATTATAAATGCAATTAATTGACTATTAAAACTTGCCCAAATCCATGTTTTGTGGAAAGAAACCAATAATTTGCTGTTTATGCATTTGAAGAAAATTGTGAATTCCTGTGGCTACGATTCAAGTACCAGTAATTTAAAAAAATATTGACGCCCATGTAGATCAAAGTCCTTTTACTGAAGCCGTCAATCTCGCACGTCCATTTATACCGAACTTCGCTCCTCTTTTACATTCACATTGTTTTTGTTAGAATTAGTACTAGGTAGGTATTAACTGGAGTTGCCACCCGAACAAAGTAATGCTTAATAATATGATTATGTTTAAAATCGTAAGATGAACTTATGAGCAAACAAGGCAAAACAATACTTACATAACTGACTAACGTTATTAAAATCACTGATTTCATTAGTTCCTTCAACATAATTATACGTCTCACAAATAAGGTGATTACCTACTTGGAAGTCACAGGACTAGAAATGACAGCGTTTTCCGTTACAATAATTATAACCCTTAAAACCCTTTACTTTGTCTGTAATATTTTGTAAGAAAGCAGTCAAACGAATGATCCACTGCTTGCTTAATAGCTGTCTTTATAAAATGTTTAAGTAATAGAAGAATGTTTAGGAAATACTTCATGTAGGCATGGGTAAATAGTCTCGGATTGCATCACAAATCACAATATTTGGGGAAATCGTTTCTTCTAGTAAGTACGTTTCCACGAGCAAATGTTGCTATTTTTTATTTGTTTTCAAAGGTGTTGAAGATAAGTTTTTTTTTCCCATTATTTGGGATATAATCTTAAAAGTTCACATCACTGTTTTTTCACGCACACAAGCTGCATCGTTGTAAGGAGCCATTGTTTTTAGGTAGAGCGGAATTTAGATAATCTAAGGTTGTATAAATACGTCCCGTGTTTAACTTTGCACCCTGTATATGAGATTGAAGCCGCAAATCAAATATTTAGATAAGTATTTTACAATCCATATATTCTTTAGTCAATCTGGAAAGAAAGAAAGAGCTTATGCTATATTTACAATATATTGTCACGTTATTTTAAAAAGAGACCATCTTTTGAAAGTAGATCTGTTATTCGGGTTATGAGAGGTCGCATTGAGATGATATTTGGGTAAGTCTAATATTATGCATAGACCCTTAATCCTTACCCTATCCGGCTTTAGTCCAAATATAAGTAATTTACTATGCGAGAAGATAATGTGACCCTGAATATGATTAGAATTTGGAAAGAATCGATCTAGTATATAAATGAACTGCTACATAAAATATCATAGTAAAACCTTGTGAAAAATTCTGTCAGAACAGAGGGCCTAGCACGAACGATTTTGACTTTGCGTATCGTTGAATTGAAAATACACGTTCGCTACACAATATTTGTATAAATTTAATACTTTATTTCAATCTCTGTATTTATTAAAATGCGCAAATTGTATAAAATTTTATCTAAATGGTCTATGACTGTTGTATTTTAGATTCGAAATTCGCTTACGTTTACGATACGATACGTCAAAATTGTTCGTGCTAGGCCCACAGGGACGAGATCGTCAACAAAATTTCTCGACTCTCACTTTTAGCGATGTAAATTCCAAAGAAATATACGAGTAGGTACTTTCTGAGAAAAGAGTCACTTGCATTTGTTTACGTAATTTTGTTCCTTTATTGTTGGTTTACGTAGAAAGATGCGTAAACAGAATTAAATACCCGCTTACATTCTGCTGTGCGCTACAAACTTTGCTGTATCCACATGGTCCATATTTGATCCTATAGACTTAAGGCTTATTAAATGGAATAAAGAATCGAGTATTCGTTTTTATCGCGGTTATTTAGGAAAAATAAACGTAGGTATTTGTGTTTTGTGATACCTACCTAGCAAAAATAAATTACGATGTATAAAAAAAGAGTACCTACTTTTATTTTATGTTTGTACACTATTTTGGACGAATGGACCTACGCAAAATTTTACTGTGCGGCATTTCGAGATCTGGTGGATAAAAGTTCTAGAGCAAACTTAGGTAATTCAGCATTGATTTCCCTAGTTTCTGCTTAAATTAGTTTGACTTGTTTACATTCTTATAGTTTGCTATAAAGACGGGATTCTAAAGTGTAGGCGTACTACGTAATTTTTGCGGGCCGAACTTTAATATTTGAAGGAGTAATATTTATTAATTTAGAGTCAATTTATTTTACTTAGCACTTAGGGAGGTCGCCCGCAGCGACTTTTTGCAGCGATGCAGTAGCACGTTTCGTTCACGCGCTTCTGCATCGCTCCTATTGGCCGTTTGTCTCATTTATAACGCGCGACTGCATCGATGCAAAAGCGCGACTGTATTGATTTAAGGCGATTCGCACTCCGCACCACATTACGCAGCGTAGCGCGGGAGTGCGTGTTCTGCCGTTGTTTGCAAGTACCTGTATTTGTATAGAAATCACGCATAGTGCAGCTCACTGAAAACGCATTCATGCGCGGGGCTTTTGTTCCGTCACCACGCACCCCGCAGCGTAGCGCGGAGCGGTGTGCGATTCGCCTTAGCATCGCTACTAATGCGTGACTGCATCGCTACTAACGCGCGACTATTTCGGTCATAAAACTACTAATTACCTACATGTCGAGGGTATAGTGCCCAATAAGTATAAAACGTTACTCTCGAGATAAATCAATTTTACCTTTAGGTAGGTACTTAAAGGTAAGTTTCTTTTTCATACTTATAGGGTTTTAATTTATCTCGATATATTATAGATATTGTCTTGCGCTTATTCAGTTACTCGTTCTTTATTTACATTTTAATATAAATAACATGCAATGTGACTAATATAGTTTGTTTAAAGTTTTTAAAGTTCTTCTTGTTCCTTTGGTTTCGCGTAATATGGCCTGCACTCATCCATGTGTTCTCTGAGAATCTGACAGCCATCAACTTCTCTAAATTTACAGTTCTGAAAATAAAAAAATACGATTTATATCTATTCGCCTAGTTTTTTCCGAAACTAGGTTGGGGTCGGCTTCCAGTCTGTCTAGATGCGGCTGAATATCAATATTTTAAGTTGGGCAACTGCTGTCTGACCTCCACAACCCAACTATTGGATCATACAGCATGTATTCGAATGTTAGACCAGTTGTCAGACTTTCGGGGTTCTGACTACCTACCGATTGTCATATATCATGTATTCGTATGATAACCAGGACTAACCGTTTAACTGGCTCTCCGAGGCACGGAGTGAAAAAAATGGTCACGGTATGTATGGAGTGACCGCGACAAGCGCAGCTTTCGCAAATCGGTCGACCAACGCGGCTATTATTTATTTAGTCACGAGGCCCACAAGCCACGATTTATATATTATATAAATACGAGTATTTAATTTAATAATTTACCTATCAAAATATTATCAATAATTACCAGCCCCTCATCAGATTTAGGCAATATTAGTCTTACCCACAATATGTTAGCTTTCAGGCACAAGAATATTTTGTCTTGCTCGCACATCGGTGGGCCTGAAGTCTCTTTCGCACATATTTCTTTTGCTGCCAATATAGCTTCAGTGAATTCGGGGTTGGCGTCTGCCCATTTGTCTATGTAGATCCTCAATTTTTCATAGTCGACACTCCTGTTAGCCCTTAGCAAGTTGGCGTTTGACATCAGACATATACCGTCCTTACAGGGGACCTAGTTATGAAAATAAGTCAATTATTCTAAGTTTGCGAAACATCAGAGTATTGATGTGGATAGTATTTTTGGAAAATCAAAGTTTCGGTTAAAATGTAGGACCGTAATGAAGGGATGTTGTTTTTAGGAGAAGTTTAATATTAGACATACATTTATCAAAGTTGTTTAGATAAACTAAGTAATAATTATAATTTTGCGAGAAGAACTCTTTCTAAATACGCTTACACCGTGAAATTTAAATCAGTTTATCCAGAACAATTTTTTTTTAGACCATGGTCTACCACCGTTTTATAGCATCAAATAAAAATAAAATATGTCATTGGTCTTTGGCGATAGTAAGCGCAATTGCCTAATATCATTGGGTAATGATATATTTGCATTTCGGCCCGCATTGGCCTGACGTCTTTGTTAGTCCGGACTTCTCATTTATCTCTTTTGAATGCCGTATCGCTACTGCGGTAAGTGTACTCTAATGTAACGATTAATTAATGTTTGAGCAACTTAAGACTTGAGGAGGCCTAGAAAAGTATCACAATCATTCCTTTTGAGAAATTGGACAAATAGTCTGTAACACTTACTTTAGGAGGGCCTTTAGGTACAGCTGGGACATCGGTGTCCTCGTCAGAGTCATCTTTTTCAATCCCACAACGCTCCATAACTTCATCGGAATATAATCTAGGTATTGGGCAACATTTTTGAGGGTTTATCTGTAATCAAAGTGTGTGTTTCACACACAATTTTCAAGTATAGTATTTTATCGAGACCACACTTGGGTGTTGTTGTAATAGACTTATTAACCTTTTGTTGATGTTAAAACGCAGATGCAGTTTAAGTGTATTCTGATCCAATGCTGACCAATAACAAAAAAATAAGTACTTAAATTATAATCTCTACGTGCGACACTAGCTACTAAGAGAGGCAGGGCAGCGTGATTTCTCACTCAAATCCGGAACAATCCGACTGGGGACCTTCGCCTCACAGAATACCACAGCCAAATAACGCTACTTTTCGGTAGTGTAGTATTCCTGTGGTGAGTAAGGTCGTCAGAGCAGTCGGCACAGTGAATCCTCATTCTAAAGGGTCGGCAATGCCAATTTGATATTCGGTGTTGCAAGCGTTTCATAGACTACGCTACGGTAACCGCTTAACATCAGGTGGGCCGTAGCTACGCTTATTTGTTACCTTCACCATATAAAAAAACCTAGTCTATTTAAAAGTGTAATTTCGTGCATTTTCCATCTCCATATCTCTTGTGAGAATAGGTATAGAATAGTGTTGCCCAAATGCAAGACTGAGACGACTCTACTAACCCCGTCTTTGGTCTCGGTATTGCGTCAATACCCATAGTCGTGGTCTTAGTTTTAGTATTGCACATTCAGTCTTGGTCTTGGTCTTAGTCTTGCTGTAATGAGTCTTGGTCTTTCAAAAATTGATGCAAGACCGATTTTGGGCAACACTAGTATAGAAAAAAAACTATTTATTCACATTACGCGGCGGAGCCCAACAGTGTCTCGGTATCCTTTCTTGATATGGGTGATAGAGACCAATGTCACGTGGTTCTCGAGGAATAAAAGGTTCTGAGCCAAAGTTGGGTTGGCTAAATGTCACCTGTAAAAAATACCGTACTCTTTTTAAGATAAACTTTTCTATAAAGCATTTACTGTTTAATTAGCAATGGCAGAATAAAGATGACAATATCGAAACCAGAAAATGGGTATCGAAAACAAAGCTCACTTAGGGTTACAGCAATATAAAAAAAATAGTTATGTTCTTCATGAAGTATAATTCTGCAATATAGCTTCCATCAAGGTAGACTGAACACTTAAAATTATAGATTCTACTAAAAAATTCAACAATGAGGCCTCTAACAGATGACATTCGTTTTGCGCGATTGAGAACGAAGCGCCCAAACAATCAGTGAAGAAGTTTCCCAAATTGCTCGGGTGCTTTTTTCTCAATCGCGCAAAAAGATCATCGTCTGTTAGAGGTCTAACGCCATGTGCGTATTTTTGTTGTTGCTTACCTGAAAGACAGCCAACATTATAGCGCTGTAGGATCTTCTCATAGTGCTGTGTTGGGGAAAAGTGATGACGTGACGTAGTCACTAGCAGTTATATAGCAAGTGATTGCCGGTTGTGATCATTGTCAACACGGAGGAGATTGTCAACAAAATTCCTCGACTCATTTACGTCAGACAACACTTGTCTGGGCCCATCCCAATTGTTTCTCAGACAAAAGTCATTTTTATTTACTTAATTTTGTTCTTGTACCGTAACACGATACTACCATTATCATGTAAAAGTGATTCTTTAGGAGTTACTTTGACTCTGACTTAAAAAAAAAAATCATAGTATTTTGAGGAGAAAGCGAACCCATACATTATGATCAATTTGTTGTTCATCTGTCTCTCTGTCAAGACCCTTTTTCTCGGGAGCAGGTATTGGTATCAAGTTGAAATTAATATAAAATACTTAATATCTGTAGTCTTTTAGAGGTGTAAAAAAATCATTTTTTTTAGTCCTCGTAATCAAAAGAGCCATTTAGGTATGCCGCATGCTATGACATGACACTCGCAAATGAATCAAAACCTATAGGGTAGTTCCTGTTAACCTAGTATCATGTTTGGCAAGAAGCATGATCTCCAAGCACAAGTAAGGGAAAAAATCCGAAAATCTTTGTAGTGTATCAAACAAAAAAAAATCTACATACAAAATTAAGTATGTACAGAAAAATACATCATACTTATATGTTATTTACGAAACATTATTTCCAAAGTTGCGGGAATGTTTGGGAAGAATTTGTTCTTCAAAAAAGTGTTGTTTAATTCATCAGCTATCAGAAAAGTATTGATTGATTGCCTAAATGGATTGCTTTCTTACAACGAGCAGCTTTTAGTAGGAAGGCGCAAAGTCTTAAAAAGTGAGTACAACTCGGAAACATCCCAGTATCGACCCACTTGCAAATGACCAGTATAACCCATTTGATGGAATAGGTCGAAATTCCAATCATTTCTTTGCGTTATTAAATATTAAGAAATTTCAAAAACAACTGACACAGGCAGGGTTTGAACCCGCGGCCTCTGCCGTACCGTGGCCAGCGCTCTTACCAACTGAGCTACTATGTCTTCGCCTGAATCAGAAAGAAATCCCTTATAATAATACGCCTCTTCTGAGCGTTGGTGATATCTATCGGAGATTAATTACAGACTCTGACTAATATCTTTGCGACTGGCGCCATCACTCTGATATGCTGCAGGCAGGAATTTACTAGTGTACGACTGAACTCCGAAAGAATTAACTTCAACGGGACACATTTATGCGACACAACTTGTTTTTAATATAAGTACATAATATTTTCGACCAATCGTTTCTGGCACTCGCCGGCCGCTGCCGCGGCACCACTCATTTCGCTCGCTCGCGTCATGAGTTGTGTGGTCCCCATTCTAACTTAAGCGGTTTTTCAGCAACGATCTGCTTTTCATTTCTTTTACTTTTACAGGCTTCGTATTGAAAGCTCGTGTAGATTTGTGTGGTTGGTACACTTTTGGAATTCAGTTGGGGCATGAGCAGGCATCGGAGAGAATAATTTGCAATAATAGTTCAGACACTGGACGGCACATTGAATTTTGATTTTATCTGATCAAACGGCTAAGTCAATGATAAGTGCTGCTGTGTCACTTTGGCAACAGTGTTTCTACAGGAACTATAAATGTTGCGTTCTCTACTACTAGACACAAGTGATACATTATTAGCTTATGGCTACGTTCATTTTTACACCCTCCCTCAACATTTATTTTCCTGTTATTAATAAAACAACAATAAATTGAACTGCTATTTTACATAAATTCGTTTTATTTCAACTTATTTCCTATGTTGTCTCAGATAACTAACATCCCATAACTAACAAATTTTTATCTTCTAACTTTTTAACTTCTAACTTAACTAACTTCTAACATTTTGTATGTTTCAAACTGAATTAAATAATATGAGTTCTAAATTTTTGGCTAGTAATGCATTTTAACTTGAAATACTTTTAAATATACACTTATGTACTTTTCCAACACAACTTGACTTTATCAATGCATGACCAACCATTACAAAGTAGGTATAAGTAAGAGATTCTTAAAAAATTAACTTAACAAATTTTTCAAATAAAGTTTTGCCCAATGGCTTAGTTAATAAATCAGCTAAATTATCTTGTGTTTTAATATATTTCACCGACATACATTTTTCCTTTACTTTATCCATAATGAAGTGATACCTAATATCCAAATGCTTTAATCTTTTGTTATTTTCATTATTATAAACTAGTTTTATTACCGACTGATTATCTTCATACAGTGTCACTTCATTATTGATAATATCAAAGTCACACAGCAAGTTTTTCAACCAACATGCTTCTGTAATGGCCATGCTTAATGCAATATATTCTGACTCAGTGGAGGATAATGACACACTAAGTTGTTTTTTACAACACCATATTATAGTACAATCAAATATTTTAAAGAAATAACCAGTGGTTGATTTCCTATCTTGGGTGTCACTTGCCCAATCTGCATCGACAAAACCTTGCAATTCTGTGCTCGTGCTATTGTACACCAATGAGTAATTTAATGTACCTTTTATATACCGTAGAATACGTTTTAATGCCTTGTACAACATAACACTAGCACAGTGTTGGTATCTACTGAGAAAACAAACTGATACACATAGATCTGGTCTTGTACCACAAACTGCATACATTAAACTACCTACAAGTTGTCTACACTTTTTCTCAATTTCTGGACTTTCAGATTTTTCTCTTTTTAATATTTCAAACTTATAACCTTGGTCTATCGGAGTAGAGACTGGTTTGCAATTCGACATATTATAATGTTGTAAAACTTTAGTTAGATATGTTTTCTGACTAATTACCGTTGTACCTTTCTTTTGTTCAATATCAATACCCAAGTAACATTTTGCTAAACCTAAGTCTTTCATTTTAAAGTTTTTGCCTAGCTCTCTTTTAAAATCTTCCAAAACCTTGTTTTCAGAACACATCATAAGGATATCATCAACAAATAGCAAAACATATAGTTTACTTCCATTTACCTTCCTAAAATATAAACAATGATCATTTTTAGATTTACTAAAGTTTTCTTTTGTCATGAACTCATCAAACTTTATATTCCAGTATTTTGGAGACTTTTTCAGACCGTATAATGATTTATTTAATTTACAGGTTTCACCGCTTGGTAATTTTAGGTATACATCTTCATCTATGTCACCGTGTAGGAAAGCTCCTACAACGTCCATCTGATGGACTGGGAGTTGTAGTTTATTTGCAACTGCTATAAAAACTCTAAACGTTGGCAATTTAGCCACAGGAGAGTACACTTCTAAATCACAATCTGACTGTTCAAAACCTCTTGCTACTAATCTAGCTTTATATACCTTTTTACTACCTAATTGTTTAACTTTGAAAACCCATTTACTAGAAATTGCTTTATTTCCTTCTGGAACACTATTTACTTCTGTCCATGTGTTATTTTCTTTCAGAGTATCTAGCTCAGTCTGCATAGCATTCTTCCACTCTTCTTTTTCTTCAGAGTTGAGTGCTTCTTCTAGAGATACTGGTTCTGTTTCAATGGATAGAAAATTCGTATCATAATCCTCTAGCCTCAATGGTTTCTTTATTTCTCTGCCTCTTCTTGAACGCGTTAATTCTTGAGTCTCTTCTTCTTCTTCTTCCGACTCGTCTGCAGATAATCTTCTTGACTGTGTTCTTCTTTCGTCTTCTTCTGACTCTTCTGCAGACAATCTTCTTAATTGCGTTCTTCTTTCGTCTTCTTCTGACTCTTCTGCAGATAATCTTCTTGACTGTGTTCTTTCTTCTTCATCTTCTTCATAGAAACTGTGATATTCTTCTCTTATTTCATCTTCTTGTTCTTTATTATCTATTTCCATAAATGGAGTTATATTACTCTGATCTTGACAAGTATTACCTATTTTCTGATTACTAGAATTGCCTTTCAGGAAGGTTACCTCTCTTTTTATCAAAACATCATTTTTATGGGGAAAATAAATTCTAAAACCTTTTGTTGTTTCACTATAGCCTACAAAATATCCTATTTCAGCTTTACTATCCCATTTTTTACGATTTTGATCTGGAACATGTACACCTACTTTAGATCCGAACACTTTTAAATTGTTTATATCATATGATCCCTTTTTATACCAGAGCTCATATGGGGTTACATTTTTAATTCTACTTTTACCAGTTCTGTTGATAACATATACAGCTGTATTAACCGCTTCAGCCCACAAAGATTTGTTCAAATTACTCGATAATAATATTGTTCTAGCTGCTTCAGTTATTGTACGCATTTCACGTTCTATGCACCCATTTTGTTGGGGTGTGTACGGGACACTACTTTGGTGAATAATACCTGAATCATCTAGGAAAAGCTTCATTTCTTTATTCATAAATTCTGAACCGCAATCTGATCTTAATATTTCAACTTTATATTCTAGATTTTTAATAACAAAATTCAAAAATGTTTTTATTTTATCCACTGTTTCACACTTGTTTTTCAGAAAGTAAGCTTTTCTATATTTTGAGTAGTCATCCTTTATAAGTAAATAATACCTGGCACCACCTAATGAGGTTGTTTCCATAGCTCCGCATAAATCCATGTGTAAACATTGACCGGGCCGTTCTGCCCTATTTACACTTAATGTAAATGGTTTTTTATGCAACTTACCAAGAAGACATGGCTCACATGTTACTTCCTCTTGTTTACTTACACTGAAATCTATGTTACATTTACTCAGCATCTTTTTTACCTGTTCTATGTCCTGATGACACATTTTCTCATGCCATTCAGACAGATTTTCACTTGATTTACCTACACAAGCATTTTCAACTTTATTGAACCTAAATTTCATATGAAACAAGTTATTTTTACGATATGCTAATGCACAAATACTTTTATTATCTTTTCTAGTGAAATAACACCACTTATTATTTATTGTCATAATATAACCTCTATCTGCTGTTGAGCTCGCTGAAAATAAATTCATTTTAATATTAGGAACATGTAAAACATTATTTAATGTTGTATTTATCCATTCTTTACCTGTATATGCTTCCAAGGAAATAATACCGATGCCTATGGCTTGTATGACTTTACCATCACCAATAACAATAGACCTAGGACATTCTAACTTTTTATATTTTGTAAATATGCTAATATCATGACACATGTGCTCTGATGCTCCACTGTCCATTATCCAACAATTATTACTTTCTAACTGACTATAAAACACTGATGATAGCACAGACACAGAGAATGCATTGCTTTGACTTTTGTTTACATTATCTTTCATATTATTATTTTTATTATTCTTAAACCAACAATCTATACTTTTATGATTATTTTTCTTACAATAATTACAACAATTACCTCTTTTATTTAGTTTGCAATCCTTTTTCAGGTGTCCTATTTTGCCACACCGAAAGCACTTTCTTGTAGACTTGGATACCAATGCAGCCGACTCTTCTTCTCCATGTTTGGAAGTAGCACGCTGTTCCTCAATCAGTAACCTCGCTGCTAGCTCCTCCATAGTCCGCTTTTCTGCTGGTACGGATTCCCACGCTGACACGAAGTGTTGATATTGCGATGGTAGCGATGAAGTTATCTTTGTGATGGCCATGGTTTGACTTATTTCAGCTTTCAGATTTTTCAGTTTACTTAGGAGACTCTCGAACCGCCCTAAAAACTGTGATACAGTTTCTTTGTCTTCAAATTTCATTGAAAAAAATTTCTGTTGGAGTATGTGCACCGACAACTCCCCACGTTGTTCATATATTGTGTGTAGTTTATCCCAGATTTCTTTTGCTGTTTTGCAGCTTAATATTTGAGGTATAACCTTCTCGGATATGCGTGTAACCAGCACACCTTGCGCTTTTGCATCTTTCTGTATCCATTTCTCGCGCTCTTCGTTTTCCACCTGTGTGCCTTCCACGACACTAAAGAGATCAGCCGCCCTAAGGATGGCCTTTATTTTGAATGACCATGTAGTCCAATTTTCTACACCTTCTAGCTGCTGGCCGCCTAATCCGTTGGTCATATTTCCGACAAAATCCATCATCGTAATATTGCTTTACCGCAACCAAAGAGTATAATGAGTACCTTTACCGGTTTCACCCACGTGGCGCGCGCCGACTGTTTTTCTTGACCTTCACCGGCCGCCAACGGAGTCCCACCCGTTGTATTGCTACTCGACCGCAGCAGAGGATTACCTTTACCAGTCTCACGCACGCCGTTCCCCTTTTGTTTTTTGACCTTCACCGGCCGTCGACGGAGCCCCACGCGTCGTTTCGCTACCTACTAACTTGATCGTAGCGATAGCTTTGGCGTTCCCCAAGAAATCCAACCTAACACGATCGTTGAATGTGAATATAACTTCTAAATGTTCTAATACTCTTGATTTTAGGATACCTATGCAGATTCTAATAAACATTTAATAATTTTCGTAAAAAAACGTCTTCCATGTTTCGTAGTTTATGCTAGTTGTTTTTTTTTTTTATCAGTGTTGCCAGTTACTTTCAACATTCTACTATTGCACCACAAAAAAATTGAAGAATTTAGTATTAATATTGAGCGTCGAATTATTTTCCTGGTTTTATCCCTGTTCACCTCTCAATCTCTATTCATCCCATTTTATGGTACTATTCGCAACAACGATCGTTATGCCGTAAGCAATGTCTGGGCCCATAACCTATTGAAAGCTCGTGTAGATTTGTGTGGTTGGTACACTTTTGGAATTCAGTTGGGGCATGAGCAGGCATCGGAGAGAATAATTTGCAATAATAGTTCAGACACTGGACGGCACATTGAATTTTGATTTTATCTGATCAAACGGCTAAGTCAATGATAAGTGCTGCTGTGTCACTTTGGCAACAGTGTTTCTACAGGAACTATAAATGTTGCGTTCTCTACTACTAGACACAAGTGATACATTATTAGCTTATGGCTACGTTCATTTTTACACTTCGCCCCCGGGGTCCCTTAACCGGGTATCTCACTATCGAGATAAGTTGTGTCGCAGAACAGTCCTGTCGAAGTAGTCTTGTCGGAATTTAGTCTTTCGCTATAGTTTCTGTCTGAGTGTAGTCGTACACTTGGAGTTTACTTATGTGGTTAGGCAAATAAGCAATACAAGTTTTAAGCCAATTTGTTAACTTTCAATGGGTAAATAGCAATGTGGTGTACCTTACAGACAGAGTACTGACGTGTGGCGATGACTTCAAGACGTAAGGAAATATTGGAAGGGTAAGATATAAGATAATTAGAAGGACACTAAGGCTTGGCATTATTCGGGGAAAAGGTTGGGTGGCTTCGGGTAGTTTGGGATATAAAGATTTCTATCAGCTGAGTTTATATAAAATGCACGTTTTTTAAATTAACATTTTATTCATAGACGATGATTATGAAATGGTTTCTAACAATTTTATGCATACAGTGAAAGACAATGATGTTACAGCTATGAAATTTTATATATTTACATGATGATACAAATAACATACAATGGAACTTATTACATGTTTTAAAGCTGTTGTTCTTCATTTTTTTCGCCTGGTTTCACGTAATATTGCCTACACTCATCCATATGTTCTTTCAGAAGGTCACAACCATCTAAGTCTCTTAGGTTACAGTGCTGGAAAAAATACATTGAAAACTATAATTTATCAAACAAAATAATTTTATCATCCGAATTGCGTAAGTTACAGTAAAGAGACACAGCCCTGTGGCTGTGTGTCTTACTTACTAATCGAAGTAATAAGGTATAATAGGTAATAACATATCATCATTTTTTTTTTAAAACCCTTGCGTAATACCTAATATAAATATCAAGTGAAATTGCATAATAATATAAATATCAGATACCCTATGTCACTCCACATTAAAGACGAATTTAACGGCACACTTGACTTTAAAGACGACAAATTCCCAACTGTCATAATTTTGCAAAAGCATGCTATGACTACGCTGTCATACCGGCAGAGCTAGGGGCAGTATAATGAAGAATGTATAAAAAAAAATCTTACCCATAATATGCTAGTAGTCAGGCAAAAGAATATTCTATCTTGCTCACACACCGGTGGTCCCAAAGGCCCTCCATCTTTTGCGCATATATTCTTTGCTGCTGATATAGCATCAGTAAACTCCGGGTTCGTGTCTGCCCAGTGGTCTATGAAAGCCCTCAATTTTTCATAGTCAACACTCTGATTTGACATCAGGAGGTTCGCGTTTGTCATAAGACATATACCCTCTTTGCAGGGTGCCTAATTATGGAAAGAAGTAAATTAATACATAATTATGTCATCAGTTCTTAAATTAAATCTTTTGAGAAGTTAAATAATAAGATGCTAATACTTACATTTGACCTGTCTTTGCGTTTGACCGGGACGTTGAAGTCATCTCCTGACGGTTTCTCAATTCCACAACTCTCCATAACTTCATCGGGATATAGCCTGGGTATTGGACAACATTTGTAGACGTCTATCTGAAATCAAAGTATACATGTTCCATTCTAGTCCATGGATAACAAAAAACTCTCCAAAAATTAAATAATCGATGACTTTCACTAGTTTATGCATGGTAACTGTTATTTTATACACTTTTCATATAATACTATAGTGAGAATATAAATTAAAACTATTTATTTACACCAGGGGGTGGTCCTAAACAGTGTCTCGGTATTTTTCCTTGATATGGATGTTTGGGTCCTCTATGCTGCGGACTTGGTGGTGGAAAGGGGGCCAAACCGACGTCAGATTGTTGGGGCAATCCAAATATCACCTGTGAAAGTTTATTCTTTTTAAAATAAAGTTCTCTAAGTAAAAAAAACCGTTATAATGGCAATGGGAAATAAAAATGATAATAAATCGAAACCAGTCGAAAAAATAGATATTAAAAACCAGGCCTGTTTAGGATAACATTACTATACAAAATTCACTCTCCAAGCAATTATCAACTATGGTCATTGTTCACACATGCTAAAATGGCTAAAACAATTATTTTTTTTAATAAAAAACTGATTAGACTGACGATATGGATAGATTTAAGTATGTATGCGTCATATTACCTGAAACACAGCAGCCAACACTAAAGCGCCACAGGACCTTCTCATGGTGCTGCGTTGAGGTAAAGTAATGCCATGACGTAGTTACTAGCAGTTTTATAGCGAGTAACTACCGGCCGTGACCATTGTCAACACGGGAAACAATCAAGGTGTTCGTCATAGAGTATGTCAGAAATTATAAAGATAAGACAGTGCTGTTTGCCACTGTATCTTTGTTCTATGTAAACTAGAATCTAATGGCATAAAAAACAAATAAATTAATGATTTTGGCACGGCAACGCATACTAGTCACTTTTCAAATGAAGTACGAGTTGTGTAAAATTCGTAAAATTGCTAGTGCAGGCTAAAACACTTTCATCCATTCACCTCAGTGCTGGTAGCAATAAATTTTAATCTCTGCTTTTGCCATCAGATTCTGGTCACCTTATACTAGATTTTCTTTCCCACGAAGTAGGCAAAATACGGAGTTTCTAATCTAGTTCATAATAAAATTGGCCTTACTACATTTGGTGAATTAATGAGTTTGCAAAATAAATGGACAAATTCTTGTTATGGGATAAAAATACATATTTAAACTAAATAACAATTGACTTTGTCATTTCTTAAAATAATACAAAATAGGTCTGTTAAAACTCATTTACTTGCATATCTAATTGTTTTCTGCACTTAGATTTTTATGGGCTGTAGTTTTTTTAAATGGACTAGTAATTAAAAAAATAACTTTTAATATAAATAATCCTTCTTTATTTCTAAGGTATATTGATACATCATTTTAATACTTATGATTTTGCTAAATTGTCACCTTCTTAGTATGAGAATTATCTGAAATAAAAAACATACATAAATATTTTGAAAATATTGCAAACGACTACGTGTGGAATCATATTCCCACGAAAACACAATCATTATAAATAAGTGAAGGACATGCACCAAACAAAATAAATATTTTGATTAGGTCTGCATTACAACACTTTTCAACCAGACTAAACTAACGGAAAATACTAAACTATTTACCATTTCCCGTCGTGTAGGTTTAAATATACCAGCCTATCATTAACATCATCATCATTATCCTGCCTTTATCCCAATTTACCTGGGGTTGGCGCAGCATATCTTTTTCTTCCATACATCTCTATCATCTCACTATTCACGTCCTTTCTGGCCATATCATCTTTCACACTGTCCATCCATCGTTTCCTTAATCTTCCTCTATTCTATATATATAGCCTTCCATATTTATACTCAAAACTTTTCTGACGACCGCGACAGTTTCCTCATTCTTCTGCATCACATGCTCATACCAAGACAAACGATATCCACACAACTTTTCGGTCACCGGCCCATTAAAATTTGATACATGAAAATGACACGGATATGCGCGTGTCATAATTTTAATATGAACGGGTAGTAAAATGTAGGAACCGCACATACAATGGAAGCATAAAGATGAGCAGTTTCCATTGTCAAATTAAAGCTTGAAACGGTGCTATATGATCATCCATTATAATTTGTTCAACGAACAGCCTTTGGGGAACAAATTAATTGCATAATCATCTAGTGGTGAAACACTACACCCTAATATTACGAGCCGTTCTTCTTTTTTAGGGTTCCGTATTTTAATGTATCCTTACAACAATATTAGAGTCGTGCTAACAACAGTGTTATTTAATACTACTTATTGCTTAGTATTTTCGATAAAACGTTTTCAACTTTTTCATCTACAAAAGTCTAAATTCTGCCAAGATTTCAAGTCAAAACCAGTAGGAATCAATTAAAAAACCACTAACTGCAGTTTTTATTGCACTTTGCAATGTAATTCCTTAGTTTTTACTCAACTTAGTTGCAGCAAATGGACCATTAACACCCATAGCATTCTCATTAGCTCCAATAATTACTCCCAGTTGAACGTGATCCACATTTCTTTGTAGTAAATCAAGACCTTGCCTTATGTAAATATCTTCCTTCATTCCCTTGGGGACTAAGTTGAGGTCCTTAATCAAAGGTCATTCAACATCACGGACGTCTGATTCGTGAAATTATTAAAAATATTCATCAAATTACAATCCGTATAACGTATTGCAATTTGACGAATATTTTGAAGCCGACGCAAGTGTCCGAGCAACGTCGGTGCTGATCAAACGTTAGAGAACCGCGCACGCCCGACAGACGCCAGTGGGATCGGGCCCTAAAATGCCAAAATGACTACCTATAGAAACAATTAGAAAAGAAATTCTCTCAAATAAAAAATTATAACACTGATTCGTAGATTTTTTGTACTCGATGATCTACTGGGAGTGAGGAAAAGTATCTTGTTTATCAGTAACAAATAATTCTGAATCTACAAATAAGTCTTCATCAACATTACGACTTGTTGCATCCGCATAATGTCGGTATATTTAGATGCAAGATATCGCTGCATCTCTGGATTGTGCAAGCAGTAATTACTTCAATTGCATGCATCTGTGTAACTAACTGCAAATTAGTTCACATTTTTTGTAAGATCAAGTATTGTAGTTCTATAGTCTTGTTTTGAACTTTGTACTGTTTTTATATTCATATATAATAATATAATTATTTTGTTTCCCAACCCAAGAGCCTAGTAATAGTAATTTGCAATATTTCTTGAGCTATTTAAGTCACATTATTCGTTTATTCTTCACTGAAAACCTCAACTACTAATTTCTCAATATTGTTTATTGTTTACACAAAACATTATTGTGACAATCGAAAACCAATTACTCACACAAAATCGACAGTTAATTACCATTAAATCGGACATGATAACAACAATGGTCGTGGAAGTGTGACGGATGTCCTCAAGGAGGCATATGATCACGCTGAGTGAATCAGTGTCAAGTGCTCTTAGGACCTTGGATGTTATGGACGACGTATAATTACGCAGGTACAATGAACCAACGGATAATGCTGTGTCGTGCACCTATATGTACTTGTTGTTGAAGCAATAAAGATAATGCAATCGGAGTGCCGCAAGGATCTGTTGTTGGTCCTGCTCTATATAGTTGTTTATTGAACTGATAGATGTATGTTTTTAATTATATCGAGACTTTTCGGGCACAAACTTAATCAAAATATAAGAATTTTGACTAACCTATTTTGATTAAGTTTGTGCGCGAAAAGTCCCGATATAATTAAAAACATCTTAACAATACATGCTTGCATGATGTAAGATTTAATTGATGTATTGACAGCTTGCGTGGCATGTGTACTAAACATACTGCTATTATGAAAAAATATACTCAGGTACTTTTTTGAATTGCATTGGCGTGCGTGTAAGTTAATTATGAAATCATTTTATTTAAAATAACGCATAAAAAAAATAAGTAGACGGTGAAGTTCGAAACAATTTAAATTACCTACCTACTGAAATTAGAATTGCCATGGCTAAAAACCAAAAATATTCAAACAAAACAGTCATTTTATTATGATTTCCATGCTGAAAGTTGACATTTCTAGATATGTTCAAAAGTCATTGAAACTCATTCTTTGAAAATTGCACAATTACGTTATGGATCTGTTTACAAATAATTGAATCTCTCTTTCCTGAAACGATGATCAATATATTTTGATCGATCACGAGGATCTACCTAGAAAAATCGTAATAATTTCATGAATTCTTAATATTGTCAGCATTGTTCAGCTTTTGTAATCTGTTGATAATTTTTCATCAATACAAATTCCAAACTTCTTTAAAGTCATTACATACTATGCATTATTATTCAAACATGTATAATAAAGCCTAGATCATGTCTAGTTGATAAAACTAATCTAAAACTAGCTGAACTATGTTTCTTAAGTAGTTTCTCCTCCTCGGAACGTTATGTCCGGATCAAAGACCATTCTGCGACTACAATGACGATCATACACCTTGTAAGACGTATTATCAAGCTGTTTTCTTCAGAGTATAAATTAGCAAAAAAAAAAAAAAAATGACTGCATTATTTAAAAGTCACATGACTTACAGTCAGTTGCAGAAAAGGGCATTAAATTTTAAAGGAGTCTTTAACCTTAACATTTCTGTTAAGTTGTTGCAGAAAAGAAAGTTAGCTACCTCTTTAACTGGTTATTAATAATTAACTATTCAAACGTCAAAAAGTTACATTAGTCACAATTTACGTTGCATAAAACGTAGTTAAGGCATAACAGAATTTTAGTTTAACTTAACGAATGTCAAAATTTAATAGGTCACCAAGCATCTATTAAACATACAGTTATCTTTGTTTTTGCAATAAATTGTGCTATTATTCTTATAATTATTATAAATGCGAAAGTTTGTGTGTTAGGTTTGTTACTTCTTCACGCTGAAACAGCTGAACGGACTTAGATGAAACTTTTTTATTTATATTTTATTTGAAAATAGGCTTGAGTTTGACGGCTATCTCGCCTGATGTTAAGCGATGATGCGGTCTATGATGGAGCACGCTTGCCTAGAAGAAACCGATTCACTCACGACTTGAACACACCCAGATTGTAACTGTCGAGGAACACCCACTCGGGCAGCGCATTCCACTGTTTGGCGGTTTTCACAATGAAAGAGGAGTCAAAGCGCCTAGATATATATATATGCCAGAGGAGCGCCACTTTTAGATCTCGCACCACCTAAAAATTTTGATAGGACCGGCACTGTAGATGAGGTAGAACCTCCGAATGATATCGACTTGAAAGATGAGGAAGTTCTTCCACTTCTGCATGATGGATCACAACATGATTCTTTCGTAAGAACTGCAATTGTAAATGCAGTATTTTCTTAGTTGCTTCTAAGAAAATACTGCATTAACAATTGCAGTTAACTGCAATTTATCATTATTCATAATAAAATAAATAAAACAGCAGAATGTGTGAATTGACTTATTATTACTTATTAAATATTATATTTTAATAGGGTACATTCATGTGATTCAAATATACATCAAGTATTTTTATTTGTAATCTTTATTACTATAGAATTACACCTATATTATATTTATTTTTCTAATTTAAAGCGTTATAATATTAAAATTCAATCAATATCAATCAAAACAATCATTATCAATCAAAACGCAACGCTATTGGTTGTTTGGGCAAGGGTTCAGTCTGCTCCTTTATAATGCTCAAAATTTTGGCATCACCATCTGTTGTTTGTAGCTGGTAGGATCCTCCTCCTGTTTTATGGATTTGAATCTGAAATAATTATAGGCAACTAAATTGTACCACTTTAATCAAAACTCTCCTGCCGGCCTAGCATGACCATGATAGAAACGGGTTTTGTCTTCATAGAAATAGACAAAGTGACAGATTGTAGAAACATTTCTACGTTTTATGAATGAAACGGTAGAAATGTTTCTACAATATGTCACTTTGTCTATTTCTATGTAGACAAAACCCGTTTCTATCGTGGTCATGCTAGGCCGGCTGGACAGAAGTGGCACTAGAAAAGAAAGCTTGCCCAAAGTCACATAATTAATAAAAAAAAAAATTCTTATAATTTTACATTATAGGTAGAGCTATTATTTTTATTTTATTCAGGAGATGTATCATTAGTGTTGTATTGTATATATATACATATATAATAAAAGAGTTTGTGAAGGAACACAGGGTTAGACTAAAAGGGTTTGGGAGAAAACATCTGCTTTGGCAATCTATATTCAATACCAGTTGTTGTCTCTTGTTCACTCAATTATTTATTATAATTTTTATGCATCTTGCAACGACCCCTAAGTCCAGTGATGCACTGCAAGAGGGCGTCCTGGCGGCGTTACAATGAGCCTATGCTAGGCACATACCATCTCAGGCATCATACAAAGTAACAAGGTCGGTACGTTGAAAATACTTACTCGGACACAAGGTCAGTTAATAGCGCCTTTTCTTACGACGACGTGTAATTAGCACCACGTGCTCGTCGCTTTTTTTTATTTGATTCCTCCATTGGCTCCATTATACGGAATTACACTTATTTAATAAAATTTTCTTGTGATATTTTAATAAAATGAAAATGTCAGTTTGATTTGACAATTTTGTAGTGCTGCCAGGTCTATTTTTCAATTTACCCTAAGCTCCGTTAACTTTTACCCTAGCTTTGCAGTGACATTGGAAAAAATTCACAAATATTAATGTTTTAAAATGAAAAAAAGACATTTGCATTGCACAGTTTGATGCCCACCATTCGGCAAACGGCATGCTCATATTGTTACTCAAATAATAAAGAAATCTATCAGTTATTGTACCTACTCAGTCTTCTACCTCTTCAAAAACGGCTGAACCTATTCTTATTAAAGTCCGTGCCACCAATAAAGTCCTACGGAAAAAACTGGTAGGTACTAAGCTTGTAAGTTCCGCTTTTGCCTTTTGTTTGTTAGTTTTCAGCGATATCAGTGCCGTGTATAATAGACTTCTGTGGTGGCGCGGACTCTAATGTATTTTTATTTATTTTATAGCATGAAATTTTCTTACGCAGTGTTATGATAAAATACCCTAAACAAGATAAAAAAAAATACCCTAAATAATTTCATGCCCTAAAAAATTATCTACGAGTTCAGTTTTACCCTAAATCTAGGGGAAAATACCCTAAGGTGGCATCACTGCAATTTTGACAGTTTGACGTTTGAACTTTGAGGATTTGATTTTTTTAAATTGCGTAGGTACGCGTTTAGTTCGCCTGCGTTTCGTCCTTAATAAATGTAAAAGCACAGAAAACAAAACGCAAACATTCACTCTTTGTTCATTCGATGTTTATTTTATGATGACAACATTTTTAATTTCAATTTTAGTTAACGAACCAATATTAAAAGCTAAAATGCTTTTCTGCAACCTCAATTAAAATAATCATATAATTAGCTCTAATAACGCTTTAAGCAAACGGGCGATAACTGAAAGCTTTCTGCAACCGAGCGTTAGGGTCCATTTCAATTGAATTTGTTAACTTTTTAAACAATGTTAGTATGGCCAACTGTCAAAATTTGATGAATTTGTATAGGTATAAAGTTTTTTACATAGTTTACAAGTTCTATTGAAATGGACCATAGTATTCTCGCGAATAATAGAATAGTAGAATATTGTATTAAAATTAATAGCATACATACGTCTAAACAAAATTGTATCAGTAAAAGCAGTCATCACAATAATAAATAAATGGTTATCTGAATGTCAAAGTACTAATATTAATTAATCATAGTGACGTACCTACCCGGGAGATAATATCTTACATTAATGATACATTGATACCATAATACCTATATAATTTATATAGTAGTTTAATCAATCAATGTTTACAATTTTTAATTACATAGGTATCTTCTGTTTTAATGCCTACCCTTCTTATGTTTGCCTCCTGCTAGTATTATTTACTAGTAACCATTTATTAGTCAAAGTGCAGTATGAGAGCGTGGGTATAACAAAGACTGTAATGAGTTGCGAAAGAATTTTAATCACTCAAAAATTAATACTATATACAAAGACATTCATTGTACTCGTAATTACAATGATAAACAAACATAATATCTAATCGTAGGTTTCTTTATTCACTGTTTAAGTACATTTCCACGCAGCCTCTGGACATTTCTACAACAAAAAAATAACATTCATATACATAGATTTTTAGTGGCTCGAGTGTGGTTACCGCTGTCTAGATATGAACCCGCAACAGCAAGGGTAGTGCTGATGCCACAAAGTGCCACTGGCGTAAATACACGGTGGCATGACTGGCAAAATGCCAGGAGTGTCGGACTCTGGCAGGTCCCAACAAGATGTGGAAGGAATTTTATTCTTAGCCAAATTATGTAACGGTTAACTGCTGTAACCTCAGATCATAGAAAAACGGAGATATGCCATCATAGCAAATTAGTACGGGAACCACTGTCGCCATTTTTAGAACAGTTTGCGACACAATTACAAGCGCCCCTTGTGAATATAAAAATCTCCCACACTTTAAAAATTCCGCACACCCTCAGTCTAACACTATTGTTCGTCACTCATCACTAGCACTAAACTAAAACACTGTATTTATATCATCGATCGCGGTCGGTCAGTCGCTAGCGTGTACGTTTTAATAGGCTATTTGCCTCATTTTGGGAAATGATTTATATTAATCTTCATTATATTATAAGCACACTACATTGATATTTCAGGGAGATCTACTGTCTTTATCAATAAAAATCAGTGATAAAGTATAAATTTCCAAAACCGCTCCAAAAACGCTGTTTCTGACGGAAGTGACGTAACACGCTAGTAAACGAGCTTTGTCAACAAGACAGACGGTGCAGCTGAAATTAATTTCATCAATTATTTTTTATTGGCTATAATGGCGTATAAATGTTGTGTAGTTCCACAATGTACAAATACGTCTTTAAGCAGTCCATCATGATTCATGACACAAAAGAATTTATAGGTAATGTTTCTGAGTTTTTATCAACATAACCTAAAATGAGATTTCACAAAACTTCTGAATGATTATACAAAATATTTATAAAAAAATATGTAGTAGGTAGGTACTTACACTGCTGTTTTTACATTTTTTAGTTCCGCAGCATAATAATCAGCGTTATTCTTAAAGAAAAGTGCAACCATAAATGCGTCTATCTTAGGTAGGTTGTATCAGCTTGCACAAAATTTTACTCCATTTTGAGATTCGATATGAATATTTATGCCACTAGATAGAAGATTTCTATGAAAACAGCTTCAGAAATAGCTCTAAGATCAAATATAGCACCCAGAAAACATAAAACGCAAACTGCAACCTGTCAAAGCCGTGCTTACTCCAGTGTTGCCAAGTTAGATTTTCATTTTACCCCAATGCCTGATTAATTTTACTCTAAAATCATAACTATTTATACAAAAATACCTGGCTAAAGTTTTAATTTTAGATATACAATAAAACAAATTCTTTCTTAATCAATGGTCATGTTTCACAATAAAAATATGCTGAATTTGTTTGTTTAACGCAAATTCAATTCAAATACTTAGGTACCTACATGTATTGCTTACCAAAAAGCCCATAAACTTTAGTAATCATAACAACAATACGAAATCTTACCTTAAAATTTTGGAATTGACTAAATTGGCAGCCGGCGCTGACTTTGGAAAAAAAAGCGGGAAAGGGAGTTGGCAATTTGGCATAATTAAAAAAAAACATTTCATGTTTTATTTGAGTAACATACCTAATTAGGGTCCAAGAGCGAGCGAAGCGAGCTCGGGAACTTGGACACCCCGACACGGACAGGTTAGGTTCGAAGGGGTTGACGGGGGCTTCAGTGAGCGAGCGAACGAAGCCCCCGTCAACCCCTTCGTGTTAGGTTACTTTTAATCTTGCAGATAGAAATAGGAGCTCCGCGTACCGGGGCTCCGTCGACCACCTCCATCCCCCTTGTAAAAGTTGTATTTTGTTCTACATTGGCACTGTAATTTAAAAGTCAGTCTAAGGTATTTAATTCAACTTAAAAGACGGCAACATTAATCTGCTGCTACGGTAGTTTGCAATTATTTTCGTCTGGTATCACTGCTACTCCAAGGCTACTCCGGTTCCTAACGGCATTATTTTTGCCGCCTATTCGGCGCCGGCTGCGGAGGCGCTCCCTAAAATTTTACCCTCAAATTTACCCTAAAAATAAGTTGGCAACACTGGCTTACTAGCGTGTGACGTCACCAGAGTGCAACAGGCCGTTCTTGTCACAGCTAAAATAACAAAAAATATTACATTTTATTTTCGTGTGATTTGCAAAAAATATACATATTTTAGTTGAAAATCAAGTGAAATAAGTTTATTTACGCTATGAACTGATAGGATGACCACAATCTGTAGCATATTTTCAATGTTGGCAAGAACCCTATTATGGTCAATGTGACCAAACTAAAGCGTCAAACTCAATAGCGCCTTGGCATATCTCCCTTGTTTCTATCATCTGAGCCTGTCACTGAATTTGCGAAGGGCCCTGCATTGTGTGATTGTGCCACTGCGGTGCTAAGAAATCTAAGTTTTTTTTATGAGCACTTTGTCCGCAATACAATAAACCCAATTCAAACTAACCTTCAACATAGCGATGCCAGTACAAGCGAAGACATCATAAGCCTTGCAGGGTAAGTCCAGGTATTGCCTCGTCTCATTGTCCACGCATTCCTTGATGGCTTTGTCCACGGCGACCGTCCATCCTTTATTGTTTTCCTCCCATTTCCTCAAGTGGTTCTTATAAGCTTCCTTGTTCAACGTGTTCCTGTCAGTAAGGAAACCAGATTCTTCAAACACGCATGCGACGTCATCGCACTGAAAAATAAAGGTATATTTTATGGATGCAATTTTCAAATGGATGAATAATTAGATTGGTATTTGCTTTTTAGAAGGAAATAATTGACCAAATCGAATAACCCTTTCCCTTTTTGAAAACGGAACATGAATAATTTTAACATTTCATAGTAGGTACGGTCACTGGTACAATGAATAAAATATATAACCAAACTACATCGACTATTTAAGGAATAATCAAAGGAGATGTTTCATCCTGGAACTGGTATACGTACGCCACATAGAAAAATAGGAAAAAAAATTGGGGATTTACATAAAAATATTATTAAATTCATTTGAAGAAGAGTATACTTGTAAGAGAATTATTTGAGATGAAGTTTTTCACTATGATATCCCTATTTTTAGGGTGGCCATGACAGTTGAGTTTAACAGTTTTGTTTTATGACGTGACGTTTGAGTCGTTGTGCGCACGCGTGGTGGGTTGAATGTTGCCATTTTGACTGACATTGACATAACAACAGTTGTCAAAATGACGTTTCACTTAATTCATTAGTCGATTGTTGATCCACCATATTTGTGTTGTGTTGCTCTTCTTGACAAAGAAAATAATGAATTACAATTCAACGAAGTAATATTATAGAAAATAAGCATTAGGAACCGGTTACTATCATGTATAGCTATAATACTTAATTGCGTATGTAGACCCAGGCTCCATACATTTCTGAAACAACTCCTTTGACAAGACTTAGGGCGGGTTGCTTTAAACCGTATTCGTAAGTCAGTACGTAATCGTTAAGTCAGTATGAAATTGTCGTACAAGCCGCCATATTTGACGGTTACAGATACGTAACTGTAAGTTGAAACAACATGGCCTTAAAGGTAACCTGATTTAACAATTGATTGCATCTAAACTAATATTATAAATGCGAAAGTTGTCTGTTGGATACGTTTTCACGGTTAAACCACTGAACCGATTTTGATATTATTCGGTACCTATTTGAACCTATAGCTTGAACCTTAAGAAAGAACACAGCCTTATTTTAATCCTGGTACATAAAATAATTTCCCTAGAATGCGTGTGAACCGCGGACTACAGCTATAATTGCATTTTAACGTTATGTGATCACTTTTATGTACAATTTTTTTCAGTGTAGGTATTGTTTAATCGATAAACCACACTCACTGGCCCCGGCAGTTTAGGGTTGGAACATTTCTCCAGGTATTTTTCGTCGCCCAGCTCAGGTATTTCGCAGCATACTGACAATGGTTTCTGAAATAGAAAACGTACATTTTATATTGATTTCAGTAGTCAATAAGGTTTAAATTACAATGAATGACGCGTGCTCGTGAAATACAACAAGTAAAAAAAATATATATATTTTTATTAGCTTTTTATGGATTTAATATTAATAAAAAAGAAAGATTTCTAATAATTACCAGAGTAGCACCTTTGTGGCTTAGAGTAACTTCTTTTTCTTCCAGGACAACAGCATGGGATGCCTGAAATCACCACCAATACATTTTATATTCAAGTTGTTGTAAAGGGCCTCTACGTGTTGGCTTCGGCCCCACGCACGCCTTCAAAAGGTCTGGGACTATGTAGTCCTGTGTAAGAAAACACAATAAAAAATTAAGATTTCTAATAATTACCAGAGTAGCACCTTTGTCACTTAGAGTAGCTTCGTTTTGGCCCAGGACAACAGCATGGGATGCCTAAAATCACCAAATTAAATTTACTGTCAAATTCACGTTCACTACCTTAAAAATATTGCCGAAAATATAGGTCCATAAAATATGCTTCAAAAACTATGCGTCCATAAAATATCAGCCTATAATATTAACACACTGCAAAGCTATAAAATTTCTTCTCACATAGAAAAGAAGCAAAAATTATCATCAGGCTCACTATGTAAACCTAAGCGATTTCAAACTATGAAGTCTTGGTTACCTCGCAATATTTATTCTTCTATGTGCGTGGATATAATATATTATACTACATTATTTGCCTTAGGTACAACATAAAAACGCGCTAAAAGAAATGTGCTAATTTTCATACACAACTAATTGCGTTATGTGTTTGATTATAAATAAATAATCAAAGCGTTCTGTAAACAAGTTTGTAATTGAAGATCGCAATGCCTATACGTACCTAACTTTAATAATTTATAAAATATTCTATCACTTACTGCAACGAATAAAGCGATGAAAATAACTAATTTAAACATCTTGAAACCACGTATGTTCGTGACAGAAGCGTTATTATAACTGATTTATTGTAAAAATGTCAATAACTATATTAAACAAAATTGTATCTGTGTTTATAAATATCATTGTTATCTGCGAGTCAAAGAGCAAATTACTCATCGTTTAACGTTCTTGGAATATTCTTTGGTTATTTATTAGTGCTTAAATGGTACTTCTGTGCTGTTAACTTGACTACTTAGGGTGCGTACACCTAAATGCTTGTTCAGATAAAACGTTTGACGCGCGTTTTTAACCGCACGTTCTGTACGTAGCCGAGATACTAGAAGCTAATACATTCAGTCCACATGTTTTACTTTCGTAGCTACGAGCAAGCAAGTCCAGACTTTAGATAGGTACTCGGGGCGTCATCATGTTAAGTCCAGTACACGTGCGATTTACGCGCGTATTAGTAATGGCTAAAATGCCTTATCTGGACAAGCTCTAAGGGCTCTTTCAATTATGACTTGGTTATACTAAAAAAAATAACATGTTGTTAATAATAACATATTAACAATTCTTGTAATTATTAAAAAAATAGATAATATTATTTTTGCAAAAATGTGGGGAATTGATAACAAATTGAGATAGGTGATTTTAAGAATTTATGACGTCATAAAATAAACATACTTTTTTACTATAATTATCACTTAAAAATAAACCATTAAGGCTGGAGCACACTAAATCAAATGTGTTGCATTTGGTGTGACTAAGCTTTAATTAAGTAAACCACAACCACAACAGATTACCATAATTAAACGAACATCAGTCAGTTTACTTAAGAACACCACAAAACAGATGTTAGCAAAAAGTTAACCTAGGTACATACATATACCTACGTAAATAAAATAATTTTCTATACAGGGTGGCAGGTTAGACAGTGGAAATATTTAAAGGGGCCATTGTACTCAAAGTAGGAGTTATGTTCACATAACTCAACAAAATGCATGGAACAGCTGATTTTTTTTTCGCGATTTCAGTGTTGGTTCCATATTAAAAGTTGTTGATGAGAATAATGACCCTTTTAAATATTTCCACTATCTAACTTGCCGTCCTGTATATTTATGTTGTAGGATACAGGAGCAATCGAATCTTTGCGAAAATTTAAGGACGATTGCAAAGGACCGCATATTTGGAATCTAAGAAAACATCAACTTAGGGAGGAAATGAGGATGATCGATGGCATATTTCTGTCTGCATGGTTTACAGCCTAAGACAAAGGGGATGACCGGAGCTTCGTTCGATCTCTCTAGTTCCCGTCGTCCTCTTCGAACCGACAAAGGGGAGTAGTTCTCTAGTTCCCGTCGTCCCCTTCGAACCTAACCTATAGGTATATGTCGGATTTTTGCAATGATCCTAAATATTTCTAATAATAGCTCGTACGATTACGAAATCTTTTATAGTTTATAGATATTCTTTCTTTTGCAATTGTCCTAGGAGTTTCGCAAAGATATTGATTGGGTTTCTTCGAATTTCTTGGATTTTTTGTTTGTTTGTCCCATATATTATATGTTCCTATAACATTCATCCGATTGACTTGAAACTTTGTGCAATTATTGTGCCCACGCCCAGAAAGGATTTTGTTCGCCTAGCTGTCGTTAGCCATAACGATTTATTTATTACATGACCGTTGTCAACTACCGGTATTTGCATGGTAATTACGTTATTTCGAGAAATACCATGTATATACCTACATTACATTATACGAATTTAGTTACACATTATAATTATGTTTTACCTACAATGACGAGTCATCATCATCATCATTGTCGTACAACATTCAGGAAGAGATCATTGCATAGTATTATGTGTGTCACTGAGACGCTCAAAGCGTGGATTAAGGTTACCTACATAATAGTTTAATACAAAACAAACAAAAAATATTAAAAACTAGCACTTTGCCAAACCGAAAAAAAAAACCGGCCAAGTGCGAGTCGTACTCGCGCACCAAGGGTTCCGTATCATTTTTGGACGTATAAAGTGAAAAAAACTGGACCGCATAACTAAGTTTGTTTGTGAAGGAATTTTGATGATTTTGAAAAAACTGTACTAGTTAGGAGCATCGTTTTATTTTTGGTGCAATATTTGGGTCAATTCCTATCAGCTCTAATTATTTCAGATTTTTCGCTGCGCAAACTTCGGAGATAAGGGGGGGGAATGGTATTTTTTCAGACATTTTTCATCATATGTCGAAAACTGTGAGACATAAAATAAAATGAAAATATATTTTGAAATGTGCAAATCAAGCCCTTTCATATGATATGCCATTTGACCTAGTAACCCCATTTTAAAATTTCGGACCCCCACTCCGGCCCCTTTTGCAATGAAGATAAAAAAAAAATTGACTTTTTTCATTTGTATTAATGTTGGGCAAGCATTTTTTAGAACTATTCCAAATTTCAAGTCGATGGCATAGGTAGTTGCTGAAATAAGCAGGTGTGACAGACAGACAGACGAAGTTGCACCATAAGGGTTCCTTTTTTACCATTTTGGTACGGAACCCTAAAAATTAACACTTTACACTTTGCACGCGATTTTGTCCGCGTGACCCACAGGAACTGTGCATTTTCTCGGAATAAAAAGTAGCCTATATTATTCAGTGATAACTGATAATTCAGCTTTTTACTTGCGAAAGATTTATTAAAATCGGTCCAGTAGTTTTTGAGTTTTTTCATTACAAACAAAAATACAAAAAAAATCTCTTAATAATATAAAGTGTAGAAAACAATAAAATGTCCCTCAGTATCTTGTGTATCTTGCTTCTGCAGGGTGACTGGAGGGGGAGGGTTATTCAGTAGGTATTCGATTCTCGTCTGATTTGAGTCGATCCCTGAATAACTTATTTTAATAATGTCTTCTGAATAAATTCTTCGTTTAAACAGTCAACCTGTATATGTGCCTTCTTATGGGTAACTAGTAAGGGTAAATAGTAAACGGAAAGTCTTTTCTGGAAAGTTGGTAAACGGTCCAAATTCTATTTGCACAACACATTGAAAAATAAACTTTAAAATAAGTGAATTTAAATGCAAGAGACGTACGTTTTCTAATATTCAGATACCTACTTTCAGTTTTTCCAATTTTCACTTACAGAAACTGAAACTGTTTTCCATGAACATGTTGTTATAATGTAACAAAGAAATCTATTTAGATAAAATAATGTTACGTAACGTTTCATTTAGAAAACACTTTTTTTAAATAACGGGACGGGACTACAGAGGCCCGGAACTTTGGGAGGTGTGCGTGAGTCCAAAGTCATCACGTAGAGGCCCTTTAAGACAACATTTTAGGTGATGGTTGTAAGTAAGTGAGTGATGGTAGCATATCCGTCGATTATCCCTGAATGCAATATAGAAATGCACTCAAGGACAATTCCCAGCTTGTGCAGGATTGTTGCTAAAAATGTGTAGAAAAACTAGGTACTTAGGCTATTGTGATAGGATCGTATTGGACTAGGTTATGAGGCGCATGGTGATCAAGGCGCCTGCTGAAACAATGCACACGTAAAAATGGTATGATTTGTATTATTATGAACACCCTGTCGCGGAGTGCCTCCCTCTCTCTGTCCTCTCAAGCCTCGGCTAGCTATGAGAGCCTCCACAGACAGAAATCTTGATATTAAATAAAACACGATGGATGGATGGAGAGGTATATTGCGAGACGTAGTTTTTGCACTTTACAACTATTCACAACTGGTATATAAAAACTGTTACAAAAGACGTTTTACTTATGACTTTGCACACATTTCATTTGTAGGTAACAAAATATAACAGAACAGCGGTTCAGCGGTCCACGACCGATGTCTTCGGAGACCAGACAAAGAGAGACGAAACAATTAAATAAATGCATAAAAATATGAGATGTTCTAATTTTGAAAATTGAAGTTCAAATATGGAAGCGTGGAATGGATGAAGTGGCCAGTAATGGAAGATTGCCAGCTCTTAATGATGAAAGAAGGATGACTCCGTCACAACCCCTTCAAAAATTAATAAAGCTAAATGCAGTTCGAAAGCGCAACCTCTTAATTAGCTGTTTGGCTGACCGCCCAATGCCACCATCACTCTTCTCATCGAAAAGAAACAAAATCGTAGCCAAAATGGGTTGCACATTTGGCAGTCCCATTTGATTAACCTGTCCGTCTAATCTAAATGTGCTTGAACAGGCCTTACGTCCATAAGCCCTTTTTAATGGACTAAAACATTCTATCTACTTTTGAAAAGTAAAAGGTTTCTCACGAAATATTATTAGTGACAGCGTTTTCACTGTGAACGGAAATAGAACTTAATTTAATTGCAATTAACGCTGTCAGGAGTCACTAAAACGAATTTCATAATAATTTTTCAGATAGAATGAAAGTTCTTCTGAAAGGGTTAAAGGCTGTGAATAGTTTTAAGAAAACTCCTGTTTGAATTTTATAGACTTAAACCTAGATATTAAATATTCGAGTACATAGTTAATGAAGGTTATTGATACAAATTAATGTCTTTCCTTTGGATAAACCTATCTATTTATTAGACATAAATATCTTTAGACTTGACTAGATCTACATATTTACCGATGAAAGACAGGTGATATTGTTCGAATGCCTGAAAACGAAGGTATCGCGAAACGACTTAGGATTCATATTTGATTTATTGTTATATCAGTATTGAGATGATAATATTAAGAATATTTTATGTTATGAGTAGTGAGTCAGTGTATTAATTGGCTTTATATCGTTCTGATTGTAATAAATAAAATAATAAATCATAAGTCAAGTCAACTTCAAATTCAACCGATTTAGGGTTTTGGTGGAATAATCAAATCTATATGCATCATCAAATTGAACTGTCATCGCTTCTTCCATCGCAAAATTCTGCCACAGCACTACCCTCGTTCGGCTGTTAAGTTTTATGCGTAGTGACAGATGATTGTTTCTGAAAACTTCTAAATCTAAACTCATTCACTCACTCAATCCGAATTATTTTTGAAGAGAAATCGAAAAATGCAATTCAAGGAGTTTTGCTTGTCCGTCGCTATACAGATCGCTATATTCGGTATTACAATTTCTTTACTAGATTTATGCCCGTTTTCACCAACACTAGGAGACACTTATGTAAAATGTTTAAACGTTAAAAGAATTTAGCTGGCGCAAAAAAACGTTTTACCAACCACTATATAGGCGACAATGATCGACTATCCATGGTTGTCGCCTAATGATTAGTGACATGTTTTTTTGCGCTAGGTAAATTTTAATATTTAAACATTTTACTTAGGTGTCTCCTAGTGTTGGTGAAAACGGGCATTAGGGTTTCATTCTGAAGCAAGTTTAACACAAACGGTCGGTAGCAAAAAGATAATTAAATTTTAACGGAGGCATTACCCATACAATTTCTATCGTTAAAGTCTCCTTTAAAACTTAATTACCTTTTCTGCAACTCAGCGTAAGTAAGTTATTTTTTATACTAACTAGCTGTTTCCCGCGGTTTCGTCTTAGAAAAACAACAGCCTCCTTTGATTTCTGTCATTTAGATTGAGATTCATAAGACTCTCAGGCCTCCTATTAATCGTAATGTTTCGCTAATCTAAACGATAGGCTTCATTAACTGCCCATTCAACCCACACTTACAGCTGAAATATCACAGTAATTTGTAACGATTAGGGGAAAATACATTTTTTAAACACGTTTTGTTGTTGCATTAATCCATGGTTTTATGTTAGAAATTTGTTGAAGGGCTAAAATTCGGGAAGAGTGGTCGAATTGTTGTTTCTCGACTACAACCTCAGATCATAGAAACAAGGAGATATGCCATCATAGCAAATTAGTACGGGAACAACTGATGCCACTTTTAGTACATTTTTCGACACAATTACGCGCATAATTAAGCGCTCCTTGTGAATAAAAAGATCTCCCACGCCTTGAACATTCCGCACACCCTTAATCTAACACTGTTAATCGTCACTCAACACTAGCACTAAACTAAAACACTGTATTTATACCATCGATCGTGTTCGGTTCGTCGCCAGCGCGTACGTTTTTAATATGAGCAATTTGCTCAAGATCAGGCATCAAGCTCGATAGCGCCTTGGCGCATCTCCTTGTTTCTATGATCTGAGACTACAACTCTGCTTGTTTTCTACCTGCGAGAAAAAAGACTAGGTACTAATTTTTGGAGGATCTTTCCAGTTGACCGGCAAGCTATCTAGTGATTGGTCTATTCGTCGTAGTGTGGGTGTGCACTCATAGATAAATTAGTGTGTGGATGTGGAGGAGGAGAGGGCAGGCCGACTCCGACTCTGCATTTGACTCCAACTCTGATTCCAGTTATGACTCCGAAAAACCAAATTTAAAAACTACGAGTCCGACTTCGGTTCCGATAAAACCATCCTGTTCTTCATTTCACACACACTCTAAGACTGTACTTGAGTTCTTATATTGGCCGTTAAGTTTCACTTGTCTAAATTCTAATCACAATTTACACAGCATTTTACGTAGTACATACGTAAGTGATCACTTATTGGCATGAGCTCACTCGGTTTATGTGTCGTAAACCTTTGTCAATCGGAATTGAGACGCATTTGGCGTTTATGCGGTGACACATATCCTTTACAAATTAGTGATAAACCCACTAACTTATAGACGCCTCTTAACTTTAACCACTGATCAAATATACAAATATCCTTTTCATTTGTATCACAATGAATAGAAATGACAATATTGACTTAAGAGCTGTTTAATTTAATCATCGTCTTTATGTTAGGGGGAATGAGTATACAGGGTGGCAGGTTAGACAGTGGAAATATTTTATGTGGTCATTGTACTCATCATTATAAACAACTTTTACTATGGGACCAACCCTGAAATCGCGAAAAAAAAATCTGCTGTTCCATACATTTTGTTGAGTTAAGTGAACATAAATGTATGGAACAGCTGATTTTTTTTCGCGATTTCAGGGTTGGTCTCATAGTAAAAGTTGTTCATAATGATGAGTACAATGACCCCTTAAAATATTTCCACTGTCTAACCTGCCACCCTGTAGAAACGTTACATATAAATTATACAGCATTTACAGTAATTTATTGTTCTGTACTTACTGAGGAAGGTATAGATTTCAAGGTTGCCAGAGCTCCTGAGGATGCGCTGCGTTGACAGCGGGGGACCTGCTTGTCCCCTAAGCTGAGCGAATCCTCATTTTAATGGGTCGGCAACGAGCATGTGATACTGGATGTTTCAAGCATTTCAAAAGCTAAGGTACCTAATCCCTTAGCATCAGGCTAATAAAAAACCGGCCAAGTGCGAGTCATACTCGCGCACCGAGGGTTCCGTTATTCCGTATCATTTTTGGACGTATAAAGTGAAAAAAACCGGACCGCATAACTAAGTTTGTTTGTGAAGGAATTTTGATGATTTTGAAAAAACTCTACTAGTTAAGAACATCGTTTTATTTTTGGTGCAATATTTGGGTCAATTCCTATAAGCTCTAATACTTTCGGATTTTTCGCTCCGCAAACTTCGGAGATGAGGGGGGGGGGGGGTAGTATTTTTTCAGACATTTTTCATCATATGTCGAAAACTGTGAGACATAAAATAAAATGAAAATATATTTTGAAATGTGCAGATCAAGCCCTTTCATATGATATAACATTTGACCTAGTAACCCCTTTTGCAATGAAAATAAAAATATTTTTTGACTTTTTTCATTTGCAATAAAGTTGGGCAAGCATTTTTTATAACTGTTCCAAATTTCAAGTCGCTAGCATTACTAGTTGCTGAAATAAGCAGGTGTGACAGACAGACAGACAGACGAAGTCGCACCATAAGGGTTCCTTTTTTATCATTTTGGTACGGAACCCTAAAAAAATAATTTAAAAACAGTTATCATCTGGGCCGCTGTATTTTACGATTACAGACACGTTACGTAGGTAAGTTTTTTTTATTTGCTAATAATAGGCTTGCGTTTGACCGCCATCTCGCCTGATGTTAAGGGATGATGCAGTCTACGATGGAACACGCTTGCCTAGAAGAAACCGATTCACTCGCTACTTGAAGACACCCAGATTGTAACTGTCGGGGAACACCCACTCGGGCAGCGTATTCCACTCTTTGGCAGTTTTTACAATGAAAGTGGAATTAAAGCGCCTCGTTACGGTTTTTAGTAGGTATATCAACCATGAACCTATGGCGCTTGTTCTTGACGTTATGATACATTTAGGCCGCGGCCGCACCGGTACGCGCGACGCGACGCGATTTCCTGAACAAATAAATTTCGCTTCTCGTTTCTGCAGTGCGGCCACCGACATATATTTATATGAAGTTGTTTTCACGAAATCGCCACCGCCGTCGCATCGCATTGCGTCGCGCGTACTGGTGCGGCCGCGGCCTTATAGGATTTCCATATTTAATTACAGCTGTACTCAGGGACAAAGCATTACCTACATACTTGACACAAACCCATTGATTCTATATTGTAGTAGACATAATATTATTTGTTGCACAATAGTCAAGCTCTATACAGGGTAAAATTAAAACCAGTGCGGATATTTTAGGAGGTGAAAGTACTCATGAATATAATCAACTTTTATTATGGGACCGACACTGAAATATGAAAAAAAAAATCTGCTGTTCCATACATTTTGATCGTATTGTGGTGCATTTTTGTAGGGAACAGCTGTTTTTTTTTTTTCATATTTCAGTGTCGGTCCCATAATAAAAGTTGATCATATTCATGAGTACTTTCACCTCCTAAAATATCCGCACTGGTTTTAATTTTACCCTGTAGAGGTACTAATTACCGACAGTGAGAGCTCCTCTCAATTAATTAGTCCTCGGAATGGCATTAAGTGCAGTCCGATCCAGCTAATATGCCAATTGGTCCTTAATAGCGCGCTATAGTGGCAATTGACTTGATTTTTAGGGTTCCGTAGTAAAACTAAAAACCCATATAATTTCGTCATGTCCGTCTGTCCGTCTATTCGTCTGTTTGTCTATCCATCTGTCATACTCGTAAAATCTAAAGTTATTTACCAATTTGTATGAAACTGCGCAGGCAGACATATTCTGTGAACCGTCTTAAGGGCGTGTAGTGAAATTACGTAAACTAAAAATTAGGGGGGCCCCCATCAATTTTTGTCACTACATGTATAGGTACATGTAGTGACAAAAATTGATAAAGGAAGCTTAGATGGTTCAGTTTGTTGAGAAAATCATGAAAAGCAAAAATAGATTTGAAGAAGAAGGAGATAGGTGCATTGATCATAATGATGATGTTCTTCAAAAAGGACAGATGCGTAATAATCGCAACCAGTGTGCGTGTATGACCACAATATGTATGAACGTGAACCAAACAAAAGGAGTATGTAGGAATCGTAGTATTCATATGACGTTCTGTAGTTTCTGCCTGAAAAAGGTGTGATTATCTATGTATGACTTGATTTATCTAAAAATAAAAACTGTTGTAGGTACTTATACAACAAGTTATTCAGGAATGGACGATAACATGACATATAACTTATTTGTGTACAAAAGAATACCGCGTAATTAGACCAATGGGCGATTTCGTTGAAATTCATTTGTTTTTGTTTACACGGATATGGCTACTGCCAAGGATCCTAAATGCCATTACCATAACTATTCGAGGGTTCTGTTACTTCACCTACAAGACGATAATTTGGTTAATTTTCCTTACTGCTAAGGCTCCAATGCCTCTTTATACTCCTACGGGGTTATGGGCGAAATTACTTACCCTAAAAAACAACATTAAAGTGTCTGCAGATTCTAAATCCAAAAATGTGACAGCTTTATGAAATAAATACTCCAATAAAAAGTAAAAATTACCGTTATTATTCAAACCTGTTCGTAAAGTTCCAATGTTCATAAGAATCTCACTGTAAAGGATCTTAAGGACACCTGCTTGGAAGTGGAATTGGAGTGTTGAGTCCCTGTGGTGAGTAAGGTCATCAGAGCTCATGAGGATGCGCTGTGTCGACCTGCTTGTTCCCTAAGCCACCTAAACTGTTAACACAGTGAATCTTCATTTTAAAGAGTCGGTAACGCAGATATTTGGTGTTGCAAGTTGCAAGCAAGGCGTTTTATAGGCGCTGTTTACCGCCATTGTCGTATAAAAAAAGAAAAAACATTTGACATTTAGCGAATTACTAAAACCTATACTTAGTGCTTTGCAAACCAACGTAAGTCAAAGTAGAGTTCAACAAAGGTATATACTTTTGTAATAAAGTAAGCTTTATCGTAAAACGTACCGGTTTTTACCTTTGGTATTTGGTAAGCCAAACATTATGGAGATGCAGATAATTCTATAAGGAAAAACTCACACAGAAAATCTTCATACATTTTATATGAAGTTAAACGACCAAGAAAATATTCTTAACTCCGTGAGGATTAATAAAAAAAAACACTATACTCGTCCACACGTGGGTTTATATTATGAAGCTTTGAAAACTTTAAGAGCAGGAACACACTTGCAATTAATCGTTGTGCGATAGTTGCTCATCAAAGGAAAGTATTGAATAAAAACTTTGCAACAAATTTCAAGTATAGGTACGTGTACGCGCACCTTTAAATCCATGCTTTATTTTGATCAGTGCAATTATCGCCCAACGATTATCGCAAGTGTGTTCCAGGTTCCTGCTCTAATATTCAGGAGACCCGTTGATGACGTTATATTGCGATCTAATGATATACTTGTGGAAGAGAAGAGTCTGTCTAATTTAGTCTTTATAATATTTTAAACAAATTAGTTTGAGGAAGAATATTGCTTTTGAAATAAATGTACGTGTACCTACCTAAGTATGCAATTTATTTCTGATAATATTTTCTTGTATCTGGTGTTTTCATTTTGGCTGATAACTGAATTGTACCGTGAAAAATCGAGAAATAATTATTTATAGTGAAAATAATAATAAAGTAATGTGCGAAATAATATAATTATGACGGCCTAAGTAGTTGTAGTGACTGAGCTGCGCGACATATCGCTGGTTCAATTTCCGCACGAAACAAATATAGGTCTGAGTGTTTTATAGGTATTTGTGTTTGTAAACGCACCCACGAAACAGGAGAAATCCTAGTGTGGGGCAACGTTTAAAAAAAACAATTTAAGTTGTTTGTTTTATTATGACGATGTTTATTACAATCTAAAAATGGTGTCAACCATTCCCACTTGTGATCTAAGGGCGCCTTTGTATTATATGTTTTCAATCGCGCGATCCGTTGGCGTGTGATTCCTTCGCCGTCTCCTTTATACTGAGGACAACGAAGCGTTAACACAGTATATATACCTACGTATTTATGTTCTTTATATACCTACCTATGTGCGTACAACACCTAAGTGTCGAAAATAATACGCATCATTATTTAGGGCTGGCGGTGGGAGTTTCATGATACAAAAAATAGGTACCGTATCTAGAAATGCCTTCTAACATTCGTCGTAGGATTAATGTCGAGAAATATTTTTCTGCATCATTTTCTAACTAAAATATACATAGACTGTCCAAATCTCATTAAAATTGCTGTTGGCGGTTAAAAAAGTAAGCATAATAAAAGTTCATTAGTTTTTTCAAAAACATTCTTATTCAAACAAAAAGTGTATTTTGCAGTTACAAGTTTTATTACGTAGTTAAAAATAAACTTGGATCCTACAGATGTTTTTTTGTAGCCATAGGAATGTTACGTCGCAAAAACAAAGCCACAATCAAATAAAATAAAAAATTAGATAATATTTTTATTAAAAAATAGCTTTGTTGCTGAAAATAGAAATCATAATTCATAACTGCAATTGTCACCACAAGTATGAGTAAAAAAAAGAAAATTCTACATAAGCAAATTAAATAAGGGTTTTTCTAATAAAACCCTATACTACTTATATATATATTCCTTAGAGCAGTGGTTCCCAAAGTTGACTGGACCGCGACCCACCTAATAAAACCTTCCAAATGCGGGCCTCACCTTTTTGCTTCACAGCAAAAAGGTGAGCCTCGAATTGGAAAGGTTTCCATAGTTGTTACGGTATCTATAGTTATAACTATGATGTATGTTTCCAATTTTTTGTCATTACAACTTTAGCATCAACTCCAATTTTGCTACTTTTAATCGCAATGGCTTTGATACGTCTTGTTGGCCCGGTTGGATGATGTATCGTCCTATTTACAAGGCATTTTTTACAAGGCCCACCCTACCACCTATTTGCTCGCGACTCACTAGTGGGTCGCGACCCATAGTTTGGGAAATGCTGTGTGTTGGCTGCTAGTAATATTACTGAGTTTCCCCGAACTTCCTTTATGCAATTTTCTCTACACATCTCCACAGATGAACAAATAATTTAAACACGTAAGTCTATAGGCCTTCAGCGTTACAGCCATAACGGGTTTATAGGCAGTAAACGTGTCGGGCTAAAGTACCGCACGCACATTGTCGCCGGAGACAACCCTCGTGCCGCCCATCAACAGATTTTATTACAATTTATCACGACCATTCCGTTTACGACACATAACTTATCTGCATTTTCGATTGCATTACTTTAGTTTGTTGAAATGTATTTGCTTGTATTTGGGTTTGTTTTGTAGTATTTTTTTATTTGATTTTAGTGAATATAGAGCTCTCTTAGTCTGGCTAAGAATGTTATAGGTTAAAATCTACATGTCTTAAAATTAAATTTATGGTAAAATACATTTATTATTTTAAGCTAGAGTGATAGATACATTAAAAAATCTGGGCTGGCCGTTGCAGGCAATGACTTTTTATATATCTTTGGTTGCAGGTATATTGAAGTAAATCCTGCGTATTTCCCTGTTTTATTATTGGCAACACACGTGGGGTAGGAAAATACGTTGAATTAATCTGGGACCAATAAGACCTACAGTAGCATGGGGAGACTGAAAATGGAAAGCGGGGTGCAAATTGAAAAAAAAGCCTTATTTCAATTAGAGGAGACTCTTTGAACAAAAAATATCATGTTCCAAACACCGTGTGACAGGTGACAAGGAATAATATAATAAATGCGACATTTTGACGATTTGATTACGACAGTTGATTGAGACAACAGCGTCTAAGGCGATACGCACACTGCCCCGCATCACGCAGTGGGATGCGTGGCGACGGCACCACGCGTGCGGGTGCGGGAGTGCAGATCTGCATCATCATGCAAATTCTTCCGTACAAACGCGCGTAGGTGCAGTATTGTCATGCGGTAGCCTAGAGGAAAAAACGATACGCCACCTACTAGTGTTGTCTTAGCAACTTTTTTGACATTTTATAAAGCAGTTCATTAGTATCTAATTTATTACACAAGATTTCAATGATTGTCTTGTTCTTCATACTGGCAGATTTAAAATAAAACAAACTTCCTAGCAACCATATGTATGTTGTCAACGGCAGATGTCAACTGTCAACACGAAATCACGCACGATACTGCAGATCTCAGTGTGCCATACCTTGTGTCTTGCCCCGCACCCACGCGCGGGGGTGCGTGTTTCTCCGCATGTAGGTGCGTGATCTGCAACCCCGCGCGTGAATGTGTTTTCAGTGTGTTGTACTATGCGTGATTTCTATACAAACATAGGTACTTGCAAACAACGTAAGATCACGCACTCCCGCGCGGGGTGCGGGAGTGCGTGATGCGGGGCAGTGTGCGAATAGCCTAATGCAATTTCTTGTTTAGTGTATAATATAAAAAATAAATAAATAATGTGAAAAATATTTTCTATTGCTTATGACGACTTCATATCTAACTCAATCAAAACGCTATCGACCCGTCCCATTAGTTCATGTCTGATATTTAATCGAGGAGGATTACGAAGTACCTACCTCATACCTAATGTGTTTGGCTAATTAGAAATCAGTGCTACCCCGTATGTAGGTAGAAATTGGGATCGATATATAATCGATGAGTGATAAACTGTGATTACATGCGTCATGTTTTCTGTGATTTTTTTATATTAGTCATGACCAACATGACACATGACTTCATGAGTCATGACTCAGTCTGTCAATATTCCAAAAAAGGTTGGGCTTCAAATGTATTGAATAAACGAATAAGTACCTATGGTATAAATAAAACGGAATTATTTATAATTTTGTTACAATTTTACTGTACCAACTTTCGCTCCTCTCCGCCATTGCATCTTTAGCAAGTTTTATTAAAACTTGCTGCAAGTATTGCCAATTTTTTCCTAGTTTTATGTCAAAAAGTCAGCTTGCAAAATATAACTGCCTTGATAGTAATCATATTGCATTAGAAGAATAAGGTAAAATCAACACGTGTGTCACACAACAATCAGTATTAAATATTTACCTAAGTCAGGGCAAGTCAGGGCCGTTCTCACAGGATATTTTCAGCCTAAAGCCGTTGCCATAGTAACATCCTATGTACCCACACCATGACGCTATGCTCACCCAGTTAAGAAAAAACGCGTGAGCGTATATTACAGTCTAGGACCGTTAAACGTTTTGCGATCCACTCTGAAGCTTATTGACCTATCTCATTTGATAGCTTAGTGAATTACCAGCCGGCGTCAGTATTACATCAGAATGTTACTTAAAAAACTCATCCTGCACGCTTCAGAATGAATCAATCATCGGTTTTCGTAATGTACGATTCGTTTTGGTAATTGATTGAGGCCTAATGGAAGCTTTGAGTAAAACAAGCTTGGTTTTGGTTGCATCGAGCAGCTTTGTATGCATTTGTGGACGTTATATTAGAAATTGAGAGCAGTGGTAGCAACCCTGACTTACAAGTCGTAGATTGTGGATTCCAACCCCGGCAGGCGCACATTTTGTGCATCTTTTTTCTATCACCTCTGCTCTAAAAACATTAAAGGAAAACATTTAAAAAAATCACTTGCTACAACATACCTGTTCCCCACTTTAAGTTTTTTTACTTATCAAGTTGTTCCTGGAGGCTCCATCAGCTAACTGAGGACGGAGAGGAAGCTACTCCTACATATATTATCCTATCCTCTCCTATCCTATCCTATAATATACTATATACTACTACTACATTGTAATGGCGTTAAGGGATTCCAGTCGTACTGAATGTAACTGCGGTGATGAATTCCAGTAGATGTTGATATATCAAAAACCCGAACGAAGCGCTTTGATTCCACTTTCATTGTGAAAACCGCCAAACAGTGGAATGCGCGTTGAATGCGCTGCCCGAGCGGGTGTTCCCCGACAGGTCACAATCTGGGTGTCTTCAAGTCACGAGTGAATCGGTTTCTTCTAGGCAAGCGTGCTCCATCGTAGACCGCATCATCGCTTAACATCAGGCGAGATGGCGGTCAAATGCAAGCCTGTCACCAAATAATGTCACACTTGCTGGACTGTCCACTGTATTCGATCATTTCAAAAATCTTAAACTTGCCGAAACTATATAAATAATATTAATTAAAAAAAAATCTGTATGTTAATTAATTATGAAGCTAACTTTTTCTGATTACCTCCGCATGTACTACAGAACCCGATACAATGAACTTGTTCACCTACAAACCCGTATAATACTCTATTTTCTCACCTTTGATTATGATAGGAAGTCGACCGTGTCGGACTTGGTTATCCGACACCTCAGCCAAGCCGACTAGGCACGTGGGCGCCTTATCGTCATCTCGCACCAATCATATTTCCTTTTGTTTGCTCAGTGTCTCCGTGTAGTCGGCGACGCTTTTGTCACGTCAGAAAAAATAGACGACCCCTACTATCGGAAGGCACATATGCGAATTTTTGCTGTGGAATTTTTTTCACGATCAGGATTGCATTCATATTTATGATTTGGATATGTAATGTTTTTTCTAGAAAGAGAATCTCTACATGTTGATAATAATAAATTATAGTTCTTACTCTTACTTATAGGTAAATACGACAGAACAGCTAAAACGAAATGAACATTAACAAAAAGAATTGATGAAATAATCATAGATACCTACTCAATTCTAAAACGATTACCCACACTAATTAATTTTCACAAATTATATATAATCTTTTATCAATTACAGAAAAGATAATGTCACGATAGTAAACAACTTGAGTTTCATTAAAATTATAAGTGACATAATTTCAAAAAGTCCTTTCGAAATCAATCATAAATTTCTGCTGTAGAAGCAATTGTAATTTAGCAAATACCAAGCAATTTGCGGCTCGTTGGAGCTTGTCCCATTTTAAAATGTCCCTCTTTAATAGTACCTGTAATACTCAGACGCCAGCCACCTTTCGCCCACGCAAAACAGGATTAAATTGTTTTAAAATCCTTTGTGTAAATCTCCTTCAAAATATATTCCGGACAAAACTGGTTTTATTACAATTTTTAAATTATTGCGATCTAACTTTCTTGAATACTTATTTACTTTTAAATAGACCTTAACTTTGGCGCTTAGTTGATTTTCTTTCTGAAATACGAAAAAGTTAAGAAACTTAATTTGGAGTTGAATGTTGGAGGTATTTACTTTTGCATTTTGTTCTGCTGTAGAATTTTGGTATATATTAAAATAGGAACTTCAGAAGCCACACTTAATTTCACGAATAGTAGTGTTATGTAGTTTGGCCGAGACAACAATAATTGTTGTCTCGGCCGAACTACATAATTTGTCTGTTTGTTACCTACAATTATTGTAGGTTACAGACAGACAAATTATACCTACTTTCATTTCCAAACAAATAGGTACCTACATATTATAGGAGTATATCCGACTCACGGTTAAACTACTGAAATAATTTTGATGAAATTTTGTATGAAGATAGCTTCAACTCAGGAAGAAAACTTAGAATCTACGACAAGACGACTTTTCATCTTAATAAATATAGTAGTTCACTTAGAATGTGAGAGAAACCACTTTACAACTTTATAATATAAGTATAGTTTATATCTATACTTATAGGTATTATAAAGAGGCAAAGTTTGTAGGTTTGTATGTATGTCCGATTCCAAAAAATATTTTTGAGTACTGTAGGTTTTTTTTTTAATATCAGTTCCTCTGGGTCACGCGGACGAAGTCACAGGCAAAAACTAGTTTAGAATATTATCTTAGATTAGATATTTCAGACAATCTCATAGTAAGGGCCGTCTAATGAAATATATAACTACACAAATATGTGAACTAACAATTAGTAATACTCATTCATGGTCCGTGTATGGTGAAAATGTCCCATATTGGAACCACCGGCTACGTCATTCCTATGGTGTAGTAAAAGTTAGCCGTATTAAATTATAAGCACATATTTGTAGGTTGTTCATTAATTTTTATTAGCTGTGTGTACATATTTGCGGACTGAACTTGAAAGGGAATTTAAGGATTAAGGGTAAGGGCGCACTGGGGGAACAGTTTTCGGTTACCATTAAGCAGTGTTCACTAGGAAACGTTTGTATACAAATGTAGTATCAGATACAATATTTACTTGTATCTGATACAATTATTTTGTCAGAAATAATACAAAAATTTCGAAACACGTAAATGTTTACGATACAATAATTACCTGTTTATGAAACAATCTCCGATACAGCTGGACCGATTTTGACGGGACTTTACAGGCGAGATGGCGGTCAAGCGCCTATCAGCGAATAAAAAAAAAAACCTTTCAATGGTAGATAGCTGATGTTATAAGGAGTAATTAAGGTTACTTTTATTTTAGAAAAAATAATAGGGTTCCGCGCTAAATTAAAACCCCGCGCGAATTTGGAGAAAGTCAGCTAGTCATCAACAAACTCAAGTTTTCCTTATTCAGTACGACGTTACATTTACTAGGTAACCTACTTTTAACACTCGGTAAGGCGAACAAAATTGATAAATTGCAATCCAAAAGATAGCAAAGACTAGCAAATTCAAACGGTTCAGTGATTCCGAAATTGTGTCGCAACTCAAAGGAACGCGTCGTTTTACCAAGCGCACAATTTACGAGTAGTTAGGTATCTACTAGGTTCTGATCATAAAAACAAGGGAGATGTGCCAAGGCGCTATGAAGCTGATCAATGTGATCATGTTGCCGACGGACCGAACACGATCGATGATTTATATACAGTGTTTTAGTTTTGTGTACTCACTTTCACTAAACTAAAACACATTTATCGGTCCTGTGCTTCTCGCATCAATCGGATTCCCGTGACCTTCACCAGATAACTTCATAAGTCCACCTTGTGGAAGGCCTACCCACGCCGAGTCTTCTGGTATACGGTCGGTACTCCAGAACCTTTTGACCCCATCGGCCATCTGTTCTGCGAGCAATGTGGGGGCACAACCGGGCGGGGGCCCAGGCAATTCTCGTAGATACAAGTAGGTGTAATACTCATTTCTAGTATTGTTTTATTCATACAGTATAAGAATACATGAAACCTATGTAAATACTTAGAAAACCTGCAGATTTTTTTTTATGAGAAGATGGTGGCAAACCTTCCGCCCGCCTGATGAAACTATGAAACGCTTGCAACACCAAGTAACACATGCGCGTTGCCGATTCTTTAAGGCCCCGGTATACGCCAACGGCCTTGAGTGATTTGGGCGGTATAGCTTGAGTGTTCTGCGCTGAGCTCAAGCAACGCGACATACATCCACCGAGCAATACGACTCGCCTATCAAGGAGCGCGCTGTGCAGAATTAGACGTATTATTACTTTTTAGTATCTAAAATATAAAATAAAAAAAAGTAACAGGCAATATTATAGGTAGTAACATAGTATTTTCACACAAAACAAATCATGAAAATATCTTAAGCGGTTTGAAAGTAATTACGTTTTTATGTTTTGGGTAGACACGAATTCATGAATTTATTTCATTAAGTATTTTACTACAATAGTTAAATATTCACAGGTACGATTGATGTATATATGTTCTAGTTTAACATAAAAAAATTGCACAACTAACCTGCATTATTTGACGGCGAAATAAGAGATTTAAAACTGGCCGTTACCATTTACCTTCGCCTTAAAATGAGGATCCGCTGTGCCGGAGCTTAAGCAATACAAAGCATCCTCAGCTCTGGCGACCTTACTCACCACAGGAACACAACACCACCGAAAAGTAACGTTATTTGGCTGTGGTATTCTATAAGGTAGAGGTACTTCCCCAGTTGAACTGCTCCAGATTTGAGCGAGATATTCCACTGTGCCCTACTTCTCTAAAATGTTTCCTGAATATCAGTATTTAGAATAAATCAAATGCTACGTTATCGTAACGAAAATGTTTTTGTTAACGCTTATATTATAGGTCAGCTGGACATGATATAACCTATCAAATAGTTACGTGAAATGTCATTCCCATAGGTACAGTCAGCAATAAAAGTTTGATAACACTGTTACCTACTTTTACATAACATCAAAGGCCCGTATTACAGAATGACGCTCGAGCACAGATCTCTGCTTGAGCACACATTTAAAGCCATTTGATTGGTTGACATCTATGCTCAAGCAGAGATCTGTGCTCGAGCATCGTTCTGTAATACGAGCCTTAGTCAGGATTTCTTACTTTATTGTAGTCGCGGACCACTTTCAAAATTTCAAACATCTCACCAAGCTTTTTCGAATATTAGGCACGAAAAGAAAGCCCTGATCTAAATTGACCTAAAGTTGCCCTGCTTTTGCAGCATTTCATGTAAAAGTCAAGAGAGTACCTATTATTCTAGATGCATTACTCACAATGTGTCTTCTTTTTAACAATATTTTGTTCATGTATTAACTGACTTTTGTAGCTAACTGTACTCATATTTTGTTGACATGTTTTTATTCGGCAATCATAAATAGTTATATTGTCTAGGAAATTCTAAAAGCTAAAAGCAGGAGGCGCAAGAAACCTACATTACAATTTTGTTTCTTATGTAATCATGATAAACACTCAATTTTACTTATCACTGGCTCGTAAGTTGCTACGCTGGTTTAGTGGTTGCAAACGCGACTGTTAAGGCATTCTGGATATGATTCCCGGGTCAGACAAAGATGAGCCTTATGGATAATATTAATATATTTCTTTATTGAGTTTATAAATGTATATTTTTGCGAATTACAAACATGTTAATGTTATCAAATAATTATATCAGACATTTCAAAAACAACTGACACAAACACAGGCAAAGACACAGTAGCTCAGTTGGTAAGAGCACTTGCCACAGTACGGCAAAGGTCACGGGTTTAAACCTCGCCTGTGTCAGTTGTTTTTGAAATGTCTTATATGTAGATATTGAATAAAATGATTGAAATTAGCCTATACAGTACAAATACATGATCTTTATAATTGAATTTTAGGAGCATAATCAGTAATTTAGTATCCTTGCTAAAAACATAGATTTTTTATATTTACTCGCAATGCTTGGTTCAACTGGAATTGGAATTGATGGTAGCACTTCTTGGATTCTGGATAGCGTTCTTTAAATATAGAGTAGGTACCTAACTCTGGTTATCGTTATTATAGGCTAGAGTTAATACTACAATCTGCAGGCGGTAATTTATTTATAAGTATACTTTATTGTACACCAAATATTATAAGGGTACAGAACATTATAAAACAAAAACATACAATGGGCGGCCTTATCGCTATCTGCGATTTCTTCCAGGCAACCATAACCAGGTAATATTATTTGTTCATACCCAACTAATATTTTGTTGATAAGAATAAATAAACAGAATAAACAGCTAGAATAAGTGCTACATGGGCTGTTTAATAACTTTTAAGAGCCTAAGGTCCTAAGCACTTATTCTTATCACCAAAAATAATTTTAGTTGGGTAGTTGGAATTGAACGCACGCCACGTAGCGCAACAGGTAATCGCTAAGCCACTGCAGCCGTGTATAAATTCCAATATTTTACGTTGCAAGTTAATTTTTAACGATTTTGTGCAAGATTTTTAATACAATTCAATAGACATCCAATAGATGCGTTTAGAAGCATATAAATTTATCAATGACTAGATACCGGCCCCTGCTTGCCCCTACACACGGGTGCGTTCAAGATGTGGCGACATATCAATACATCGAGATTTCTGTGCCGTATTTAAGTTAATTGTTATCGTAATATATGTACACTAAAACGTTCATAATAAATTCTCTAAATGGTGGTGAAAACCGCATTAAAATCAATGGATTTTAATGCGGTTTTCACCATCTACTTACCACCTACCTTCAATTATAGTAAGTAACAACACAGACATACTGATTGGTATTTGTGTTCTTAAATGGTAATGACCGCAAACAGTATTATTCACTAGCTGTTCCCCGCGGTTTCACGCCCGTTACTTGGCTCTCAAAGGACATAACGTGATGTTAATTTTTATTTTTGCACGTTACAATAGCTTGTGCTATTTTTAATAAATCTGGATATCATATACAAAAATATTTTTTCTAATTTAACTGGTAGTTCTAGAGATTAGCGCGTTTAAACAAACTCTTCACCTTTATAATATTAGTACTACGGTAAAACAAGCGACAGTAAAAAATCTGCCACTAATTCAGGTTATTTTATAGCTGTAGGGACTCGTCCTTAGATATTTATAAACAATTAAAATTCACGTATTGTACTCGGGTACAAACGACGACGACGAAAACTCACGACGTACAAAACCACGAAGAAAAACCGTACTAAAAACGTTGGAATCATATAATCCCTTATTTAAATTTGAGCAAGAGCATCCTCCGTAATATGAGATACACATAACTAATATTCTTGCAATTAAAATATAAGTAATTTCATCAATTACCTATTACTCATTAATACATTAGCAATCGTCAATCATTAAAGAGGTTTTAAAAATAAAAATAATCTCGATTAATTATTTACAACAAAAATATAACGTTTCCGTAGGGTTTACTTTCAGAAAACGTATCTCATTTATTTACTTTTTACGTGGTAACTTATATTTACTGGAACTTCCATGTTTTACAGTTATGTGAGTACTAACCTATATAAAAAGCTAAAACTGAAACATGAAGAGATGAAGAATTTTAATGAAATACAACATTATCGGCGCGTCGTATAATAATATCTTTATTTCTAGTACTTTGTGTACACAGTAACATATCTTCTCACTCAATTTGCATTTAAAAAGCTCGGGTTATTTCACTAAAAGCTCTATACTTATTCCCCTAAATAGTAATATCCAACAATTAAAAATACCCTAAATACATTAAAAAGGCATTACCATCTGGAATAATACGCAATACACGCACAAATAACAAAAAAACCAAATATTTTCAGGCACAAAACCAGCCTAATCAAAATTACCTAACATTTCGAACACGTGTAAAAATAAGTATTAAATTTAATGGCATCATACAATTTTGTTGCCCAAAATTGAAATGCAAACTATGTTAGTAGCATTCCGGCGATGATTAAGGCGGTGGGCGGGAAGGGCGGCTGCCGCCCAGCCGCGCTATATAAGCCGGCGGCAGGGCGGACGACTGCACAGCACTACTTGTTGCCGACGTAGTGCCTGCCTGTTGCCGTCGTTGCTGAAACAACACTTCACACGAATCAGGTGAGTGGAAAATAGTGAATAGGAAAGATATTTTGATTTTTCTTATGTTGTAATTTCGGAATAGGAGTGTCGACTGAAAACTTAAAAAAATAATTATAAATTAATATAAACAAATGCACAGGAGAAAAAAAATGCGATATTTATCTTACCTACCTATTGACAATTTAAAAAAAAAAAATTATATGCATTTACAAACTTTAAAATTAATGGTGCATCTGAAACATGAAAAAACAATATTTTAAGTATAAACAAACATGTTTTTTCTTATATATAAAGAATTATTTTATTATGATTATAATAGACAGTCAAACTTTTTAAGTTACTTCACAGAAAGTACTAGTTAAAGTTACTAAAGTTACTTCACTTTACTCAAAAAGTTTTGTAGCAACGTTTTACAATTTGAAGAATTAGGTATATATAAAAACGCTTGCAGAATAAGTTTGCAAGTAGGTACTTAATAAAAAGTAGTATAATTTCAAAACATAATGTACTTTTGTTTCGTAGTTTTCTTTTCTAATTTATTGTAGTAAATAGTTTGTAATCTTTTTCTAATAAGTATTTCCTGAATAATTTATATAGCTACACCATAATTAAGTATATTTTAAGTATATTTTTCTACAATCATTAAAAAAATCAACCTACGTAAGTAATTAAATGAAAAATAAAAGCATACCTACATACAACATTTAATTATTATTATAATAATTATTATATGGAATACCCTTTTAACTAAAAAAAAACATTTTTAATCTTAATTAAGCCGACGTCAAACGATTATCGTTTGAATGACGTTAAAAGATAATCTCCTTCGTTTAACTTGCGAACATAACTTTAAACTTCCATTATTATTTCATTAATGACTCCAACTTTACTTTTTACCGCCTACTTGAAGTTGTGAACTAATAAACCCTGTAACACTGAGTTGGAAAACTATAAAAAAGTTTTCCAAACGTTACCAAAGCGATTGTCGGGAAATTATTAGAAAAGTTACGTCAGAACTTTGCCTAAGCCCTTTGACCAAGTCATTTAATATCCTTATAAAAATAATTAGAAATTTATTTCGTATACTTAATATTTTGTTTGAAAGTAACGTGATTATAGAAAAATATATTTTTTTAATACCACGAAAGGAATTTGCTATAAAGAAATTAATTTGCTTTGTCTTTGAAAACTTTCCTACAGTGCTAAAATTTCAGATTACTCGTACTCGAATTTTTAGCAATGTTTTTTTTATTTTCTTCTTAGACTTTGCTTTCATTTGTGGCTCTAAAAATAAACTTTGGACAAACAAATACGTTACTTAAATGTTTCATATTATTGACGACGAATTTACCAAAGTATATGACCGAACTTAAAAACCTTTTTCTAACCAATATTTTTCCTTCTCTTTTGCTTCAATAAATTGCTTTAATATTCTCTCAGATTCACAACAAAACAATACGGCGGCCAGTAAAGAATTGATTAATATCATAGCATTCAAACATGAATCGTTACGAAAGGTTCTCATTTATCAGTAAAAGTATAAAGGAACACAGATTTTGATCTGAAAAATATCTGTATTTTTTTATCATTATAAAAGACTTGAGCAAAATGAGGCTTCGACAGTTTAACCAAAATCAAACAAACGCAAAAAAATGTGAATTTCTAAAAAAATTAAAAAGGAATTCTTGAGTTCTGTAACGGATCTTCTATAACTTAAACATAGATTAAGTCTTAAACAGCTTAAATAGCCAAGAATATTGCTCAATTTATTCTAAGCTCGTGTAAAATTAATTATTGCCCTCATAGCCTAACTAACCACTAGTTGGAACAAACGTTTTAGACCCTGACTGAATTATTTCTAGGCTTGGAACTTACCGCATTTAAAAATATATCTCTTCCAGTAGAATTGAGGTTTCTGTTCATGTTTTATGAACATGGTTGAGCAAAGTCAGTCGTTTTAATTCAAATAAATGTAATTCGCATTACTTTAGCAGCAACCGCAAAAACCTTTGACGATTGTTTGAAAGAATGTGGGTAATTAAATTATGTTCATCCACGTCTTTAATATTCCTTCCTTCCTTTTAGTTTTCCTATACTAACATCCTAAAAAAAACACTTTTTAGTGCACCAAAAACCCGACCGAAACGCTTTGATTCCACTTTCATTGTGAAAACCGCCAAACAGTGGAACGCACTGCTGGAGTGGGGGTTCCCCGATAGTTACAATCTGGGGTCTTCAAGTCGCGAGTGAATCGGTTAACGCATCATAACTTAGCATCATGGCGATCAACTGCAAACCTATTATTAAATTAAACACAACCTTTACAACGTCCTCTAAAGAGCTTACCTTCTAAATTTCATTTTACTATCTTCAGTGGTCTAATGGTTTTAGACTGTGCGTTGTCTGTACAGAACTATCATAAGACCAGGAACTTTTTCAATGCCTTCAGTAAAGAGTATTACTTCATACAATTGAACCCTAGTATAACGTGTAACATTAACTTTTTTCATATTCGCATATTTTTTATAATGAGTCAAAAATACATCGCACTATTTAGTTCCCTATGTGCAACCCGATCCGCATTGCCTTTATCATAATCATCTAGTAAAAGTGAACTACGAGTATGTAAGACAAAACGTGTTTCTTCCTCTTACATTATGTTTGTTGGAACATTTTCCTTAACTATAATGATGTTTACATAAACCTGTGACCCTGTATTACGTGTTGTTGTAGTACGTAAGTGTTGTAACATGTATTCGAAACATGATCACGTGCTTTAGTAATAACAACAATATCAGTGGCGGTCAGAGGGGGTACAACCGTATAGGTACGTGAAATTGACAAACCTCCTAAAAATAGTCTAAAAATACTTTAAATCAGGATTCGCTGACCTGAAGATACGCTGTCAACACAGCGTATTCTCAGATGCTTTGGCGACCTTACTCACCACAGCAGCAAAACACTACCTAAGAGTAGCGTTATTTGGCTGTAGTGTTCTGTAAGGTAGAAGTACTTCTCCAGCCGAGTTGCTCCAGATTTTAGCGAGATATCCCGTTGTGCCCTACCTCTCTTAAACAAGTTTTTTAAAACAAGCTTTAATGACCACTTCCCAGCTCCATCATGAGACCCTGGACATCATCTAGGTCCATAGTACTTGTCAAGACAAATCCAACGAGCCCAAACACGACGGAGTTATGTTAAGAAGTTAAGGAGTTCCTATAGTCACCGGCTCCATCATAAGACCACCTCCATGGTATCATAATTATTATTGTATTGTCATCAAAGTGACTTAAGCGTTCCAAATTTTGGCTCAGTCGGTTGGGAGGAACACACCGCGTGATATCACCACGAGAACTGCCAATTTGCGAACGTTCGAGGGAAAATTTCACGGTGACATTTTCGAACGAAAAACGCACGCGCTCGCGACGAACCGAACACGATCGATGGTATAAATACAGTGTTTAGTGCTAGTGTTGAGTGACGATTAACAGTGTTAGATTGAGGGTGTGTGGAATGTTTAATGCGTGGGAGATCTTTTTATTCACAAGGAGCGCTTAATTATGCGCATAATGGTGTCGAAAAATGTACTAAAAGTGGCATCAGTTGTTCCCGTACTAATTTGCTATGATGGTATATCTCCTTGTTTCTATGATCTGGGTAAAAACCCTACGTACGAATAATTCCCTCACCGTGTTCATTATTATAATTATTCCAATCAGTGAAGTAATAGATTCCAGCACCTAATGTGTCACCTACTCGTCGTTCATGTGGAAGAAGTAGGTCACTGTCAGTCGACACACGAAGGGTTCGCAATTCGAAGTGACGTATGCACTATTGTGAACTAAAAATAGTTATTTATTAATCTGAGTAGCATCTCGTTACTAATCTAGATACCAGTCCAGTACACCGATCATGAGTTTTTTTGACGTGTAGTATCGTTAACGTAAGCATATTTTGAATTGAAAATACACGTTTGTTACACAATATTTATATAAATTAAATACTTAATTATATTTTCTGTATTTTTCAAAATGTGCAAATTGTATAAAATTTTATCAAAAAGTTCCAGGACTGCTGTATTTTAAATTCAAAATATGTTTACGTTAACGAAACTATACGTCAAAAAAACTCATGATAGGGGTACTGATATAAAAACCGGATAAGTGAAAGTAGGACTCGCACCTTGAGGGTTCCGATTTCATGTGATTTAACTACAATGTTCGGATTTTTCCGTTACCTGTGAATAAACCTTGCTTCTTGCTATATTTCATCGTTCTAGGTCAACGGTAAGTATCCTGTAGGTTTTGATCTCCAAGAGATCATAAACTTTAGTATTTTTATTAATTTAACTTGATACCTTTACCCGTTTCTAAGAAAAAGTGTATTGACAAACTGACTAAAAAGTGATCCATCAAGGGTTCCGTTCCTTCCTTTTGAAGTACGGATCCCTGAAAAGACCTAAAAAATCTATAATTGACTGTTAGTTTTTAGGGCTTAGTATATTGAGACATGCATTGAATGAGAGGACCAATTAGGACAGAAAGAGCAAAACGATGTTTTTTTTTGCCACAAAGTGCGACTCAGTAAAATTAAGATCAATAGAGATTCGTGAAGCCTTCACTAACGCTACTATTAATCTAATGTAACTTAAAGACCTAATACTTTATCTCCCAGATCGACTTTTCACAAGAAAATACCCTATTTACTCTTAGTTTGGTGTGAAAAATTTGGTCTGTATCACAAAGTTGACGATACCAATCTAACGTTGGTGTTGAGTAGGTTAATATTATGAAAGAAGATTAAATCGATTCTTTCCCACTATGATATGACCAAGTATGACTTGTATACCTAGGTTTTTGAGGAAAATATTTAGATGTGGAAGTAAAGCAAACGCGTTCAAAATAACAAACGTACCTACTTAATTACTTATATTTTTAGTGTAATCTATACTCCATTAAATTATATTCAAATTCAAATTCAAATCACTTTATTTGTAGATCATAGGTGAAAAAATACATATATGCAGATGTTAGTGCTCTTAAAATTATCGCTATGTCTTGCCGTCAGTGGCGTACAAATATTCTAATTTTTAATTCTAAAATATTCTAATTACAAATACGAATTATTACTATGTCAATCTCTAATTAATTAATATGCCAATTTTCAATTACTAATTATTACTTTGTCAATTTTCAATTACTAATTATTACCATGTCAATTTCTAATTATATTAATATGTCAATATTCATACAATCTTGAAACAATTTTTGCATGAAACAATTTTTTTTTTAAAATTAAGTAGAATTTCTTTGTTGTCAGTTATTAGTTAATAACGTCGAAACCTACATACGCCAATGAGGATATCTCATTAAATAGTAGGTATAGCGGCAAGTACAAGTTGGTATCTTAAAAAAAAATATAAAACAGAATGGCAACGTTTGGACTATCTTTGCCAACCATGGGTGTTCTGTTTAACTTGTATTTCTCAGGTCATATTCTCTATGCATCTACATTATGTTGTTAAATATTAAAACGAAAAAAATGTCCCGTGACTTAAATATTAAATGATATTGTTCTAATAATGCCTTAGACGTGGTATCATTTAATGATATAACCTAGTCGACATTTTGTATATATTTATTATACTAGAACCGGGTTAGAAATGTTCAAAAATAATAAAACACATTTATAATATAAAATATTCACGTAACACTCTAAACAGTTAACAGTTAGCTGTACACGTGAACAAAATTAATTTAACAAATTACTAAGTAAATGTAAAACTTGACAATTAAAATAAATTTCGCAATAAAAGTTGAGCGAAAAGCAACAATAGTTTGAAATAAAATTGCAACAATACTATGCACGTGCTAAGTTTGCTAAGTATACCTGTATTAACAACCTTTGGATGGTAATAAAGAAGTAATGAAGCAGTGATAGCCTAGTGGATTAACCAAGTGCCTCCCACGGCGAATGGTTCGAGTTCGATCCCGAGGCACGCACCGCTGACTTTTCGAAGTCATGTGCGTATTAGAAATTAATTATCATTGTTTTAACGGTGAAGGAAAAAACATCGTGAGGAAACCGGCATGTCCTAGAAACAAAAATTCGAAGACATGTGACGTCCACCAACCCGCACTGGGCCCGCGTGGTGGACTACGGCCCACTCCCCCTCTCACAGAGGAGGCCAGTGTCCCAGCAGTGGGAACATTATAGGCCGATTAAGGATGGTAATAAGAACTGATAGTGCCTATGGAAATTATGGAACCACAAGGAGACCTGAGTATAAATAGCCGTGGGTGAAAAGGGTAGAGTAGTTAAAAAGAAACTGTATTAAGAAGGTTATAATATTATGGGTTAGGTGAGTGCCATAAGTCGATAAACATCAGTCCATTTGATAAAGTTTTATGAATGAAAACTTGCAAATTATTACTTGCTTGTAATATATACATATTATCAAAAAGCAGGTTCAGAAACTAGTATCTATTATGATATATTGAAAACTATAATTAGGTTCTACTATATTGAACTATTCAAATTCTGAAATTACCAGTGACTTAACGTATGTACCTACATTCAGCAAGCAAAGCTTGGTTATTTATTGATTATTGTATTGTATTGTATTTATTACTATTTATTCTGCAGACAAATCTTTGACTATGATAATGCAAAAGAAATTGTGTTTACAAGCAAAAACAGTGTTTGTGTTTTATAATTTTTCATTAATATTATAATTTAATTTGCAAAACGTGACGAAGTGAGGGTTTTTGACTAACACTAGATTTGCTGTTAAGCAAAAATCTTGCTTGAAACCGTTATGACTGTGATAGTTTTTAATCATTTAATAAATAGTTATACTAAAAACCTGAAAAAGAACGTCCCTAAAAACACTACGATGTTGTGATATTAATTTGTTCTGTGCAAGCAATCAATACTGCTACGATAATAACGACGTGATTAACAATGCGTTATTATCGCAGCATTACACACACGTTAAAAATATCGGACAAGAAAAACGCAGCTGTGTGAGCAGGACAGGGACATTATCGCAATAACGCATGCGATAATATAACTGATATTATCGCACCTGTATCGGATAGCCTTAACTGGGTGCTATTACTACTGGGCACCACTTCTCTTATATTTCGGCTTTATGTTTATTTTATAGTAAAAACAGCTAAAGCGTTTTAATCTATGCTTGTAGATACATACCTACATTCAAGTGTATGTTACTTGAATATAATCTTATTATTATATCCTATATTAAGAGGGTTGACTTCTAAGTGTTGAAGAAGCTGTTCATATAAAAAATTATGAGGCCTGTCATTACCTACACAATTAGGCCATCATGTTTATTAAATTACACGGTGACGTCATTGTACTGTATCTAAGTTGAATATCCTGGAATTCTTACTTTAGCCATCATATTTATACGCATGAAATCACTTCAAAATACTGGATTAAAACAGTAGGTAAAACATTCGTTTACAGGGTGTTGTTGAAGTTTTTCATAAAAAAATTGTCACTACAAGCCCGGAGTGTGGATTTATGCCTGGATAATAACACTAGTCTCGCCCCTATACCTACCTACATGGGATTTAAACATAGGTAACTGGCGAAATGTCGGTGTGCATACACCCCTGCCTAACCTTTTCGGATATAAAAGCGTGATATTATGTTTATTTATAAAGAGGGCAAGCATTCAAACGTCGGTTTTGCAAACGTACGATAAATTTTCTGAACGCGAAATGTAACGTATCTGATCTTTGTATTGAGATTGAGATTTTTAGATACCTACGTTACATTTTGTGTTCAGAAAAGGATGGTTGTCACAATCGTAGTTATGTCATCTATATGAAAAGCAGCGAGAATGTGGCAATATTTCATATGTGAATTTCGGAGGCTTTTGCCGAGTAGGATCATACATATACATAACAGATGCTGACGAAAAATAGAATTTTGTAAAATCTTTTTTACAAAAAAAAAAGAACTTAAACCGACTTCAAAAATTAAATAACACTACAAAGTGAAGAATAATTTTAGTTTATGAATTCGGTGGCTTTGGCTTTTGTTCCTTTTTGCCACTGACTACTGAAATTAAAATTATTATTTACTGATGGTTTTTATGTTTGTTTTTGTCAAAAAGTTTACGAACTAAAATTACTTACGCAGTTAAAAGAAGTAAATATTGTGTCAGAGTAGTTTTTAAACAGAAAAGCCCGCATGAACTAAATGTACAAAATGAACGTTAACATTCAATAAACGTTCATTCGAATCTCAACAGAAAATTCCTCGAACCAATTTTAATAGCGATCCGGTTAAAAGCTCAAAATTTCACTACCTGTCTATAATAACACCAAATAAATTGAATTTAATAATATAGTGGCACTTGCACATGCTGCTGGCGACGGACGCGTCAATTTCACGCGTCCGCACTTCTACATATTATCCATTCCACCCTCCGATATTTTCCAGGGATCCGCATAATGTATACATTACCCCTACAGGCTTAACGTGCCTTAATAAGGTACGAATAACCGTTTATGGGCCTTCAATTAATAATAATTGTGTCAAAATTACTGTAATTTCAGAATTTCATATAAGTATGTCAGAGTTAATAATAGGTCGTATCAAGTTGGGACTTTCTCGGGAAATATGAGCTTTGTAAATTGAGTGAAGTTAGTAATAGTTAGTCCGTACAATTGTACAGTTTCTGCCCTTTATGAAGTTTCATAGAAAATAATTTCAGTTCAAGTGCTGCCTACCATGAAATTATGGATTGTAGATTATTATCTAATGTGCACTTAAAAAAATTCTAAACCAACATAAAATGCGATTGAACTAGAAATAGGAACGTCAATGACATTGAACTGTCAACTATCACTTCAAAAGTTGAGCTTGCAAAAAACGTTTCTGTTTCATTTTATTTATCTGTCTTCTAAAATATGTTTAATCCATTAGAAGTCACCGTATTCAAAACAACAAGGTCATTCCTGTTCTTATTTAGATAGCATTTAATTGTGATAATAGGTAACGTGTGAATAAAATAACATCTTTATCATTTCATTAGGAGAAAAAAATATACGAGTCGTCGTTGAAAAAAAATGTAGTTGTTGCTTTTGATATTTTGCAGAATTTTTCATAACTATTATAAAATATTTAGGTACATAAAAATTTAATACAGATGTAAAAAATATTTAAACATAGTGTAGGTACCAACTTTCCGACACGCAGCTTTCCACAATTCAATCTTATTTACACACAAAGGTTAGACGCGTCAATTTTCACGAGGTTTCAATAGGTGTCACTGTATCGTTTTACATATGAAAATTCAGCTAACATTCCCACGGGGACTAAGAGCATTGACGATATGAATATTTGAATATTTTGTGCAAACAAATTATAAGGTATGAAAATTTTAATGTTATTAAAAATCACACGTAAGCTTACTTTCCAAGAGCTAACTAAATATAATGTCTAAATATCATTCCCTCCAAAAATCTATCCCATACATAAACGCCTCTTAATTTAACTACTGATTAAATATACAACTATCCTTGCCATTTGTATGACAGCAAATAGAAATGACAATTGACATAAGAGCTGTTGAATTTAGGGCCTGTGCACACGTTTTTTAAACGCGCCTAGTCCAACGCAACTAGCCCACTTATAAACGATGATTTCGTTTATAAGTGGGCTAGTTTTTATATTATTTTAACATGAATATAGAAAGCCTAATTTATAACAGGGGTAACAAAATAATAGGTTTATACTTATTAAGAGCTTCCGCACGAGTTCGGTGTTGAGCGTTTTTCCAGCAAACTCTCGTCCCACTACAAACTTGATGACTAACTAATCTTTTTACCACAGCATGAGCTATATATTATTATCTTTGCATAGCTGGAAAGTGAGAAAGGAATTCCTAATTCAATTATTTACGTTCAAGTCCACATCCATACAGGGGCCCGGTACATTATCAGTACCACTACTCATGAATAAGACCATTGAAACAATGCACCGAAGATTGCTGATAACAATCTCCGGTATATACCTACGCTGTACCTCGGACATTTCTAGGGTTAAATGCGAAAAATGGGATAGTATCTAACTCTGTCTGTCTGTTTGTTACCTCATCACGACTTAATCACTGCAGCGATAGTAATGTTTGACAAAAAGGTAGCTTAGCACCCGGAAAAGGACAGGCTAATACAAAATTCGTAACCCTTCCTTTTGGCTTTGCCGTAGTCGGATGAAAAAACACGCACATGAAGTCGCAGGAAACAGTTACTGATCGTATAAAATAGTAATTTCCGTATTTTACCTACACCTCAGATCATAGAAACAAGGAGATATGCCATCATAGCAAATTAGTACCGGAACAACTGATGCCACTTTTAGTACATTTTCCGACACAATTACGCGCATAATTAAGCGCTCCTTGTGAATAAAAAGATCTCCCACGCATTAAACATTCCGCACACCCTCAATCTAACACTGTTAATCGTCACTCAACACTAGCACTAAACTAAAACACTGTATTTATACCATCGATCGTGTTCGGTTCGTCGCCAGCGCGTACGTTTTTAATATGAGCAATTTGCTCAAAGTCAGGCATCAAGCTCGATAGCGCCTTGGCACATCTCCCTTGTTTCTATGATCTGAGACCTACACACAACATAAGGGAGGCAAACAGTATCGTTACCTTAATGTTCGGTAACAGGCTTTACCGTAACGGTATTGCAAATTATTATACATGTAAAGGAAAATGAATATAGGAAGTCGATATTCCTGTTATCGCATTCTACCTTTTCGTATTGTAACGTGGAATTGAAATGATTTCATGATTAAACCGTATTCTGTTGCTAACATTTTTTACAATTTCAGAAGAAAATTATTCTTGTAATTTTTCATCGAATAATTTTATTATTGGTAGTTCAAAATCCTAGTATTTTTGTTTAGGTTTATTTAGATGTTGGTCTTATAACAATACGAGTACATGTATGAACTGCCAATAGTCAGATTCGGCTACCTCATGGTTGATAAAATTCGCTTACAAAATACTACGAATTTGCTTTGTAATAAACAAAACCATACTTGTACCTACTAAAAGCATCATTGTTAAGAATGTTATATTATTGATTTTCAATAGAATTTCTGCTCGACAAAATACATACTTCGCCAGTGTTAGACAACATTGTAATATAAGTTTAATGTTTTTTGCATTAGTTCGTTGATAAATTAGGAGTAGTAGAGGAGTGAGAGGGCTCGTCCAGGGAATTGCTACCTATTTACTACTAATGCTTACTTATTGTTACTGTTGCTGGAGTAATTACTAGAAAAGAATAAATTTTATCTTTAGGATCGACAATGCATCTGCAAATATCACTGGTAGGTGTTGCTAATATCCATAGGCAGCAGTGATCATTTCCCATCAGAAGCAGTCCGATTTTTCTGCCACTCAATAACAAAACACACCTCTAAATTAAAACCAATGCCTCAATACAAAATCAAGCCCACAATTTTCGGTAATAATTATTTTTTTCCCTAAAGAAACAACAATTGAGGTTGTAGCAAATATTAGTTTGGTCCCAATGGACAGTGGCAGATTAATCCAAGCTAGCGGAACTCGGGTATTCCAGGGAGAGACGACAATAGTTGAGAAAATGTTCACCACACCTGGAAAGAATACGGCTTTTAGGGTTCCGTAACTTAATGGTATAAATGGAACTCTTATAATTTCGTCCTGTCTGCCAGTCCGTCCGATGTCACAAACTTTGCAGGTAGGTGTCTTCTGTAAACAGTCACAAATGTAGTAAAATTACGGAAAATTATACTAGGTTAGGGGTGAAAAGCTAAAACAAATTAAGGGCGTATAATTAAAAAAACACATGCAATAAAAAATAATTTCAATAAAATATTTTGTATAGATACTCGTAGTTTTTAAGATATTCCTTCGGTTTTGAGTTAACCAACCGCAAAATTAACTTTTAATAATATTATGAAATACAAACTTAAACAAACGTGTAATACTCTTTCCTACGGAACTCTACAGTGTCTATGATCCAACTTGTCTTTGCCGGTTTTTTTTTTTCATTTTCATTTATCAATGTAGCATATCACTATTATTCAGTTCAATGATTTTTGGAAAGGATTGCATTCACCCAGATGATGGCGACGGTATTGTTAATACGCCATATTCCCGATCTTGCACCGACCTTATGTGATAAAAGAGGATTTTCGATATTAGATATGAGGAAAATGGAAAATAGAGGAGGTATTATTTTCTGTGACTCCAGATGGAGAAATCTTTATAGACATTAGAGGTTATGGATACTTCTGATTTACTTACAGATATTTGTAAATAAATAAAAAAGTAAATCAGCTAAAATTAATCAAATTAAACGCATTATTGCATAATTCACTGCTGAATTACAATAATTAATATTATAAAACCATTTTGCATGATTGATAATTCATTATTTTCGCATCGCCAGAAAACAGTTTATTTCACTAATTGGGCTCGCAATGAAATGATAAAATCCTTTATACCATTCCCCCTCTAAAAAGCTTATTTTATTCACTGAAAACAGTGAATAAAAAGCACTTTTACTCACTGTTTTGATGTTTGAAAATGGAACACACCAATGTATTCGACCACAGATTTAAAGAACCTATGCTAGATGCGGCACGTTATTATATTGTATGAAAACCGAACGTGTCATCTTTTTTATACCTACGATAACTTCACCCCAGCCATTTAGTGATGTGCTCAGAGTAAACAGAATTGTTTCAATCACTAAGCGTCACTGAGCTAACAGACTTTTTTTAGTACGAACAGTCGAACATGCAGGGCACGCTTGGTCGTGGCTTGTCTGTCGTATCTAGTGTAAGTGTAATCTGTGTATTCAACCTATATTGATGTGTTCTAAATTCAATTTGATTGGTCGACATTTTCGACAAGGAGTTTAGCATTAGAATAAAAACTGTTTTGTGTTCTTTGCTGTCCTTAGTAAATTGGCGCTATTTGGAAAACTGTAAGTTGTACGAACACAAAGTTTAGTGTTACTTTAATCTTTAATTTTGTGTTGTTCTAATCAATTAAAACTGCATTCTAGTGATGAAGATGTGTTAACACCTGAGTTTGTGAAAGAGAGGGCGGCCGATATAGTGGAAAGGTGGAAAGCTTGCTACCCAAAAAATCACGGCTGGTTTACATCAAAGCCAATTTAACTTTACTTTTTCTTCATTATATGTATATTTTCACTTAAATCTTTCTTTTTCTCGTAGTCATGGTATAAAGTATAGTATGCAACTCTTGAATAAAACGGATTTATATCGAGGGCCATGAATCGCTCGCGTCGCTCAGGATTCTAACACTTGAATCACTCGCTACACTCGTGATTCAATCGTCATGAATCACTCCCTACGGTCGTGATTCAATCGTTAGAATCCTTCACTAGCTCGTGATTCATCTATGGCCCTCGCTTTAAATCCGTCCTTTATTCACTAATTGCATAATATACTATTAATTTATTTAATAGTCCGGAAGCACATTATTATCGTATGATTTGAGATTTAACGTGAAATTATATAATTATTCCATCATTTAATTTTCACGTACATTTGATACGAGTCTGATTAAATCAATCGTTGATATCCGAAAGCCTTACCTTTTATTGAATGATTATAATGTTACATCGTTCAATATGTTTTGCTACGAAGCGAAGGGGTGAACGAACGAACGAACCGTGAAAGCAAAGAATATGATTGATGAGATGAGGTGAATGATACATAAATCCCTTGCGACTGCATAATTTGTGTCACATCACGTGAATATTTGCGTGTCTACATTACTGATTTTGTCAGTGATTTTCTTTCATTTAGGGTCGATTTTCCAATCGTCAAATAAGTTTATCCAATGGTTAATTTTAAATTTTTTACAGTTTTTTTATACAAAATCTGTCAGACGTTAATTTTATTTCTTAGATAAAAGATATCTGACGTTGTAAAAGTAGCCCAATCTCTATTTTGATTATCTAGGTATTTTTTTGTAGATGTATGTGTATGTATGTGTAATGCCTAGGACAAAAAGTGGTGAACAAGAATTGTTACTGAAAAAAGAACTTCCAATACCGTTAAAAACGTTGTGACATATTGACATTTAGGGCAGCCAACATAGCGTCGACGGGACTTGTTATGTGAAACACTCTCTGTCTCTCTCTCTCTCTCTCATATACAAGTCAGCGAAAAAACGTCAAATAGGTATGAGTGACGACGCTCTACAAAAAGCCGAAGATTATAAGCTTTACTACCGCGTATACAGGGTGGCAGGTTAGACAGTGGAAATATTTTAAGGGGTCATTGTAATCATCATTATGAACAACTTTTACTATGGGACCAACCCTGAAATGGCGAAAAAAAAATCAGCTGTTCCGTACATTTTGTTGAGATAAGTGAACATAAATGTATGGAACAGCTGATTTTTTTTTCGCGATTTCAGGGTTGGTTCCATAATAAAAGTTGTTTATAATGATGAGTACAATGACCCCTTAAAATATTTCCACTGTCTAACCTGCCTCCTTGTATACTCTACATATTATTTTATTGACCTGCATGTACTGAAAAGTGCTAGTACTAGGTGCATTCTGGTTATTTATCCAATTCCCGGCACCTACATTTTATTGTGACTGCAGTACAAAATAGTGCTTGTATTTGATAAAATGGCAGCCCTGGGGGACGACGGCATCCATTTGCGGTATAGTCGATTCAACGGCTCAATTCGTCGTCGCCTTTGCGGTAACATCGATTCTGCTAACTATATTAGAGACCGCAGTGGAATCTGGACACGAGTTTGACAAAGTTTCTGACAAAAACTGTTTTGTTACAAATAATAACATCAGTTGGTGTTTTCTCCGACCTTTACGCAAAAATATGTCTCAACCAACTTTTAAAAAGTACGTATTTGTTATAGAGAATTCTTGTCCATTCAAAAGCTACTATATCAGAGTGTATGGACAACAATTCTTGTGGTAACATTTTTTTTATTTTTCACAGTTTTCCTATTTATAAGAATTTACTTTATTTTGTTTATTAAAAGTTTTTAGGATTCCGTACGAAAATGGTAAAAAAAAGAGAGAGGAACCCTTATGGTGTGACTTCGTCTGTCAGAGCTACTTATTTCAGCAACTACAAATGCTATCGACTTAAAATTTGAAACAGATAAGTTTGCCCACCTTTATTGCAAATGAGAAAACTTAAAAATATTTTTATGTTCATAGCAAAATGCGCCAAAGTGGGGGTTCGAAATTTTGAAAGTCTAGTGGCATATCATAATAATTAAATACATTTTATTGTTGCAAATAAAAATAGAAGAATAAATGTTTTCTCAACTGTAACAGGATTGTAGAAATTGAATCGTTTAAAAATAACAAAAATACGATTCAAACAAAATTCTCCTTTTGTTAATTAAATATAACGAAACCCTAGATAAATGTAGAAAGGTGTTTAAAACACCTTATTTAATTTACACAATCACGTAATGCGAACACACGGAGGCTGTACCGGAGTTTCCTTTGTTACGAAAGTAAACAACGTAAGTAGGTACGTTTTAAAAACTAAAACTAATTTTATGTAGGTATATGCACGAGATGCGGGTGTATTATATCATCCATAAATTAAAGGTTTTCATCAGTACAGACTACAGGAAGGTGATTCTCGCGGGCTCGATATGATATCACTTTCGATAGGTACTGGTATATATTGCAACAACTGTCAAAATCCCTACCATCTTGACAGTTGTTGCAATATATATCGAAGGTGATATCAATATCGAACCCGCGAGAATCACCTCCCAGGTACACTAGCAGCATACCTACTTATCACTATGTAAGGTTGTCTCTTATATTCGTCAAATTCAATATTTTTTATTTTCCTCGTGGTTTACATGAATATCAAAAAAAGCAGACACAGACAGTTAGGAATTAAGCATTTAAACTTAAAATTTGCATGAAACCTCGGTAATTATAGATAGATTTGAAATTAAAAGCAGAACTAAAATGTATTTAGAGAGCAAAATAAGATCAAAATTTTCTCTGAATTAATATAATATTTGATGAATCGGAAAACGATGGTAACTTTGATTGTATTAGGTGCAGGGACGTATTTAACTGAAAAAATAGATACTAGATAAACTATTTGAAATACCTACGAATAATTTTATTACAAAGAAACATTATTTTAAAGCGGCCATTTTAAGAACAGTGTTTAATTTAGTGTGGTGGAAAATAAACACTGTTAAATAATAAGTCTAAAATTTAAATAATACGGGACGGGACGGGACGGAACGTCAGCATCAGCGAGACTCCAATAAAAAAATATACAAAAAGATGAATTTCACGTTGACGTTGTCGTGCCGCTTGTTATGGATGGACGTATCTATACTCTAGCTTTCGCCCGCGGCTTCGCCCGCGTGTGAAAGCTAGTGTGTGTGTGTGTGTTATTCTGATGTCTAAGCTATATTACTGTAAAGTTTCCTGAATATCCGTTCAGTAGTTTTTGCTTGAAAGAGTAACAAACATCCATACATACATCCATCCTCACAAACTTTCACATATATAATATTAGTAGGATTTTATATGGTTTGAATGGGACAAAAGTAATAGTCTTGTCAACGTTGACGTGCCGTCCCGTCCCGTAAAAATGTTAACTGACAATCGAACCATATTTTAAAAAGAAAATAAAAACGTTGTAGTCATAATGTTTTACGGTAGATTTATATTCCAGCATAACTTTTTTTTTGCTGTAGTCTATGTTACCTAATATATTTGAAACTTTACGGGTAATTTCATTTACGTGTGATTTTAATTCATGATTGTACAAGTTTTGCTTCTAAATTCCAGTCGCTTTGACATTTTCACATAGCTGGTTTCCTCAGAGGGCCAACTAGAGTTGAAAATAAATATAACGGAATCTCTGTTATCTCGCCCTGTGTGCACATAAAGGCAAAGATTTGTTGAAGTCCCCAAAGTTAGTGAAATACCACATACTTTAGTGTTTTACAAAATGATTTTGTGGTGAAAGAAATGTAAAAACATTTTGATAGTGATGTATGTATGTAAATTGTAGGCTCTACCTACGAATAAGGTGCTGCTAATGCTAACTAATGCGAACTAAAAAGGGAAAAATAAAAAACTTTTTTAGCAAAAAATAACCGACTTCAGAAAGCCACTGCAAAGAAAATAATAATTTTGGTTTCGGAAGTCGGTGGCAAAAAAAAAACAAACAAAAACCAAAGCCACCGACTTCCGAAACGAAAATTATTATTTTCTTTGCAGTGGCTTTCTGAAGTCGGTTATTTTTTATCCCGTGTTAGATTACTTTCACGAATTCGTTCAACAGTAAATATTCTACGGAGTGTGTACATTTATGCATATAACTTTGTACATAGGAATGATTACATAATGTATTATATACTAAAACCTTCCTCAAAGTATGTAGATTACGTTAGTGAAAACCCCATCCAAATCGAATCAGTAGTTTTTGAGAAAATCGCGCACACACAAACATACATACATACATATATACATACATACATACGGGACGAATACAGAACCTCCTTTTTTGAAGTCGGTTAAAAAACAAATTGTAAAAAAGGTAATATTGTTGTGAAAATATGGTAATTTTGATATCAAAAATAGAGCCAGAACTCAGTATAAACACTTTTTGTGATATCGGAAACATACATGTATATTAGTAATATCTTAAATTTTCGCAATCACTATACATTATAATCGTTCGTGCGTCGTTCGTGGTCGCAGGATGGCTGACTGCAAAGTGCTCGAACCGTCAGGTAAACAAAAATCAATAATATAGGTACACGATGTAATCCGTTAAACTTGTTTTAATATAATAAAATGTATCTATATTTCTATGTAATCAGTATTTTAAATGCTGCATGACATGTTTCAGACCAGACAATTAGACATCGCGATGTTTATCCGAACTAAACAGTTATAATTTAAAATTCATTAATATGCTAAAACAGTGATGTTACACAAATGAACAATTCTGAATACCTTTGACATAATTATACAACATAAAAGAATAAATTTACACGTTGCCTGTACGAACATTAAAAAATAAATAAAACGCGAAGGGTCAACGCCCACACTTGCCGCTATTTCAGTGTTTATCTGTAGACCCTTTATTAAGATTTAATCCCTTAAAAACACTAAAACCCCTAAAGAATTATTGTATCATTCAGAGAAAATAACAGGTTTTATAAATACTTTTATAAAACCTGTTTTATAAAACCGGTTCTTAATTCTTAAGGTTAAAAGCCACTTCAAACTAAAACGGGTGCCTAGTTCAATTAAAATTTACTGTCAGGAGGGAGTTTGATAAAGATAAAGACCATAAAAGATCTCTCTTCAGTCATTTGGTTTTTTTTTGATAGTAAGCCGAATGGGAAGGCGTTTGAGGATTTTCATTATAACTAAAACATAAACCAAACTTTTTTTTAATGAATAGCCTTAGCCTTTTTAATGAATAGTCTTGTGGATCTCTTATTCAATACCTGCAGTTTCTTAAGATAATATGTTTTCTGTAGTTTTTAGTTTTTTACCTATTTTATTATGTAGATCATACTATTAAAGACCACCTTTTTAAATATTATTAGGTATATTGTTTTTATACATAAATCTGTTTAACCCTCTAAGGCGTTTATTTTTTCACTTTCCATCGAAGGTTTTGGTAAACCTTTTACATTAACCTCGTTTTGCAACCTTTTATCATTATGGCCGTATATATGAAAACTCATTTTTACGATTATATTGATAAAATGCATGGCACTTAAGACTAACACACAAAATTTTACCTAAGTGACACTTTTGGGCAGTTACGAGAATGCTAAGTATTTTTGAAAATATAATGACAGCTCTATAGTATATTTAGGTGAACATTTGAAACAACACCTTTACGGTAAATCTAAGCCACTTGAGACTGAAATAATGATGGGGTAGTGAATGGGTTAAACAGTAGTGCTGAAAGATAAAGGTTAATTTAATTTAGCCGTAATTCACGTGAACATCTTAAACATAATCTGACAGTGTCATAAAGTGAAATAGGCCTCTCTCTAGGGTTTCCAGAAGATGACTGTGAAATTATTTGTATATTATAAGACATATTACATTGGTTAGTAATTGAAGTCAAAGTCAAAGTCAAAACATTTATTTATTGATTCAAGTCAAGAGTCAAAACATTTATTGATCATTGAATATTAGGTAACGATTTTCACAAAACATTTAGGTATACGATAAATTCACAACAATATTAAAACTAATCTGAAAGCATTTCTGAGATGATTTTTACATTTTGTGGCTACTTTTAATACTCTACGGCATTGGTCACAGCTGTTGAAATGTATTCATTGTAGCTGTTCCATAACATTATAAATGAGAAAATAAGTGTAAAAGAAAGAAAATTTGAATCCCAAAGCGAATAGATTACTTTCTACTTTATTGAGTTTATAAGAGAAAAACATTAATATAATAGTTTGTAAAAACCTTAAATGGGTCTATTAGTATACCTACTTTTTTAGACTTAAATAATAACTTCATCAATTACCCATTCTAAGATAATAAGAGCAAAATTAATTAAAAAATTCCAACTCAGTTTATCAAGGCAATTAAGAAGAGAAACTGCCACTTGCAATTACAACAACTATTTAATACTTTTGTTCTCCTTTAACATCTAGTAGATTTACAGCAATTTCCCAACCTTGGTATAATTTTTAATTATTTTTCAAACTTGTGCAGTGGGGTGCGATCTCGTTAGCCGACGTAACGCCATTCCCCTTATTGGATCACCGTTTCTCGAATGAGCTCTTACCTACCGCGCGATGTTTATCAACCAAATTAACTTTAGTATGTTTAACTTTTTCTATAATATATATTTTTTCTAGATGTGCCCATGACTCTATCGTATAGAAGTCGGAAAACAATACAATGTCGTTATTTTCTCTATAAACTCTTTTTCATTCCTTTGGGGGTGGAATTTCAAAAAATCTCTTCTTACTGGACCTTTGGAAGGAATATTTCCTATTTCAAATATCTATGTTTAGGCTGTAGGTAAGTCAGTCATAGTACTGTTTTAAAGGTATGGAGTAGATGTTTTTATTATTTTACACTCCCCTGGGATCCGATTCTTCTTTTGACTTCTGTTACAATCAGTCAGCAAAATACTAAAGAGACTAAACCTAATTTTTATTATCTGTCTACTTAGTGGACTTGCTTATTCGCTAACAGTAACTTTATAAATAAAAAAATTGTGTTATAAAATTAGAATCCATTCATTTTCGTTCTATTCGTGTTTAAATCGGTTTTAATAAGACACGACCTATTGTTTCTTTGAGTGAAATAATGTCAAATGATATTGTTAGCGGATTTTGAAGTAATGTTGTTTTCTGAACCAGTGATTTTGTGCCTAAAAGATTGGCAGCGTTAGGTTTAAATTTTATACCGGTTTGTTTTTCTAATTCTTGAGTAGTAGTATATAGTAAGTATATATAGTAAGTAGTATGATCAAAATCTTAATCTTTTACTATTTTTGCTGATCTTACGTAAGAGTACGTCCTGCTTTCAATATCATGTAAAGGCGATTGAATACATAAACAAAGTCGAGTGAAAGGCAACATGTGTGGTCTGAAGACTACATTTTCTATTTATTTATACGGGGCAACTGTATTCAGTATTACGAGATTCAAAATCTCTGTGAAACTATTTCAGGTCTAAAGTACCCACAACATTGAAAACGACACACCAAATTACTAAATTGGTACATTGTACCAAATCGCTGTGGACGGGAAGTTTAAAGTTTAAAGAAAAAACTTCTTGAGTAGTTTATTTTTTATACGACGATGGTGTTAAACAGGCGTACAGTCCACTAGATGGCAAGCCGTTGCCGTAGCTAATGAAATGCTTGCAACACCGAGTATCACATGCGCGTTGATGACTCTTTAAAATGAGGATTCACTGTGCCACAGCTTAGGGGACAAGCTGGTTTCCTGCTATTAACACAGTGCATCCTCAAGAGCTTTGGCGATCTCACCGCAAGAACACTACACTACTGAAGAGTAGTGTCATTTGGCTGTGGGATTCTGTAAGGTAGAGGTACTTCCCCAGTCGGGCTGCTCCATATTTGATCGAGATATCCCGCGGTGCCTTACCTGTTTTAAGTTTGATACAAGTATGACCTTTATAAAAATGTATAGCTAGAATAACTATTTGTAACCCTCAGCATTTTATCAACAGTATAATTTTTATGTACAAATGTTGAAGGGTACATTTTTGTGGACAGTGGCAAACGATCCCGTAACTGTTTATCATGGCAATTAACTTTAGCGGCGATGCTCGCGGAATATATATTCTGTGACCACGTTAGGGTTGTCGCAAATTGATGGAAGTAACAACCCTGCTCTTGAACTGTCATCGTTAGCGAGTTTGAAATTGAAATGGAATTTGAAGAAGAACGTGTTACGTATGTTCCTGAGAATGTATCAAAAGTTAGGAATGAGGTTTCACTGATTTTGGCAAGGTATTAGATGGAAATAGAATAAAATAAGAAGTTTTTAAAAGTGACAAAGTCAACGTATTTAATTTTAATTAAAAAGAAAAAACAACAAATGGAAAAATTAAAACAAACAAAAAGAAAATACTGAATGCCTGATAAAACATTATGGAATGCAATAAAGTATGGAGTACCTGTTGAGTAATATAAATAATCTCTATTGAGTATAATATAATATAGGTATCAGGTACTGTTGAATTAACGAGTGGCTCAGTAAGCCATGAACTTAATTGTCCATGAACAATGAAACTACAATGTTTTGGAATTGAACTCTCTGATTTTGGTCTAAACAAAAAAAAGTCGAGCCTTGATTGGTTGTAAAAACACAATCTAGATTAATTCAATTCGTGTAACGAAGTATATATTATGTCCACAATAAAATTTCGAAGACTTTAATCGTGTTTCACTCTACAGTGCGTTAGGATTGTGTTTGGAGTGTGGCGGTTATTTATGATGAATTAAGAAGAAAAAAATGTTGCAAATGGGCAGTTCATTATAAGTTTTAATAACAGACACTTTTCCATTTAATCTAAAACTTGTGGGAGTTGTTAATTTGTATGTTAAATACGGTTCAGTTGGTATTGTTACTTTTGTCACAGCAACAAAATAGCTTTTGGATAATTTCTACAATTAATTTAGTAGGTACATGAGATACTTTATTTAAGTTCAAACGCAGAAATGTCATGTTATTTTGAATTTTGTAGTAGTTTTGATAATAATATGGAGAAAACATTGACGTAATCTTATTTTATTTCAACTACCTCTTTCGACTACAGCAAACTGTCTGTCTGTAACATAAGTAGATGTCGGTAATGGATCAGTACACGGCACGCCACTTTGGTGTTCAAACAACAATATTGATACCCTTTCTGGAGTTCTCGAAAATAGAAAAAATATAATTTAAATTTTATTTTTTGTGGCTTTATTCCGTTAACTTCTTCAATTACTCTTTATTCAATAATGCTAATTCGTAATTCAAAATAGGTACCTATGTTTTTATTTATAAAGACCTTTTTCGCTAAAATTCAGTATAGATTGCATCATTTAAATTTAGCTTCTTTCGTTTTTTTTTTTAAGTGCAAATTAATACATATAATAGAAACAATTGCAGAACGTTTCTATGCCTTAGAACAAGAATTCGAAAACGATGTCTTAAAGATTCCGACAAACATGATACTTGATGTTTTTTCGTAACTAATAGTGTATTTTCAGTTCAATTAAATATACGGTGCATATAACATTTCTCTTCGTCATAACTTTCATAAAATAAATGCACGGTTCCCACAAATTAATTAGCCTTGAATTAAATTATTGGTGAATAATGAATTGAGTGTTTTCATTTCATAAAGTCTATTACCTCTTCGTTGTTCGACATCAATCAAAAGTATAACAATAATAATTACTGTTTGAGCACTGTGGCTTTTTGTTCAGAAGTGAAAAAATCATGTAGGTATCTTGATTTTGATTCGAATTTTGATTTTTATCTTTTTTTGGTTTGATCTTTTATCCTCTATCTAATCATGGTAGGTACCTACTATGAGCAGAGTTTTAATAGTTTTTTTTACTGAGCTATTATTTTTGTTAGGTCTATATCTTCTTCTTAATAAGTAGTGTAAACTCACCTCTACAGTATGGATGAGATGGACCCAGAGATGTTTTATTTTATTTATATATTTTTAATAAGGAGTCTGTCTTTTTGTGATTTTTGTTTAATTATATATTTATTAATTATAAAAATAAGAGTTCTAAAATATTTAATTTTGTTTTATTTACTAAGAATAAAACATTTTGAAATTAAAAAATATATATATATTTCTAAGTATGCTACCTATCTAATATAATATTCAAGCAACATTTTACATTACCTATATTGATACCTTTTAGGCTAGAGCTGGAGATAATGTAATTATATCGAAGGCTTTCTTGAGATCATCAATATAAAAAAAAATGTATATGTTAGAAAAATGAAAGAGTTTTTAAATATCCCTAGATAGCATTTTATCTAAAAGTTTCAGAAGGTTGGCTTTACGTTATGGCACAAAAAACAAATGCTATAGAAGTTTGTAAACAAAATTCGGTCGAAAACAAATGATTTGGATTTAACTTCTTCATCCGTTTTCTTTATTCTTGCCGACTTGGAAATAAAATGTATTATCAAATGTTTGATTTACAAACAGAACACAAAGGCCAGCTTTTAATACAAATCTTTCTCAGAAATATAGGAACAATATGAGAAATTCTTTGCATTTGTTGAAATTACATAACTACATCTATACTACGTATTATAAAGCTGAAGAGTTTGTTTGTTTGTTTGAACGCGCTTATCTCTGTAACTACCGGCCGGATTAGAAAATCTTTTTGTATATGATAGCGAGATTCATAAGAGATAGTATAGGTTATTTAACATCACGCTACGACCCTTAGGAGCCGAGCAACGGAGGTGATACCGTAAAAAAGGTAGTAAACGATATACCTACAAAAAAATCCATAAATAATCGCAATTTCTTCATGTTATCTTAATAACTCATTTATATCGGATTTGTTGCTCTTAACTGCGTTCATTTGGTCATTAATTCATTATAGTTAATTAAAAATAAAGTAATTAATTTATAAAACCAGCGTAGTGACGAAGAGACTTTACTATCCAACCGCAAGGCTCTCAAAATCATGGTAATCATTGATACAGATATCACCCCTAAAAAAGAAATGAACGTATTTATTGTCTTTAATGACATCATTCTAAACCTGACATCATAATTTTTCCCATAACCCTTTAAATTGGCCCATAAATCATTGGATATAGCATAGCATAGCATGCATAGCATAATCAGCCTATAATGTTCCCACTGCTGGGACACGGGCCTCATCTGTGAGAGGGAGTGGGCCGTAGTCCACCACGCGGACCCAGTGCAGATTGGTGGACGTCACATGTCTTGGAATTTTTGGCTCTAGGACATGTCATGACATTATTGACATGACAGTGACAATAATTGGATATGCCAATGATTTATGGGCCAATTTAAAGGGTTATGGAAAAAAATTTAGCCAATATAAAGCTAGTACGTGACACGAAGAGCTTTGCTGACGTCACTAGTCTGTATAGAGGTTTTTATGACCATCGTTATTAGCTTTTAGGGGTTTACAGTATGAATAAACTCAACTCGCAGAGTTGGTGTTATTATTTATACGAAGCGGTGTATGCATTGTTTAGAATGGAATAAAAAGGTATAAAGATCTATTATACAGGGTGGCAGGTTAGACAGTGGAAATATTTTAAGGGGTCATTGCACTCATCATTATGAACAACTTTTACTATGGGATCAACCCTGAAAACGCGAAAAAAAAATCAGATGTTCCATACATTTATGTTCGCATAACTCAACAAAATGTATGGAACAGCTGATTTTTTTTTCGCAACTTCAGCGTTGGTCCCATAGTAAAAGTTGTGCATAATGAAGAGTGCAATGATCCCTTGAACTATTTCCACTGTTTAACCTGCCACCCTGTATAAGCAGATAAAAGCTTAAGAATACCAGCTGAAATACTGGCAAAGAAAAATTTTACTCTTCTTATATTTAGAACTAGTTGTGCCCTGGTTTTACCCCCTTGCTTGGCTCCTAAGGGTCTTAGCGTGATGTTAAATAGCCTATAATATACTTCATAAATCTGGCTATCATATACACAAAGAATCCCATCTCTGCCTTATAATATAAGCATAGATAGATTTGTACTTAGAAACTTAGCGCACCGATAATATTAAAACGACAATCTTCTTCTATATAAACTAATCTATACTAATATTAGAAAGCGAAGAATTTGTTTGTTTGTTTGTTGGAACTACCAGTCGGATTCGAAAAAATATTGTTGTATTATATGATAGCCAGATCATGAGGAATAAAACAGGCTATTTGACATCACGCTACGACCCTTAGGAGCCGAGCAAAGGGGGTGAAACCGAGGGGAACTAGTCTATACCTTTAAAACATTACCGTGACTGACAGTCTTAACCGATAGACCTTTTTTGTTAGAGAATTAGGCCCCCCACAAATTGTAGTGTATAGTGAAACGCATGTTAGTTTGTTTCTTATAATCTCTAGATTACAATACTATTATTAGTTTTACCTTGTCTAAACGGAATTCTGAGAAATCAACAATTAAATTAGAATTTAAGAATGAAAAAATGCTTTTGTTATTGTTTTATAAGTATCCATTTGACCTCTGCCCAAGTGCCCACGCTCAGGTTCAGAAGCTCTAAGCCAGCACGGCACACAGAATTGTTCTAAATGATGCACCGAAAGAATTTTTTTTTTTTCAAAGAATGTTTATTAAAAATAATATTATTTTATTTATTTCAATCTTCATTGCACTGTTAATAAGAGTACAAAATCGACTCTTCGCTACGCGCAATTTTTTTTTCGTATGATATTGATTGTGACAGGAATACCAAAACATCACTTGTCTATAATGATTTCTCATCATTCCGTTTAGATTTTTAAATAATTTTTAGCCTGTTAGCTAAAGTAAATTGGTTACTTTTTTTATATGTAATTATGACCGTCAACCATTACTATTTTACACTGGGCCCAAAAAAAACTATGTTCTTTTTTTGAGGAAATATTACTTGAGTACCTTACAGCTGCAATAATGAGGGATTTTTTGAAATTCGATGCCTAAAGTGGTGAAAAGAGGTGGTAAAGTTTGTATGAAGAAAATAACGACATTGTTTTGTTTTCCGACTTCCACGCCGGTACAAGTAGTAGATAAATAAAATAAAAGTGTTGCACAATATTTTAGAACTAATTAGGAAATAATTTTGCAACTTAATACGGAGCGTCTAACTAGGCAACATGATAAAGTTCTATGTAATTTCATTTTCCTGCTTTGACTTTATTAAAAACATGAAACCATGTTTTAGTGACTTAGGTACTTCTGATGATGCAGTCATCCTGCAACAACGAACTCTGCAAAGTGCTCGAAACGTCAGAAAAACAAAAATTAATATACGCGATGTAGGTACTCCGATAAAACGATGTTTCAGTATTTAGTTACTGAATTAATTAATATGATAAAGAAAGAACTTGCAATCCGATCTATTCCGAACACAAACGAACCCTTACTTTTACCACGACAAAAACATATCTCGTTAATAATCCAACATTTTCCGTGTTGCCAAATTAATTTTCAAATTTAGTATTTCTCATTTCACCCGCATATATTATTCAATTTAAATTTAATCAGAACAATCTGACAGACCTCGCTATGAATGAATTACAGACTTGCAAAATTTATTAGCGACTCGACAATTGTGCGTGAAATACGTAGACCCTTAATTGCTGTATGTTTATTTGACTATATTATGGAAGCAGAAATCTTATAATCTGCTATCGGGTTTCAAGTTAGAGAACTATGTCAGGGACTATGCGATTAGCTAAAGATGACAAATGTTATTGATAGGTTTACTCCTAGTCCGAGGTTTTGAAAGTTTGGTCAAGCGAGTGATTAGTAAATCTAATGTCCGCTGTTGTGATTGGCTTATCGAAATAACATCGGCCAATCATATCTCTTAGCATAAAATTAAATTCTACAAGCTTTCAAAAACTGAGGGTTAGAAAATTTTGTTAAAACTAATTTTAAAACCCCAAAAACGTTTAGATTAGTGTTATAGTATTATGTGGTTAGAGCAATGCCACGGAGAGGCAGAGGTCGAGGGTTCTAATCCCGCCTGTATCAGTTATTTTTGAAAATGTCTTATACTATGTTAACATGGCTTTAACATGTTTAAAATTTGCAAAAATATATATTCATAATGAATTTATTAATACCTACTAATGAAATTTTCTCCATAAACTTAGAGTTTCTTCTACCAAGTAGTGTTTATGTGAATGATCCTTAAAAAAATTAGTTGCTATAATACGTATGATACAGAAACCAACTAAACACAATCAATCAACCTTGTATTGATGGATTGATCTGTTATAAACTCATTTCTAAAATTATGTTGTTGTTTTTCAAAGTAGCTCAATTTTATCCCATATTTCAAGTAACATTTTTATGGGTAACATCTGCGTTCAAGCATGCCTAAGTGACTATCAATATACTGATGTGGCGACATGTCAAAACATCGAGATTTCTGTGCTATTATGGGACCAATTTATCATCTTCATTGTGGGAGTGACATCTATACTATTATAAAATTGTAAAAAAGCCGTGTCTGTACCTTGAAGATATTCCAGAAAAAGCAATTGGGATAGGGTACTGGGACGTAACCATACCCAAAAAGATTTTTTTTTTTTAATTTTTGTCTGTTTGTGCGCGCATCACGCAAAACGTACTGAACGGATTTTCATGTGGTTTTCACAGTTCGATAGCTTGGGGTCCAACTTAAAATCTAAGCTACGTTTCATCTAATTCCGGTGGGATAAACTAGAGATACAGCTTGACCTCTTGGTAGTACTAGCCACCCTACACTACGGAGGTCATTTAAACTGGTCACTTCACTGTTGTCCACGCGAACGGAGTCGCGGGCAAAAGTCTAGTAGGGTATATTATTTAAATACAAACTGTGCGCCGCGGTTTCTCCCCCGTTGCTCGTCTCCTAAGGGTCGTAGTGTAATGTTAAATAGCCTATACTACTATTCCTCATAAATCTGGCTATCATAAAAAAAAAAAATCAAATCCGACTGATAGTTCCAGAGATCAGTACCCCTATCATGAGTTTTTTTAACGTGTAGTATCGTTAACGTAAGCAAATTTTGAATTGAAAATACAGCAGCCCTAGAACATTTTGACAAAATTTTATACAATTTGCACATTTTAAAAAATACAGAGAAATTAATTAAGTATTTAATTTATATAAATATTGTGAAACAAACGTGTATTTTCAATTCAAAATTTGCTTACGTTAACGATACTACACGTCAAAAAAACTCATGATAGGGGTACTGCGCGTTCAAACAAATAAACAAACTCTTCAGCTTTATTATATTAGTTCCGATTATTATTATGCAGTTGGGCTTTTAGATTTTTCAAAACCTTTGTTATCTTGTTTAAAATCAAATTATCTAATATCTATTCTGTTGTCATCACATCCATAAAACAAAACACGTACAGAAGCATCGTAAGAATAAAATAATGATAGGTAATCAACAGACACTACACAATTGTGTTCAAAAGCTGACTTCAATAAAATATCGTCACACCAATAATCTTATTTGCTCAGACGCTTTGACGTCAAATTCACGAGTTTACACACCTAGACAAGCTTTCACAGATGTTCAAAGAAAATACCATTTTTAAAAATACCTTATATTATTGTGGTAGAAACAATGTTTTCATTTCTTGTTACTGCTAGCACTGCACTCCTGCACCTTTACGTGAAACGAACACACTTTTACGATGTCAAAGTGAAAATAAAATGGCGTTTTTATGATAGATGTAAATAAAGTGTGTGGTTTAAAAGTGGCAAGTAGAATGTGTGAGCTTGCTTGTGTTAACTATCTACCAACCTCAAAGTTTATTAACCTCCACGAATTAAGTTCAGTTCAGGCGAACCTATATACCTACCGTTGTTGTAATACTTTAAACACAGTTGAAAAAGGGAACAAAAACATTGAAAAACAAGACAGGTGTGAAACTGCATTTGGCTTGCTTCTTTTTAGGGTTCCGTACCAAAATGGTAAAAAAGGAACGCTTTATGGTGCGACTTCGTCTGTCTGTCTGTCGCAGCTGCTTATTTCAGCAACTACTAATGCTACCGACTTGAAATTTAGAACATTTATAAGGAATGCTTGCCCAACTTGATTGCAAATGAAAAAAGTCAAAATATATTTTTATTTTCATTGCAAAAGGGGCCGGAGTGGGGGTCCGAAATTTTAAAGTGGGGTTACTAGGTCAAGTGACATATCAAATGAAAGGGCTTGATCTGCACATTTCAAAATATATATATATATATATATATATATATATATATATTATGTCTCACAGTTTTCGACAAATGATGAAAAATGTACGAAAAATACCATTCCCCCCCTTATCTCCGAAAATTGCAGAGCGATAAATCTGAAATTTGATAGAAATTGACCCAAATATGGCACCAATAATAAAATGATGTTCCTAACTAGTACAGTTTTTTCAAAATCATCAAAATTCCTTCACAAACAAACTTACTTATGCGGTTTGGTTTTTTTCACTTTATGCGTCCAAAAATGATACGGAACCCTCGGTGCGCCAGTACGACTCGCACTTGGCCGGTTTTTTTTTCTATTGGATGGCCAGAAACATGAAAAAAAGCAAGAAAGAAATATTTATTTGATACAAAACAGACAGACCCATAGACAGACACAAAATTAATAAAAAGATAGGTATCAAACTTATTAATAACAAAGCTGCTGTGAGCCTAGCGGCTAGAAAACGCGACATCGTTTCATATTTCCCCAAATACCCGAACGAAACGCTTCAATTCCAATTTATTGTGAGAACCGCCAAACAATGGAATGCGCAGTCAATGCCGCAGTGGGTGTACCTAGGTACCTCACAGAAATATAAACAATAAGATTAAGATTATAATAGATAGATAATAATTATAAGATTTCTATTTCCCCATAGTTCAAATCTGGGTATCTTCAAGTCGCGACGAATCGGTATTTTCTAAGCAAGTGTGCTCCATCGTAGATAATCAGAACTCATCATTATGAACAATACTACGCCGCGGTCCAAAGTGATCAATGTTTTCGTTAGGTGATTGTAAAATTATTTCGTATTTTTTAACAGCACAAAAGGTATTGAATTTGTTTGTGCAAATACAACAATTATTTGTAGATCAGATACAAAAACTGTGATTCCCATTCAGCAAAACATTTTGTATTTTGTATATTTTTTAACGAACAAGCCTAGTTCTCTCGTTAACTGCCAGTCCAGATTAGTGTTAAGGGTAGGGGGTGAGCACCAATGATGTATTATGTATAGACGCGTCATACACCAACATCAATGTACCTACTAAAAACAGCGTTAATACTTTAAATGGATTCGTTTTCTTTCCCTTTTTTGCGCGTAATCACAGATATGTAGCTATCTACATATCAGTGCATATGCGCAATAAAGGGAAAGAAAACGAATTCCTTGCCTTGTTGTAGGCATTTTTTGATTCGCTAAATTTTACTGGTTAGTGCGTGACTAAGTGAATGTCAGGCAGTTCCTTATTTTTTTGTTGCCATTTTAGATCGCGGTCAACGCAACTATGGTTTGCACTGCGCTCACTGCACACCGTTTTAAAAGAAATTACGATTTTTCCTCATACTTAAATAAAATCTTTGTAAAACTAATTTAGTTATTCTCACCTTTTGCTAATAAGTTAACTTCCAGCATTACCTTATCTAAGCTTATAAAATGAAAACAGAATTGAAGCAATGAGATTCATGCACACAAGAATGCAATGGAATTGAATTGAAACCTTAAATTACTCGTAGTTGGTAACTACCAACAGCATTGTGGTAGCATATATTTCACGATTTTTTTTCAACAAAGCTCGACAGTATGGTATTAATTATATAAAAAAATTAAAAAGTAAGCAAAAAAATAAAAACGCAAGCAGAAAAAATATTCTATAAAATATTTTTTTCTACGCTATAATTTGAATGTTATGCTCAATGAATCGTAACAATATGGAAAATCTTTTTTGAATATATAATCCGAACATTATAACAGTAAATAATTGCCATTGTTACCTCAATAAGGAGGTAAAGACTGACGCTACAATGTAAGGAAAAAGTATTCTTCAATTTCTGGATCCGTTTGTTCTGTAATAGCAGAGATTCGTGTGTAAAAAAGGTTCTCAATTCGACTGTATGTTTTTTTTGTGTTATATTTAATTAATATCAACGTTATTTTGTTGATTGATATATACGCCATAACGCCATATAACGAATCTCAGTAGCTACTACAAAACAAAGGGGTATGACTTTGATACATACCTACTAGTACATACTCAAATGTTAGTGTTTTTTTTTTCCAAACTGTTATACTTTTACGGGTGCGATGTTCAAAAACACTATTTTGTGAGAACGGAGAAATGAGAAAATGTGTGCCATTTTTCTCATTTCTCCGTAGGTATCACATTATCGCACGTCGCAGCGTCCTAGCATAGATATATGCCTAAAATTTAATCACATGGCGCGATGGTACTCAAATGTAGCCCGAGTTTAGTATTACGTAAAAGCTATAGCATGAGAGCTTTCTGTCTGCCCCTGCAATTTATAAGCATAACGGTTACGTGTCATATGAGTAAAATGAAACACATCACACCGTAAAAAAAAAACCGGCCAAGTGCGAGTCGTACTCGCGCACCGAGGGTTCCTTATCATTTTTGGTCGTATAAAATAAAAAAATCCGGACCGCATAACTAAGTTTGTTTGTGAAGGAATTTTGATGATTTTGAAAAAACTGTACTAGTTAGGAACATCTTTTTATTTTTGGTGCCATATTTGGGTCAATTCGTATCAACTCTAATTATTTCAGTTTTTCGCCCCGCAAGCTTTGGAGACAAGGGGGGGGGGATGGTATTTTTTTGGACATTTTTCATCATATTATGTCGAAAACTGTGAGACATAAAATAAAATAAAAATATATTTTGAAATGTGCAGATCAAGCCCTTTCATATGATATGTCACTTGACCTAGTGGGGTTACTACCCCACTTTAAAATTTCGGACCCCCACTCCGGCCCCTTTTGCAATTAAAATAAAAATGTTTTTGGACATTTTTCATTTGCAATAAAGTTGAACAAGCATTCTTTATAATTGTTCCAAATTTCAAGTCGACAGCATAAGTAGTTGCTGAAATAAGCAGGTGTGACAGACAGACAGACAGACAGACTCACACCATAAGGGTTCCTTTTTTACTTTTACCATTTTGGTACGGAACCCTAAAAAGCGGTGTAAAAGCCCATAAATCGTTTTAGCTGGGTTAGCTAGCAGGATATAGATTTCACTTTTCACTGCATATAAATTCAGATAAATTTTCAAACTAAGTTTTTTTGCAGGCCTATCCCTACCACAGTTGATACATTAAAAAAAAAAGCCGGACAAGTGCGAGTACGACTCGCGCCCTGAGGGTTCCGAAATATGCAATAGCGCCATCTATGAGCAAGATGTCGCTAATAGGTACATCATAGTAGATATATCATAATATCTTGATCATAGATGATGCTATTGCTTGCTTCTAGTGGCGCCATCTATGAGCAAATGGCTTCACCCGGGTCTTCGGACAGACGGATAACAAAGTGATCCTCTAAAGGTTCCGTTTTTCCTTTTGAGGTAAGGAACCCTAAAAACAGTATTTTTAAGCCCAAAAGTACTCAAACAAAAATTAAAGCCACTACAAAGTAATTCAGTAATTATTATTATTTACTTTGTACCTAGTAGTGGCTTTTTGAAGTCGGTTTTTTAATTCTTACTGTTGGCTCAGGTAGTCTCGCTCATCTTCCGCTATCTCCAAGTCGAGACCTACACACGCCACCCCGAGCCACGCTTGAAGTCAATCGCTCCAGAAGACTGACACGTAGGGGCGACATTTATAGAACAAAGGGGTGAACGAGTAAAAAGTATAAACGTTCTGTTATCGTTTCGAAATAGTAAAATAACATCAGCAAATGGCTGTGACGTAGACTGTATTTTGTGTGTATTTCGGTATTTCGTGACTATTCGACGCAATCTCATTTTCTACTATTATGAAACTGTAAAAAAGCTGTGTCTGTATATTGAAGATATTATAGAAAACACAGTCGGGATAGGACGTCACCATGCGCAAAAAATATTTTTTGGATTTTTTGTCTTCTGAGTGTCTGTGTCTTATAATAATTTATGAATAAAATCAAAACATATGAACATGGCATTGATAAAACAGATAAAATACATTTTTGTATAGATAGACTAAATCCACATTTCCTCCCATAGTTAAATCTCTTTATAAGGAAGTAATATTTATTTCTTGCTTTTGCTTTTAAAGTCATTTAAACAATTTTGATGTTAAACAATAAAGCAATACTATGTATATTTTTGAAAAGATTGTCTAATCCTTCTTATCAAATTTTATATTGTACGGAAAAATTATCACCGAAATATAGGACATAATTTTAAAATTATGCATATCTCTGTAAAGATTTCCCCTTAAATTTGCATTTCCATTAAATTAATTAAAGCTGAAGGACTTAAATGTGCCCGTCAGTGCCACTGTCCTTAGATAAGCATTGTTGTAAGCTAGATTGGAAGAAATTCTGACTACGATCTGTCCTAACTAGATTTGAATAAGGTATTCTGATGCATATTAGCTTTATTATATCTTCTAATAAATTATACCCTTTTCATTCCATGATGACTGTTTGCCACAGAATAACTTCAAAATAGGTATTATAGAGCAGTAACATAACTAAAGAATAATAAGTATTACTTCGTAAAGAAACGATTCTTTCCCTCCTTGCCAATTGAAGGTCCCCCGCAAAGCAGCAGTAGGTTATAGAGTATTGTGTCGTGCCATGATTCAGGCAATGATTACCTACTCACACACACAACACAAGATGGGTGCTGTCCGCACCTATCTTGTGTTGTGTCAATGGGTCAATGCGCCTGTAGTAGTTCTTTAAACGCTTTAACTTTTTGGTCCAGAAATCACAATTCTAAAGCAGAAAAACCTACGATGTACTTTTTCTTTAAAGAGATTATTATCAGTTGCAACTTAATTAAAATCTTCAAGTCTCGTCTAGTAAATTTTGTGCAGGAAACGAATAGGTACCGGCAGGAATTATTTGTCACAGATCGCACATGTACATTTTCGGCCCAATAGGCAGTTGACAATACGTAATAGAGAATGGTCCAATTAGACGACGAGCATCGACTGACGAACCAATCGCGTGCAGCCTCGGCGCCCCGTCTTCTTTATTCCGCCAAAGAGACCGAAAAATTAGCTAGCGCAGGTGACGTTTGTGATCATAACTGGTGTCGCTAGTTATACCTAGGTACTCTAAATAAATACTTTTTATGCAATTAAAGTTTTACTAGTGTACAGGAAAGACGGTTACGACAGTGCCAGCTGCAAAAGAAAGTAGTGACACATGTGTTTGTGTATAAAACAAAAACTTTTTATGCCTGCTATTCAGGACGAGAAAATGTAGGAAAAATTTTCTGCTTACCTACACAAGTTTGAGCATGTGGTTCAGTCAGTTACTATTTCAAGGTTAATATTATTTTAACGTTCTTAGAATTTAATGTTTTTGAAATATTAAAAAATTAAATCAGTTTTAATTTAACAAATTAAGTAGGTGCTAATCTATAAATAGTATAAAACAAAATTGATTTTTCGTGATTGTCTGTTTGTCTACTTAGTTCATCACTAAACTATACAATATATTTTAATGCGGTTTTCACCACGATTCAGAGAATTGACTCCGGAAGGTTTATGTGTAGTACCTACTACTGATCGCCAAATGGTGGAAATTCGACCGTAATCTTTTGTATAAATGGTTGTCATACTTTTTCAGTATGACCACCATTTATGCAAAAAATTACGGAGGTTAATATTATTTGTCTTCAATGTCTTTAGTCTTTTTCTACTTATTTTGGAATTAAGTCCGTAGTAACATAAACTTGTGTAGCAACCCTTATCGTACAATATTTGGTCCAGTCCCATCCCTAAGTAACTATAAAAAAGTTATCGCTGCCGTGCAACATTCTAGAACTTTATCACTCCAACGTGACCTAATTTAAAAGCGATTTCATTTTTATTAAAACTTAATTTAAGTGATACGATGACACCTTTTAAAATCTCTAAATAGTATATTTACTTATATTACAAAGTTGTTTGTCTGTGTATTCCTTTAGAACCTACATCTGAACCTACACTTACTAAAGAACGTTACCTACATTACATCTCAATTCCGTATTTTTGTGTATAGGTCTTCTTCAGTGACTTAAGCCACTGAAGATACCTATACACAAAAATATATAGCATAGCGCGATATTCAACATTTTAATTTATGCATTTAAACATATCCCTAGCTTAAGCTAGGGATATCCTATCCTATCCTATCCATAATATTAAATGCATAAATTAAAATTTTGAATAACGCGCTAAATCAAGAGGGCCTTGTCTGAGCGCAATTTGTGCTCTCATTTGCTGAACCGTGTCGAATGATAGACGCACCCTCATCCTCATCCATATCCTCAAAACGTCATTTTCTTACAACCGAATACCTACTTATCCACATTTTATAAACCGATAATGTCAATATCCTCATTCTCTAACTAAATGACCGTCACAACGTGGTTACAACCCTAGTATAAGCTATACGTTGTCAACGTGTGATGGTTAAATCAGAGTTTTCTTCAAGAAAGATATTAAGTATTCAAATCTTGTTCGATTTACTACAGGATACAATCTGGAAATCAAAAAAAAATGTTATATGTTTGTAGGAACTGTTGATTTTTTTCTTGAGTTGTCGCGTAGTAAATCGACAATCGAATACTGAATATCTACTTTACGTCGATAAGTACATAGTTGAAAGCTAAGCTGTCTTAGTATAAACCTAGATTACAATAAATAAACCTAGTTATTTTACGCTTTTTTTTTACGCTAGCCATTTTACGCTTTGTCACCTCTATCGCTTGCACAAAACCATATTTTTAAGAAAGTTAAATGAAAAGATGCATTTTTGAAAAATGTAATTCATTAATGTTATAATTATAATAATATTAATTTAACTGTGTTATCTAATCAATTTAGCTCAATAAGTATTAGGATTTGTTTTTGAGATTAGTTCAACTCATGAGTTTTTAATAATTCCATTTGAGTTTTTAATATTAATGTTAATATTATTTTGTAAAACATGAATGAATTACATGTCAAAAATGCATCTTTTCATTTTAAAAATATGGTTCTGTGTGAGTCAAATGGTCAAATGGCTCTTAAGGACTCATTTTTAGTTACATTGCGCTCTAATTTTACCTTCACACCAAAATAGAAAACTGCACCATAAAATGAATGACATAAAAACGTACCATACTTAGCCATACCTATCCGTAAATCTAGAAATAAACTCAGGTTTTCACCCGCACCGAGCGACCATCCAAATATTATTAGCTCATACATTTAAATGACAGTTGCTTGTGATAACCAATTGAAACATGTTATCGAATCGCTCAAAATAAACGGCTATTAATTTTGTTTCGACGTTTGAATAAATGTGAGCATAGTCTCATTTTAAATCCGTTGTTGTATTCCTTGTGTAACGGGTACGTGGAAAAAGTAGTTTTAGGTGTTATTTCAAAAAGACTTATAGCTTTCTATCTAGAGAGTCATTGTTAGTGAGTTCACGGTTTGACTAAATCAAATTAGTCCTGATAACTCGTTTGTAAGTTACATGCATAGTACATTAGCAAACTCTGGTATTTTGGCAGAAGTCTGCAAGAAGGACATAAGTCAGAATTCTAAGGAAAGTGAGTAAGATCCCTGGTAGTTGCTGATATCCGTTAAAGGTTTTTAAGTAATTATTCCCCAAGAATTGATAGAAATAAAAATAACCGATTATTTTGATTAAGAAAATTTAGCCTGTGCCAAACATCATTGTATTATTGTCACTGTTACACTTAGTTTCTTCCTGCAGACGCGAAGATAGAGAAAAGAGAACACGGCTTGTTCTAATTTTAATTCCCACATCAAATGGACAACACTAATGTTTCACACAAACATACCAGTAACATGTCGGGACATTTGCAAACTACATTTAAATTAGTCTACCCTTTTCACGTTGAAAACTTGATGTCAAGTCAAGTTGTCATAGAATCGGTCGCGTGTGATCTTTGCTAACAAAAACTGTCAGTCATGAAGTCAAGGATATAATGAGGAGTTATATTTTTGTTACTTATCATAATTTTAGTGTAGTATGATGAACCTTTCTGATAAATTCACTTTTAGATAATTATGTATGAATAATGCTAGCTGTACCCGGCTACTTAGAATACTAAAAAATATGTTTATACACACATGTTGCTCTATCTGAGAAATACATAAATTGTATATCATTCTTACGAATAACTTAGAAATAAAATACACAAACTTAATCGACCTAGCAGTAAAAGATTCCATTCCCTGTACATTTTTATGCCCACAATAAAAAAAGTTGAATGCAGTTCATAAAAAAAATAAAAACCGGACAAGTGAGAGTATGGCTCCGCCCTAAGGGTTCCGAATGCCGCTATTACATCATAGTAGTTATATCATATCTTAATCATAGATGGCCTGCATACTTCTAGTGGCGCCATCTATGAGCAGATGGCTCCACTTACGGTCCGGTGACAGGACGGACAACAAAATGATCCTATAAGGGTTCCGTTTTTCCTTTTAAGGTACGGAACCCTAAAAAGATTCCGACGAATTGAGAACCTCCTCCTTTTTTTGAAGTCGGTTAAAAATAAAACTTCTACATGTAAATAAAATGCCAACGTACTTCAGATCAAAGAAAATAAAATAATAAAAGGGAATAACTACGGTCAGTGAACGTATGTACAAAGTTCCTATATCGTATCAGTAACGGTTAGTTGGTTCACAAAATGGAGCAAACTTGTGATAAAGTTGAGCATACTTCAATAAGTCTCGCTGGTTTATTGGCTGATATGTTTAGGAAATTCGACAAGAAAAACTTATATTAGCAGTAACTATATTTGACAATACGAACTATTTATTATAAGAGCCTACATTTTCAGTAAACATTACTAAAGTAAACGTTACTAAAAAAAAAATATACAGAAATTGATACAAACTAAGAAAATAAATCCTGAATAAACAAAATAAAAATACTGAATGAAATTCGCAGAAAACTTGTACTTTATTATCATACCTCTAAAAATCAAGTTACCTAGCAAGTAAAGAGTGTTTCAACATTGAAACATGATGTTAAAAAACAAAAGGGTTCCTGCTAAAAATCTAACTCCAGTAAGAAATATAACCTTTTTTGTCAAGCCTTTTTATTTCATGAAGACTGATCTAAAGCAATAATTTTAACACACCAGGTGCGTATAATTGTGAACAGTTTATCAGAACTCGTCCTCTTATATTTTAAATCCCTTGAGCAACGTTCAGAAATCTGTAGCTTTACAAAAGCTGGTAGCTAGAAGAATAAAAAATGTTGTATTTCATCACAAAATGGAGTCTGATTATTTTGGGAACTTTGATTGTGCTTAGTTTAAATTGAAAAATGTGGGTTGAATTTATATTAATTAATAGCGAGAGTAGATTTCTTTTTATTACTGTTTGGGTTCCATACCTACTACCATATTAAGAATTTTATGGATGTCAAAAATAAATAAATTTTTTGTAGCGAAATAAGAATAAAATCACCGTAAAATATATAATTCATCGAAAATATTTCCGTCAATTTTACTACATAATTCGTTTAAAATCTATTTCTTGGAAGTTATTAAGTAATCTTGATTAAACTGCTCTAACTGGTTCTTTCAATCTTACTTGAATATCCAAGCAAACACTTGTTGAATTCATTCAATCACCTTGTCAATTCAAATGTCCGCAGAACATATATTATTACCCGCAGAGACAAAGTAATATGGCAAGTTTTTCCTGCAAAACTCCTCCAGTTTATTCTTTAGGGAATTGTTAAATTTTTTTGCACCTGAACATTTATTTCCTTCAAGATTGATGAGATCCGAATGTAACAATTGTTCAAAAAGAGATTAGACTCAGAAAAAGTTTTCAAGCATAATTTAATTTTGTACTTTTTCGACGGAGAAGTAAAAAGCTTTGATTTATATTCTATGGCGTTTTCTAAACGTTTTCTGGAAATAAAAAAGCAAATTAATTTTTAGTAAGGAGAACTCTTTGATTATACAGGGTTACAGGGAAAGTCGTACTGAATATTAAAGGATGTTATTATTCGGGTCATTTCCGATGAATTTCATTCTGAAATAAAATGTCCTAAACTTAACCGTTATGGAGATATTAAATTTTAAAGATTATTTTTAAAAATCCTTTATTTTTTGGCTTTTAGTCGTTTTCTTTGGGATTAGAGCTCCTAGAGTCGGTTTTTTTAATGTATCTAGTTAGAGGACATGTCCATTAATAAAAATGATCAACAGAAACTGAACCTACTACTAACAGCTTAAAAAACTGCTCGACAACGGTTAGCATTATGAATTTTCTAATAGAGTGTTCTTAACTTTAACAGGCTTTTAATAAAAAAAATTGTATGGAACTTATTCTGCAAATAATTTTATAAAGTTCTACGTCTCTTTAGCTATTCAAAAAGGTATAACACTTGCTATTAAATAGGCAAAACATTGCCCAAATAACAGTTAAGTTAGGAGAGGGAACATTTTTAGTTTGAAGTAAAAGTAGCTAAAATACGTAAAAAAGACAAAAATTTTAGCAATATTTTTATAATTCATGTTCTAACTAGATACATAAAAAAAACCGACTCTAGGAGCTCTAATCCCAAAGAAAACGACTAAAAGCCAAAAAATAAAGGATTTTTAAAAATAATCTTTAAAATTTAATATCTCCAAAACGGTTAAGTTTCGGACATTTTATTTCAGAATCAAAATCATCAGAAATGACCTAAATAATAACCTCCTTTAATATTCAGTACGACTTTCCCTGTAACCCTGTAGGTATATCAAATGAAAAACAAAATTATAAAGGCTTTACGGTTTCATGAATCAAACTCATTGGTGAATATATTATTTTGTCATTTAATAAATAAAGCCGTATTTATTTATGCTTTATTTTAAAATAATTCGTGGTTCCATTTTAATTTATTCAAATTGAATAACCACAAAACATACCAACTGCACGTGACTTGGTTGATTAATTATAATTAATTTAATTTATTTCATTAAAATACTTAACATTATTAAACTTTTAGTAGGTAGGTACTCGCAATGAATTTATAACACGCACATATATTAAACCCCCTTTACAAAGTGTCACGTTGTTCCACAGCAAATACTAACGAAGTACATTATAATTATAAATAAACTTGTGCGTATTATGCGGCCCTATAGCGATGGCCAAGTAGTAGTTCATACTGGAGTATTTCAAGGTGCCTACGAGCGACCCCATTTGACGCCCGATCTGTAGAGTCAATCTGGGCGAATCTCAACAGATTGAAACGCGAATAAGTTGGAATAGTGATAATTAATGTGTCAATTGAATTGGATCTACGAATTCGGCGTCAAATTGCGTCATTCGTAGGCACCTATAGAATACTTACACTGTCGCTAAGGCTAGCGGCCAAGACAAACGCCATAATTGCTGAAGATACCAGTTGTAGTAGGTACTCGACCAAATTAACCACTCTGAGCAGTACTAAGTGGCCTGGCCACTACGACCAAAAATCCTGGCCACTTCGACCTAGCCGCCTAATGCGCGAGGGCTCTTAGATACATTCAGTTGGTCCGAAAAAAAGCAATTTCAGGGAACAATAAATTGAATGAGATCATGTGTGAAATCCCTCTAGGTTTGTCCAACGCCGATTGGTCTCTTAATATATTGAATAGTGATATCAATTTTGATTGGAAAGAGAATCGGGTTACTCAATATTTCTGGTGTGGGATTTCCTTAGTGGATTGTATTATCCTGTATGAGCACTTTGTTATTATTACACATATTATGCGTATAAACGGTTGCATTAAGTATTAACCCCTTTTGCTAAAGTTTTCGTATGTGTATCCAATTAATTAAGGCGTCTGTATATACGGACTTTTTATCACACGTGTCGTAAACGGGTATCAAGTTTCCATTAAAATATACTTACATAAAGGTACCTACTCATAATATTGTCTGGCTCAAGCTTAGAGACTTCTATGATTTTCATAAAAAGTATTCTGAATAATCCCCTCACATAATAATTAAGTATATATTATGTAGTATAATACTCGTGTTTTATAACCTGTAAGCACTGGTGAATTATTTTACATAACTCGCGAAAAGGTTTTGCATTCTCACTGCTTTTATCAAAGTCTTTGTGATTACAGAATAAGAATTAATCAAAAATATATTAATATTACAAAGTAGTTTTACTTTCAGATACAAATGATTATGTCTTCTGTCAAACGAATATCTAAATTAATCTTAAAGTTAAATTTTCAATGGAGTACAATTTGAATATATTTAGCAATGATTGATTGCTGGCCTTGTTCAAATTTATTGTTTTAATTATAAATACTATTTGTACTAATTACGAAAATACGAATGATTCATTACCTACTTATTTATAATGTAAATCAATAACTTATTTACCAACAAAATATTGTACAGTACCCCTATCATGAGTTTTTTTGACGTATAGTTTCGTTAACGTAAGCATATTTTGAATTTAAAATACAGCAGTCCTGGAACATTTTGATAAAATTTTATACAATTTGCACATTTTAAAAAATACAGAGAAATTATTTAAGCATTTAATTTATATAAATTTATATTAGGGGTTTATACAAACAGTCACTTCTTGGATTGTAAAACTGTGCTTAAAGGCATGCACATCATTCATGGTTTGACGAATAGAGTAGTGTAATGATTTATTAAAATTATAGTAATTTAATTATTATTTTTTAACGTAAGGAAAAAAATACACCTAGAGTAAACACTAATATCATGAAAGGACAGGTAAAAATAAGACATGCTTAAATACAAGGAAGCCACACATGGGTTATGTGAGTGAATGTCCATGAAATACCTACGCCAAATATTTCTCCATATACAAGGCTGGATATCAAAGACAATGTGAGCGGAGGTGAATGTCTGCCCTCTAGTTGCCAAAATTATCCTGAATATTGGCCAAGAACGAGTTTCATAGACATACTTAACATATTATTCTACGCTGTTCCTTAAATACCTGAATAATATAATTTCTATATCAGGAATACAGCTGTGAAATAGTATAGAAGTTACTTATCATTAAGTTTTATTGTAATCACATAAACTAAGACTTCTTTAAAATTGTTTTCAAATAACAAATACATAGACTCAGCATTATTACGCTGTTTTATAAATAGGAATACAGTCTTGAAACATCAAAGCCATAGAAATTTTAAACTTGTCATTTTTTTTTTTTTTTTAATTTAGCTTGTAAATATGTAGTGAGTATGTGTATATTAGATAATAAGTTATGTATATAGGTAGTTCAACTTATCATTAAGTTTTATTGTAATTACATAAACTTAGACTTGAATACAATAGTTTACAAATAAATAATCCACTCTAAAATAAATTGTTAAAGCTTCAAGTCATTACGACACGTTTTGTGGTACCTGCGTTTCATGAAAGTTATTGCGGTCCACGCGTGTTTAGGTTAACGCAAACGTGAAAGTTCGGAGTTATGGGACTTTACTATGGAATGGCAGCTATTGCTTTTGACCTGATCTATGCTTTTGTGTAAATGCTACATGAATTCTAGTAGATATTCAACTTTATACAAATATACAATGTAAATCAGAAATGTGCGAATATATTTGAGGGGGTTATTTGGCCTCTGTGACATTTGATAGGTCAAACAACAAAAAAAAGGTTTTTTTTTTCCATTTTCCATAGATCACATTAGTCGATCGTGTCAATTCGTATGGAGAGTAGAAAAAAACCGGCCAAGTGCGAGTCGTACTCACGCACCGAGGGTTCCGTATCATTTTTGGACGTATAAAGTGAAAAGATCGGGACCGCATAACTAATTTTGTTTGTGAAGGAATTTTGATGATTTTGAAATAACTGTACTAGTTAGGAACATCGTTTTTGGTGCCATATTTGGGTCAATTCCTATCAACTGTAATTATTTCAGATTTTTCGCCCCGTAAACTTCGGAGATAAGAGGGGGGGAATGGTATTTTTTTGGACATTTTTCATCATATGTCGAAAACTGTGAGACATAAAATAAAATAAAAATATATTTTAAAATGTGCAGATCAATCCCTTTTACATGATATGTCACTTGACCTAGTAACCCCACTTTAAAATTTTGGACCCCCACTCCGGCCCCTTTTGCTATGAAAATAAAAATATTTTTGGACTTTTTTCATTTGCAATAAAGTTGAACAAGCATTCTTTATAACTGTGCCAAATCTCAAGTCGATAGCATAAGTAGTTGCTGAAATAATCAGGTGTGACAGACAGACATAACAGACAGACAGACAGACAGACAGACGAAGTCGCACCATAAGGGTTCCTTTTTTACCATTTTGGTACGGAACCCTAAAAAGGCCGATTTTTTTATTTGACCTATCAAATGAACCTATATAAGAAAATATAAGTAACAAGATCAGCGACAAATGTCACTTACACACTAGTATTTTAAATAATTACTAAACACAATAATATGAAAAAGAAATCAGATCAGATATAACAAACTCTTGACTAAATAACATGAATTTCTGAAAAGTAGTGTAACAGTGAAAATCAACTTATCCTGTTGACCATACCAGTAATAAGGCATATTTTTTATTTCTCTGCATAAATCAAGTAAAACCTAAGAAAAAAGGGGTCTCCTCACACGGCTTGCATAAAATGCATTCATAAGATAATTTGAATACCTTTACATAATGATTTTCATGAGATTTTAAGTCCCTGCTCAATTTGCATTGTGGAATATATTTAAAGTTTCTAATAGCATTATGCTTGTGTGCATTTCATATGCAAACCTCATTATGTTGGCTCAAAGAACTCCTGGAAATCTGTTTAAACCGGTGAGTCTTGCAAATAAGTACAAACTCAGATTTTTTATAACTAATTTCACACCTATCGACTCCTTTAGATGATAGTAGGTATAATACGAATATTTATGATCTTTCTTCATCATTTCATTAATTAGTATAACCGGCTGTGACAGACAGGCAGATAGATAGATAGACCAACAGACAGACAAAGTTGCACCTTAAGGGTTCCTTTTTTACCATTTTGGTACGAAACCCTAAAAAGAAAAGTCCTGACTCAGTCACTAAGGGCCGTAAGATCAATCGTAGCTTAACCACAGAAGAGAGTTAAATCTCCCGTCTTCGATTGTTTTCTAATACAAAAACCCAAAGAAAAAATCGAAGACGGGAGATTAAACTCCTTTCTGTGGTTTAAACTACGATTGATCTTACGGCCCTTACTGACTCATCAAGGCCCAGCTCAAACCATTAGACCTAGAAAACTCAAATTTAACACAGAAGTTCCCTTTATGACGTAAACAAGGAATAAGGTCGGATTTTTGGAAATCCCCACGGGACAGGTTAGTTGACAATAATGATCTTCATCGAAGTTATAGCAATTAGAAACTTTATCTCGATTGCCCATTCTTGTCCTTATGTTAACTTTATTAGTGACTTGTTTTCTAGTTTTTCTTGTACTGTATTAGTACGCTAGTTAATTTCATTTGTAACTGTTTCCAAACTTGCTTCATTTCAGGAACTGTAACTGAATTACGGGATTCCTTTTGAAGAAGCTCGAGTTTTGAGCGAAAGAGGACCTTTGAGATTTCTGAGATTACGTACCAACCAAGTGGAATGTATGGAAATGTGCTACAAAGTCTTTGATGGCTAACACTTAAATTACTGTTTATCATTTAACTACTGGTTTGATTATAAAATCCTCAGATCATAGAAACAAGGGAGATGTGCCAAGGCGCTATCGAGCTTGATGCCTGATCTTGTGCAAATTGCTGAATTGAACACGATCGATGGTATAAATACAGTGTTTTAGTTTAGTGCTAGTGTTGAGTGACGATTAAAAGTGTTAGATTGAGGGTGTGCGGAATGTTTAATGCGTGGGAGATCTTTTTATTCACAAGGAGCGCTTAATTATGCGCGTAATTGTGTCGAAAAATGTACTAAAAGTGGCATCAGTTGTTCCGGTACTAATTTGCTATGATGGCACATCTCCTTGTTTCTATGATCTAAGATAAAATCTATAGATTAATTTGCTAAGGTCATTAAGTTCAGCGAGAGACAAAAAAAAATTATAACCATGTCGAATTTCTTGCATTAATTCTGTTTGTTAGCAGTGACGCAATTTGTAGTAACATTGGCCTGTGATTGGCTGAGCTGATAGTTATTAAATAATTAGCGTTAAAAGCTATCAGGTGCTTCTCCAATGGCGCGGCGAGGCTAGGTGAGGAGAGCCAAGAATTATAATTGTATAGTAAACATTATTTGCCACACAATTTTTAATTCTCGTCTCTACTGGTTTCACCTCGCCTCACCGCCGTTACCGGTGCGAAATCACCTTTAAAATGCCAATAGGCATAAAAATAGATATATAATTTAATATATTGGTAATTAGAACACATGCCTATAATATAATAGGCAACTAGTAATTACTTACATTATAGCAATTAGTAAGTTAGTAAATACGACTAAATGGCGCAAGTAATATGGTTTATATAACGAGGGATCATAGCCGCTCCAACTTGTTGGTTATAATTATGGATAACTTGACTAAATTTAATTTACTGCCAGTTTCGCATAAGGTTTTAGTAGCTTACTTAGTACGCCTAGTAGTATGAAATAATATAAATAACATTGTTTCTTATTTGTATCGACTATACATAATCTTGTTAGCAGGTAATCAGTTATCGGTGATTGTATCTGGACATTATTCCCACGCACAAAAAATGGATAACGTTACATTGATTGCTCATGTACATTTTCGGCCCAATAGACAATAGATAGTTGACAATAGAACATAAAGCATCCGCACCCATACAAGAACAAGTCAATTTTGGTGCTTAATATTCAGCTGTCCGTTTAAAAGTACAAAACAATTTATGGTTGTTAGGGACAGTTCTATCTACTCCCTTTGTGGGGCACTGGGAACAATACGGAGTAATTGTGGGCACAAATAAAACGTAGTAAGAATAAAATTTGAAATGGGGTTGAAGTTTTAATTCTTAGTTTTCAAAAAGGAACACCACTTTTTTTGTCTTAAAACTATGAATTTTGTAATTATTATTTATTTAAACAAATAAATGGTACCTATATTTTACATTCAATGGGATTTATTGAGAATAATTTGAATTTCTCAACCATAAATAACTAAGATGTAAAATTTTATATTTCAGTACTCCACATAGCGGAATACAAACTTAATATAAACATCTTTGTAAATTGTAACACATAAAAAATATTTTCATTCAATGCCTTAGTGAAAGAAGAAATGTTTGCGAATAAAAAGGCGGTCAAATACTTTTCTTTAACGATTATAACGAAACCAACAGAGCGTTGAATTATATTGCTACTTAAAATACACGAAATTGTAAAGAATTTAATACAGGATACAAACGAATTTCATCTATTTTTGCTTGAAAATACGAAGTGAATGTGCCGATTCTTTTTTATTAGATTATTTTTTAGGGTTCAGCTCAAAAAGAAAAACGGAACCCTAATAGTATCCTTTGTTGGTGTGTCAAGCTCACCTTAATGGGTGGAGGCATCTGTTCGTAGATAGCGCCACTAGAAGTATGACTGTAATAGCGGCATCTTGCTCATAGATGGAGCTGTTGCATATTTCTAGTGTTTTATTTTATTTATTATTCTTTAAGTTTGTATGGAACCCTCAGGGCGCAAGTCCTACTCGCAATCGCAAATTGTCCGTTTTGTCCATGTAAAGGTTTATTCATAGAAATTATCGAAATTAAATTAATTCATTATAAATGTATATTTTTGCGAATTTTCAACATGTTAAAGCCATGTTATGCTTATTTAATTAATTCACTCTAAAATATTCTTACAAAGCGTAAATTATTCCAAAGTTCCCACAAACTCTTTTGGTCTAAAAGCATTTCTCGGATTATCATTTCAACGGAGTTAAAATTGTTGAAGAATCCGCTTATTTCTTTACTTTTTACTGTCATTTTATGCTCGTAGTCGTAGACAATTAGCCGCGGCCCCCAAGTCATTCTGTCAACAACGTAGAAACGTGCCTCGCATTTGTTCCGACTAATTGATGTCGCCAAAAAATTAACAATTCTGACCGCACAATACATGACACAACTGGAAATGACGGCTTCTGATGGGCTTTTTCTGATCAAGTCAATTTAGAAGTGTAATCAATCTGAGCGATATTCTACATTAATTGTTTAGATACCTACTAGGGTAATTGCTGAAAGCAAAGACATCATGCAATCTTGAAAAATGGATTGCAAAATTTGTACCGAATAGACGGACAATAGACAGACAGACGGATAAAAAAGCGCGTTAATAAAAACGTTGTAAAAATATTATGTATGAAGGCAACACACAAAAGCTTAGTACCTAAATAACTAACAAAACTAAACTAACTAACTACTAATATGCTTAGTTCGCAAGATTTAATTCTTTTTGCATTAAATTGTTAAATAAGCACTTACATGTAATAGTAGTAGATCCAACAGACAAACTATGTATATAGTTTTGTTGGACATTGTATTATATTATAGACCTTATTATGTACCTTTAACTATATAATAAATTAATAAAGTAGATTTTTTGTCCATTTTAAATGACCTCCTTGGTGTAGGGTGGCTAGTACTACGAAGAAGTCAAGCTGTATCTCTGGTTTATCCCACCGGAATTAGATGAAATGGGGCTTAGATTTTAAGTTGAACCTCAAGCTATGAAACTTTGAAAACCACATCAGAATTCGTTCAGTACTTTTTTCATGTTGGTAGTCGAATAAAGCAAACTTTATAAACAAACAAATCACTACATAACTTTTTGAACACACATCAATCCGTGGAATTACGGTCGAGCAATTCAAGTCATGTAATCAGTCACACATTACAAATATGTACGGAACTCATCCATCACACGGCGACAGCTTGTTATTGGGCTACTATTGCATATTCTGCTACAATACTAAAACTAACAAAATATTTCAGTGTTGTCTGCTGACTCTTTACACGATTTTTAGGGTTCCGTACCTCAAAAGGAATAACGGAACCCTTAGAGGATCACTTTGTTGTCCGCCGTCAGTCACCGGACCTTAAGTGGAGACATCTGCTCATAGATGGCGCCATTGGCAGTATGCAGTAGCGCCATCTATGATCATATTTCGGAACCCTTAGGGCGCGAGGCATACTCGCACTTGTTCGGTTTTTGTTTTATTCTAGTGTTTTTTTCTCCAACTAGCTGACCCGACAGACATTGTCCTGTCCCTGAATAAAGTCTTGAGTTCCTACAAAAATCCATTTTAAAAATCACTCTCAGTTTTACCCGTATTTTCCAATGTTCCGGACAATTTTTTAATTTATTGTTTCTTTAATAAACTTGAAACTTGAAAGTTTTCTTAGGCCCGTATTACAGAACGATGCTCGAGCACAGATATCTGCTTGAGCATAGAAGTCAACCAATCAAATGGCTTTAAATGTATGCTCGAGCCGAGATCTGTGCTCGAGCTTCGTTTTGTAATACGGGCCTGAGTCTAAAAACCTTGTTCGGACTATGACACTCCGAATAAATTCAAAACATAAAAATTTAGTTTTTGTAACTTTTTCTAGACTTTTTGCGATAGGTATTCACGCGTGATAGATAGATTTATTTAGTTAAGATGAAATTTTTGTTTTAATACGGACTGGGATGTGTAGAATTTGCGGTATCGGGAAAAACGGCTTCCTTCAGTGCACACATTAGGCCTTTTGATTTGAAAGCCTCACGTACACTTTTGTAAGTTGTTTTGTGTGTTTTTCAAAATGGTGCGAAAATCCAATATAGTTTTCAATAGCCATGCTTCTATAGGCTGCGGTTGTGACAAAACTTTCGATTTTCTACGTCTATACAAAGTTCAATAAGTAGGTAAGCTTATATTTAATAACAAGTAGGTAAGCGTTGAATTTTTGTGGCAACGGCTAAAAGGGATACTTTTTTGAAATTAGTCAGTCGTAGTCTTTATTGAAAGTTCTGGAAACGGGTTGGGTGGTAACCTCAGATCATAGAAACAAGGAGGTATGCCATCATAGCAAGTTAGTACGGGAACAACTGATGCCACTTTTAGTACATTTTTCGACACAATTACGCGCATAATTAAGCGCTCCTTGTGAATAAAAAGATCTTCCACGCATTGAACATTCCGCACACCCTCAATCTAACACTGTTAATCGTCACTCAACACTAGCACTAAACTAAAACACTGTATTTATACCATCGATCGTGTTCGGTTCGTGGCCAGCGCGTACGTTTTTAATATGAGCAATTTGCTCAAGATCAGGCATCAAGCTCGATAGCGCCTTGGCACATCTCTTTGTTTCTTTGACCTGAGGTGGTAACCTTTCTATTTAAACAAACCTTAGTGAATTTTTGTTCTAGTGACTAGTCTCAGTGGGATTTTCTTTTATGAATATGACTTACATGTTCTTTTTCATCAATGAGTCCTTCATCATTTTCATCAACTTTACTTTATAATTGTACATTGTGATATGTGTCAGCAGTAACGTGATACCAACTTTAGCTGATTTTATTAATACCTTTCATTACTTCCTTTCCATTTGAAATGCCTACATTAATTTTGGATACGCAAATTGCGAAAAACAAAAGGGAAATGAAATTAATTAGATTATGGTGTTAATGTAATAAGGAATTCGAGTTTGAGATTAACCAGGCAGTATTTTCTTAGACATTTCTTTAATAACATGACATAACATGCTGAAAGAGCTCTCTTTTTACAACAACTTCTTTTTTATTTACTTTGCGTTTTTAGTTTTGTATTAAATTATTAGATTCCTACCTAGAATGATTTTGGTTAGTTATGTAATAGGTATAAGAAGCGAAATAGTTTAACGCTGCAATCTGCTATTTTAAAGAAGACATTAGAAAAAGCCTAATAAAGTGCAAGCTACCAATGTTTTATGGGTTTAATTCAAAACTTTTGTTTTTTTTTTTAAATATAAAATCAGTCAATATAACTTCCATAATAGGTAATTATTATTTTAGGGATAAACAATGTCTTCTTCAATCTTTTAAGAAATTATCAGGATAAAAATTATCATAAACTATTTTTATCTAAACATCTTCAGAGCTAACAATAATAAACTCTGAAGTTATTTTTAAGTGAAGCTAAGATGAGAACATTGATAATAAGGCCTGCGGACTGCACAATGCCGTCCGAAGAACAAAGTCTCCCGATCTAGATAGTGCACATTGAACAGACACGGCACGTTTACATGTGGAAACGAGATTAATGAAAAAAAAAAACTAGAAAACGGTGTTTTTAAACCTAAACCTTTTGTTAAAGTTGTACCAGTTGGAAAATCAGATTTGCACAAATCATTTCAAACTTTATTTCCACGGTTCGATGCCTACAAACAAACATTTTAAAGAATCGAAGTTGGTTATTCGATTATTAGTTATTGTAGGGCCGTTTTTTCAATCGTAAGATAACTTTATCCAAGGATTAATTTGCTTGGTTTTTCTATGCATTTCTTTATGGAAAAACCAGGCCATAAAGAAATACTTACTATCGATCTCGTTTTGGCGTTGTAGGTACCTACACTATGTAAAAATTACGTGTGTTTTTATAATTACAATATCTGTATTAATGTGATCTGCATCATCATATTCTACAATTACTACATACAATTATTATTATCAGCAATAATCAGCATTATTCAAATATCAGTACAATATTTTGTATTTGTACATAATTTATTCAATTCCTTCCATACATTGTTACACATTATCAAGACCAGTAGGTCCTCATATTTATTAGGTCACCGGTAACTTAATATTACATGTTTTTCAATATAACCGACTGTTCAATCGCAAAGAATCTCACAAAAGATACTGCGGGGGTGGCCAATTTGTCGAGATCCGTCTAAAAGATCCGAACACAAATCATTTTGACACGGCCATCTCGTTATGTTTTGCAGAAATCGATATGCATATCTTTGGTAACCTTTAATGTTACAAGTACAATGTTACAGTTACTAAACATGTCATCGGTTAGTGATTAGATAACTGAATTGTTTAATTAATCTATTTTTGATGTCACGATTAGTTCCTGATAAGGTACACGACCTAAATGGATTAAATTATCCACGTTGTCTTGTTGGGTGCAGGAAACTGGTGTTAGAAAGGGTTAACATCATTATTTGACGACTAAGTACATACAAGGCGTGCTATCGGCACTACCCAGGCGGCAAAATCGGTTGTTAGCAAGTAATATTCAGCAAATAATGCCGAACGGAATGCGCCGACCCAGTTATGTGTATAGCACCACTTACTTTAGATTTTTCTTATAATCATCATCCGTCTCTAATCTCACTCTAGTAGGTGACAAATAGAGGCACTTTCAGCAAATTCTGTTTTTGTCACAAACAATTTATTCTCTCGTCATGAACAACTTCCGTCCCTCAATAAATGCTATGAAAAACAAACACAAATCATTATGTATCATCTAAAAATCAACCGTTATATCAGCACATAAGGAAAGAAAACACTATTCCAAATTCAAATTTCAAAACTCATCCAAAAAATACAGTTAAAAAGTGCGCAAATTTAATTTGCTCTACGTTGTAACTCGCAAACTCGAAGACCATAAACAACAATATTAAAGAATTCATTAAGCGCCCAAATCGTCTCCGAATTGTAACAAAACAGACATTACAGAATTTATGGCTTACCGTCGGGGTTATGGGCAATTTTATGAATAACCGTTTATGATTATTGTTCTGAAATCTGTAGGATAAAAACTATTTTGTTGATTAGTCGGCATTTATGGCGCAATTAATATTATCTTGTGAATCATTATGATACCAATCGTTTTAAGTGAAAAGCAATCAAAGCGATGTATTAAAATTCTAGGAATTGGTTTGCAGTAAAATATAGGTAATCTAATCTAAGCTATATTGTATTATCTAAAACTAGCTGCCCTTGCCTCGCACGGGTGCAATCTACTGATGTGGCGACATGTCGAAAAATCGTGGTTTCTGTTCAACTTGTCTATCCTGAGGCTCTAGACAAGTTGTTTTTCTGTTAGCGTTCACGCCAAACGGTAAGCACAAAATGTATGGCAATGACATTACCTGCGGAAAAGTCACGTGACTCACAAATGTCATTTCCATACATTTTATCCGTAGCGTTTGACGCTAACGCTAACAGAAAAGTAACTTGTCTAGGGCCTCTGTACCGACACGCCGTGTGATATCACCGTGAGAACTGCCAATTTGTTTGCGAACGTTCGAGCGAGAATCTCACCGTGACATTCTCTAGAATAGATAGGCCTACTAAATTAAAATTAATGTATTACATACATAAACCTTCCGGAATAAATTCTCTAAATGATGGTGAAAACCGCATTATAATCCAAATCACTAATATAAGTATTTTAAGTATCAAAGTAATCATTTCTGATTAAAATACCTACATACATTTTTCAACTTTCATGATTTGGTATTCGGTATTCGGCCGAAGTAGCCGAATAGGCCGAATACCAAATAATAGCTAAAAATACGAGGCATCTCTACACGTAACCTATTGATTAAACAATTACATCATAGCTTATCTAGCTACTATCTTATCTATTCATTTCTTCCACGCTCTTTCACACCAAGTTACTGAATATTAACTCAAAAGTTAATCTCTAAAGGTTAATTTACAACGAACTTCTCTTTCAGCTATAAATCACAATTATAAAGTTTCTACTCAACTTTTGCTACGAAACTGGAATACGATATCGAAATTGTTTTTGTTATATCAGAATCAGAATTACTATTAGGATGTGATTTAGGGCACTTAGGGACAGGCTTAGGCCTCCCCCACCACGCCCCAGTGGGGCAGAATGGGCTAAAAAACTACTAAGTATAGATAAGATAAAATACAGTTTATAAGTGCAGTGCTAAAATATTTTTTTATTATTTTTACTAAAAACCCGTTTCCACAGTTTATCTGTGGAACTGGGAACAAGACAATATTTATTCATTTACTATGTACTGAAACAGTGCTACTATTTTTATTTTAAATGTCGGCTCATAATAAAGAATTTCTTCTGTGAATTGGCAAACCCCTCTTTGTTTTCGTTTATAGTAAACGGTGGACGTTCAGTACCATAATATCAGCCCTGTTTATAAACTGTCCCACTGCTGGGCACGGGCCTCCTCTCAGAGTGAGAGGGGGTAGGCCATAGTCCACCACGCTGGCCAAGTGCGGGTTGGCAGACTTCACACACCTTCAAGAACTTTATGGAGAACTCTCAGGCATGCAGGTTTCCTCACGATGTTTTCCTTCACCGTTAAAGCAAGTGATAATTAATTTCCATAAACATCTTAATTAAAAAATAGATAGAAACTCTAGTAGGCATCGTACATAATCTATTATAGAGGAATTTATTCATTATAGTACTTAAAATAATTCTGGTGTATCGTGGTCCTTATGAAGAAGGCTACAATATCTAAATTAATTAAGAAAATAACTCAAGCGATAGTTTCTTACGATGCAAAATCTTCAGCATTTTGTAATCTAATGTAAATTTGATAGGTGGTAAAGTTGAAGAGGCAAAAGTTCTAAAGTACTTAGATTGATAATTTGAGAATTTAATCTTTTTCATCTAAAATGTGACATAGTCAATTAGTGGAATATTAAAATAGAGAACTCATTCGAATACAGTCTCATTTTCTTGTAATATAGTTAATTGGAATGCGGCTAGATTTTAACGTGTTTAAACCATACAAATCTTAAAACAACACTATTACGAAACTCTCTTCAATATTAAAGCTCTTAAAACCATTTTTAGTAAAAAATATTCTAAGAATTCCAGCATGCAGTTAAAACTGAAATAATTTAAAGAGAAATAAACTGTCGGACTTCGAATCTTTCTGAGGAACAAAGCGACCGACTTCCACAAAGCTTCAATATCATAAAACTTTGAAAAGTGAGACTTTTCTTTAACTGGGTAACAGCAGTGACAGTAATTTTACAGATTTAATAACTTACCTTTTATGCATACAATAATAAACCTTTTAAAATAATAATAAGTTTATTCGTGGGGAATGAAAACATTACAGTTAAATTATAAATTGAAACTTATAATTAATTTATTTTAATTATATTAATTTAACCGTATTAAATTATTATAAAATAAACTGATGTATGTAATAATGAATATGATAACAACTGCAATAGTTCAACAATATATCGCAGTTATTAGTTACGAACTTCTGATTAAAAATAATAATGACAAACAAAATAATAAAAAAACAAACTGAGTAGGGTACCTAGTGACAGAACATTTAAAACAAAACTAAATTCAATTCTGCCAGCTAGTTTTGTAGTTGAAACTAGACTAGAACACAAAGGTGCAAACGAAGGCAAGAGGGGACAGGTATAGGAAGGGTTCATGCTGCCTAACGAGCGCAGAGTTTTTTGCTTCAGGCTAGCGGGACACTTTAACGCTTTGTACGTAGTAACTGTAATAGTAAGGTAGTATGTCACCGATAGTGAATCTTTAAACGAATGACAGTCAACGTTCAAAGTCTTTTGGTTGATATGGTGATTATGATGAAGTATGAAAAACTAGAAACAATAATAATGTCGATAATTAAAAGATTTAGAACAGACAACTTTGTAATTTGTAATTGCAAATCATAGCAATGATTTATATTATGAAATTACATTTTATGAAGTTATAATATTACCAACTTGTATTGGCACATGTTATTGATCATCAATATACCTACCTATATAGGATTATTCAAACGAGATGCATTATTATCAGAAAGGAAACTGATACAACTTTTGATTCATCTGAAAAGTTGTAATCGATACAAAGTCAGTTTAAAATCCGTTGCGGCCATATGGCTATGTTGTCGCATGTGATTTCCTTTATCACAATCATGTCATTGTTCAGTTTTACAAGATTATAGTGAACCATAACGCAACACTCAGTCATGTGTATGATTATTACGTCACCGATTTTCATAAAGTCTTTAAAATTAGATTATCCTTTTTTATCAAAATCTACCGGTTTACATAGAAAATTACGCTCCAGTACCGAATGTATTCGAATGGACCCATAATTCTGAATTATATCTAAGACTTTCTAGCTTAGGGTAGCTTTACCGCATGGCTCGGCTATCTGAAAATTGTTAGTAGGACCTTTAGTACCGTTAACGGTGACTAAAGGATTAGACCTGGAACAGTCAGCTCTTTTCACATGTGAAATGATGGAGTAACTAAGCAATTAAGGCCAGTAAGCCACTAACTAGTAAATCTTAGTTACTCCGTAGTTTTAGCGATAAATGTCTAGTTCACGATAATACATATTATTACTCAAAGCAACAAGATACAGTAGCAGTATCCGCTTGATTTGCAACACGGGTAATTTATGTAACTACAACAACACTCGTTTCCGACGTTTTTAATAGCGAAAATTTCATAAATGTTATGCCTACCCAAAAAATGACGCCGTAGTCGTCTGATATTTAAGTTACTTAATGTAAATGAAATTGTTACCTACGTAGGCAATTTCCCCAGAATTTGATCTCCAAATAGCTAAGTTGCGAGTATGGCAAATAATTCTAATTATCTATTAAAGACTTCTGTTTTGTAATACTGTTGCAGGGTACACTGGTCCTTTCGCAAGCAAGATAACGTTATTGTATTTTGTCTTTGCTTGAAGACCCACACCATAGTCCATAAGGTTGTAATTAGCCACGGACCTATGTAGCTTTTTACACCACTCTGTGGTTACTTTTTTAACTTATAGTGGTCCGTCCACAAGTAAAATAATACCGAACTCTTCCTTATTCGTATTCTTAATAACTAGGCCAAAACGTCAACTTGAAAACAATGAACAGGCTTGGAATGCACCCAATCAATTTTGCTAAAATGTTTCTTCATCTTCTTTGGCAGCATTCTTACTTAGCCTATTGTCTACCCAGCGTTTATTTGTAGATTCATTATTTTTAACGACTTGAACCTTTGCAATTAATTATTTAATTATTTACAAAATGGGAACAAACATAATAATTGCTGTTTTTCTTGAAAGGTCAATTAAAAGTTAATAATGTTCATTTGTTTTTTAGGGTTCCGTACTTCAAAAGAAAAAATGGAACCCTTATAGGATCACTTTGTTGTCCGTCTGTCAGAACCATGAATGGAGCCATCTACTCATAGACGGCGCCATTAGAAGTATGCAGTAACGCCATCTATGATCAAGATATGATATATCTACTATGATGTAATAGCGGCATAGATGGCGCTATTGCATATTTCGGAACCCTCAAGGCGCGAGTCGTACTCGCACTTGTCCGGTTGTTTTTTTTCATGAACCTCTCTAAGGTTGGTCTTGTTGATTGGGGCTTCTAAAGCAATTAACGGACATAAATTCAGTCCCATTCATCTAAGAATATTCTAACATAGTACCTAATCAAATCTATCCTGGAAAGCGAGACACATCTTCAACTTAGTCAGGTGCGAGTGCTTCCACTATATCTCAGATCATAGAAAAAAGGAGATATGCCATCATAGAACATTAGTACGGGAACCACTGTCGCCACTTTTAGATCAGTTTGCGACACAATTACAAGCGCTCTTTGTGAATATAAGATCTCGAACACATAAAAAAATCCGCACACCCTCAATCTAACACTTTTTTACGTCACTCAGCACTAGCACTAAACTAAAACACTATATTTATATCATCGATCGCGTTTGGTCCATCGCCAGTGTGTACGTTTTAATTGTGGTCAGTGTGACCATACTAAGGCGTCAAGCTCATTAGCGCCTTGGCACATTTCCCTTGTTTCTATGATCACTTGTTTCTCACTATATTAATAGGGTTACAAAGTATGAATGAGAGCCACAGCAAATAACCACGTGGCCTTCCAACATCTACATCTCGAAAATTTACTCTACCTTATCGAGTGGCCGAATCTGTTACATGTTACACCACTAATCGAGTCGCCCTCTAATTACTACATCGAGAGCTTTGTCAATATTCCGCTTGATCGATTACATAATTATGATAATGCTTGGTAGATTACCGTTACAATGCTTGTTTTACGAATTAGTGGGTGCTACCGTATTTTGGTTTGTATACAAGGATACGTACGTATACGGTTGATGCGTGGGTTTTCACTTGTTATTACTGAAATTCCATGAATTGTATTTTTTCTTAGTATTTTGCTTCTGCGAACCATGCAATAATGTCGTTGACACCGAGAAATATAATATGCTATAAGTCAATAACACTAATATGAATGCGATAGTTTTTGTGTATTTGTTACACCATCATGCTGAAACGGCTGCACAGATTTGGATCAAATTTATCAAAAAGGTAGCCTGGGACCTCGAGAAGCACATAAGGTACTTTTTGTTTAATTTTACGCCGACAAAGTCGCGAGCAACAACTAGTTTGATAATTATGAGTAATAAATTCTCCTCAGTGATGATCAGCAAATATGTAGATGTATTGCTCTTGTTGTTCTGTTGTTACAACTGTGAACCGGAATCTAATTTGCATCATCAGTACCTACTATCATTCCATACTCATATTATTATATCCTTGCTATGTAGGTACTTGTACGTCAATTTGGAACTCGGTTTCTACAAGGTAATGAATGTAAACCAAGTGTAGATTTAATTTAGGAATTGTGGGATTAATTTTGGCTGTTTCAAGTGGGTACTTCAGGATTATAAGCATAATTCAAGCTTCAAATTCCGTCAAAGTTAATTTTATTGTGTTAAACTTTACCTATGTAAATTCTGTTCGAAGGACTCATGATATATAAATATGATATATCTATAATCTTTGATATCCTAAATGCTTTTAAAGCATCAACTCAGAAAACTACGCGTATCAAATGTGTGACACAAGTTATTAAAAAAATCGATATAAGTATAAACATCTAAAGAAATTGACGAATCTCATAAGAAATAAGATGAATCGGATGAAAGTACAAACATCTTCATACTCAGGAGTGTATAAATAAATTGTAACGGTCCAGTTACAAAAAAATCAAGAAAACTAACTTTCGAGCACAAATTGGCCCAACAGATTGCATAATAAATCCTTAAAAATGTTGACTTTTAAAGACCAATTAATATAAAACTTTTAAGAAAATCAAGTACAAACTGGGTCAGCAGTCTGCCTACGTAAGAAAGTATCATTTCGAGTACTTTTTCTCAACTATTGAATTAATTTGAAGTTTAAATCGTACAAGAGGCATTTTGTATGTAAATGTTTACATGTGTGCACTACTTACCATTTTCTTTTTCATTGCAGTGTATAACAAACAGTAGGTATGAATCTTATTCCTAACTGATCCTAACCATACTCTATACCTAGTTCGAATGATTTACATAGATGTAAAAATATGTCACACTAAAAATTTGAAAGAAGGGCCGTACCTACCTACTTACGACAATTGTTCCGGTCAGTAAAAATCTTAAGCATGCAAAAATTTTATACACTGCCTAAGAGATCAAAAATCTTGTCCTTTAGATCAGTATTTACTCGCTAATTAAACTACACAATATCTTGTGCATTCTATAAATTGAACATGGAAACTAAACCAACAAATCCCTTGTGGAACTATTGTTATTGCCTAAATGCGAGAATATTCCACTCAATGAACAGAGCAACTCGGAAGAGCATATTCAAATTCATCCTCATTTACTTAAAACCTTTGAAGTTTATGTTCAGCCGATTAATCAAGTCATAGACTCTAATGATAATAAGGAAGTTATTTCACCTAGCGTAATTGCAACAAATCATTCCAAAACATGCTCTTCCTTGGTATAATTCGATCTAGGTCCATTAAATTCTCTTAAATAAACTCTCTTAAATACAGTGCAACAAACTTAGGCTGAGGCCACATAAGACCGCGATTTGCGATGCGATTGGAAAAGCGTAACCAGGCAAACATGCTGTGGCTACATAATCCGGCGTTCACGTGGCTGCATTACACAAACTTAAACTGCGTAGGTACAAATCGCCCACCGCGCATCAACTATACGCACAATGAAGCTATGGTCCGTTTTTTTACAATCTAATAAGAAGGTAAACAAACAAGTTAATAACTTGTTTAGTGATGTCCAATCGTAGTGCCAATTAAATAATTGAACGATTCGATTTTATCAATTGAATAAGTTTTTTTTTATTTCAATTGATTTTATTGATCTACGACCTAAAAAAGTGTTTGATTGCGAATAAATTTCACATTGTTTTAAACATATAGAAAAAACGATTTATTAATCGATTACAAATATTTTAATTGAATAAATTGAACTATGTTTTTCGAACAGCACTCAAGATAATATATGATTTTTTATCTGTATTCTAACCTCACTTTTCATCTAAGAAAGTCTAGGATATTTCTTCTTTTTTTCAAATACAATTATTTAATGCTAATCAAACGAATGTTGTTGGAAAAAGTGGTGAGGTATCAAGCTGAAACCTTAAAAATACGGATTGATGTGTTACGAATTCTATTTAGTGAGTGTTTGTGTGATCATTATATCGAAATTGGGTTTGTTTACCTTCTTATTAGATTGTAAAAAAAACGGACCTTACATATGTATATATTTTGCGGTACTATTAACCTAATCATGCAAGATTTTTTTTAACTAATACTCGCTGCTAAGATGATGTAGCCAATGTCTTGCGTAATATCGCTTTGAATAATCAAGGATTTCTGGTAATATTTAGCGTGCAGTCTAGCCATACATGTGAATATTATTTGTTTTAATCGTATAGGTATCGCAGTTCGCATCGCGGCCTTATGTAGCTTCAGCCTTATAATCAATGCAAATTAGTCCCATGTAAGTTGCGGTCAAAGCTGTTTGTATAATGTTCAACCTAATAGACTAGTAAGCGAGCGAGTCTATTGAGAGGCTTAAGCTAATTATGCAGCAAGCTTATTCAAGATGCTAATACAGGTAGATACTCCTAAAGTTGGGACGCGAGTACAATAGACAGGCTTGTTAGATTAGTGGAATAATTTGAATGATGGTAATGTTAGTAATTTGTCAGGCTCGAATAAGGAACTTAAGTAACCTAACGATAAAGTGACAAGTTTATCCATTCAAGAGGCGATGAAAAATTGTTCAGCGGATGCGACTTATTATCCTCACTAAATGATTAATATTTGTGGAAGATCCAATCGAATTATTCATTTTGATTGCTTAAGACAAGATTTAGACAATCAAATTAACGCAGATTTCTTATATTCGACAAAAGGTAAAAAAACAGACGAATGACGCAATACCGTAGGCACTGTTTGATAAAATCAGTACCGACGTGTTGAGTTCTTGACATTTTCCGATGTATCAGATAAAGACTTCAAAATCTACAAAACAACACCAGTGTACATTTGTAAAATGGCAAACAATTTATGCCTCCCACTAAGCCTTTTGCGACCGATCGGCGGGACCAGCCGACTGCAGAAATCTGTTCGTAAGCCCCACTTGGAAATGTAGGTGAAACCTGGAACTATTAAGTGGAAACAATCTTTTATATAAATTACTATAAAACTAAACTTGAATGGAAGCTAAAGTTTCTACAAAAGAGTTCGTAAAACCTTTTGATAAGGTACTGTGTGTCGCTGTTAAATGTAATGGGGCAGAACGTTGATAAGGAAATGGGAAAGAATACGTACGGTAATACATTTTTAAGCACATACTCTGTCAATATATTTTATACATTGATTTTATCGACGTGAATGGAATACACAATTTTATCGATCAACTCAATCACTCCGAAATGTAGGGTTAAGTCTGCTAAATTAAGTCATTAATAATCAACATGACAGTCTAATTTAATATCATAATTAACCTGTATTCTACCGGTACACCTGAAGCCTAAATTAATTTATTTCAAGCTCATAATATTTTATAAAACGAGCGATATATTTTCATCAACGGATAATCGTAATTTAGGATAGTATTACAAAACGATATTCAAGCACAGATCTCGCCTTGAGCCTAGATTTCAAGTTATTTGATTGGTTGAAACTAGTTTTAAGTAAACCTTAGTAAATAATGATGTTTTTTTAAGAGCACTGAATACACCTACATTGTTATATAAAATTTTCTTTCTTTCTTATATTTCACTTATCTTCAGAATGGTTAACATGGTCACCATTTTGTATCAACCAATTCAACTGTTTTCACACATAGCATAATCGGCCTATAATGTTCCCACTGCTGGGACACAGGCCTCCTCTGTGAGAGGGAGTGGGCCGTAGTCCACCACGCGGGCCCAGTGCGGGTTGGTGGACGTCACATGTCTTCGAATTTTTGGTTCTAGGACATGCCGATTTTCTCACGATGTTTTCCTTTACCGTTAAAGCAAGTGATAATTAATTTCTAATACGCACATAACTTCGATAACGAACCATTCGCCGTGGAAGGCAGATAGTTAAACTAGTGGCTATCACTGCTGTCGTTTTCACACAGGTAACACAAAATAGTATATTATGCAATTAGTGAATAAAGGACGGATTTAAAGCGAGGGCCATAGATGAATCACGAGCTAGTGAAGGATTCTAACGATTGAATCACGACCGTAGGGAGTGATTCATGATGATTGAATCACGAGCGTAGCGAGTGATTCAAGTGTTAGAATCCTGAGCGACGCGAGCGATTCATGGCCCTCGATATAAATCCGTTTTATTCAAGAGTTGCATACTATACTTTATACCATGACTACGAGAAAAAGAAAGATTTAAGTGAAAATATACATATAATGAAGAAAAAGTAAAGTTAAATTGGCTTTGATGTAAACCAGCCGTGATTTTTTGGGTAGCAAGCTTTCCACCTTTCCACTATATCGGCCGCCCTCTCTTTCACAAACTCAGGTGTTAACACATCTTCATCACTAGAATGCATTTTTAATCGATTAGAACAACACTAAACAAACACAAAATTAAAGATTAAAGTAACACTAAACTTTGTGTTCGTACAACTTACAGTATTAAAAATAGCGCCAATTTACTAAGGACGGCAAAGAACACAAAACAGTTTTTATTCTAATGCTAAACTCCTTGTCGAAAATGTCGACCAATCAAATTGAATTTAGAACACATCAATATAGGTCGAATACACAGATTACACTTACACTAGATACGGCAAGCCACGACCAAGCGTGCCCTGCATGTTCGACTGTTCGTACTAAAAAAAGTCTGTTAGCTCAGTGACGCTTAGTGATTGAAACAATTCTGTTTACTCTGAGCACATCACTAAATGGCTGGGGTGAAGTTATCGTAGGTATAAAAAAGATGACACGTTCGGTTTTCATACAATCTAATAACGTGCCGCATCTAGCATAGGTTCTTTAAATCTGTGGTCGAATACATAGGTGTGTTCCATTTTCAAACATCAAAACAGTGAGTAAAAGTGCTTTTTATTCACTGTTTTCAGTGAATAAAATAAGCTTTTTAGAGGGGGAATGGTATAAAGATAATTACACCATGAAACGCGACAAGTTTTTACACTTTATCCCAAAATTGAATAATTGTTCCGTTTTAATAAAATGCATTGTATTAACGTTGACTTCGTTAAAAGAGTTTCCGTTTATTTTATTTTTCTTCATCAGTAGTAGGTACCTATTATATTATTTTTGTTATAGTTTTCACAACATTTAGAGAGTTATAAAATTGATTAACAATTTTTTTTTATAATATATTTTTTTAATAAACCCAATACAATTTTATTTTATTATAGTGCTACTGTTGATTTTACTGTTTCTTGATCCTACATTCCACATTTTTTTTGTGCTATTTCCATCAGGATAAAACGCGATGTACCTAAATCAACAATATTTTCCCAAAAAATTGTTTCACTTACTGTGATCGTAATGCGAGTGTTGTAGTTGATTTTTGAGACTGTATTTATAACGTTAATATTTTCTTGTTCCAGGATGGTGCGAGCAACCTGCCTGCTAGCGAGCTGCGTGCTCATGACCCTGCTTCTCATCATGCCCGCCTCTGCTTACCCCAGGTAGTGGTATAATATACAATTGGACATCTCCTTCAACCAAACAACCAAATGTTTTATCTATCTATCTATCTATCTATCTATCAACCTTACATTTTTATCTAACCCGAACAAAGATTTAAATTGTAGATGTGCCCTTACTGAACTTACATCACGTGAAGATATATTATGTCCTTATTGAGACGTGTGAGCTCACTAATTAGACAGCGAACGATAGTGTGCAATATTCAGTATGAGAGAGCGAGACAATACTATATTTGATACTTCAGATGTCATTGAAATCGACATTGGTAACATGACCATATTTTGACACGGTAGGGTGCATCCATGGAATGTGGGTGCATCTACGATTTAAATCGTTAAACTCGGAGCAAGATTCTGCGTGAAATAAAAGTTTGACTTATCAAGTACAAACATTGTAGCTATAAACTTAGGTACTCGTGTGACAGACGTTTCCGGAGAACAACATCATTTATTATTCAGAATCTGGAACAATCACAGTAAGATATATCAGTCAGAATTTGATACATACTGCTGTCTATCGGCTAGACAGAATTCCCCATTGACAAATAGTTAAAGCAAATGGATCTTACTGAATCTTTTATCGTTTGCGATAAATTAATGCCCATAATAAAGTGGAATAAGTTATTAGCAAAGATCATAATATAAGTTTAGTTCTCAATATTAACATCGTCATCATTAAAAAAAGATCCAATATGACGACTGCTGGTTATAGAGCGTCCTCAAGCATCGTCACAACGACCGATTCTGCGCCATCCAATACTAACAACAATCTTCTAAACTTTCAGTCCAAGCAACTACTTCCGTGAAGAAGGGCAATACGAACCAGAAGAGATCATGGATATGCTGAACCGCCTCGGCAACCTCATTCAGATGGAACGCAAAATGGAAAAGTAAGTTGACGGATTATCATTATTAAACAAGACAAATGAGATTCAGACACAAATAAATGTATAGGAAGGTCGAAACTTGATGAAGTTACAGACACAAGTATAGGTAAATGTGTTGAATTCCCAAATAAATATAATTCAAACGCTACCAACATTTGTAACAAAAGTGAATTCTCATTAAAATGACGATAACTTCCCTTCTAAGCTGTAATTTGCTTTTTGGAATTTCTAGTAAAACCGACCTATTAAAAAAGATTCTTCAAATTACATATCCATGGTAACGGTGCTATATTCAAAGCTGAACCTCTCAGTGTCATGTTTTTTATCGATTCCAATGCTCTGCATGATTTGGTGGATTTCAGTTTCAAAATCTCCATTTGTAGTGAAATACGATCATTAATTAATATTCAGTTGTTTTATTACTTGTTGAATTACTTATAAATGACTGAATTAGTACCTACTTATAAAATATTAAAAACGCTACTTCAGTTAATTAAAATCCTAGAAAAAAGTTATGGGAATAAAATTAGTCATTACATTATCTGGGAACTTTTTATAAAGGCAACTAATCACTTATTCTGTTTATGTTATTTATTCAAACATAATGTATTCTGCTGTATTATATAATTTATTGACTATGGTAATTTTATCACCGTCTACATTTAATTTATCATCTTCTACTCGTGTAATATCTGTTTTTATCTCTTTGCAGCTATAAAGAAGATATTACTAGGTACGTCTGTACGTCGTACTTAGGTTAACTTAGATTAGTGTGCTTCTTTATTATTTATACCTTTTAAATTTTAATTGTGATAAAATTAATTACAATTGAATGAGTTTCATGCATGAAGTTATTCTTATTGGCTTGGATTATGTTTATTCGTAGTGCTTTAGTCTTTAGTACGAGACAAGTTAATCTTTTAGCGTTACTATATTAGCTACTGTACCTGCCAGCTTCTTCATCGCTTGATTATACGGTATAAGTAGTCATATCTTTATTAAAGAGAGAAGCTCTATAGTTGTACAGTTTTTCTTATATTACTAATAGAACCCTCTTTACCCACATATTTTTATTGATGTACCCTAGTCGTCAACTAAATCAACATTCAAGGCAATTATGGAAATAGATCAATTTTACCAAACAGCCGTTCAACTGACTGTTTAGTATTAGATATCAAATACATTTCTTCATTTTATTATGAGGGCCGATTTTTTCATTTATCAAAAAATTTAACTATGTTTGACAGATTTTGTATAAAAAGAACTGTTAAAAATTGAAAATTATTTCATAATGAAAGTTATCTGACGATTGAAAATACTACTCTGAGTACCGTATTTATAATATTATTTTCTGAAGAAACAATTGGCTACCGTAAAACAAAAGCATTAGGTATAATAACAATACTATTGCCCTTGCCCTTACCATGTAGTAGATGAACAGTAATATGGCATTATTCCCTAGAGCCTCTGATTTGAACCTCGATAACCCCCTGTAGTACCTATTTGTTATAGGCAGTAGATCGCTGGTTAGCTAGACTATTTTATTCATTCCAAATTAAATAAGAAACGTATATTGAGGAAGTGTAAAACTCATTCTTGTTAAAAATCTGTAGATTTTTGGAAATACATATCTATACAAAATGTACCTGCTTATCTATTTGTGTAGCTAAAAAATTGCCTTAGTGAAGTATTGAAAATACCTGCTTAGCTTTTATTAATTTAGATTTAGGCACAAATAAGTAAAAACTGTGCGAAAAAAAGAAGCGAAATAAATAAACCAGGAAGAGCTTCAAATTAACTTACCGAATGAAAAAGCGGCTGAAAAACGAATTTGAAAAAAAATGTTCTGCAATTTGCTGTTGCAAGCATTTGTTTAGGCCTACATAAAAATGTTTCAAGCGCTTCCCGCGAAACAATTTACATTTCAGTGGAGGCATTTACATTAGTATCTCCGTCCACGTTTACATTGCAGTCAGCATTTGTACATTTTACATCGAAATTGTTGGATTACATGCTTTACCCGTCACAGATTTTAAAAGTGAATAATTATTTATCAATTGTCTTCTTTGTTACTATTACCTACTACAGACATTTTCGGTCATTTCTCCAGCGTATGACGCGGTATTTTTAATTTAAGCTTATTTGCCAATTTGGCTGGATTTATTCAGATGCACGGATTTTTCGTAGCATAATACTTAAATTTCTTGGTTAGATACTAATATTTCTATAGAAATCATGTGATGCGCCATGCAATGTTTGCGAATTGCAAACTAATAAAACTGCTTTTTGATCTGCTTCATAGGTAGTCAACTCCATTACTGTGTTTAACCATTTCTTTTTCTGTTTCCAGCGAGAAGCGAGCTCTTGACCTCGGCCTCAGCCGTGGATACTCTGGCGCTCTTCAAGCTAAGCACCTTATGGGACTCGCAGCTGCCAACTACGCCGGCGGCCCCGGAAGGAGGCGACGAGATGCCCAATAAACCCTTAGCATAACCACCGAATACTGCACTGAGGTGGACTACAATACTAACATATAACCTATACACACTTCTATATGCAGTAGTCAACTTCATAAGCTTAAGTCAATCACCATCTGGCTGGCTCCATTAAATAAACAAATCATCCATATAGGCTATAGTCAACTTTATTCAAATTAACGCTTAACGTGATATATTTCTAGTCAGAGATTTATTATAACATCGAAGTATATTTTAAAATGATGTATTTTAAAATGAATTATATGGTCTGTTATTTGCTTGAAACGATTCCAACTCAGTCATAGTAATTTGATTGTATCTCTAAGACAGTTCTGAAAATATTTTTATGTAAGTCTTGTACTTAAAATTTCTAAATCGTTGTCAGTAGTGCAGATTCATTAAGAATATACATATTAGTTATGTGTTAAAATAGCTGTTTACTACTGATATAATTTATGAACTGCTTTTATGTAAACCTCAGAACAAAAAGATGTGGCCCTAGACCTTTTGTAGTTAAAGTTTTTATGAAAGAAAAAATATATATTTGACTGATTTTGATACATTTCTACGAGTCTGCTGTACCGAAACCTATTAATTCTAGTCATCACTAGTCATGTCGTACCTACTTACTTCATATTTTCATTCCATTTCGGTGTCAGTATTCCTTCAGTATTAAAATATCATTAACTATCTTTCAAATTGTGAGATTTAATCACGAATGTTGTCTTAAAAACGCTTAATATTATTGTAAATTAGAACCTACAGTATTCCTTAAGAAATTCCATCTCTAATATCTGTAATAGATTCAATGTTACCATTCCTATGTATGTACGTGGCAAATTAGTGAATAGATAAAAATTAAGTGATAAATACCTCCTGTCTAGAGTTTATTGTTAAAAATAAAGAGATATTCATATTTATATAAATGTGTTTATATTAACTTACTTCATGTTATATCTTTGTCTATATTACAAGTCTAACTTATTACTGCAATAACAAAGGCTTTTCAATGCAACCCCTGAGTACTTATATATAATTAGAACAAAAAACGCACACAAAAACTAAAGGATCACAAAAAAAAAACCGGACAAGTGCGAGTATACCTCGCGCCCTAAGGGTTCCGATATATGATCATAGATGGCGCTACTGCAAACTTCTAGTGGTGTTATCTATGAGCAGATGACTTCACTTATGGTTCGGTGACTGACGGCGGACAACAAAGTGATCCTATAAGGGTTCCGTTTTTCCTTTTGAGGTACAGAACCCTAAAAAGTAGCCGCAACATCACACACTAATTTATTATACTAACTAGATTGAAAACAGCGCCCTCTGTTGGTGATGCAAGTTAAAATTCTGGTTATGTTCACTAGTGACCTCTAGTATCTTATTACTACACTTTTTATACATTTACACAGAGTGAGCGCCACGTTATGACAACGTTTTAACAAAATTGTTTAGATGTCGCTACTGACTATGTTTTGTAATAATTTCATTTATTTTGTAATTAATACATTACCTAAGTAGCTTAAAGCCTTATACAATTTAAAAGCATTTAAAAAAATATTAATACAATGATTTCAAAATAATGAAAATGCAATAATTATTACAACTTAGTTGTAATAAATTGTAATAATTTAATTGCAATAATTATTACAACTTAGTTGTAATAATTATGCATAACACCAGGCTGTAGTTGTGTGGTTTCATAAATGACTCTAGGAACTCTTTCAAATTGTAATTATTAACGAAAAGAGAACACGTCATTGTTTTTGTAAATATTTTCCACTGTAGGTACCTATTCGAAAATTATCAATATGATAATGATTAGAATAGTCGTAGTACTTAGTAGTAGACAATAATTTTCAAGTCCTCTTCAGTATCCCGTATGGTCTAGTGGCTAAGATACCTGGCTTTCACCCAGGAGGCTCGGGTTCGATTCCCGGTACGGGAAAATCTTTTTTTTTTTACTACTTACTTATATTATTTTTTTTTATAAAAAATATCTTTTGCATAGGTGCCACGTATGTTAAAACAATTAGGTAGATACTTTTGCTTTTTAGAAAAAGAGAGCAACAAAATATTGATTCATCATAATCGTTTGCATTGGATGGAGCTAAAGAGCAGTGTCAACAAAGGTGGCACGAACAAATAAAAGCAAAAGCATCCAATACAACCAGACCCCTGACGCTGGCAACTTTCTTCCTACCACACCTTACTTAATGCAGTGTTCGGGGGTTGAGGGAGGTCAATGTCTATTGGACTGCATCGCTAGAGTGGATTGTGTATTCGGATGGATGCCCATACGTTTTTTCAACATGGCCGCCCTCAGTATTTATAGTTGCTCTTTATTTGAAGCATACGTTTTCAAGGTGTTAGACAAACAGATAGGTAATTGGACCAGCCGTCCTAGCAGACCACGATAGAAACGAGTTTTGTCTACAGTAGAATAGACAAATTGCCAGATTGTAGAAAGATTTCTACCGTTTTATGCATACAATGAAGAGAAGAAAATAAATGTTTCTATTCCTTAGTAGACAAAATTCTGATAAGGCAAGTACAGGTGGCTGCGTGCTTGGGCAAAGAGATAACGAGTCGGATAGAATTTTTTGTCTATTCTTTGGTAGAATAGAGATAGAAGCGGTCATGCTAAGCGTGCAGGCGCGAGGAATGGGTGCCCGTCCCCCTGACCGAAGCATTTTATTTTGACAAAAATTTTGCCTCGGGTATTTCCTATATTTATTATTCTTCATAATAAAGTTCACTTCGTAAAGTTACTTCTTTGGCATATAGGTATGAGGTACCTATCGCTTACGGCGACGAATTGTTCACACTCTCAGATCATAGAAACAAGGGAGTTGTGCCAAGGCGCTATCGAGCTTGGTGCCTGATCTTGAGCAAATTGCTCATATTAAAATGGTACGCGCTGGCGACGAACCGAACACGATCGATGGTATAAATACAGTGTTTTAGTTTAGTGCTAGTGTTGAGTGACGATTAACAGTGTTAGGTTGAGGGTGTGCGGAATGTTTAATGCGTGGGAGATCTTTTTATTCACAAGGAGCGCTTAATTATGCGCGTAACTGTGTCGAAAAATGTACTAAAAGTGGCATCAGTTGTTCCCGTACTAATTTGCTATGATGGCATATCTCCTTGTTTCTATGATCTGAGTTCACGCTTAATTTTAAAACGCGACACTGCTTCCGAATTTTTGTGCTTAGCACCTTACTGTTACCGTACATTGGGGTCGTGGGGTATAGCCACCACGCTTGGCAGACGGGTTCGTTATGGCATTATGATGTTGTTAGTTTCCAGATGGTAGGTACGATAAAAGAGTCGACAAAATTTTGTCGACGCTTTTATCGTGCATTTGTCTCGTAGGTATTCGCACGAGTAAGAGCGAGACAAAACAGTCGACAAAATTTGTCGCGGCGCGCAAGTTAGCCCGGCTGGACAGGCACTAAGTCATGATTCGGCGTGTCGAGAATTTTGGAACTAAAATTTAAAATTCTACGTGAACTTTAGTTATTATTTTATTATGTATGAACGAGTGCAGATGTTGTAACTAGGGACTCAAATAATAGCTAGCTATTAAACTGTGTCCTCCAAATAGGACTTATAACATTAATTTGGCCATTGCCTACAAATAACTGTATTTGAATTAGTTCGGAAATTCACACAATGTTATAGGTATTGATATTAAACACATATCCAATTGTATTCAGCTGTCGGCAAGTTCCCAAAGGGCTTACAAATCAAAAAAACTATTTCCCTCTCACGGCCAACTATTCCATTTCCTGAACCCATAGACATAAATATCCACAGGACAAGAAACGCTCAAAAATTTAGATTAGCTTTTTGGAAGTATGAAGGAGAATATTATACTTTTACTTATCTTTTTCCTCGTATAACGCTGTTACTGTTTAACACTGAGTCAAACTTTAAAGGTGGTGATCCATTGGTGAGCAAGAATACTGATACACTAACAAATCCGCGAGCCAAAAGTACCTATAAACCGCTTGTGGAACCTTAACAGAAAGGTTTGACTCGCTCACTGGTTTGTGGATGCTTGAAATCCTGAGACCGCAGTATAATACCCAATTACCGATCAAGACTGAATGTTAGGCTTGCTAATGGATCGCTGACGAGAGTCGGTGAGCCAACAAACTACGAGAACCTAATACCATAAGCTGCCGGCTCGCCAAAGTGCCTATCACAGAATGTCTTTTTTTACTAGAGTTTGTGGAAAAAGGGGTCAAAAGGAACGTGTTTCGCGTTCCGTGGGTATGATATGTCTATGCCTGAAACCCATATTGAATCTTGGCAACCGAAAAACCGAGTCATCGCGTTCCACTTCAGCTGATCTTTGTCGTTAGCCCACTTTCAGAATATTGGATTTATCCCCTTGACAGATTAGGAGACTAGAAAGTTATTATTAATAACATTTTTAGGGTTAGTTTAAAGGGTTACTTACTCAAAATATCATAAGAAATCATATGAGACTTACCAAAATTACCTACCGGACGAATTCGCACTCACAAGCATCAAAAATATAAGCAACTTCCCTACTTCGCACCCTATGTTTCTCACTGAGCTTATAAGAGCATCGAGCGTGCTCACCGAGGTCAACGACCCGGATCAATATTGCACCTCGGTGGGGCGAACAGCGAACAAGCAGAGGAGCAAGCTCAGATCATAGAAACAAGGGAGATGTGCCAAGGCGCTATTGAGCTTGATGCTTTAGTTTGACCACATTGGTCGTAATAAAAACGTACACGCTGGCGACGAACCGAACACGATCTATGATATAAATACAGTGTTTTAGTGTAGTGCTAGTGTTGTGTGACGATTAATAGTGTTAGATTGAGGGTGTGCGGATTTTTTAATGTGTGGCAGATCTTTATATTCTCAAGGAGCGCTTGTAGGTAATTGTGTCGAAAAATGTTCTAAAAGTGGCAACAGTTGTTCCCGTACACATTTTCTGTGATGTGGCATATCTTCTTGTTTCTACGATCTGAGGGAATAAGCCACAAATTAAAGCGCCTAGTGCTCCGCCTACGTAATAGGTTACCTGAGTGCAATAATAACTAGGTACTCTGAGCAATTTGTATTAGGTTTCAGTACTATACCTAAAGTTAGAACACCGTGGTGAACACTGAAAGTTTTTAAAAGGGAAGTTGGTACAAACAAGTGTGTTAAAATTCATGAGAGTAAGGGTAGCTCAAATTAGTCGTGGAATTTGTATAAATAATTTATACATTAGTACTTATGCAGTAGTATAGATTATATAAATCTATTATTTATAATTTAGCCATAAATGATCGTTGCACATTCTCTGTAGCATGGAAGATTGAAAAGTTATTATTTTTTAATAAATAAATAAATTAAATAAATAAATTTTAATATCTATGCTAATATTATAAAGCTGAAGAGTTTGTGTTTGTTTGTTTGAACGCGCTAATCTCTGGAACTACCAGTCGGATTCAAAAAAAAAATTTTTGTGTATGTTCATGAGGAATTCGTAATATAGGTTATTTAACATCACGCTACGACCCTTAGAAGCCGAGCAACGAGTAGGGATGAAACCCCGGGGAACAGCTAGCTTGGAGCTCTAGCTCCAATTGTTTCACTTTTAACGTGAATCCACTTTTGTGGGGTATATCTATATGTGTAGTGTGTGTGGTGCAGTGGTATTGAGTTCTAACTCAATACCACTGAACTCGCCACTCTAACGTCATAAACCTACGTTGAGCTGTCTGTCATATTATTGTTTATCACAAGTATGACGTCTTTTGGGATTTCTATTTCTGTTACCCTTTGTAACACCCACGGGATATGATGTGGACTATTCTAAGACAAGGACAGACCGACGTTACAAGGTTTATCTAAAGATAGCAATCCGACAGCGAAGCAGACAACCGAAGAATAAATATGACAAATCAACATCTTGAAAAGTTTAACTGCCATTGACAGTTGCACTTTTCATTCATTCATGAATGATTTGACAGTCATTTTGATTCATGAATATCATAAAAACAAACTTAAAACCGCTTGAAACAGTTTCGAAAGTCTAACTATGCCTTTATTTTGAATTGATTTGATTCGGCATCGTCTTCTGCAAGACCAACGCAGAAATTGCGAAAAAATAATCAGTCGGTAGGGAATGTGATACCTACAGATATTCTGGTACTTATAGGACAGTAGATTATTTTTTCGAGATTTCAAGATTGGTCCCGTAGCTAGCCGAACTAGTATCGAATACTGAATACTGGGTATTCAGTATTCAGTATTCGATACTAGTTCGGCTCCTTAAAGATGTCCCTATCACCCAATATATTAGCAAACTAGCACTTCGCCCGCGACTTCGTCCGCGTGTCCCACAGGAACTGTGCTTTTTTTCGGGATAAAAAGTAGCCTATGTTACTCAGTGATAATGTAGCTTTCTATTAGTGAATTTTTTTTTTAAATCGGTCCAGTAGTTTCGGAGCCTATTCGGTACAAACAAAAAAATCTTTCCTCTTTATAATATTAGTATAGAAGTATAGATAGAAGACTACCGCGTTTACCTACTTTATTAAATTGTGTGGCTTCTCAATACGAGCTGTACATAAGACTTTTGTGACGCCTAAACCGATGGCCCTATACTTGAGCTGCCTTGCTCCTAAAGTACCTACGACAGTATACCTATTGGGGAAATCACTACCTCTCAACAAATTGTGATATGCAGATGGCATACTTTCCCATTTACTAATATTTCATAATCCGACGCAATACAGGGTAAAATTAAAACCAGTGCAGATATTTTAGGAGGTGAAAGTACTCATGAATATGATCAACTTTTATTATGGGACATTACAACACGATCAAAATGTATGGAACAGCTGATTTTATTTTTTCATATTTCAGTGTCGGTCCCATAATAAAAGTTGATCATATTCATGAGTACTTTCACCTCCTAAAATATCCGCACTGGTTTTAATTTTATCCTGTAAAATTATATAAAAAAAGTCAAAAATAAATAAAGAAATATTAATATTACGACTTTTATGATAAGATAGACAAATTTTTGTTTGCTCAAACATGACGTGTGTACCTACATATAAAAAAACCGGGCAAGAGCGTGTCGAACCACGCACAGTCTAGGGTTCCGTAGGAAGAAGTATTTCAGTCTTCCAACTGCAAACATAAGTTTTTATTTCCTAATATTATAATGAAATACAAAGTTATTTTTGCGGTCAAAACTGAAAATAGTAAATATTTCAAAAAGTTATTAACGTATCTTGTTAAAACCAATTTTAATCGAGAGTGTTTATTAGATTCCGTAAGCTTGAATTTTTTCAGATTTTTTGATAACGCGATTGGAAAATTACAGGGGGGGGGGACACATTGTAAAGGACTTTCGGAGCTCCTAGTTCGCTAAATATGCACTTAAATAAAAAAATCATTTGGGAACCTTGTTATTACTATGTTATTTTCAAAGACCTATCCAACGATACCCCACATGAAGGGGTGCGTGAAAATATTTTTCTTCATCCCTCAGTTTCATGTAGGTATGGGCCCCTCCCCCTAATTATTTTATTTTTTATAATTTCGCTACAGGTTTTTATAGCGGCTTACAGAAGACATCTACATCTATCTATCTATCGAAGTTTCATACATATTGGTTATGAACTGTAGATTTTACGAGGGTGTGACAGACGGACAGACAGACAGACAGACAGACAGACGGACATGACGAAACTATAAGGGTTCCTAGTTTTACTACGGAACCCTAAAAACACAGATGCATGCATGTAAGATGAAAAAATATAAATGATGAAGCATGTTTGCTACTTGCCGTGGCGCGCAAATATTTTACAACATTATCTAAGTATTAGGCGTCCTACACACTGCACCGCGCCACGCGACGGTGCGCGGGGCCACGGTTTTTAGCGTTGTAGGCATAGAAATCAAAAAAGAGGTTGTAGATATGCAAGTAGTTGGTATAAAAAACACGCATGGTCGTGCACAGCGTCGCGTGGCGCAGGGCAGTATGTATGACGCCTTATGGTATCAAATTATATTAAATAATTATCGTCAAAGATACATTTTTAAAATAACAAAAAAAATTAAAATAATGTGATAAAAATTAACAAAAAAATATATTAATAAAGTACCCTATTATTAATGTCGAATGTGCAGGGTTGTTTTACGAAACAACTACAACTACAAATAACAGACATTCAATCTTACGAGATTGAATGTCTGTTATTTGATTTTAATTATACTTTCTCAGCTAGGTATAGTTTTTGTTTAAATCTCGACAGTAGAACCAATAGCCCTTTAAAAGTAAAAAAAAAATAGAGTTTCAAATTATTATTGACCATTAAATACGTGGAGGGACCGCTAAGTATACATCCCATCAGGTCATAGCTGTTTTAAACTAAAATATACAGCGAGAACCCATGTCACTTACTTCAAGTTTAGTGTTTCAGCAAATTGCCCGTTGAACCCCAACGATAACCGCAGTCGCCGTATATAATATTTTGAAAAATTTTGTAAGTACCTACTGTCTGCATTCTCCGCCTCAGACATGATGCGTATACTTATCTTAATGTGCGTCCTTGCTGCCACCGCTTTGGGTAAGACAATATTTTTTTCTTCTCTCGAATCAGCAAGAATTATTTAGGAATAAAATTAAGGATTACCGAAGAGCCGTCGTGATTATTCTTTAGCTAGAGAAGCAATGTGTAGCTCTTACAGGGAAGTTACATCACATACATATGTATACATACCTACTTACATTACGGGGATGCTACTTCTGTTGCCTGAATCACTGTGTTTTTTCAATATAACGGTTGCCTGTGAAATTAACATTAATGAGCCATTCCAACCTAATATTTGTTAGTGCATACACAGGTGGACTGTTGCATGTTGAAGTATTTTATTTCTAAATAAGTATTCAATACAATTTAATATACCTAAATCTAATTTCTCTCGTAAAATAATGCAAACTGCAAAGTATAAACAAAGCAACGAGCTATCCAGTGTGAAGGGTCGTCTATGTTTCTATATAAAAAAGGCTATCTTTTGTTTCAGGATCTCACAAACCCAATTTAAAAGGTAAAGTCAATTAATTTCAATATTGTCACGGTCTCATTCTCCTATCAGGTATAGTATAATCAGCCTATAATGTTCCCAAGGGAGTGGGCCTTAAACCGTCATCAGAAGAGGTAGGCCATAAGTCAGGGATGCTACCACTGACCACTGCTCTTAGTTGGAGCCGCAACCACTGGGCCACCACTAGTCTTGTAAATAAACTAGTGAATTACGATAACTTTGATAAAAGTATCGTAGGTGTAGGATCAATGACGTATTATATAGACACGTCATACACCACCATCACTGTACTAAAAAATGGCGCAAATACTTTAAATAGCGAAATAGCTACATATCAGTGCATATGTGCAAAAAAAGGGAAAGAAAACGAATGCCTTACTTAGCATACCTACCTCTTGTTTAGTAGGTTTTATTTCGCAAAATGTTGCAAGAAATGACGTTCAGCCAAGAAACTGGTTGGTGCATGACTAAATGAATAGTGGGCAATTACCTTACTTTTTTGTCGCCATTTTAGATCGCGGGTAACGTATCTATGGTTTACATATCATTGTGTAGGATACATAAAAATCTATTTTGTGATCCCATTCCCACAATACATAATTTTTACGGTATTGCCACTAAGAGACAAAGCCAAATAAAAAAAAGGATCCATAAAATTTTTGATACCATTTTCACAATACAAAATCTTTATTATCATGATCATCAAAGTCTTACCTAAAATAATGGCACCCTGATCATTGCAGTGAGATTCGATATCAAATTTTGGGACGGGTTCATCGAGTTGCCGAAATCTAACACTTCGGCAAATGCTTCTGGATGGGTGCAGAAGACTAGGCCAGTTGGCCCCACAGGACTTGCATCTCTTGAAATGTGGTGTCCCGTGGATGACTATTCGGTTTGCGTATTCTGTGATGATACGGGCTATATTGCTGGAACACAGATAGCTGTGAGTATTTTATCTTTTTTAGGGTTTCTTATAGTTTCGCCATGGCCGTCTGTCTGTCTGTGTGTTACAGCCATTTGACTAGTAGAATTTTAGTGTAACATAGCTGACATGGTTTCACATATATTACACAGGTAGGTTTTTATAACGCTTACCGCCACCAAAGATATTATATAAAATTAGCTATTACTAAATGAGATTTTTTTATTTGCATCATCCACCATGAACATTTCTTTTTAAATAAAACCTATTTGTATTTAAAAGCTAGTGGTCATAATAACTAGCCGAAAATGTTCCCATTGCTGGGACTCAGGCATTCTCTCATAAAGAGAGGTTGGGCCGTAAGCGAGCATGAGGGCCCAGTGCCATTTGGGAAATTAAATATGGAAACCTAAGTAAATTCATTATGTATTTTACAATGAACGTCAATAACAAGTGAAATACATCAAAAACTTTATATTACAGTTCGACAAAGAATTGGTATCCAACGCAATGTTCGACTGGGCGGTCCTAGGATTCACAAACTGGACTACTACCATGGATGGTACCTCGAAGGAATATTTTACCACTCAGCAATACTATATTTCCAGCGGTACGTACAATACACAGCCTATTGCAATCCATTCCTGGTATTTGTTTAGTCCCTCTATGGCAAACCGGTTGGCCATCACGAATCTTTAATTCTAACTTTCTAACTAATATTACGAGTATAAATGCGAAAGTAAATTTGTTTGTTTGTTACCTTTTTCAAAATGAATTGTTTATTTTGTTGGACTATTGGAGCCCGTTGAATAAGGGCTAAACTTTATCATAATAATGCACCAATCTTCAGAAACCTTGGCTAAAGATCCAGCTACTCGCATAGCCGCTCGCAATAAAGACCTGCTTCTACAAGATGGCTACTTGTGGGTGTCCGGTATCAACGGCGACCTCTACAAAATATCCACGGACGTCAATGACATCACCGGTCCCGACAGTGTCTTCATCAAGCAGAGGTGTATCCCGGGGATGGGTAAGCACAATATTTCAACTATAAAATAATGTTCAAAACTAAATACAATTATTTGCAAACCCATGTAAACTAATTTAAAGAAAGCAGATCTTAAGCACTATAGGACATTATAAATTAGCGGCTTTCTACAGGTGTTTTCTTCTGTACTACGTTTATTTAATATAATATAAATTGATGTACCTAAATGCAGGTCAACACTACTTCCGTAACTTGACCACGAGCACCGAATGCATTGACGAAAACATGTTCCCGTGGTTCATCTACGTTGATGACGGCCAGCTCATAGGACTTGGCTTAAATATCTTCACACAGTACAACATCAAAAAAGGATCTACAAACTGGTTCGAATACTCTGGCGAGATCGCCATGCGGGTGAGTGAGATTTTTACTAAGATTTCTTCATGAATGATGGCTGAGTTATTGGCTGGTTCACGACGTGTAGTGAACCCACTACACGTCGTGAACCAGCCAATAACTCATTTGCTTTCATTCGAGGTGTGTGAGCTGAAGTTTTTTTTTACAGTTGACACTTCCCAATGGTCCCGAATGTCTGTACGAAATGGGAAGAAACGGCGGACAAGTATCTTTGCATACCTACTTTATAGATAATCCTTGGAAAGCTACGTGTCTGTCGTTGGGATAATGAAGTTACTTTATTTTTCTGATAGTGTTTATAGCATAAGCATAGCATAATCGGCCTATAATGTTCCCACTGCTTTGACACAGGCCTCCTCTGTGAGAGGGAGTGGGCCGTAGTCCACCACGCGGGCCCAGTGCGGGTTGGTGGACGTCACATGTCTTCGAATTTTTGGTTCTAGAACATGCCGGTTTCCTCACGATGTTTTTCCTTCACCGTTAAAGCAAGTGATAATTAATTTCTAATACGCACATGACTTCGAAAAGTCAGCGGTGCGTGCCTCGGGATCGAACTCGAACCACTCGCCGTGGAAGGCACATGGTTAATCCACTAGGCTATCACTGCACTTGTGATTATAGACGCCTCTTAACTTTAAAAACTGATTAAAAATATAACTATCCTTGTCATTTGTATGACAATCAATAGAGATGACAATTCACATAAGAGCTGTTTTGCATTTAATCATCATCTATCTGCAAGGGCGTTATAGTTTTGCTATGTTACATAATAAATACTTTTTTGAATTATAAATGTATATTTTATTAAACAATACCTACTCCACGGAATAAAAAAAATCTTTATTCCGTGACCTACTCCCTGTAAATGATGACATTGCAGCCGCACAAACACATTTTCCGAATAATGTGATAGTTATAAAAATATAATAAAGAGTCATCAACGTTCATCACCATGATTCCACATAGTCACAGGCTACTCAACAGACACGTATTGACATCAGTATCACTGACAGCCCTCTATGCAGAGGCTGCGTGGAGGCCGAAGAAACACCAGCTCATGTAATCTTACACTGCAAGAGTGTGGCCGAACAGAGAAGGAAGCTACTGGACAACCCTGAAACCTTACGAGACGCGCTCGTAAATCTACGGGATTTCCTGGACTTCTGGCAGGAGCTGAGTTGGTACGCGTGACCACGAACTCGTTTGTGTGGTCACATACGCACAATGGCCCAATTAAGAGGTTAAGTGCGGAAAACAGGTGGTACAACGAACAACTAACCATAATTCCAGAGGTATCGTAGAGGTAACTTTTTATCCCGAAAAATGCAGTTCCTGTGGGTCACGCGGACGAAGTCGCGGGCAAAGTGCTAGTCTTATATATAAGGCAGCATCATTCGTCATCATATTAGGCAAAGACGTTTATTACTGGCCACAGGCCTCCAGGCATCACACGACAGATCATGGCATACCCGCATCCAGCGAATTTCTGAGATGACCTTCACTAGGTCTTCAGTCTACCTTGTAGAAGCCTACTCACGTTGCGGCGTCAACGGGAATTACATTACAAGACTAGCTCAGTGGGCCTAGCACGAATAATTTTGACTAAGCGAATTTCGAATCTAAAATACAACAGTCATAGAACATTTAGATAAAATTTTATACAATTTGTGTATTTTAATAAATACAGAGATTTAAATAAAGTATTTAGTTTATACAAATATTGAGTAGCGAACGTGTATTTTCAATTCAAAATATGCTTACGTTTACGATAGGTACGCAACGTCAAAATCGTTCGTGCTAGGCCCTCAGATCATAGAAACAAGGGAGATCAAGGTGCTATCGAGCTTGACGCTTTAATTTTATTCAGATCAATGTGTTCATGCTACCAACGAACCAAACGCGATCGATGATATACTTAGGCCCGTATTCCAGAACGATACTCGAGCACCGATCTCTGCTTGAGCATAGATTTCAACCAATCAAATGGCTTTAAATCTATGCTCAAGCAGAGATGTGTGCTCGAGCATCATTCTGTAATACGGGCCTTAAATACACAGTGTTTTAATTTGATGTGAGTGACGTTTAGTGTTTCTATGATCTGAGGAGATAGTATTATGCCATCATAGCAAATTAGTACGGGAACCACTGTCACCACTTTTATAGCAGTGTGCACAATTACAAACGCTCCTTGGTGAATAAAGAGATCTCCCACACAATAAAAATTCCGTACACCCTCAATCTAGCACTGTTATTCGTCACTCAACATTAGCACTAAACTAAAACACTATATTTATATCATCCATCGTGTTTGGTCCGTCGCCAGCGTGTATGTTTTATACATATACGGTCAATGTGACCACATCAAAGCGTCAAGCTCAATATCGCCTTGGCACATCCTCCTTTTTTTTATGATCTGAGCTATCTCCTTGTTTTTATGATTTGAGGAAACTAGTGTCGTGAAACTATAGCTCAACAACTGAAGTCTTGACTTCTCCTGACCCTTAAATGATCGTAATTGGAGTTAAAGTATTATATTAGCCAATCTTTTTGACGATACACGGTTGCGACAGTGGTTGTGTGACTGGGTGCTATGCTACGTGTCACGAATTCGATTTCCGCACGGAACAAATATTTGTTTCGCGTCTGAATGTGTACGTATGTGAAACCAAGTTCGTAGAAGTAATTATAAAATTGGGTAAATTCATTATCGATACCTACATCCTATGACCGTGATGCCAGAATTTTAGCAATTAACTGTTTACTGCAAATATAATACCATACCTAAAAGCAACCAATTCAATAAGTTATTGAATCAGTTGTTGTACAACTGATTCAATAACACTTTTCATTTATTATCTGGTAAATATGGCTGTAAAGGATGTGTTTACGACGAGACTCTAGAAGCAAACTAAATGAAAAATTATAACAAGACGAGCTTCGATTTCAAGTATAGTTACAATATACTGGGTTTCTTTTAGACTATTTGTGTTTTAACAGGGAACAGAATCAATTGGATTCTGCTTTTTGCAAAAATAGTATATAATATAATACGTTACCGGCTAAACCCAATTTCAGGCCAAACTAGTTTGTCCTAGGCCAAACTCGTTTATCTTACGCGTGTCAGGTTAAACTAGTTTGTCCTAAAACTTTAGACCAAACTACTGATTTGGCCTAGGTCGAAGTGATTGATGATTAATCATTTTCAAGTAAATGTAAATATGTAAATATTCTGTATGGATAGGCTGCGGAACCGACCTAGTCAACCTCGACTCCACGTAGTACTTGTCTGAACTACCCCTAGAGTGTTTATAAAAACCGGAGGCGCGTAGGGAGAGCAGCCTCCGCCCACCGTAATAAAGCGTAGGCACCATACGAGCCGAAGCTGTGGAGGCGAGTATGGATGCCTGGGTTTTGTTACGCAAAGGCGACGAGGCTGCTCTTCCCGCAGCGCTGGAGAAGTTTCAATTCCAAAGTTAGGGCATCCCAACTTGGTTCGTTTCATTGACTCATTATCTTGGACCTTTACATTGACCTCAAGGTCATTGCCGTTGACCGTAACGTCGCTTCTTCATTTCATTTACTGACTTTAAGCATATTAACAATTCAAAATCAGTTCAGCTTTGGCCAAACTAGTTAAGCTATGTGTAATGACATGCATGAAAAGCGAAAAATTTTTAAAAGTCGGTTGAAGTTTTGTCAAAACAACGCTGAGCAAATTATTATGGATAGGCTAGCCGAACAACGAGCTACCAAAAATTTTGGTGAATTTCGGAAGTCCACGGGGAAGCTGGATGCGAAGCCTGGTCTCTCTGCGAGTGTGGGAGGGATAAGCGAACACAGGGGCATTGCGAATATGTTCAAAGAACATTTCCAAGTTCAATCCCACGCGGTCCCTCAACTATGGTGAATGATGTTGAGCAGCAGTCATGAAGATAAACCTCTGATAAGTTTTTCAGCTAAGCAGGTACGTGCAACGATAAACAGTATGAGTGGAGGCAAATCTCAAGGACATGATGGGCTCAGCATTAAGCACCTGAAGCACGCAGGGGTCCGAGAGTCCTGTCTATGTTCTACACAATGTGTATGAGTCACGCGTACTTACCTGCTGATCTAATGAAGACCATCATAGTTCCCATTGTGAAGAACAGGACAGGTGACATCTCGGACAAGCGTAACTATCATCCCATTTCTCTTGCAACTGTAATAGCAAAGGTGTTGGACGGTATGCTTGATTCTTACTTAGACAACTACATTAATCTTAATGACGCACATTTCGGGTTTCGTTCCGGACTATCAACCGAAAGTGCTATTTTAAGTCTCAAGCATACTGTTAAATACTACATAGATGGCAGGACGCCGGTGTACTCCTGTTTCCTTGATCTCTCCAAAGCATTCGATCTTGTATCGTATGATGTGCTCTGGAAGAAGATGGGAGACAGGGGTATACCTGCTGAATTATGTGGCCTATTTGCAGTACTGGTATGGTAACCAGACCAACCATGTGAAATGGGACGGTACACTCTCTGAGCCGTATAGATTGGAGTGCGGGGTGAGGCAGGGAGGTTTGACGTCTCCCAGGCTCTTCAATCTATACGTAGATGACCTCTTACCTCTTGAGGGTTAGCATTAACAACATCAGCTATGCAGATGACATGGTGCTGCTGGGTCCGTCGGCGGGGGCAATTCCACTTTATAGCAGGGTCTCAGAAGCGACGTGCGTTTTAATCTTATTGTGTTAACTGCGGTCAAATGTTTTAAAATTTTACTAAACCAATTCCAAAGCCGCGAGAACTAAAACGAAGAACTTTAAGTAGGTTGTACCTAATTTGGCAACGCCAAATTGTGCAAACATATTGCTGGTTCTTTTCTTAGATTGTCATCTTAACCCATTAGGGACTAGGCTTTTGAATATCGATTTTTTTGTTTTTGTTTTTTAAATTGGGGATGAATGATATCCAAAAAAAAAATTCTAAATCTCTCCCTTTTGAGTTTCGAATTGTAGCCATATGGCAACGCTAGGCCAAAAGAAGTACTTACATTTATTCGATTATGTAAATCGATTTATTGCTGTTTTGGAGCGACGAGTGCAATATCGCTGACTCGAAACTCAGCTGCGATGCATTGCCTGCTCCGTGTCGTGGGCTGACGCTAGCAGTACGCTCGTGTGACCTACATACCGCGATATTGTTGCATAAATCAACTACTTCGGTACGCAAATCACTGATGGTGGATTGCGATGCTTCCAACTTCAGCTGCATCTCGGCCAGACTTGCTTTCAAACTCGTGATGTCGAAATGCGCCGTGAAGCAGTGCGGACGTGTTTGTTGCGTTCGCTATAGAATCACTTAAATATCAGTTATTTTTTACAAATATAAATATCAGAAAATCAAAAATATCAGTTTTTTTTTGGTTATGGAGTGTCGAGCTTGTGGTGTTAAAGTACCAGATGAACTGTATATGAAGTGCTCCAATCAAAAATGTGAGAAAGTGTACGATTTCAAGTGTCTAGGATTGTCACAAGAAGAATTTAACACTTTCTCGGAGAAACATACACAACAGTGGGTATGTCCTGAGTGCGTCTGTTATAAACCTAAACCCATACGGAATGACCCGGATACATCCATCCGGAGCACCCTCGAGATGAAGACATTCACGACCAGTGCCAACGTGAATACTCAAAGCGGTAGCCGCGTATAACAACAACGGATGAATCGATCGCCGAGTGTGATTGTGAGGGCATCTTGCTATCCGAGTTTAGACAGTTTAGACTGGTACTTCCAGTCTAAACTGTCTAAACTCGGATAGCAAGATGCCCTCACAATCACACTTAACCTTGGTTTGCCTGTCTAAACGCTCTAAAAGTATTAGAGCGTTTAGACAGGCAAACGTTATAAAAAATCTTCAAGAAGTATGTTTTTTTGATATTTAAATGATTCTATAGCGAACGCAACAAACACGTCCGCACTGCTTCACGGCGCATTTCGACATCACGAGTTTGAAAGCAAGTCTGGCCGAGATGCAGCTGAAGTTGGAAGCATCGCAATTCACCATCAGTGATTTGCGTACCGAGGTAGTTGATTTACGCAACAATATCGCGGTATGTAGGTCACACGAGCGTACTGCTAGCGTCAGCCCACGACACGGAGCAGGCAATGCATCGCAGCTGAGTTTCGAGTCAGCGATATTGCACTCGTCGCTCCAAAACAGCAATAAATCGATTTATTTAATCGAATAAATGTAAGTACTTCTTTTGGCCTAGCGTTGCCATATGGCTACAATTCGAAACTCCAAAGGGAGAGATTTAGAATTTTTTTTTTGGATATCATTCATCCCCAATTTAAAAAACAAAAACAAAAAAATCGATATTCAAAAGCCTAGTCCCTAATGGGTTAAGATGACAATCTAAGAAAAGAACCAGCAATATGTTTGCACAATTTGGCGTTGCCAAATTAGGTACAACCTACTTAAAGTTCTTCGTTTTAGTTCTCGCGGCTTTGGAATTGGTTTAGTAAAATTTTAAAACATTTGACCGCAGTTAACACAATAAGATTAAAACGCACGTCGCTTCTGAGACCCTGCTATAAAGCCATTGGGCTTTTTTCTATGTCAAAATAATGGGAAGTGTGGGGCCAGGGGAGTGGGGGAGGGTGTGTGTGTGTATGTATTTTTTCTTTTCTTCATACGCTTGTTTTTTGATCAACCATCATAACAAGCCAACTATAAAACCATAATAAAACCTTTACAGTATTACACGGTGATCTTTCGCCTACCTATTTTCCAACTAGGTTCCGGCTAAATATCGATATTTTCACGAATAGTGATAACATATAGTGCACCTATGATGTCATTTAAAAGATATTTATTGAATTTAATATTTCATACTCATCTAACCTAACATGATTTTGTTTGGATACAATTACATTTATCTCTACACATGTGAATATGATCATTTTCTTAGTTTTGAAGAGCAAACATAATATTATATGAACCTTGTAATAAATAACTTCCATCGGTTCATAGCCGCTATGAACGAAAAAAATACAGCGAGAACCCATGTCACTTACTTTAATATTGTGTTTCAGCAAATTACCCGGTGAACCTCAACGATAACCTTGCCTGAGCCAGTATATAATATTTGAAAAATTCAGTAAGTGCCTACTGTGAGCATTTTCCGCCTCAGACATGATGCGTATACTTATCTCACTGTGCGTCCTTGCTGCCACTACTTCGGGTAAGGCATATTTTTCCTTCTCTAGAATCAGCATGAACTATGTAGGAATAAGATGAAGGTTTTTTTTTGTAAATTGCTTCCTGACATCCATATTGTTTACAATAGGAAAGGGTTTCTTTTTCTTGAGTTTAATAAAATAAAGTCAACCTACAGGCTATACATCTGATTTTCACGGTTTTATTTTGTTCCTTTTAAGCTGCTTTCAGACTACGTTATAATATAAGGTCCTAGCCTTCATACTCGAAATATTTTAAGAGGTACATCTGTAGGTGATAAAGATGCTATATAAACGAAAAAAATTTTTTTCTGAGTATATATTTTTTTAAATAAATATTTTTTAAATTATTTGACACACATAAAAAAATCATTTTCAACATCCATTACGCTAGTTTTTACGTAATTTACTATTAATATTAGAAAGTAGCGTAATGGATGTCGAAAATAGTATTTTTATGTGTCAAATAATTTATTTAAAATAATTTAATTAAATTATTATAAATAAAAATACGCAGATCAAGTTTTTTTTCATTTGTATAGCATCTTTACCACCTAAAGATATGCCTCCTAAAATATTTCGAGTATGAAGGGTAGGACCCTATATGTATATAGCATATAGCTCATAGCACAACAATATCGCGCACCATACAAAGCGATATACATACTATATATAGTATAGTACAGTGTGAACATGTCCATAGCAATGTACATGTGCGCGATATTGTTCAGTTGTGCTATGAGCTATATGCTATAATGCTATATGTATAGTATAGCGTCGTACTTAGTCTGAAAGCAGCTTCAGGCGTAATTATTTATTGAACTCAAAAAGCTATCTTTTGTTTCAGGCTTTCACAAACCCAATCTAAAAGGTAAAGTCAGTTACTTTCAATATTATCACGTTCTCATTATCCTGTCAGGTATAGTATAATCAGCCTATAATATTCCCAAAAGGGTCGGCCTTATTCCCATGCGGGTACAGCGCGGGATCTTGGACGCCATTCATCTTCAAATTTTCCGTACTATAATAGGACATGCCGGTTTCCTCATCATGTTTTCATTCACCGTTTTTAGAGCAGTGGTGATGAAACATATTGCACAAAATGTGATGGGTGCAAACTCACTACCTACGACTGGTAAGGCTCTCTTACACTAGATCAACATGTCGACTTTGCTTGCCTGGCGAAGGCGGCAAACGACCCAGTGTAACCGTTTCGACTGCATCGCCTAGCTTCGTCGACCGATCGTCGCTGTCGCTCTCGAAGTCGGAAGTCAACCGTCGTTAGAAGAGTCAAGAGAGCCATAAGTTAGGGTTGCAACCACTGAGGAGGTGATGGACGCCAAGGAGGCGGCGGAAAGGGAGAGAGAGGCGGTGTCCTCTCTCCCCATCCGCAGCAGACGCACCGGGCGCCGTAGGGCGGCCAACGATCTCCGGCCACCATAGGGTGCGGCCTGCGGGCGGCGGACTTGGGGCGTCCGTCGCCCGAACGGAAACAGGCCCGAGACGGTGGCGCGACGTGTTCCGCGCGCGTCTCTCTAGAGGAATTGCGGCCGTGCATGACGGCCGCATAGGGTGACGGGGCCCGCCTTTCATTTGGCGGGCCAATACCTGCCGGGGGTGCGGACGAATGCGCAAGCGACTCCCGCGCCCCCGGCGTAAGGTAATTGGAGGAACACCGGGGTGGTTTTAGTCAGTAAGAGTCTGACAGACCCCTCCGCCCTCCCCAGGGCGGGGGACATCAAGGAGGATTTCCACTTCGAGAAAAAAAAAAAAAAAAAAAAAATAATGGGTTGCAACCACTGACCACCACTGACTGCTCTTAGTCGGGGCCGCAACCACTGAGCCACCACTGCTCTTGTAAATAAACTAGTGATATTAGATTCGAGTTACGACAACTTAAGTTTGGACCCATAAAAATCCATTTTATCCATTTTCGATCCCATTTTCACAATACATAATTTGGGCAATATGGTCACTAAGCAAAGCAACAGAGCCTTCAATCAAATAAAAAAAAACCGGCCAAGTGCGAGTCGTACTCGCGCACCGAGGGTTCCGTATCATATTTGGACGTATAAAGTGAAAAACTCCGGACCGCATAACTAAGTTTGTTTGTGAAGGAATTTTGATGATTTTGAAAAAACTGTACTAGTTAGGAACATTGTTTTATTTTTGGTGCCATATTTGGGTCAATTCCTATCAACCCTAATTATTTCAGATTTTTTTCCCCGCAAACTTCGGATATAAGGGGGGGGGAATGGTATTTTTTTCAACATTTTTAACATATGTCGAAAACTGTGAGACATAAAATAAAATGAAAATATATTTTGAAATGTGCAGATCAAGCCCTTTCATATGATATGTCACTTGACCTAGTAACCCCACTTTAAAATTTTGGACCCCCACTCCGGCCCCTTTTGCAATGAAAATAAAAATATTTTTGGATTTTTTTCATTTGCAATAAATTTGAACAAGCATTCTTTATAACTGTTCCAAATTTCAAGTCGATAGCATAATTAGTTGCTGAAATAAGCAGGTGTGACAGACAGACAGACAGACAGACGAAGTCGCACCATAAGGGTTCCTTTTTTACCATTTTGGTACGGAACCCTAAAAATGGTGCTAATTTCATAATACATAACTTTTATTATCATGATCATCAATAAGACTTGCATGGCTTACTTACAGTGAGATTTGATTTCAAATTTTGGGACGGGTTCATCGAGTTGCCGCAATCTAAGACTTTGGCAAATGCTTCTGGATGGGTGCAGAAGACTAGGCCAGTTGGCCCCGCAGGACTTTCATCTCTTGAAATGTGGTGTCCCGTGGATGACTATTCGATTTGCGTATTCTATGATGATACGGGCTACGTTGCTGGAACACAGATAGCTGTGAGTATTTTATTCTTTTTAGGATTTCGTCAAATTATGTGTTCTTCTGTCCTTATAGTTTCGCCATGACCATCAGTCTGTCTGTGTGTTTCAGCCGTTTGACTAGGACTTGTTACACATCTGACGTGTTTTGTATATTCCACAGGTAGATATTCATAAAGCCAATCGCTAACAAAGTTATGATATAAAATTATTACTAAATGTGACCATGAACAATAAAATATATTGATATTTAAAAGTCTAGTGGGCATATAACTTGCCAATGTTCCCATTACTGGCTCAGGCATTTTCTTTTTGAGAGAGGTTGGGCTATAATCTAGCATGGTGAGGGCCTAGTGCCATTTGGTAAATTATATATGGAAACCTAAGTAAATTACTTTTGTATTTTACAATGAACGTCACGCAAATTGGAAAACAAGTGAAATACATCGAAAACTTTATACCTATTACAGTTCGACAAAGAGTTAATATCTAACGCAGTGTTCGACTGGGTGGTCCAAGGATTCACAAACTGGACTACCACCATAGATGGTACCTCGAAGGAGTATTTCACTACTCAGCAGTACTATATTTCCAGCGGTACGTAAACAATGTACGGTCAGGGAAAGGGATTATTTAGCAGGTACACTATCATGCTAAAGAATCCCTTTCCCTGACTGTACACAGCTTATTGCAATCCATTCCTGGCATTTATCGCGAATCGCGAAACTTTAATCGGTGTTGTTTGTAATATAAACGTATTAGCGCTTAATAAAAATTTTCGACTCATTGGGGCCGGTTGAATAAGGGCAAAACTTTATCATACTAAAGCCGTGTCTCCTGCGCCCTGTTTTCGTGTTCGACGAACATCGAACAGTGAACAGTGAACGAGAAAGGGGCGTGGTCTACGTGTTTTGACGAATAAAAACACTCAAAACACGTAGACCACACCCTTTTATCGTTCACTGTTCACTGTTCGATGTTCGTCGAACACGAAAACAGGGCGCAGGAGACACGGCTTAAGGCTCAAAACAGACGCCCGGCCGGCCATCCGGAATTAAGAGAACGAATGAATGATATCGTTCATAATTTGAATGATATCGTTCATAAATTGAACGATTCCAGCCGCAATCGTTCAATTTGACGTAGACTTCTTAATTTTTCCGGACGTCTGTTTTGACCCTAACGCACGAATTTTTCTTCAGAAACCTTGGCGAAAGATCCAACCACTCGCTTAGCCACTCGCAATGAAGACCTGCTTCTACAAGATGACTTGTGGGTGTCTGGTATCAATGGGGACCTCTACAAAATATCCACGGACGCCAGCGACATCACCGGTCCTGATAGTATCTTCACCAAGCAGCAGTGCATCCCAGGGATGGGTAAGCACAATATTTCAACTATTCACACACACTATTTCAATACGTCTTCAAAACTGAATACTTAAAGAACAATGGCCACTTTCCTAACATGCTTGGACTCGGAAAATCTTATAAAAGTTATAACGATGAAACATTTGTCATTTTATTTGAGAGGTTTTTCACATTGAGGTCTAATTTAAGTAGGTAGGTATATTAAACCTTGGGTTAAATAATTATCATGATTTTATCAAGTTGAATACAGCGTCGGATTTGATTTATATTCAGAAATAAAATCGATTTAGATTTTAGAAAAAGTATGGACGTCTCTAGGGACATAAATAAATGTGGATGCGTTCATAAATAAATAAATAAATATATTTTCCTGCGTTTTGTTTCAACCTTAAGTTATAATTTTGAAGACGTTTACCTATTACGTCCCGGCTTTTAAAAAAAACTGATGCCATCCATTAATTACATTAACAATGTTGTGTATGTCAATGTAACATTTTGCTGACATTATTATCTCTATAAGAATTAATGTTTTTTTTGAGGCCAAAATGGCCATTGTTCTTTAGTTATTTGCAAACCAAGCGTACAAAGTAGATCTTCAAATATCACACTAGGCACTTAATAACTTAACAGCCTTCTACAGGCGCAGGCATTGCAAACGGCTTAATAATAATTTAAAAAGGGGAAATATTAATTTAAATTCACATCAAAATAAATAACACACATTCACGCATATAATATTTCCATCATTAAAACCACTTAGCACCAATTATTATGATTATTATAATAGATGGTCATTTCACTTAATGATTTTGCTTGACGCTTCAAATATATACCAAGTTTCATTTGTTTTGTTGAGCATAATTTTGTCGTGCAATTAGATTTTTTAATAGGAAGCCAGTTTTCTTTTTTTTAAAAGTATGTATATTCTGATCTGAGGTTATACTAGTCTTTGAAAAGTATGTTTCATGAATCTACGTTTATTTATAAATTGATATACGTAAATGCAGGTCATCACTACTACAATAATATGACCACGAGCTCCGAATGCATTGATAAATACATGTTCCCGTGGTTCCCCCTCATCTACGACGACCAGCTCATAGGAATTGGCTTCAATGTCTTCGCACAGTACAACATCAAAAAAGGATCTGTAAACTGGTTCGAATACTCTGGCGAGACATTCATGCGGGTAAGCAAGATTTTTACTAAGATTTCTTTATCATTATCGTGCCCTCTGCACGGTTGGCGCTATTGTTAAATCGAGTTTTGTAATGAGGCTTATGTCTTGCAAAAGTAATTTTGTAATTTCTAGGAGAGTAGTGTTGAAAATTAAGATAAGAGCTATCTTATCATACCGTAGTATGATAGATATTCGCTTCCATTTGAGGTATGGTAAGTGAAGCTAAAAAACAAGTATTTTTTTACAGCACACAGTTCCCAATGGCCCCGAATGTTTGTACGAATTGGCAAGAAACGGTGGACAAGTAACCTTGCATACCTACTTTATAGATAATCCTTGGGCAGCCACGTGTCTCACGTGGGGATAACGAAGTTACTTTATTTTTCTGATAGTGTTTTGTACTTTTGCTATGTCACTTAATATATTTTGAATTAAATGAATGTACCAATTTATTAAACCAATACCAACTCCCTGAAAATGATGACATTGCAGCTGCGCACACACACATTTGCCGAATTGTGTGATAGGTGTAAATAATTTAATAAAAGTCGCCAACATCTTATTATCATAATTCCAGAGGCATCGCAAATGCGTTGTTCATTTCTAGAGACAAAGTTGAAGTGTCTCATGTGCTTGTAATTATACTGGCAGCCATACCCTTCAAACCGGAGCACAGCAATGCTGCTTAGCGATAGAAATAGTTAAGGTCAATGTGGCGTAGGCCGTCTGGTAGGATAAGACTGTACAGTAAGAAATACCGCCAGTTGTATATAAATAGCGCCATCTGTGTCAACTTATTGAAACTAAAACAGTTTTCTAGTTTCAATTCATTGACACAGGTGGTCTTATCCTACCAGACGGTCTTCGCTAGATTGACATTACCTATGATGGTAGTAGGTACTTCCCCAGAAGAATTTTAATGCAAGGAGTTTATTAACACCAAAATACGTAATATGAAAACTTCGAAAACTCTGCCTGAACAAAATAAGGTCAGCAACGAAAGTCGATTTTCAAAATGAAAACCTCCATGATTTTAATTGGTTCCCAATTTGTTGTAAATATAGATACAAACCATAAATAGACTCAACAAATATTAATCAAGATAACCTGTTGCGTTTTCGAAGTAAGTAAGTAATCAATGGCTGAACCTGAGCCGATGATTGAACTAACGGTTAAATCAGATATATACCACAATTGCCGTTTGTAGATGAAAATGGACGCTCAATTGAATTGATTGCGCGATCTACGCTATTGTTTATATACCTGTTGTTTGACAATAAAATTGGACAAAAAAGTTAAAAGAAAAGAAATAAACTAAACTTTACAGTTTTATCATTAACCTAGCAGTTTTTGTTTGGCTGTTTTATACCAAATCTTATTATATAACCCTTCCTTTTGGCTTTGCCGAAGTCGGGTAAAAATTAATAGACAACCATTGACCCACGGAGCTAATTTTTTTCCATGCATTGACCAGACAACAATTAAATTTTTCATTTTCGTGAAGAATTCAGCTGAACGGGAACTTAGTAATCTTGATTGTTTTTATTGACAATATGAGCTATTTTTCCACGTTAACGTGAAAATTGCCTCCCAGACCTTAATAACGGCCAAAGAAAAAGAAAATTAAAAGTAACAAAGAAAGTAATATACAACTTTATTGCGTCACTCTTTACTTTCATATTGCACAAATGCACATGTGTCGTATATTTTGCTTAGTTTAATATGGGGTGAGGTTATTTTCTTTATGAACACAAAGCTAAACAAAACCTAAGCTTAATTGAGAGTTAATTTAAACATGTGCAGTGATAGCCTAGTAGTGCAGTGATAGCCTAGTGGATTAACCATGTGCCTCCCATGGCGAATGGTTCGAGTTCGATCCCGAGGCACGCACCGCTGACTTTTCGAAGTCATGTGCGTATTAGAAATTAATTATCACTTGCTTTAACGGTGAAGGAAAACATCGTGAGGAAACCGGCATGTCCTAGAACCAAAAATTCGAAGACGTGACGTCCACCAACCCGCACTGGGCCCGCGTGGTGGACTACGGCCCACTCCCTCTCACAGAGGAGGCCTGTGTCCCAGCAGTGGGAACATTATAGGCCGATTATGGTAAACATGTTGTAATTATTTAGTCTCTTCCAAAATGAAAATACATAATAAATATGTTTGCCATACAGGGGATATGAAAAGGTTTTATTGTATCTTGAACATGTATAATTACGGTACTTACCTACTTTTTTGTTGCTATTCTATTACACCATTCTGCCTATTACACCATTGTAGACTGCGTAATTACTTAATTCCAGCAATTCATTAATATTCGATTCATGCCGAATTCAGCTGAAAGCAAGAATCAAACGGGCCTTGAGTTCAGCAGCTATATGTTTTTTTTTATCTAGTTAAGTTCCAAATAGGTATAAGTATCGACAGGGATCTTGATCACAGATCGCGCATGTACATTTTTGGCCCAATAGACAATAGACAGTTGACAATACGTAATAGAGAATAGTCCAATAGACGACGAGCATCGACTGACGAACCAATCGCGTGCAGCCTCGGCGCCCCCCGTCTTCTTCATTCCGCCAAAGAGACCGAAAAACCAGCTAATGCGCAGGTGACGTTTGTGATCAGATCATATTTCACGCCGCGACCTTTCTTCGCTTCACATAAAAGTTATTTAATCAAATAAGGCTAAGAATCAGCACTTTTTTAACATCAAAAGTTACAAATTAGCCCCTAACGCTCCACCTCTCAGTATTTTAGCTGGGAAGAAGTGGCGCAACCAACTCCTTAGCATACTTGTACGGTCAGGGAAAGGGATCCTTTAGCACACTATCATTCATATTTGGTCGTATATTCAAACTTCGAAGCAATTCGGATTCGGATTGCTTCGAAGTTTGAATATACGACCAAATATGAGTGATAGTGTACCCCTAGTGCAACCCTAGTTAAAAGGCTGCCTTATCTAATTGACTTTGAGTGATGATTTTGCAGAATGTAGTGCATGCAGAGTATATCTTTAAGTAATGGGGCACTTAGACCTAAGATTGCAATGTAGGTACTAATTTCTTAATGTAATAGAGTACTCATTAGTGTTGCTCAAAATTTGATTTGTCTTGCATCATTTTCACAAGATCAAGACCACCTAATTACAGCAAGACCAAGACCAAAACTGAGTGTGCAATACCAATACCACGACCAGATGTACCTACTGATGTACACTATACTGACCAAAACCAAAGACTGAGTTATTTTCGTCTTGGTCTTGCATTTGGGCAACACTAGTACTCATTGTTGAACAACCAAATAAATAAATTATCTCATTTCAGTCTAAAAAATCTTCAAATCTAGCTACCAAGTTCACTCCCTCTTTCAAAATGAATAATGTATAGTCCCATCTCATTACAGTATGGTGTCAGTGTGTCTCGATTGCGGGCCTGTGGACGGTGAGTTGGGTATGCTCACCGTCCGTCCGTCTCATGACGACAGGCCGTGTCGACGGCGCGTTCGTGTTCCACGCGCGCCTCAAAGAGAGTCAGCAACAGCGTAGGGGCCCGCAAGGGCCGAAGCCTGCCAGGGCTGCGGGACTGTTCGAAAGAGACACCGCAGCCCTGGAATGTAACGGGCAACGAAGGAACATGGGTGGGTTTTAGTCAGTAAGAGTCTGACACTCCCTTCCGCTCCGCCCAGAGCGGGAGGGGTCATTTGATGATTTCCCATCCCCAAAAAAAAAAAAATAAAATAAAAAAAAAAAAAAAAACAAAAAAAAGTGTGTCTCGATTCGACATACCTACCAAAGGTTTGCATAATTTCACGGGTCGCCTCCTAAGGCTGGGGCGAAGTATAATTTTATTATCATCTAAACATACACCTACTGAACCACCTACGTACTGTTTCATATGTGTGGGTGGCCCGGGCTGGTAGATTTTTAATTTCATATCAAAGGATACGTAGTACAAAGGAACATGTTGCTTTTGATGCTTTCTATTTATTTTAGCAAATAAAGGACACTGGCAGACGCCCCTAGAACGCTGGGCTTCAGATTGTGTATGTCGGTACAGATATGAAATTAGTTTGGTGTGATCGAATATTAATTTGATCTAATTTCATATCTGTACCGACATACACAATCTGAAGCCCAGCGTTCTATAGGCGTCTGCCGTGTCCTTTATTTGCTAGAGCAGAGCAAGAGTGTTTAAATTCATTTTTTATTTGTTTTTGTACGTAATTGGGTTAAAGAGAAATCTTCGTATTTGTGACAGTGAGGTTAAGTATGGTGTGAATGATCCAATGAAGTACAACCCGACTTAATGAGTTCTTAATTCAAAGGTTTTAGTTGCTGTCGACATGATATTCTGTGGAGGTCCAATGAAGTACAGCCCGACTAATGAGTTCTCAATTCAAAGGTTTTAGTTGCTGCCGACATGATATTCCGTGGAGGTACGCGCCAGCCAGCATGCACCCGTTTTTGTTTTATTGGTTTTTTCAAAATGTCAACGGCATAATCATTTTATTTCTTATTTATTTCGATTTTTGATTCCAATTCTTAATCTCTAAGATAAATTGGGCAAAGAACAATTAAAATATTTTTTTATTTTTGGTTAAGCTTTTATTATTGTACCATATGAAGCCCAAAACTAACAACGTCCTTTTATGTCAACTTTAGAAAATTATTATTTTATCCCGTCAATAAAAACATAAAATACCCTATTTCATTTGTACAGATTATAATCTGTGAAAATTGTAAAAATAATTATTTTTACAATTTTCACCCAAACATGGTCACGTAATAATAAAAGATACACGTTATTTTTACCCATCTGCGGTGAAGCCCAAAAGGAGGCTATATTTATTTAAAACAACTGTCTTAAAGACAAATGAATACACATTACACATTTTTTTCAAAATCATCAAAACTCCTTCACAAACAAACTTAGTTATGCGGTCCGATTATTTTCACTTTATACGTCCAAAAATGATACGGAACCCTCGGTGCGTGAGTACGACTCGCACTTGGCCGGTTTTTATTTATACCTACTTCCTTTTTAATTTTCCATTTTTTATTTTAGAATATTTACCTTTACTGCCAACTACTTTTGTCCATGAGTTGAGGCATTTGTACAGCAGTGGACAAATGCCTCAACATTTTGTCCACTGCTGAACAAATATGCCTCTGGTAGTCGTAATGATTATTTTACTGACAGCATATTCAGCTTCGAACAAAATAAAATCCGTCTTAAAAGTCCCAGTTGTATTCCCCAGGCCGGATATAAATTTATTCATTGAAAATTAAAACCGAATGAATTCCGGATACAAAATGTATTTCGACATTTGGAAAGATTAAAACGGAGTTTAATCCAAACAAAATATAGTTATAGGTACTCGGGATCCGGAGGATTAAAAATGGTTGGGATCCAATTATATTGGACTCGTGAAACAAAGCATTCGTTATTTTATTTTATTACCCGACTGCCACAGAAAAAGGGTAATACTTTTCCAGAGTTTGTTATGTATGTCTATGTCTATTTCTTTAGCAAGCTCTCTAGCTTAAATGGCTTGATGGATTTCAACTTAAATGAGATGTCGCATGTCGTTACATTTGTCTTCATTGTAAGAGTGACAAATGGTAGAATATTTAAATACAACAGTCGGGTTTCATGTCAAAATTGTGTTATCTTGTTTTATTTTTATTTTTAATGTATTTGCTTTCTTTGTGATCCACTAGCTGTTGGCCGCGACTTTGTTCGTGGTCGTAGGTTTTTTCTATCTTCTCCCATTATACTTCATGATATTCAAAGTATTCTGAAATAACTATACCTGCACTTTATACTTTTTGCTTTTACATTATGTTACGTAAAAATATACTACAGAAAATAATTTAAAAATAAACAAAGGAGAGATATACAAAACACTTAGGTAGTTTATGCCATTTGCGTGGGCAACGTCAAAAATAGATTTAGATAATAAATAGGTACCTAATATTTGATGTTGAATACCCAATTTATAAAAATATCTTAACTTACGCCTCAAAGTTAAAGTATCTTAACACAAAAGAGACTTTTAGTTTAAGGTTTTACTTAAAGGCTTACCTAATTTTCTTGGCAAATTTCTTAGACATTTTCTTTCTAAAAATATCTAGAAAATACTGGGAGGTTTAATGATATTACTGAGCCGAGTAATAAGAATATAAGTCAGTAAGAACACTTAGTGAAAACGAAGTCCCTCCTTATATTTATTTGTGACTTTTTTTCTTTTTACTCGGCTCCTAAGGCTCATAGCGTAATGTTAAGTAGCCTATACTATTTTTCATGACTCCAGTTTGATCATGAATAGAATAAAAGTTTCGTTTTAATAACAATGCTATCGACCTCATATTTCACGACACTTATTAGTAAGTTTTAAAGTTTATAAATCTAAAATATCAAGAATGAGATAAAATAGCGATGCATTGAGAATATATTAAGCAGTTTTCCAATCTGAGTATCGGTATCTTCTAGGCAAGCGTGCTCCATCATAGACCGTATCATTGCTTAACATTAGGCGAGATGGCCGCCAAACGCAAGCCTATTATTAAATAAAAAAAAAGGTTAGGGCACGCAGGACATGCTGTCAAGTGTCCCATCATTTGTGAAACAGCACCACATTTGAACACCAGGTTAGAACTGTCGAATGAAAATCCACCTAAACAGGTTTTCCTTGCTTCAGCCAACCTGAGTCCGAAGCCTTCCAGATCAGCCAAAACCAGCTGTCCCACATGTCGAAGGATCTTATGAACGCTACCGCAACTCTATTCTGTACCCACACGCTGCGTGATATCACCGTGAGACCTGCCAATTTGTTTGCGAACAATCAAGGGAGAATGTCAGGGTAAGATTTTCCCGTTCGCGGTGATATCACGCGCGTGTCCCTACAGACTAGACTAGCTGAACATGCAGTGCTGGGCTGACAAAAAACGGTTGGCAAATAGACATGGTTGATAAAGAGGATGACGGGGCGTGCTGGGTCACTCAACAAAGCTCTTATAACACAATTTGTTTGGTGCACAATTGCACATATCGAGTAATTAAGGCGCCTTCTCCACTAGCGAGTGTAACGTGGCGATGCTCTCACCGTGCTATCAAATTCAATAGAAACTTTAACCTCTCAAGTCCCGCCGACCTACCAGTAAGTCAGGAACCATTGTTTATTAATTTTATTGTGTCTCATTAGCTAAGGTTTGATGGGTCTCGACACCGCGATATTATAATATTGCCGTGTGAATTTGGTGGCACGGCGTGATTATCGCCGCGATACAATCGCCCGTGGAAATGGTGCCTAATACTTTTCTAATAGCAAACTAATTAGGTATACCTACTCTAATTCAGTGTTTTTCAACCTGGGGGTCGCAAAGCTTCCATAAGGGGGTCGCGGAGGGTCGTGAAGCCTCGGTAAAAAGAAAAAAACCAAGGTTAAAAACATTTTTTATTTTTTATTTTTTTTATTATAAAAATTCTCTTTAAAGGACTTCTCAAAAATAAAAAGAATAGAGGTAATTCACATTCACATCAATGTGAGTTAGGCCTATTTTTCATTAACTAATTCCTCCCATCGTGGATCCGTTCTTGCTAGGTATACATAGAATTAAAACATTTTCAAAATGTTGGCGTTTTCTCTGTTTGCTTTTTATTTGAGCCATCGACGAAAACGTCAACTCACACAAGTAGGAGGTTGCAAATGGAATCAAACACTTCAAAGCTTCTGTGGCTAATTAACGTAATGTTGTACGGATTTGATATTTTTAAATAATAAAGTAGGTACAAGCTAGATGTCTCTAGCTTGTATTTTATTATGCGGCGGATAGGGGTCGCGAAATATTTTTACCTACCTACCAAGGGGGTCGTGCGATGAAAAAGGTTGAAAAACACTGCTCTAATTTATCAAAAACTTGTAACCAAGACTTAATGTACTCTTCATGAAATCTGTAGCTTGTATAGTTTCGAATCATTACTCTAAGTTGTACCTACTTCTTATCGCAAGAGCACAAATCATTACCACACTTATTTTTGTTAAGAAAAGTGGTTTTCTCACAATTCTATCTTTTTATCTTTTTTTTGTGAAATCATTGATATTCCGAGTATAACTGACCATATTTCAATTGTGCTACCCATTTGGGCGGACGCTATGTCGATTAAAATCTACCCTTAACCTCCTAAATGTGGCATTGAATGTAGTACATTTTGTTTGTTTGTACTGCTTTGCCTTAAACAATCATTGAAATGGACCTAAGCTACTTCTAATCCTAGCAATGAGACGCGAATAAAGCCACGGGTTAACGCTAGTCTATACTATTATAAAGAGGCAAAGTTTGTATAGTTTGATCAGATTCTGAAAATTCTTTCACTAATTAATAGGTCGCTACATTATCCCAAAATGCTATAGGATATTTTTTCATCTCGAAAAAAAGCTTTACAAATCTTAAAAAAATATGGCTATGCCGCGCCATATTTTAGAAAAGTAAGGAAAATAACTGACTAACAGAAAATATGGCACATCATAGCTTTATTTTGTTTTTTATTAAAAGACAGTTTTAACATAAATAAAGAATGTAGATCTGTTTTATTGAAAAGATAATGAAAATCTAAATGAGACTTTTGTTGTTGTCGTGCCCAGTTTTTTTTATTGAGTGCCTTCCATGCATGCATATAGCATATAGCATGCGTACCATAAGGCATCCATGGACATGGTGTGCATCGCCATCCCTGTATTTACAACTGAAAATAACATGAAGCATTTTTTCGTGCCCGAAAATTAAAAACTTTCCACCGAGTGGGGCCGCGAGCACTACTAGTTTTTCTGCAAAGGGTATTCGAGTTAGCCACTAATAGCTTTTACTGGTTCACTGGGTAACTGCGAGCGCAGACCGCTTTCAGCAGAACTCGATTTTTTAGGAATTGTACGGTACGTATATAAAATGTGGGTAATATATGACTTCCCATGGTTTTTTAATCAATACACATTTCGCCATTTTTAAAGAAACAAAATTATGTCAATAAATAAAAGAAAAACATTTCTAAACTCAAGCTCATATCGTCAATTTTGTGTGAAGAGGCAATGGGAAATCGTTTTTTCAATATTAAAACCAACTTAAAAAAAAATGCTGGGATTGGAAATAAAGGAGTAATCTATCCGTGGCAATTTAGTTACATACGTTTGATTATTTTCGTTCGGTTGCAAAATCTACCGAAAAACAGCCTATTTTTTTTCTATTACATTTTATTCCATGCATAATGTCCTGCTTACTTTAGATCAAAATAACGAACTAAAAGAACTTGTCTTCTACGTTAAAAACTTATTCTTATGTAAAAAACTAAATAAAAAAAAGATCCTTCAACGCAATAGGTGCCTCAATTGATTTTCCATTCATGCTAAAAACTTACAGAAAACCGTTCTTTCAGTTATAGTCGAGTTCTAAGTATACACCAGTAGAATAAACGGTCGAGCTAACTTCCACTACAGTGGACAGGTCGAGGGAGGGAGGTGGGAGAGGCTTGCGGGGAGGGGTTTTCCGAAACAACGGGCACGGAACGACCCTCCGCTTATAGACTCTTATTTACATAATCCGATGAGACGCAACACGTATATAACCAACTGTTACGGCGCCCTTTCCGCGTCCTTTTTGCTTATGCGAGCCTGGTATTTAGACTTGATTGAGAACGGTATATTGTAGGGATTTTAAGATAGAAGCATAATAAAATCTAGAAAGAAAAACGGAACCCTTTTAGAATCACTTTGTTGTCCGTCCGTCTAGACCATTTTTCTCAAGAATAGGTATCAAGTTGAAATTAATATGAAATCCACAAATATTTTTTTTTTTAATTTCTAACAAATTATTATTTTTCTTCTGCATTATCAAAATTATTGCTACAAGTGATCAAATAGGTCTTATAAATAGTTTTTAAAAGAAGAGTTTTAGTATCAAATCTTGCGACATCGTCGCTAAAATCTTCCGATGTAAAAGAACTTCCATCAATTCTAAGATTCCAATTCAATGAAAAAACATAAAGTACCTACTTACAACAGAAGAACGATAAATTCTTCTTTACACGATGTCTTTCTTTCTTAACAAGCTGAGTCGAGCCATTTTTATCGCAAGGATCAACTTTTTACTGGTAAAATATTAATGCCCGCTCCGATTTTCGCTTTAATCGCAAATTTTCGGATATTGAAAAAAAGGGTCTGGAATTTTAGACAGTTTTAGTAGGAGAGCTGGGTAAAAGTGTCTAAGGAAAAATCTTAGATGAATATTATAGTTTCCAAAGATTGTCGGTATAACAGTTTTTCCCAGCTCTTACTTCACATAAGAACGCACATCACTAAGTACATCAGCACATGCCACTAAGGGCCAAATTCACCGACCAGATAACAGTCCGATAAATTGAAAACCGCCGTTTAACATATCTTTTCTAAAAAGTCATGTTAAACGTCTGTTTTTAATTTATCGGACTGTTATCTTGTCGGTGAACTTGGCCCTAAGACGAACTCGCCGATTGGTGCGGCTAAAATACTTGCTACTTGATCCAGCGCAGTGTGAAAATGAAATAGACCCAGTGATGAGCTTTTATAATTATTATAATATTTTGGTGAGATCCACAACATTATAGAAGCACCAAATAGCGACGTCATTTTATAGTTGATATACCAAAAACCGCTTTGATGCACTTTAATTGTGAAAACCTCCAAACTGGAATGCGGTACATATGCGTTAACAGTGTCTTTATTAAAGTTAGACAATATCTTCAGTTCAACACAATGCGTCCTTCAAGAGTTCGGTCCCTCCATTTATTAGATTAAAATAATGTCACTTATTCAAATCGCTGAAATCCATTCATTGTCTCGTCTGAAATGAAGCAAGGTTTGACATGTTCATGTTTAATTTGAACTGCTGAATGTCTGCTCGAGGTAGACAAACCTGCCAAGTGCCTGTCGCGTCATGCATGGAGTAGGGTTCTGTGCAATATCAATTGAACTTAAGGCAATTAGATGCCCCAAACTGCAAATAAGACATTCTTTGAAGGTCTACTTCTCCTAAACTTACTAACTAACTTACCTATGATTGAGGCATACATTTTCAACCTAGGTACTTAATTACTGAAGCGATTTTGATTATTTTTGATCAGATTATAGACAATAAAATAGTTGTTTATAATTTTCAAAAACAGTCATTGTTACGGCACAATAAAACAATTAAACTGATTCGATCTTGGGCGCGGAGTATGGGTGAAACAGGCTGTTTCACTCTAGCATTCACACGGAGAGAGAGAGGACATTTGAGGCTGTAATTGCCTTAAACAAAAACACCACAGTTATTTTGTGCAATTTTCTGACACATCTTGTACTGCGCCAGATGTAGATATGACTGCAAAAATCATATTTTCCTAACGGTTGTACAATTTACGATGGGTTGCGAGGGGTTCTTTGTTTTTCTACTGATCCCTAAGAACTGGCTGTTGACTGTCTGGCTTTAGATGCAATAATCGATTGTATTAGAGAAGAGGTAACACGGGGCACGTGTGAAGGGATGAGATGAATGACTAAATTATGAGCTAAAAAGGCTTTGACGCCTTAAATTGGTTCTCTCCTTTTTAAATTGTTTCTTACACACACACACACAGAAATTTTCTGTTCTGTGGTTTTGTGTAAGAAACCACAGAACAGAAAATGTATGTTCTGTTTCTTGTTAATCATTATTATTTATCTCTTGAATATAGAATCAAGTGATACATAACGTGTTAGAAACTCAAGCTGATTTTCAGTCACAAGTTTTGAAAAATTACCTGCAAGTGCCATATAAATAACAATTAGAAAAAAAAAATGCTTTGTACAAAAACCTTATTCTCTTCAAAGAACTTTCCAAAATGGTCCTTCCAAGCACCTAAACTCGCTAAAAGACGCAATACATTAGTTTTATTACTTTACTTGTTTGTGGATAAACTGCTTGATTTTGGCAGCACTTCTATATTTAGGGCATGTAGAAAACAGGTCAGCTCATCCAGTGACCGACAATTTTGTTTGACTAACTTCCATGACACAGAGTAAGTAAATAAATATGTAGGTACAGGAGAACTACCTGAATTTTTACCTGAAATACGACAATGTAATTAATTAGCTGTTTTAATTTCATATATGAAGGGAAATATAGTAGTAAAGCTCTTTGTGAAAGAGCTCGTCCGGGAAATGATTTCTACCACTGCATAGCATTGCTGTTGCAGTGACAGCCTAGTGGCTCCCACGTGCTTTAACCGTGTGCCTCCCACGGCAAATGGTTCGAGTTAGATGCTGAGGCACGCACCGCAAATTTTTCAAAGTTATGTGCCTATTAGAAATCAATTTTATTATCACTTGCTTTAACGGTGAAGGAAAACATCGTGAGGAAACCGGCATGTCCTAGAACCAAAAATTCGAAAACATGTGACATCCACCAACCCGCACTGGGCCCGCGTGGTGGACTACAGCCAACTCCCTCTCACAGAGGAGGCCTGTGTCCCAGTAGTGGGAGCATTATAACGTGGGCTAATTATGCTATACTAGCATTGCTGTATTCCGATTTGAAGGGTAGGTATAATTGCAAGCACCTGAGACATTTCGACTTTGTCTCTAGGGTCCATTTCATTCTTATACCTAATAGTTTCCTTCGACGCCATGTTAGCTCCCCTGTCTATCACTCTGTCTAGGTCTAAATACATAACATTTAAATCTAAAAAATATAGAACTCTAAGAAGAGTTCTATGTTTTTTAGATTTAAATGTTAAAGTAATGCCTAGGACACTAAAAAGTGATAAACGAGAATTGGTGCTGAAAGAAAACTTGCAACACCGTTAAAAACCTTGTACATAATAGGTGAATTGACATTCACCGGAACCAACATAGGCTCAAAGGGAACTCTATGTGAAACGGACTGTAGACAACACACTTGCGATGCCTCTGGTATTGCAAAAGTCCATGGGCGGCAGTGACTGCGTAATATCAGGTGAACCACCTCTTTGTTTGCCACTTCAATGCTGTCAATCTCATAAAAAAGATAAAGCAATGCAATCAAATAATACGCTTCTTCAAATGTCAACCTCAACCGCACACGATAGGTCAAGTCTATATAGAAGATTCGAGATTATTGTGTTCTCTTATTTTTACACAGATCGCACATAGGTCTACTGCATCTTTTTACACTATGTCCATGTTGACTGCCAGTCCACTCTCAACTCGGCGTCATAATTAATACGTTGAAAGTGAATAAACAGAGCTCCACAGTCGAAGTTATCGTCAGAATCAACATAATCAACGGCGCCACCTCCCGGCGTAGAAGTTATGGCGGAAAAGTATTCTGTTCTATGCTTTAATGAATTTGCATTTTTATTTATTATTCAGGGATGAAGGAAATTTTAATATGTGAATAATGTTGTCTTTGGAATATTAGGTTCGCCACTTGAATTTAGTAACGTTCATCTTTCACCCAATGTCCCATACCATATTTACAAAAATCACAAGCATGATTTATAAATAAAAGAGATCTTGCGGTTACTGAAAAAATAAGCTATGTTTAGGTTAGTTTATTGTTATTAAATAAGAGATTTATCCTAAAATTACGAAATTTGGCAAAAAACAAAGCCTCACAGCAAAAGAAAAGCAAAAAATACGACAGTCATCAATTTGTAGTTGCATTAACAAATTGCGATTACAAACTTACATTTGTACGAAACCCTCAAGACGTAAGTCCTATTCACACTTGTCCAGTTTTTTATATACTTACTCGTAAAAGCGGTATAAATATATCATCATAAAAAACCTAATACATGACTCAATCACAGTAACAAAATATTCCTTTCTAATAATGATTCTTATTCTCATTCACATTGGCTATGCATTGTGCGATTTGACTAAGTCTCTCCTGCGGTACTATAGCTCTCAACGCTCTTAATTCTGATCTTACAAGAAGCCCTAAATCTATGTCTACCAAAGTTAACAAGCGAAGAGCCTTCTTTTCTACGTCTAAAGGCACAGCTACAAGCATCTCCGCAATGTTATTCACAATCCTTTGTCTGTGAGCATCAGAGTCCACTATCTCATTGTAAAATTCAGCCATAGGTTGCAAATCAATAGCGTTTCTATGTAAAATTAATAATCTACCCGTCGGCCGATTCTCATCCACGTAGGGCATAGGTCCACTGAAGGAATTTGGGAAATAGTTAGGAGCGTCTTTCATGTTATCCAGTAATGGTGGCTTTCCATCTCGGTTATACGTCTTGTCGTACAAAGGAGCGTTCACTCTTATGTTGTCGTGATTAACTCCCAACCGATAGTTCTGTGTATCTGGATAAAAAATCTTTCTGGCTTTAAATACAACATCGGCTGGCCCCATTATACCCGGAACTAGATTATCCGGACTGAATGCAGATTGCTCAACGTCTTTAAAATTATTATCAACTAGCCGATTGAAAACAAGCCGTCCCACTGTCACTGTACGATATGTTCCTCTCCTCCAAAGCCTTGTTACATCAAATGGGTCATAATCTAAGTGATTCAATTCTTCTTTTGTTAAAATATCCATGTCTAGTCTCCAAGATGGATAATTCCTTCCAGCAATTGCATTGTACAAGTCTCTGTTATAATAGTCAAGATCGTCAATACCTATTGCCGCCGCTTGCGCATTTGTTAGATTAAATAAGCCTAATTCCGTTCTAAAGTTGAATTTGACATAAAATTGTTCACCGTGTTTATTGTACAATTCATACGTATGAATTGGAAAATTGTCCATCTTTCTGTATCCGTCTGGTAATCCAAAATCAGAACTAAGCCAGAGCAATGTATGCAAAAATTCTGGCCTTAAATTGATGAAATCGATTCTGACAGTATTATCAAAAGCGTTGGTACGGGGATTTCTTTTAAGTGCATGTGCAAAATGGAGGAAATCTAGTGGATCTCTGTATAAAAATATGGGTAGGTTCAAACATAACAAATCTAAATTTCCTTCTTTGGTATAAAACTTAATAGATAAACCTTTTGTTTCTCTAGTTAAGTCACTTCCACCAAGATTTTGTAATGCTGTAGAAAATCTTCCAATAACCGGGGTTCTTTTTCCAATTCCATTGAATACATCCGCTGTAGTGTACTTGGACACATCGTGTGTCACCTCGAAGTATCCAAAGGCACCATAGCCTTTAGCATGTACAACTCGCTCTGGTATTCTTTCTCTGTCAAAGTGAGAACTGAGACGATAATGGTGTTTATTATTGAATATATCATCAGTATTCAGAGTTATAGTATCTCTTATATCTATTGGATCCCCTGTTGTCGTTGTCCACACTCCAATTGGTCTCTGAAAAAAAATATCATCATTTTAAAAATCTTGACTACAATTTAGCAGTCTATTTTTTGTGTAACAGCTTGCAAAAATAGTACTAAAAACCCTAAAACCAGACCAGTCTGAATAGGACTTGCGCCCTGGGGATTCTGTATAAAATTTAAGTTAGTACCTAATCGTAAAAAATATTTTTTATGTGAATTATTTGTTATGTTGTTTGTTATGTGATAAAACAAATTAATTTTCAGATTTTTTCCTCTTTACATAAGACCATGCTTTTTGCCAAAATAGATTCTAGGTCAACGGGAGGTACCCTATGGGTTTTGATTTGTGAATGTCAAAATATGCGTCATAAATAGCCGCATTTTTTATTACGTTGACTTGGAAGCTTGACTTTTTTACAGATTCAAGGATTCATAGACTTAAGTAGGTATTTGATATAAACTCGATACCTCCACGCGTTCCTGAGAAAAAGGGTCATGACATTCAGACAGACAGATAAACAGACAACAAAGATCCTATAAGGATTCCTTTTGAGGCACGGAAACCTAATAAAAAGCATTAAGAAAAACAAATGTATTTATTTTACTTACTGAATGTCGTTGGCGAAAGTCGGGCAACTGTTGTGACACAGCGTCGGCCGTCTCATTGTAGTATTGATAACCTGTCACATATTCTGTAAATGCACACACACAAATACAGACTAATAAGTGCCTCATTCTAAAGGCGAATGAAAATTCAAAATTATAGCATCGTTTTATATAATGTAAGCGCGGGGAAACTCATGCAGTATTTAATTTCAGCCTTCAATGGATAATAGTGAACAAATAACGTATATTGAATAAAATCATCGATTCTAAAAACAATTATTTCCGCTGCTTTCTATGTCGATGTAAAGATTATGATGATGCACTCAATTCACTATATACCACTAATGAAACAATTTAATGAGACTTTTTAAACTGGCATACTACACTGGTATATTTCAGAGAAAAAACATATTTACGAAGCTTATTTAGTTTGTTCCAGCGTTCTGTATTATTGTATTATATATTCTTTAACATTGTCCATGTCCATCCGCCTAGCCAACGAACGACTTAAATTACTTAATTTTATTAATTTACGGATACATTACTTAGAAGCTAATATTTTTAATTTATTTTATGTGAATGAGTGAGTAAGATCAAATATTATTGTAAATAAATATAAAAATAGCAATGTTAGACCATTGCTATTTTTATATTTATTTACAATAATGCATCCTTGCGGTACGCCTCTCATAATTTTTCTGTCAAGTGACAGAAATTATGTCAAGACATTCAAAATCCAAGTGCAATCTTTCATTTTCGGTACAAATATAAGTTTCAGGGTAAGTATGCACTACTTATTTACCTTCGTGCATCGAAAAACAATTAAGCTGTCAATCAAATAACCCACGACAGAACAAACAGACAAATTCACTTATATGCATAATTGCAAAGAAAACGCAATTAATTTAAAAGAATATACCAATAATTAATATGGTATATAATGATATTCCATCTCACAGAGAGGAGGCTCGAGTCCCAGAATGTGTGATTATGTTAAAGCAATGATGATAAAGTGGTACTATTTATCACACTATCACACTAATATTATAAATGCGAAAGTTTGTGCGTGTATGTGTGTGTTTGTGTGTGTGTGTGTTTGTGTGCGGATGCTAGTACATACATAAATTCAATAAGCCTTTTGACTCATAATTGAAGATATATTTTTAAGTTTCAGATCACATAATTTTCACCCATGCAGCTATGATCAACAATGAAATCAAAGAATGGAAAACAAATCAACAAGTATTTTTTGTTATTAGCGTAAAGGATGCGTCTATCATTATTGTATTCCACCGATTAACTTAATGATTACTAATCCGTTGTTTCCTTCTTGTATACATAGTAGCGCCATTTTCTGCCAAATCATCCAGAAAAAAACCGGCCAAGTGCGAGTCGTACTCGCGCACCTTGGACGTATAAAGTGAAAAAATCCGGACCGCATAACTAAGTTTGTTTGTGAACGAATTTTGATGATTTTGAAAAAACTGTACTAGTTAGGAACATCGTTTTATTTTTGGTGCCATATTTGGGTCAATTCCGATCAACCCTAATTATTTCAGATTTTTCGCCCCGCAAACTTCGGAGATAAGGGGGGGGGGAATGGTATTTTTTTGGACATTTTTCATCATATGTCGAAAACTGTGAGACATAAAATAAAATGAAAATATATTTTGAAATGTGCAGATCAAGCCCTTTCATATGATATGTCACTTGACCTAGTAACCCCACTTTAAAATTTTGGACCCCCCACTCCGGCCCCTTTTGCAATGAAAATATAAATATTTTTGTTTTTTTTTCATTTGCAATAAAGTTGAATAAGCATTCTTTATAACTGTTCCAAATTTCAAGTCGATAGCATAAGTAGTTGCTGAAATAAGCAGGTGTGACAGACAGACAGACAGACAGACGAAGTCGCACCATAAGGGTTCCTTTTTTACCATTTTGGTACTTTACACGCCATTGCATTTATGATGGACGTAATTCGTTGATAGGTACTCTTGATTGTAGGGTTAATGATCAGTTAAAAGGGAAAATAAGACTACAAGAAAATTAATACATATAATAAAAACAGGGTACTTAAATAAAAAAAATGATAGTTGCCTAGGTACTGCAAAATTCATCACATTTAAGTTAAATCATAAAACCATACATGACATTCAAAATATGAACAGAAATCAAGGAAAAGGAAAAAGTTTTATTTATCTGATTAACAAAGTAGGTATAACATCAAAGAAAGTCCTCACTTCGTAAACAGTTTTTATATGCGAAGGAAAATCATTTTTTATGGTTTCTGCAAATATTTTGGTGTTTAAATACAATGAGCATTTAATACGTTTTTATTATTAAATCAATGGTTACTTATGTACCCATACGTATTTTATGTACGCTTTTTGTAGGAGTATTCTTAGGAGGCCCCTCAGCTGTCGGCACGTTTCTTATAGGTACATTCGGCGGGGGAGTGGTTTGAGCTGCTGCTTGCTCGGCTCTTGCCTGTGCGAGTGCTACTTCATAACCTACGCTGACTCGTCTACCAAAATCACGGTCAATAAGGTACAACAACTTCATAACTCTTTGTATCACTGGCGGTGTGACTGGCACAAGAGACATAACTACATTGTCAATAAATCTCTGCCTGTGTGCCTCATTTTCAAGAATATAATTGTAGAAATACCACAGGGGCTCCAAGTCAACAGCGTTACTCTCCAAAACTTGTAACTTCTCCCTCGGTCTCTTCTCATCCACATAAGGTATTGGACTGTTGAATGAATTAGAATAATAGTTTGGCGCATTCTGCATGTTCAGTCTAGTAGGTGGTTTTCCATCTCGGACGTATGTCTTTGCGTATAATGGCATATTAATGAACATTTTGTTGTGACTTCTTCTTAAAACATCTTTCTGCCTCTGAACAAAAAGTCTACGGGCCCAGGGATACCGGGCACTAAATTGGCAGGGTTAAACGCTCCTTGTTCGATATCTCTAAATTGATTTTCTACGTTTTTGTTTACTATTAGTCGCCCAATCTGTACTGTAAAAAATGTACCATTCTTCCACAGTCTGGTAACATCAAATGGATCGTAGTCGACTTTTTGTATGTCATGTGGTGTCATCACGTCCATCTCTAATCTCCAGACAGGATATTTTCCTTGTTCAATAGCATTATACAAATCTCGGTTATAGTAATCCGGATCTCGGCCTTGTATCACAGCCACTTGAGCAGATGTAATTGCAGAAAAACCCTGCTCACTTCTGAAATTAAATCTTACATAATGTCTCTCCCCATTCTTATTTGCAATTTCATATGTATGTATAGGGAAAGAATCTATCCTTCTGTAACCATTCGGAACACCGTAATCAGCTAATGTCCAAAAGAAGTTGTGATTAATAATTGGTCTTTGTGTTGCTAAATCCCACTGGCTCGTGAAATCAAACATGTTAGTCTGTGGATTTCTCTTAAATGCATGTACTATGCTAAAAAATAGTATGGGGTCTCTGTATAAATAGACGGGTGTCTGCAAACACAATAGATCTAAATTTCCTTATTTAGTGTAAAATTTTATCGCCATACCCTTCAATTCCCTGCCGAGGTCCGAGCCTCCCATATTTTGTAATGCTGTTGAGAACCTGACGACTAATGGCGTTTTCTTGCCAATCCCGTTGAAAACATCAGCATATATTTAGAGACGTCGTTTGTAACTTCAAAGTAACCAAAAGCACCGGTGCCTTTAGCGTGGACCACTCTTTCAGGTACTCTCTCACCATCAAAACTCAACATTGTATCAAGAAGTACCTGGTTGTTGAATTGATCGGAGTTTATCGTTAATGTGTCCCGTATTTCAGTCGGATCTCCTGAATTTTTGGTCCATAAGCCAATTGGTAACTGGAAGAAAAAGATTAAATTAAAACACTGATTGTAATTAATTAAAAATGCACCAAAGATCCCTTGGATCTGCTGCATTCCCTATAATTTTCATGTCTGAACAATTGACGAAGGTCGTTGATTTTTTTTTTGTTTTTCATTTATTTTATCCATCACTCACATTCACTTATTTTAATATGTATTAGTAATAAAAATATAATTATACATGCAAAATTATTCTGTGTGAAACCTTTAGTGGAGGCTTTAGCTAATGATTACAAAAGGTTGGTTTAAAAACTGTTTGTACCCACCGGATGATCCCGTTTAAAGTCCAACAGCTGTCTTTGTACGGGTTGGTACGTGACATTTTGATATCTAACACTTTCCACATTTAGTACCACACATAATAAACACACAACGATCGCCTTCATGTTGGAAATCGGCTACGTGCTCCATACTAATCCAACAAAACTTGTTTATATAGCATTTGCTACCACCGATTAGTGAGTAGTAATTATAACTAGGTGTGTTGGCACTTAATAGGGTTTATTGTTTGTTTAACTGTAATGTTTTACTGTAATTTTATCCATAATCACTTCTTTATGATGGATTGTGATGGATTTGTGATGTGATTTGTGATGGATCTGCTCATGATAGTTTGCTGGTATTGGTTTTCGAAAAGTGTTTCTTCCATAATAATTTTGTAATAATAATAATTATTTTTATATTTTTTTTTTATTGAAATATTGTCTTTATTGTAAATGTAGGTAGTAATAGCAACTTTGATGACTGTGATGTAATGTGATAAAAATACACAGAATTTTTAGCTTCGTAGTCAGATGGCAAAAACGAAACCCATATAATTTCGTTTTGCCCGTCTGTGTGTCCGTCTATACATATATTACAGCCATTTCACTCGACTACTATTGGCATTGTATAAATAAAACTTCGCAGATATCTTCTGTGAACCACCTTAAAGGAGTGTAATAAAATTACAAAAAAAAAACCCGTAACAATGTATTAAAGGTGAATTTGATTTAACTTTTTAAATGTTATTTAACGCATTATCATGCCAATCAATATTTTATGAAAGGAAATGCGTGTTAAAATCGCTACAATTATAATGCACCTACTTGATTTGAATTATTGTACTCATATTAAGTAATTGAATTTACTTGGAACTTGTAAGTTTTCTTTATGATTATATCTGTCAATTAGTTTACTCGTAAACATTGATCAATCCTATACTGTATCCTATAATACATTTCGAGATTTGGGCACGTTTGACAGCACGGCTACTGCGCATTTATTTGAATGAAAATTATAAAATAAACAATCCTTCTCTGTTATGTTAATCAATCAATTAATCAACTCAGTCTACCCACCGCTGGACTAAGTCCCCCCCCCCCCCAAGCTGCGCCATAGTACTCGGTTCTCTTCCTTCAACACCTGTCTGCCCGGCCGCCTTTTTGAGGTCATCAGTCTATCTTACCGGTTATGTAGCTAATCGATTATAATCATCATCATCATCCTCTTGCCCTTAGCTCAATAATTTATTTGCGGTCAACGCTGCATATCTTTTACTTCCAGTATTATCTCAGTACTCACCCATTTTGTGGCCATAATTATTATCTTTTACATAATCCATCCATTGTTTCCTCCTTCCTCTATTTTTATAGTTATCCATATTCAAACTTAAAATTTTTCACGTGAAATGTTCTTTATTCCTCTGCTTGCATACCAAGATAAACATAACTTATCCGTCACCAGCGCTACGTTTACTCTTCCTCTTACATACTTAATTCTTATTCTAACCATTCACTTACCACCATGTCTCTATTATATTCACATTCTCATCCCAGCTGTTTAATGGAATTGCTATTCGTCCATCCCTTTTCTGGTCCAAGATTCAGATCCATAGAATTGTTTAACAGATCTTCCCCTTTTTTAAGCGAAATTCAGAAGTCTCTAATTGGTTTCGTGACCATTTTATTCGTCTTATGCTAATTTTGTGCCAGTCAAGTATCATAAGGCAGAAAAAAAAATTAAACTGGACCTAGGATTGAACCTTGAGGAAATCAGTAATCGCAGATTTTGGTCATTTCCTTATAATTTACATGTATAAGAAGTCAAATACTTCTGACATGCAATCGCAAGCTTTCAACAAAATAAGTTACAATTTACAGATTATGTGTATTATTTCGTATTCCTGGTTCATTATTATTATCAATCAAAACCCTTGTATAACTCTCCACATAGGTTTTTTTTTAGCTGAAAGTAGTTTCCCTGTATAAATTCTTCCCTTTTCGATTAATTCTCTGGATGCTAAGATGTTAAGATTTAAAAAAGCCATGTTTGAAGAAAAACAATTAGACATTAGACGAAGCTTTAGAAACATTTGGACCAATTTTGGAAATTTTCATACAGATAAATTCACGATTAACGTAGGAAGGTAAATTCAGATTATTTATTTGTTAAACAAATAATACACAGTATATAAAACCATCTTTGGTATAATGGTGTATAAACTATAACGTGAGTTTTTTTTCGTATCGGCACAAGCTATTCGAAAATAGCTAGGCCATACACTATAGTCTGTTAAAAATATTGGTACAGGTAGTATTTAATTAGATTTTGTTATTAGCTTTTTTGTTACCACCAAATAAACAAACAGTAGCTTTGCCGGCTTGAAAGGTATGGGTTTTGTAAAATTAGAGATACAAGTCCTTTCAAATTTGTCTTTTTAAAGTGTTTCCATCGCTGGCAGAAACTTCTTTCCATCAGGCTCCGTTCGGGCTATTTGTCCGCTATAGCTCCATCTTTCTCTCATACTGAAACAATCATGGCAATAACACGTCATAGTACTTACCGACAAAAAATCGAAGGCAAAAAAGGTACAAACTATCATAAAGCTACTCGAATAAACAATACAGTTTTAGTAACTACAAAGTATTTCTAAAGTATTTTCAAAACAACCGATTCAATTGTAGGACTTATTGTTACCAAATCTACCGAAACCGATTAAAATAATATTTACATGTTTTTTTCCAATTTAAGAGTGATTTGCAATTGTCAATTTATTGTTTACATTGAACTTTATTTTTGATTACTATGTTACTTTTTATTTGGATATTTTTAGGAGCTGCTTCTGCAGTCGGCACGTTTCTTATTGGTGCAGTCGGTGGAAGATTAGCTTGAGCTTCTGCTTGCCTGTCTCTTGCCCGTGCGAGAGCTACTTGTAAACCTACCCTCGACCGTTCACCTAAGTCAGGATCAATAAGATACAACAACTTTATAACCCTTTGTGGCACTGGTGGTGTAACTGGTACAAGAGACGAAACTAAAGTATCGATAAATCTTTGCCTATGCGCCTCATTTTCAAGAACATTATTATAGAAATACCGCGCAGGCTGTAAATCGATAGCATTACTCTCCAACACTTGTAACTTCTCCCTCGGTCTTTTCTCGTCCACATAAGGTATAGGACCGTTGAATGAATTAGGATAATAGTTTGGCGAATTCTTCATGTTCATTCTCGTAGGTGGTGTCCCATCACGGACGTATGACTGTGCGTATAATGGCATATTGACTAAAATTTTGTTGTGATTTCTTCCTAAACGATAATTTTGAGCGTCCCTGTAAAACATTCTTCTACCTCTAAACAAAAAGTCTACTGGCCCTGGAATACCGGGCACTAAATGGGCAGGGTTGAATGCTGCTTGTTCGACATCTCTGAATTGGTTTTCAACATTTTTGTTTAATACTAATCGCCCAATTGGGACGGTGAAAAATGTACCATTCTTCCACAGTCTCGTAACGTCGAAAGGATCATAGTCGACTTTTTGTATGTCATTTGATGTCATTATGTTCATCTCTAATCTCCATGCAGGATAGTTTCCTAGTTCAATTGAGTTGTATAGATCTCGGTTATAGTAATCCAGATCTTGGCCTTGTATCGCAGCAGCTTGAGCAGATGTTAAGGCTGAGAAACCCTGTTCACTTCTAAAATTAAACCTTATGTAATATGTCTCTCCATTTTTATTTGATATTTCATAAGTATGGATAGGAAAACCATCCATCTTTCTGTATCCATTCGGTATACCATAATCAGATATCGTCCAAAAGAATCCGTGAGTTAGAATCGGTCTTAATGTCAATAAATCCCAACGGCTCGTGATATCTAACAAGTTAGTTTGTGGATTTCGTTTGAAAACATGTACGAGAGGCCAGAACAACATAGGATCTCTGTATAGATATACGGGTATCTGATAACACAAAAAATCTAAATTTCCTTCTTTGGTGTAAAATTTAATTGACATGCCTCTTAATCCTCTACTGACGTCACTACCTCCAAGACTCTGAGCTGCGTTTGAGAATCTAACAAGTAATGGAGTTTTCTTGCCAATTCCGTTGAACAAATCAGCATAAGTGTATTTGGAGACGTCATTTGTGACTTCAAAGTAACCAAAGGCACCGGTGCCTTTAGAGTTAACTACTCTCTCAGGTGTTCTCTCACCATCGAAAGTCAGCATTGTGTCAAGAAGTAATTGGTTGTTGAATTGATCGGAGTTTATCGTTACTGTATCACGTATTTCAGTCGGTTCTCCCGAATTTTTGGTCCATAGTCCTATCGGCAACTGGAAAGAAAAAAAAAGCTTGTAATTAAATGAAAACACTGTAAAACAATTAAATATATCTTTAATTGCCTATTTATAATCATCGATGTTGATATTTCATCTTGTTGTCAAAATCTGTTTAAATAGGATCACTTTCTACTCTATTCGGTCATTAGGGGTAGTTAGTTAGTCTGACAACTGCTCTCATTTTCAAATACTGGAATTATCCAAGAATTGTGTTAACGACATTAGATGGCAGTCGCTCCATGTAAAATGGTGATAATTATAAGTATTAAATTCAGCCACATCTGGTTAAACTGAAAGCCGACCACAATCTAGTTTGGGAAAAGGCTAGGCAGATGATGATTGTACCCGTGGTCGTGGGATTAATTTGTAACATTTTGTTTATGTAGATTGTTTAAATATGTACCTAAGTGGGTCAGTAAAAATATTTTATGTGAATTCCCACAATATAGCGATTGAGGACAAGAGGCTAACCGAAAAATTGTTTGTACCTACCGAATGTTCCCGTTTAAAGTCGAACAGCTGTTTTTCCGCAGGTTGGTACGTGACATTTTGATATTGAACACTTTTCACATTTAGTACCACACAAAATAAACACACAACGATCGTCCTCATGTTAGAGATCGACTGCGTGCTCCACCCAGGTCTAACAAAATTTATGTAAGCTTTATTATACGCCGATTAAGGAGCAATTATATCTAGACGTGTGCATTTAAAATGGTTAGAGCTATCATGTTTTACTGAAAATCTATACATTATGGCTTCATAATACTTTGTGATGGTTCTGCTCATGTTTTGTCTGTATTGTGTTTCGTAGTGCGTTTTTCTTTCTTCTTACCTTAATATAGATTTAAGGTGGGTTATTGCAAACTATCTGTATTTTTATGAAAATATCATACTAACTTATGATTACGTTATGTCAGTATGATATTCTCATTTAGTCATATTTAACAATTACAAACACGTAACTGTTACATGATTCAAAATTCTTTAAATCATTCCATAATCTAAATTTTCGCGGATTGAGACCTGTGATCTGAGATTGAGACGCAACATTTCCAATTTACGTCTTTAAAATTATCTCTTCTTCTACATTAAATACACTACACGTGAGGTACAAGATAGAGTACGCAAATAGAAAATAAAAAACCTGCTTTAAAATTGCAGAAAAAGTTCTATAACTGTGTTGACGCTTTAAATTTTGCAATCTGTCAAACAGCTATTATAGAACTAATAATAGTTTACGAGTCAAACGATTGTTACACAGACGGACATGGTGAGATTATAAGACTTTACTTTGACTACGTAACCCTAAAAATAATTAATACTAGGTAGTACATTGTAAAATGTTTTTTTTTCTCATTCAACATTGACTGTTGCAGAAGTGTAGAAGAGCTCTTTATGAAATAGCTTGTCCAGGGAAGTACGTACGTACTACTTCTTCTAAATTGCCTTTTTAGGGTTTCATACCCAAAGGGTAAAAACGAAACCCTTTTACTGAGACTTCGCTGTCCGTCTGTCTGTCTGTGTGTCTCCAGGCTGTATCTCATGAATCGTGATAGCTAGACAGTTGAAATTTTCACAGATGATGTATTTCTGTAGCCGCTATAACAACAAATACTAAAAACAGAATAAAATAGGCTGGCCCCCATACAACAAACGTGACTTTTTTACTCGTTTTTGCTCGATATTGATAACGGCACCAGGTAGACGTTTAAAATATTCACTTTAAAAATAAATAGTTAAATTAAAATAAAAAAATATATTTATTCCATACAACAGACATGATTTTTTTGCCGTTTTTATAGATAATGGTACGGAACCCTTCGTGCGCGAGTCCGACTCGCACTTGGCCGGTTTTTATATTATTGAGTGGCATACAAGCAGGGCCCCAAGTCTGCTAATGCAATTGTCATAATCGTGTCAGAATGGTCTCTCAATGTCATCGTTTTGACCAATGACGAAAGAGGTAGTCCTACTCAAAGCCAATGACCGCTTAGGTTTTGACAGTTATGGTGTCATTATGACACCATTCTTACGCAATTGCAATAGCAGAATTGGGGTCCAGGTGGGCTACCTGATGGTAAGTAGTCACTGTCTCTTATGGACATCTGCAATACCAGAGGCTTCGCAGATGCGTTGTCCACCCTAGAGACAAAGTTGAAATGTCTCATGTGCCTGTAATTACACCGGCACCCATACCCATCAAACCGAAACGACACAACAACTCCATTATTTTTCTTCTTGTCTTGATTACTAGTGTTATCTAAACCATTTCAAGTAGGACACATCGTTACGCGTGTCGCGCTCTTCTTTTACCTCACGCTCTATAACGGCATTGATAAGGAATGAGAAATCGTAAAAACATCCGTAGATTACAACTCAAGCAGAGGTTAAGTGCCTCCGATTGTATGTCAGGGGCGCTCAACTTAATTTACCCAAATCTACGATAGCCATGAGATTTCCACAAGGTTCTATTGATTGTCTAGCTTGTATTTTTAAATGTAGATTGTTTTACCTTTCAACCTAAGTCTTGACTATTATATCATCTATGGCCTAATAGCCAAGAACATCGACCCACACCTGAAGATGGTCTTGTTAAGCAGTTGGCTTAATAGAGAAAGGGGTAGGTACTCCTGGACACGACTCGTATTCTTAGAAGGTTGCTTTCTCTGAGGCCCTGACCGTAGCTTAGGCCCTGTTTCCGATGTCGCCGGTGGAAACGATCGGCATGACGCATGTCGGTCTACTGTAAGACTGTCATAAATGCTGAAACGCCGACCAGGACATTCGGAACAGAAAAAAAATGTAAATTCAGAATCTTTTACACCCAAGTTAGGAACTTTAACGATTCACTTTTGGTAGATATTTATTGTAACTAATGAAACTGCACTTTTATTACTATATGCACAAGTTATATTTTTACATAAACAATGTTCTTCTGTAGCCATACGATTATATTATTAAGGCAGAGCTTATAGGTACCTACGTTTTGATACTGGACCCAGAATTGAACCTTGTGGCAATCTCATGACGATTCTAGACATAGGTACCTTTCTTCATCATTCTATCAAGATATCAAGTGCCCCTTATATGCTAATGAATGCACTCTTTATATCCAATTATATCAATGCAAAGCTTGGTATATACCAAAACTTTTATGTCATACACTCCATTTATAAAGTTTTTCAGATCCAAGTAATCTCTGTATTTGTAGTGTTATCTGTCCGATTAATTCTATTTATTGCTTTTCTGTTATTGAGATCAACAAAATGAAGCAGTCCCAGTTTAAAGGGATGTGATGTGATATTAGAAACACTTAAGACTTTTCAGCTAATATAAATTGTGTTTTTATGTTTATTTTGTGTGTAATTATTAAAACTAAAATTATTGACTATATCTTGCAAAAATAAATGTCAAATAGGTGACGGACACAACTTCACATCAGTTACGAAGTCGTGGGCTTGTTTCTCAATGTATAAGTTTAAAAAAGAGGATAAAGAAAATCTGATGAAAATGGACGCCTGCACTCAATGATCAAGCTATGACCTACGTATAGTCATGTTACCTAACAACGCTTATTAGGTGTACTCTCTTCTTTTTACATGTAACTAGCTTCCGCCCGCGGCTTCGCCCGCGTTTTTTGGGATAAAAGGTATGCCTATGTGTTATTCCAGACTATAATCTATCTGTGTGCCAAATTTGATCTAAATCCGTCCAGCCGTTTCAGCGTGAAGAAGTAACAAACATACACACACACTCACAAACTTTCGCATTTATTAATATTATAAATGCGAAAGTTAAAAGCACAAACGTGTGATGTGATGTGATTGTTCTTACATAATTTTTCCTATTACTATTGTTAATAATATTATCTTTGATTATATTAGTTCTTTAAAGCTATTTGACTTGTTCTTTTCATCAAAATCGTAAAAAAAATTATAAAGATAGTTTGTGCACCATAAAATAATGCCATTTTATGGACCACAAACTTAAGATTAAATTCAAGGATCACTTTAAGCAGAATAACACCTTTTCACCAATATCGACTGAAGATAATGCAAATTATGCATGGATTCAGTAAATATACAACATCGTTTACGTGTATCATACTTTATTATACTTTACTTATGGTTGCCATGTACACTTTTTATATGGATATTCTTAGGAGCTGCTTCTGCAGTCGGTACGTTTCTTATAGGTACATTCGGTGGAGCAGTGGCCTGAGCTGCTGGTTGCTCAGCTCTTGCCTGTGCGAGAGCTACTTCATATCCTATGCGCACTCGTTCGCCTAAATCACGATCAATAAGATACATTAATTTTATAACTCTTTGTAGCACCGGCGGTGTGACTGGCACAAGAGTCAAAATTATGGTTTCAATAAATCTTTGCCTATGTGCCTCATTTTCAAGAATATTATTATAGAAATAATTCAAAGGCTCCAAGTCAATAGCATTACTCTCTAATACTTGTAACTTCTCTCTCGGTCTTTTCTCGTCCACATAGGGTAGAGGACCGTTAAATGAATTAGGATAATAGTTTGGCGCATTCTTCATGTTCAGCCTAGTAGGTGGTTCCCCGTCACGGACGTATGTCTTTGCGTATAACGGCGTATTAATGAAAATTTTGTTATGATTTCTTCCCAAGCGGTAATTTTGTGTGTCCCTATAGAACATCCTTCTGCCTCTGAACAAAAAGTCTACCGGCCCAGGGATACCGGGTACTAAATTGGCAGGGTTGAACGCACCTTGTTCGACATCTCTAAATTGATTTTCTACGTTCTTGTTCAATATTAGTCGCCCAATCTGCACTGTGAAAAATGTACCGTTCTTCCACAGTCTGGTAACATCGAAGGGATCGTAGTCAACGTTTTGTATGTCATGTGGTGTCATCATGTCCATCTCTAATCTCCACGCAGGATAGTTTCCCTGTTCAATAGCATTGTACAGATCTCGGGTAAAATAGTCCAGATCTTGACCTTGTATCACAGCTGCTTGAGCGTTAGTTAATGCCGTGAAACCTTGCTCAGTTCTGAAGTTAAATCTTACATAGTGTCTCTCTCCATTTTTATTAGAAATTTCATAAGTATGAATCGGAAAAGCATCCATCCGTCTGTACCCATTGGGAAGTCCGTAATCAGACAATAACCAAAGGAAATTGTGAGCGAAAATCGGTCTTAATGTTACTAAATCCCAACGGGCCGTATGATCTAACAATACATTAGTCTGTGGATTTCGTTTGAAAGCATGTACTAGTTGCCAGAACATTATAGGATCTCTGTACAGATAAACAGGTGTTTGCAAACATAAAAGATCTAAATTTCCTTCTTTGGTGTAAAATTTAACAGACATGCCCCGTAATTCTTTACTGACGTCCGTACCTCCGAGACCTTGAGCTGCATTTGAGAATCTGACTACTAATGGCGTTTTTTTGCCAATTCCGTTAAACAAATCAGCATAAGTATACTTGGAGACGTCATTTGTGACTTCAAAGTAACCAAAGGCACCGGTGCCTTTAGCGTGGACCACTCTCTCAGGTATTCTTTCAGCATCAAAAGTCAGCATTGTATCAAGAAGTAATTGGTTGTTGAACTGATCAGAGTTTATCGTTAATGTGTCCCGTATTTCAGTTGGGTCTCCTGAATTTTTAGTCCATAATCCTATTGGCAACTGAAAAGAATTAAATGAATTATTTAGGACATTAACATTTAAAGCACGTTATTTTTTAAATGTCGAATCTGTGTCGCTCTGGCTTATTATGAACAGTCATTTATCTTAGTAAAACGTAGTCGAGCTTAAGTAAGTTTACTTTTAACAAGTTTTTATTAGGATGACCTATTATTCAGAATCATTAAAGTTTTTGCTAAATGATAAGCTTGTATAAGCTATCTCTTTTTTCAAGCATTTAATTTTAGCCCAACAGTGAAAAGTGCGATAGGGTAAACAAATTCATTACTACCTACCGGATGTTCCCGTTTAAAGTCCAAAAGCTGCCTATCCGTGGGCTGGTACGTGACATTGTCGTATACAAAACTTTCCACATTTAGTACCACGCAAAACAAACACGCAACGAGTGCTTTCATGTTGAAAATCGACTGCGTGTTTGGATGTTTTTTAACGAAGCTCGTTTATATAGACTGATTTGCTAACAATTATATCTCTCTGTCTACATTTGGCCATACTCGACATCATTAATTGCAATTTCATAGTTAATAGCTTCGTTGCATGATCCACTTTATATTTCAGGGTTCCGTTATTGTATGTTTTAAATGCATCACCCTTTTTTTGACACTTTTCTTATATTACAATTATATTACCTATTATGTAGATACCTCTGTATTTTATATATTCTCTCTTATAATATTTAATTTGATACTTGAGTTTTTTTTGAATCGTTGAGTCTATTTCTTTTCGTGTCAGTAGACCAACATTTTTATATTTTTCCTATTATTGTCGTCATCTGTCGGTAATCTCATTTAAATTCTGAAAGGTGGGGGTGGTTGTGCATCATTGAGACTGATTTCATAATTAATGGCGCACAGTAAGTATTATTTTTAATTATTAATTAGAAGGAACCCAAATAATAAGATATTTAATAAATTATTGTAGTAGATACAACCTACCGTGTTAGATAGACTCTTAAATCACACTTTGTGATTAAAAATCATTAAATTTGGGCAACAATTACCAATAATGGAAGGATATGCGTGTTGCAGCTACTTCTGCTACGCCTGCTATTAAACTGTGAACAAGCGTTGAAGTATTTTTAGTGTAGTTCTAAGTTAAGTATTAGCTGTGTATAAAAAATGGGCGGCAATTAATTTTAAAATGCTTCAGGTACTGATTAGTTGAATTTAACGCTATTTTACCTTGGATAACTTCGTGCGAAAGCAGTTCTTGAAAAAACGAAATAAATAAATTATGTTATGTTAGTTCATGTTCCCAGAATGCTTTAAATATCATAATTCATAGGCAATCGTCATTCACGAACCGCTGCCGCCCGACAGCTGTTCGGCAACAAACGTCAAAATTGAAAGACCCTTACATAGGACGTATAACATAACTGGCAAAATGGGGCTGTACTACACACCTCTGCCTAACCCGTTGTTATACGAGCGACGTTATAATGAATAGATTTGTCGTAAGGAGGTATACAGGGTGTCCCGTTCCTAGTGATCCCAGGGAAAACCCCGGTAAAAGGACATGTGTTAATCTATCAGTATGCAGCATTAGTTTGGGGAATGTCGATACCGATTAGAAATGATTGATTGATTATCACGTTTATGTATATCAAACAGACCTATATTTTGTCTACAATTCCCTAGCAGAAGGTTCGAATGAAAATCGTTTTTCGTTTTCGTTCGTGAAAACTTGTAACAATAATTATTTTTGATCAATATCGAAATTCCCCAAACGAATGCTGCAGACTGATAGACATGTCCCTATGGTTTTCGCTTGGACCACTCAGAATGGGACACCCTATATAATCAATCAATATCCAACAAACATGGCGTTACAGTATGGCAGGCGAAGCTGAACCCGTCGCTAACAACGATTGGAAATAAACTACAGGATAACCTTGACAGAGAACTTTATTCGCTTTTTACGATGCCGTAAATAAGGACTAAGGATGTCAAAGATATTTAAGTCCTGGAAATACTAAAGACAATTCTGTTCTATAGTCTATTTTCAGTATAAAAAAATCAATTTTGTGTTTTAGCTTCTGATTTCAGTCAAACAGTTTGTTACAATGACGAAACTATTTTATACATATCTAGATGTATTGTTTTTCTCCAAAATACAGATCAAAACTAACTATAGGTACATTCGTGCCCGCATTTACATGAGTTCGAACCATTAAAAGATTTGTATTAATTTTATTGTGTATGAAGGCTAATCATGATTGCCTAAATGGAGTTGTATTTCTTTATTTATTTCTAAAGTAGCACACAGCCCGGAGTCTGTATATATAATCAATAATTGCGATAGGTTCATCCCCTACTTAATATAGAAACTCAAACGTGATTGGCGAAACTTACAAGTGTAAGTACACCGGCACCCACATTTCGCCAATCACGTTTCTGTCAAACCTTCAATGCATACAGGCGTGATAATCTTAATGAAGAAAAAAAAAGTTATTCAAAAGTAAATCCCGGAGACACAATTCGTCGTCTACCAACCCTAAACCTGTACCGACGTGTAGTACGTGTACGTGTACGTACTGACGTGTAGTATCGTTAACGTAAGCATATTTTGAATTGAAAATACACGTTTGTTACACAATATTTATATAAATTAAATACTTAATTAATTTCTCTGTATTTTTTAAAATGTGCAAATTGTATAAAATTTTATCAAAATGCTCCAGGACTGCGGTATTTTAAATTCAAAATATGCTTACGTTAACGAAACTATACGTCAAAAAAACTCATGATAGGGGTACTGATTGATTGAACCAGGCACAAACAAATGGTACCTCCCTGTTTCATTCGCAATTTATATATTTATTTTGAGATCTTTACCTTTTATGTAGATCTCGTCATATCAGTTTATGTATTTATTCGTATTCAGTTGAAATGTATGTTGCCTTTTTGAAATATAATTGGATTTGTGTGTGACTGTATACGCCGTCTCCTCCCTGCGGGCATGAAAAACTTAATAAAAAAATATTTCTATTGGCTGTGTTCAACATGATTTACGCGTAAATCATGCTGAACATAGCTTACATTCTGTGTGTTTGATTCATCATCAGTTCTTCTCCATAGGAATCTACGTTTTGGAACGGGCAACTAGCTTCAACTAATGGACAAACTGACTGACAACTAGGTATATCTTGACAATTCAAAAGTGCCTGTAAATAAATGGTCTAATTAAAATAAATGTTTTGACTTTGACTTTGACATCTTAGTCGACGACGACTACTAACGACGTAAAAGAACTTAATGCAAGTACACAATTTTCCAAAAAAAACGCCGCAGAAATTGGTGTATGACCAGTTTCATAAGCGAAGAAATGTTTCATAAACACAGTTTTTTTGATCAACCCGGATTCATAGCTCGCGGCTATAGTTTGTTTCTTCCGCTTACGTAGTTTACCTGTTTGCCCACTCTACACAAATTAAACAACTATAAACCAAAACTAATTTAATAAACCAAATACCGTATTAAGTTTCAACCCCGCAACAAAGCTCATAGCAACGTTACGTCGAATGACCGTTACGTTCAAACTAATTCATCACTCCTGACATTCTAATCGAACGAGATTGATTGAATCGACTGAATGCACGATCAATTATTTGTACATATCTGTTGTTTACTTAGTTAATGGATGGCATTATATTGTGTTTATATTTAGATGATAAACTTTGAAATTAGTTATTTATTATATAATTTTCTCACATACCTACTATAAGCGCCTCTTAATTTAACCACTGATGAAATACAACTATTCTTGTAATTTTTATGACAATGGATAGAGATGACAATTGACATTTAATTTTGTCAGTAAATATTCTAAATAATAAAGTAAAAGGTCGAAGATCCTTAGGTAGGTCCCCGAACTACAAATGACAAACAACAACAACAACAAAATTTTACAGGAAAGCGCTTCAAATTTTCAAACGCTCGTACATTAGGTACCTATGTTTACAAGATAAATTTTGTTTGTGGATTTAATTTGCCAGCTTAGGCCACTTGTAGACGTCCGGTTTTTTTCACCGGACAACGGACTGATTTTTGAACAGATTCGCGGTGGTGTATGGATAATGAATCCGTCGTAAATTGTTCGCCGGACCGATGTCCGGTGCGTGTACACACATTTATTATAAGCCATACACCACCGCGAATCCAAAACCAAATCCAAAAACGGTGAAAAAAAACCAACCGTCTACAGGCGGCCTTAGACTTATTTTTATTAAACTTCACGATAGTATAGGGTGGCCTGAAGGCCAACAAAATAAAACATGCAATCTACCACTTATGGGATTGTATGTACCTATACGTTAGGACCGTCGCAGGTATAATAGAGCTAAATGAGCTAATTGATTCGGAGTTCAATCAATTAAATTCTGCCAAATAAGTTGGATTGAATCAACGGGTGCTAACATAAAGGAATCGATTAACGTGGAATGACCTACTTAATTAAATCAACATTACTCAAAGAGAGATTGAGAATAATTAAAAAATATGATAAAAAATAATAAAGACTCCGAGACATCTTTATGAAAACATCTTACATAACTTACAGAATACCACAGTCAAATAACGGTACCTTTCGTTAGTGTTGTGTTCCTGTGGCGAGTAAGGTCGCCAGAGCTTTTGAGGATACGCTGTGTTGACAGCGGGGGATCTGCTTGTCCCATACGCTGTCGGCACAGCAAATCCTCATTTTAAAGGGTCTACATACCTAATGCATGTGTTGCAATTAATCGTTTCATAGGCAATGGTAACCACTTAATTACCTGTTTACCACTATCGATCGTTGTGTAAAAAAAATCTTATTAATAAAACAGCCAGAAAAAATAAGACAAGGTTCTCGCGCAGAAAATTGCTTTGAACCAGTTTAATATACAAATGGTTACTAACAAACACTTAACTGCCAAAACCGCTAATTTCCCCCATAACGGAGATGCCATTAATTTTATAACACCTGTGACCTGCATAAAACAATCGATGTCGAATGTCTCGCGATTCTATTTATGGACCAAACTCACGCAGCACAAAAATTAACTTTATCTTATAAGATATAAAGTCGACATTTCAATAGAAACTTCAATACATATTGACCTGAGTCAGATCGGGAGCAGAAATAGGTCAGGCTGGGTCGCTGTCTCACTCCAATTCTTTTTAATTGGTATGTACGCAAGTAGGTAGTATGTTTTCATCTGGGCGACTTTGGTCGAATTTAAATGGCTTATGTTTAACTTACCACCAGATATAGTATCAAATAGCAGACAAAAGTAGTAAATGATCACCAAAATTTAACACTTTGCTATCCTATTTAAGTAAAATGACTCCAAGTAAATCATGAGTAACCCAAAAATAGTAAATGATCACCAAAATTAAACCAACATTTTAAAGTAAAATTATAACCAAAGTTTTTAAATTCTGCTATCCTATTTAAGCAAAATGAGTCCAAATAAATCATTGTTATCCCAAAAGTAGTAATTATGATCACCAAAATTATACCAGCGTTTTAATATAAATTATCTCTCTTTCGCAGTCTACAAACAAACAAACAAAATATAACTTTTTTGGACTTACAAGGGGGAGGGAGGTGGTCGACGGAGCTCGGGGCTCCTATTTCCGTCTGCAAGGTTAAAAGTAACCTAACACGAAGGGGTTGACGGGGGCTTCGTTCGCAAAGCTCGCTCACTGAAGCCCCCGTCAACCCCTTCGAACCTAAATTGTCCGTGTCGGGGTGTCCAAGTTCCCGAGCTCGCTTCGCTCGCTCTTGGACCCTTGTTAAGTATGTTACTCAAATGAAACATGTGTGTGTATGTGTGTGTGTATGTTTGTGTGTGTGTTTGTTACTTCTTCACGCTGAAACGGCTGGACGTATTTGAATGAAATTTGGCACACAGATAGATTATAGTCTGGAATAACACATAGGCTACCTTTTATCAGGTACAGGGTGTACAGGAGTACAGGGTGTCCCGTTCCTAGTGATCCCAGGGAAAACCCCGGACATGACGTGTTAATCTATCAGTATGCAGCATTAGTTTGGGGAATGTCGATACCGATTAGAAATGATTGATTGATTATAACGTTTATGTATATCAAACAGACCTATATTTTGTCTACAATTCCCTAGCAGAAGGTTCGAATGAAAATCGTTTTTTCGTGAAAACTTGTAACAATAATTATTTTTGATCAATATCGAAATTCCCCAAACGAATGCTGCAGACTAATAGACATGTCCCTATGGTTTTCGCTTGGACCACTCAGAACGGGACCCCCTATATAATCAATCAATATCCAACAAACATGGCGTATGGCAGGCGAAGCTGAACCCGTCGCTAACAACGATTGGAAATAAACTACAGGATAACCTTGACAGAGAACTTTATTCGCTTTTTACGATGCCGTAAATAAGGACTAAGGATGTCAAAGATATTTAAGTCCTGGAAATACTAAAGACAATTCTGTTCTATAGTCTAATTTCAGTATAAAAAAATCTATTTTGTGTTTTAGCTTCTGATTCCAGTCAAACAGTTTGTTACAATGACGAAACTATTTTATACATATCTAGATGTATTGTTTTTCTCCAAAATACAGATCAAAACTAACTATAGGTACATTCGTGCCCGCATTTACATGAGTTCGAACCATTAAAAGAGTTGTATTAATTTTATTGTGTATGAAGGCTAATCATGATTGCCTAAATGGAGTTGTCTTTCTTTATTTATTTCTAAAGTAGCACACAGCCCGGAGTCTGTATATATAATCAATAATTGCGATAGGTTCATCCCCTACTTAATATAGAAACTCAAACGTGATTGGCGAAACTTACAAGTGTAAGTACACCGGCACCCACATTTCGCCAATCACGTTTCTGTCAAACCTTCAATGCATACAGGCGTGATAATCTTAATGAAGAAAAAAAAAAGTTACTCAAAAGTAAATCCCGGAGACACAATAATCGTCGTCTACCAACCCTAAACCTGATTGATTGAACTAGGCACAAACAAATGGGACCTCCCTGTTTCATTCGCAATTTATATATTTATTTTTAGATCTTTACCTTTTATGTAGATCTCGTCATATCTGTTTATGTATTTATTCGTATTCAGTTGAAATGTATGTTGCCTTTTTGGAATATAATTGGATTTGTGTGTGACTGTATACGCCGTCTCCTCCCTGCGGGCATGAAAAACCTTTGAGTATAATGTTTTGCTTATAAATGATAAACTTAATAAAAAATCTTTCTGTTGGCTGTGTTCAACATGATTTACGCGTAAATCATGCTGAACATAGCTTACATTCTGTGTGTTTGATTCATCATCAGTTCTTCTCCATAGGAATCTACGTTTTGGAACGGGCAAGTAGCTTCAACTAATGGACAAACTGACTGACAACTAGCCTAGGATATCTTGACAATTCAAAAGTGCCTGTAAGTAAATAGCCTAATTAAAAGAAATGTTTTGATTTTGACTTTGACATCTAGGTCGACGACGACTACTAACGACGTAAAAGCACTTAATGCAAGTACACAATTTTCCAAAAAAAACGCCGCAGAAATTGGTGTATGACCAGTTTCATAAGCGAAGAAATGTTTCATAAACACAGTTTTTTTGATCGACCCGGATTCATAGCTCGCGGCTATAGTTTGTTTCTTCCGCTTACGTAGTTTACCTGTTTGCCCACTCTACACAAATTAAACAACTATAAACCAAAACTAATATAATAAACCAAATACCGTATTAAGATTCAACCCCGCAACAAAGCTCATAGCAACGTTACGTCAAATGACCGTTACGTTCAAACTAATTCATCACTCCTGACATTCTAATCGAACGTGATTGATTGAATCGACTGAATGCACGATCAATTATTTGTACATATCTGTTGTTTACTTAGTTAATGGATGGCATTATATTGTGTTTATATTTAAATGATAAACTTTGAAATTAGTTATTTATTATATAACTAGCTTTCGCCCGCGGCTTCGCCCGCGTGGACATCGGAAATTATCCCATGGGAACGTACCTCAGGAGTAAACTTTAACTACCATTATATCACTCTCCGGTTCATAACAGTACCTACAACAACATGACAGTACAAACAAACACTTCAATTTTATTTTTTTGTATAGAAGATGATCAATCTTATTACCCCCGTAGAAGAGCTGTTTTACTCCGAGGGGGTGAATAGTTTTTTATTTTTCTATTTTGAGTGACATAAACACACGCGATTACAGCAATACCGCAAATTCATCACCACTAACCGATCCCGCGTCGAGCGCGGCAACCGTTACACAAAAATAATCCTTAAAGCATGATTCAGTATTCACGCGCGACGGCGCGATGGCTTATTAGCGTATTTCATATGTATAAGTTTGGTGTTTCTATACCGATTTTTATGATTCTTTTTTTATTGAATAGGTAATAATGTTAACTTTTTTAATTAGGGATGAGTGAGAGTATTATAAACGTAAGAGTAAACAAATACAATCAGAAAGCTCCGAACTGCTAAGCTATCGGGAGTTACACGTGTTATTGTGAGTCAACCATAAAAGATAGATATATGCTGTTGTGAGATATTTTTTAGATAATTTTATGTAGAATATTTCCGTCATACATGATTTCTATGTAGCTTTAACAACTAAGGCTGCACACGCGACGGAAGCTTAAAAAATGGAGTAAGTTCTCCCGTTTTCCCAACATTTCCCTTCACTGCTCTGCTCTTATTGATTGTAGCGTAATGAAAAGTATACTATAACCTGCCCAGGAGTATGAAGAATAATTGTACCAAGTTTCGTTAAAATCCGTCGAGTAGTTTTTGTTTCTATAAGGAACATACAGACAGACAGACAGACAAAAATTTTACTGATTGCATTTTTGCCATCAGTATCGATCACTAATCACCCCCTGATAGTTATTTTGAAAATATATTTCATGTACAGAATTGACCTCTCTACAGATTTATTATAAGTATAGATTTTCTCACTTACCTACTATAAGCGCCTCTTAATTTAATCACTGATGAAATACAACTATTCTTGTAATTTGTATGACAATGGATAGAGATGACAATTGACATTTAATTTTGTCAGTAAATATTCTAAATAATAAAGTAATAGGTCGACGATCCTTAGGTAGGTATAATCCCCGAACTACAAATGACAAACAACAACAACAAAATTTTACAGGAAAGCGCTTCAAATTTTCAAACGCTCGTACATTAGGTACCTATGTTTACAAGATAAATTTTGTTTGTGGATTGAATTTGCCAGCTTAGGCCACTTGTAGACGTCCGGTTTTTTTCACCGGACAACGGACTGATTTTTTACCAGATTAGCGGTGGTGTATGGTTTATAATGAATCCGTCGTAAATTGTTCGCCGGACCGATGTCCGGTGCGTGTACACACACTACACACATTCATTATAAGCCATACACCAACGCGAATCCAAAACCAAATCCAAAAACGGTGAAAAAAACCAACCGTCTACAAGCGGCCTTATTTTTACCCGACTGCGCGACGCAAAGGAGGGTAATGTGTTTATCAGTCTATGTATGTATGTATGTATGTATGTATGTATGTATGTATGTATGTATGTTTGTTTCTATGTGGCGTTCTAGAGACCAAATGCGTAGGCCGATTTTGATCATTCTTACGTCAATCGATTCGTCTTAACCTTGCGAGTGTCACTAAAGACAGAACAGTAATCAAAATTCACCACAGCGACAACCAGACGCCATATTGTCAAAATGAAAAAAAAAAAAGTTGATGAACTATATCAAGTGAGGTGTCGTTGAATAGGTATTTTAAAATCATCTTTAGGTTCCTTTTATCATTTTTCATTTTAAATAATAGTTTAGGATATATAACGATTTAAAGTTGTTTAACAAAGCAATAATTCTCGCTAATTCTTACTTATTGACATGTGGGGTATCAAAATGAAGGGCTCGAAAAGAAGATTACGAAAACATACATTAAAAACTAAAAAGTGAAAAATAAAAATAGTAAATTAAAAATTAAAAAAACCCGACTGCCAAAAAACAACTAAAAAGTTCAATACAAGAGCACTTTTCAAGCAGTCTGATGCAGTTGGTGGCATAAAATCTAAGATTTAACACAAATAATTGCCACCAACTGCATCAGACTGCTTGAAAAGTGCTCTTGTTTTGAACTTTTTAGTTGTTTTTTGGCAGTCGGGTTTTTTTAATTTTTTATTAAACTTAACGATAGTATAGGGTGGCCTGAAGGCCAACAAAATAAAACATGCAATCTACCACTTATGGGATTGTATGTATACGTTAGGACCGTCGCAGGTATAATAGAGCTAAATGAGCTAATTGATTCGGAGTTCAATCAATTAAATTCTGCCAAATAAGTTGGATTGAATCAACGGGTGCTAACATAAAGGAATCGATTAACGTGGAATGACCTACTTAATTAAATCAACATTACTCAAAGAGAGATTGAGAATAATTAAAAAATATGATAAAAAATAATAAAGACTCCGAGACATCTTTATGAAAACATCTTACATAACTTACAGAATACCACAGTCAAATAACGGTACCTTTCGTTAGTGTTGTGTTCCTGTGGCGAGTAAGGTCGCCAGAGCTTTTGAGGATACGCTGTGTTGACAGCGGGGGATCTGCTTGTCCCATACGCTGTCGGCACAGCAAATCCTCATTTTAAAGGGTCTACATACCTAATGCATGTGTTGCAATTAATCGTTTCATAGGCAATGGTAACCACTTAATTACCTGTTTACCACTATCGATCGTTGTGTAAAAAAAATCTTATTAATAAAACAGCCAGAAAAAATAAGACAAGGTTCTCGCGCAGAAAATTGCTTTGAACCAGTTTAATATACAAATGGTTACTAACAAACACTTAACTGCCAAAACCGCTAATTTCCCCCATAACGGAGATGCCATTAATTTTATAACACCTGTGACCTGCATAAAACAATCGATGTCGAATGTCTCGCGATTCTATTTATGGACCAAACTCACGCAGCACAAAAATTAACTTTATCTTATAAGATATAAAGTCGACATTTCAATAGAAACTTCAATACATATTGACCTGAGTCAGATCGGGAGCAGAAATAGGTCAGGCTGGGTCGCTGTCTCACTCCAATTCTTTTTAATTGGTATGTACGCAAGTAGGTAGTATGTTTTCATCTGGGCGACTTTGGTCGAATTTAAATGGCTTATGTTTAACTTACCACCAGATATAGTAACAAATAGCAGACAAAAGTAGTAAATGATCACCAAAATTTAACACTTTGCTATCCTATTTAAGTAAAATGACTCCAAGTAAATCATGAGTAACCCAAAAATAGTAAATGATCACCAAAATTAAACCAACATTTTAAAGTAAAATTATAACCAAAGTTTTTAAATTCTGCTATCCTATTTAAGCAAAATGAGTCCAAATAAATCATTGTTATCCCAAAAGTAGTAATTATGATCACCAAAATTATACCAGCGTTTTAATATAAATTATCTCTCTTTCGCAGTCTACAAACAAACAAACAAAATATAACTTTTTTGGACTTACAAGGGGGAGGGAGGTGGTCGACGGAGCCCCGCTACGCGGGGCTCCTATTTCCGTCTGCAAGGTTAAAAGTAACCTAACACGAAGGGGTTGACGGGGGCTTCGTTCGCAAAGCTCGCTCACTGAAGCCCCCGTCAACCCCTTCGAACCTAAATTGTCCGTGTCGGGGTGTCCAAGTTCCCGAGCTCGCTTCGCTCGCTCTTGGACCCTAGTTAAGTATGTTACTCAAATGAAACATGTGTGTGTATGTGTGTGTGTATGTTTGTGTGTGTGTTTGTTACTTCTTCACGCTGAAACGGCTGGACGTATTTGAATGAAATTTGGCACACAGATAGATTATAGTCTGGAATAACACATAGGCTACCTTTTATCCTGAAAAACGCGGGCAAGGTCGCGGGCGGAAGCTAGTTTGGTAATAAGCCTACATTTTATGTCCATTATAGTGGTTAATTTAGGCAGAAATAGCGCATTAATTTGCTCGCTAAGAGTTGGTGATCATTTACTACACTTGGTGTTCGAATACAATTTGAAGTGCAGTCGTGACTAAAATAGCTAGTACTATTGTAATTTTAGACTTTATTTTTCTGGTGTTTTATGTAGATATTTTTGGTTACAAAACTAAGGGTATCAAAGCATTTTATGGTGGTCATTATATTTATTCCCAATTTAAATCGTGTTTATTTATTTTTTCTTTGTATTTATGCAAGAATTACATTACGAAACTAGTGCCATAAAACTATAACCTAAAAACACAGCTTGAAACATGGTCCACCTTTGATAATGATTTTAGTGTAGGGCTAAAACTAAAGAAAAAAATACCGGCCAAGTGCGAGTCGTACTCACGCACCGAGGGTTCCGTATCATATTTGGACGTATAAAGTGAAAAAATCCGGACCGCATAACTAAGTTTGTTTGTGAAGGAATTTTGATGATTTTGAAAAAACTGTACTAGTTAGGAACATCGTTTTATTTTTAGTGCCATATTTGGGTCAATTCCTATCAACCCTAATTATTTCAGATTTCTCGCCCCGCAAACTTCGGAGATAAGGGGGTAATGATGGTATGTTTTTGGACATTTTTCATCATATGTCGAAAACTGTGAGACATAAAATAAAATGAAAATATATTTTGAAATCTGCAGATCAAGCCCTTTCATATGATATGTCACTTGACTTAGTAACCCCACTTTAAAATTTTGGGCCCCCACTCCGGCCCCTTTTGCAATGAAAATAAAAATATTTTTGGATTTTTTTTATTTGCAATAAAGTTGGACAAGCATTTTTTATAACTGTTCCAAATTTCAAGTCGATATTATTAGTTGTTGCTGTAGCATTAGTAGTTGCTGAAATAAGCAGGTGTGGCAGACAGACAGACAGACGAAGTCGCACTATAAGGGTTCCTTTTTTACCATTTTGGTACGGAACCCTAAAAAACATGGAAAAATACGGCGGAACAACCAATTTCGGTCGTAAAGCGATCGGTATCTATGTCGAGACTGCAGGCCCTGGACAAACTAGTACCTATGGTGAAAAGGCACTGGATTTTTAGGGTTTCGTAGCCAAATGGCTAAAATTGAACCTTTACAACTTTATTTTGTCCGTCTGTCTCTCCATCCATCCGTATGTTACAACCATTTTTCACCGAAAATATTGGCATTTCATAGATGAAACTTCGCAGGCAAGCTATCGCACTATTATGCCAATCAATATTTCATGAAAGGAAATGAGTGTTAAATCCACTACAATTAAAATGCACCTACTGAATTGATTTGTACTTAGGTTATGTTACGTAAGTAATTAAATTTTTAGCAGATTCGCATGGAACACAAAACTGTTGTACCTAAGTCTTTTTCGTAAGCATTGACTAGTCCTATACTAAATATTTTGAGTTTTATGCACGTTTGACCATATGAAAACTGCACATTATATAATTAAAAAATAAAAACCGGTCAAGTCCGAGTCGTTCTCGCGCACGACACGCAACGATACGAAACCATCGCCGTATCGAAAAACCGAACCTGTAAGTTTGTTGCCTGCCCTATGGGGCAGGATATGATGTATTGGTTGATTGTACATTGTAGATGTCGTCATACCCAACCCCATAGGACTTCTCTCTTTTCTGACATTCTCCACGGTTTTGTGCGTACATTGTCCACTTGTTCAGGCATTTCTTGCTACTTTGACGATATAATCAGCTCAACTCGATTACAGACTTAAGGACAGATTAATAGCCAACTACAGACAGCAGTATCAGGCGACCTGTGACTGCAACACTACTGGTTTCTATGTGTTTCTATGAAATACCGTCCGTAGCTAGCGACACGTCGTCTTCATAGAAATACATAAAAACCAGTAATATTACGGCGGTAAAAAATACGAAATTACGAAAAAAAAATATTGTACTTATTTAAAATAGAAAATGAAGACTTTAGCATAGTTGATATTTCACCAAATTGTTCAGTCCCTTTGAGGAAAAACGATTTCGGGAGCTGTAAGATAATAATATTTGCATTTTAATGGAAGGAAAATAAATTTCAATTCATAATTTGAACTCGGGAACTTAAATAACTTTCCGATTCCGATGTGTTTTCGCCCAAAATGAATAAGGCATTTCTTTCGGAAAGAAATTGAAAGTGAATTGTGTACGTATTAAAGCCAGCTTCCGAAGTTTCATAATTGCAGTGTTTTTTAGGTCTTGAAGTTGAGTAAGAATAACTGTAGGTACTTTTAGGGTTATCACCATAGGTGAAGAGTATCGTACTATATTCCACGTAGGTGTATTTTATAATCTGCGATAGTAATAACGCTAAAATATTTTTTTTCTTACACCATTCTCATTTAATTCTCATCTTAATAGTTTGGAATTTTTTGGCAAATATCTAAGTAAGTAAAAGAAGCAATGAAAAATAATATATATGTACCTAAGTATAAACATAAAAAATACTCCCTCGATCTTTATTTTTTTGCTATTCCAAAAGACAAATAATGTACTTTTATTGTTCCAAAAAATAGTGGCAATCCTAACTACATAATTAGTTTATAAAAACCTCAAAACCAAAAACAAAAGTAGATAAAGGCGCGGACTCCCGTGTCTGCGGTAATTGTATGTTTAATAAAAAAAAAACTACATAATTAAAAAAAAGTAGGTAGGCATTAATAAGGATTTTTAAATAGAAAGTCTGATCTAACAAACCAAAACAGCTCCCTTTGTTGTCTTTTTCATAGTTAAAGTACAAGTAAGTAATTGTAATTATGAAATATGTTTTCATACTTACAACGAAGAGACACTTTGTCTCTTTAAAGCTTCGGAGTAAAGTTGCTAAGCACCTACCGTCAGAATTTTATAACAAAGAATTAGCATTCAGAAACCCAATACTGAAAACGTAAACGCTACGACTGAAATAAGATTGTTGCCATCTAAAATTTCAAAAGCCCAGTCATTTCACTAGAAATCCAGTTTATAAAGGCCTCCTTCTCCTCCCCCTCGTAAAGCAAATGGAACGTAAGAGAGGGAAGATAATAAGTACGCACGGTTCAACTTTTAATGGTCTAACGTCACGTTTGTGTAGTCAAGTCGTAAAGACAGTCTGAATTTACACCGTGACAAAATTTTGCACTTGTTTTAATAAAAAAGTTTTGTTGTTACTCGTAGATTAGAGGCCATTGGTTTTTGGGGGCATAAATAGTCCGAAATTATGCCAGGCATAGGTAAACCAGTAATGGCATAAAAAAATAAAATTAATGTATATTATTTGTGAATTTGAAACATGTCAAAGCCATGTTAAGCTTATATTAAGTTATTAAATATATAAGTGATTCTCAAAAATCATATGACCCGAGCGGGATTTGAACCCGCGACCTCTGCCGAACCGTGGCTATGCTCTGAACCAACTGAGCTACCGGGTCCCGCCCGACTCATCTGAAATTTGAGACCCCTTTGTAATACGCTTCTTAGGAGCGTTTGGCGACATCTATCGGAAAACTTATGCAGTATTTCCAACTCAATGCCAATTACTTTGCAGTTATCGGACATCGATGCGATATCACCATCTATACATTATAAATGTATATTATTTGTGAATTTGAAACATGTCAAAGCCATGTTAAGCTTATATTAAGTTATTAAATATATAAGTGATTCTCAAAAATCATATGACCCGAGCGGGATTTGAACCCGCGACCTCTGCCGAACCGTGGCTATGCTCTGAACCAACTGAGCTACCGGGTCCCGCCCGACTCATCTGAAATTTGAGACCCCTTTGTAATACGCTTCTTAGGAGCGTTTGGCGACATCTATCGGAAAACTTATGCAGTATTTCCAACTCAATGCCAATTACTTTGCAGTTATCGGACATCGATGCGATATCACCATCTATACATTATAAATGTATATTATTTGTGAATTTGAAACATGTCAAAGCCATGTTAAGCTTATATTAAGTTATTAAATATATAAGTGATTCTCAAAAATCATATGACCCGAGCGGGATTTGAACCCGCGACCTCTGCCGAACCGTGGCTATGCTCTGAACCAACTGAGCTACCGGGTCCCGCCCGACTCATCTGAAATTTGAGACCCCTTTGTAATACGCTTCTTAGGAGCGTTTGGCGACATCTATCGGAAAACTTATGCAGTATTTCCAACTCAATGCCAATTACTTTGCAGTTATCGGACATCGATGCGATATCACCATCTATACATTATAAATGTATATTATTTGTGAATTTGAAACATGTCAAAGCCATGTTAAGCTTATATTAAGTTATTAAATATATAAGTGATTCTCAAAAATCATATGACCCGAGCGGGATTTGAACCCGCGACCTCTGCCGAACCGTGGCTATGCTCTGAACCAACTGAGCTACCGGGTCCCGCCCGACTCATCTGAAATTTGAGACCCCTTTGTAATACGCTTCTTAGGAGCGTTTGGCGACATCTATCGGAAAACTTATGCAGTATTTCCAACTCAATGCCAATTACTTTGCAGTTATCGGACATCGATGCGATATCACCATCTATACATTATAAATGTATATTATTTGTGAATTTGAAACATGTCAAAGCCATGTTAAGCTTATATTAAGTTATTAAATATATAAGTGATTCTCAAAAATCATATGACCCGAGCGGGATTTGAACCCGCGACCTCTGCCGAACCGTGGCTATGCTCTGAACCAACTGAGCTACCGGGTCCCGCCCGACTCATCTGAAATTTGAGACCCCTTTGTAATACGCTTCTTAGGAGCGTTTGGCGACATCTATCGGAAAACTTATGCAGTATTTCCAACTCAATGCCAATTACTTTGCAGTTATCGGACATCGATGCGATATCACCATCTATACATTATAAATGTATATTATTTGTGAATTTGAAACATTTTTGAGAATCACTTATATATTTAATAACTTAATATAAGCTTAACATGGCTTTGACATGTTTCAAATTCACAAATAATATACATTTATAATGTATAGATGGTGATATCGCATCGATGTCCGATAACTGCAAAGTAATTGGCATTGAGTTGGAAATACTGCATAAGTTTTCCGATAGATGTCGCCAAACGCTCCTAAGAAGCGTATTACAAAGGGGTCTCAAATTTCAGATGAGTCGGGCGGGACCCGGTAGCTCAGTTGGTTCAGAGCATAGCCACGGTTCGGCAGAGGTCGCGGGTTCAAATCCCGCTCGGGTCATATGATTTTTGAGAATCACTTATATATTTAATAACTTAATATAAGCTTAACATGGCTTTGACATGTTTCAAATTCACAAATAATATACATTTATAATGTATAGATGGTGATATCGCATCGATGTCCGATAACTGCAAAGTAATTGGCATTGAGTTGGAAATACTGCATAAGTTTTCCGATAGATGTCGCCAAACGCTCCTAAGAAGCGTATTACAAAGGGGTCTCAAATTTCAGATGAGTCGGGCGGGACCCGGTAGCTCAGTTGGTTCAGAGCATAGCCACGGTTCGGCAGAGGTCGCGGGTTCAAATCCCGCTCGGGTCATATGATTTTTGAGAATCACTTATATATTTAATAACTTAATATAAGCTTAACATGGCTTTGACATGTTTCAAATTCACAAATAATATACATTTATAATGTATAGATGGTGATATCGCATCGATGTCCGATAACTGCAAAGTAATTGGCATTGAGTTGGAAATACTGCATAAGTTTTCCGATAGATGTCGCCAAACGCTCCTAAGAAGCGTATTACAAAGGGGTCTCAAATTTCAGATGAGTCGGGCGGGACCCGGTAGCTCAGTTGGTTCAGAGCATAGCCACGGTTCGGCAGAGGTCGCGGGTTCAAATCCCGCTCGGGTCATATGATTTTTGAGAATCACTTATATATTTAATAACTTAATATAAGCTTAACATGGCTTTGACATGTTTCAAATTCACAAATAATATACATTTATAATGTATAGATGGTGATATCGCATCGATGTCCGATAACTGCAAAGTAATTGGCATTGAGTTGGAAATACTGCATAAGTTTTCCGATAGATGTCGCCAAACGCTCCTAAGAAGCGTATTACAAAGGGGTCTCAAATTTCAGATGAGTCGGGCGGGACCCGGTAGCTCAGTTGGTTCAGAGCATAGCCACGGTTCGGCAGAGGTCGCGGGTTCAAATCCCGCTCGGGTCATATGATTTTTGAGAATCACTTATATATTTAATAACTTAATATAAGCTTAACATGGCTTTGACATGTTTCAAATTCACAAATAATATACATTTATAATGTATAGATGGTGATATCGCATCGATGTCCGATAACTGCAAAGTAATTGGCATTGAGTTGGAAATACTGCATAAGTTTTCCGATAGATGTCGCCAAACGCTCCTAAGAAGCGTATTACAAAGGGGTCTCAAATTTCAGATGAGTCGGGCGGGACCCGGTAGCTCAGTTGGTTCAGAGCATAGCCACGGTTCGGCAGAGGTCGCGGGTTCAAATCCCGCTCGGGTCATATGATTTTTGAGAATCACTTATATATTTAATAACTTAATATAAGCTTAACATGGCTTTGACATGTTTCAAATTCACAAATAATATACATTTATAATGTATAGATGGTGATATCGCATCGATGTCCGATAACTGCAAAGTAATTGGCATTGAGTTGGAAATACTGCATAAGTTTTCCGATAGATGTCGCCAAACGCTCCTAAGAAGCGTATTACAAAGGGGTCTCAAATTTCAGATGAGTCGGGCGGGACCCGGTAGCTCAGTTGGTTCAGAGCATAGCCACGGTTCGGCAGAGGTCGCGGGTTCAAATCCCGCTCGGGTCATATGATTTTTGAGAATCACTTATATATTTAATAACTTAATATAAGCTTAACATGGCTTTGACATGTTTCAAATTCACAAATAATATACATTTATAATGTATAGATGGTGATATCGCATCGATGTCCGATAACTGCAAAGTAATTGGCATTGAGTTGGAAATACTGCATAAGTTTTCCGATAGATGTCGCCAAACGCTCCTAAGAAGCGTATTACAAAGGGGTCTCAAATTTCAGATGAGTCGGGCGGGACCCGGTAGCTCAGTTGGTTCAGAGCATAGCCACGGTTCGGCAGAGGTCGCGGGTTCAAATCCCGCTCGGGTCATATGATTTTTGAGAATCACTTATATATTTAATAACTTAATATAAGCTTAACATGGCTTTGACATGTTTCAAATTCACAAATAATATACATTTATAATGTATAGATGGTGATATCGCATCGATGTCCGATAACTGCAAAGTAATTGGCATTGAGTTGGAAATACTGCATAAGTTTTCCGATAGATGTCGCCAAACGCTCCTAAGAAGCGTATTACAAAGGGGTCTCAAATTTCAGATGAGTCGGGCGGGACCCGGTAGCTCAGTTGGTTCAGAGCATAGCCACGGTTCGGCAGAGGTCGCGGGTTCAAATCCCGCTCGGGTCATATGATTTTTGAGAATCACTTATATATTTAATAACTTAATATAAGCTTAACATGGCTTTGACATGTTTCAAATTCACAAATAATATACATTTATAATGTATAGATGGTGATATCGCATCGATGTCCGATAACTGCAAAGTAATTGGCATTGAGTTGGAAATACTGCATAAGTTTTCCGATAGATGTCGCCAAACGCTCCTAAGAAGCGTATTACAAAGGGGTCTCAAATTTCAGATGAGTCGGGCGGGACCCGGTAGCTCAGTTGGTTCAGAGCATAGCCACGGTTCGGCAGAGGTCGCGGGTTCAAATCCCGCTCGGGTCATATGATTTTTGAGAATCACTTATATATTTAATAACTTAATATAAGCTTAACATGGCTTTGACATGTTTCAAATTCACAAATAATATACATTTATAATGTATAGATGGTGATATCGCATCGATGTCCGATAACTGCAAAGTAATTGGCATTGAGTTGGAAATACTGCATAAGTTTTCCGATAGATGTCGCCAAACGCTCCTAAGAAGCGTATTACAAAGGGGTCTCAAATTTCAGATGAGTCGGGCGGGACCCGGTAGCTCAGTTGGTTCAGAGCATAGCCACGGTTCGGCAGAGGTCGCGGGTTCAAATCCCGCTCGGGTCATATGATTTTTGAGAATCACTTATATATTTAATAACTTAAATAAAATTAAATAATGATTTTGGCACGGCATGCATTCACTTTAAAATGAAGTACGAGTTGTGTAAAATTCTGAAAATTGCTAGTGCGAGCTAAAACTCTTTTATCCATTCATCCCAGTGCTGGCAGCAACAAATTTTAATCTACTTTTGCCATCAGATTCTGGTCGACCGATAGTGTATGTTTTTATAATGATATGTGAAGGGTATCGGTGTTCTTTCCATCAAATAATAATCACACCGTATTCAATTCTGGTATATGTAGTTATTTTTGGCGCTTTCTGGAGGGTAACACTAACTATCCAACAACCGTCTCCAGTTGTGTGTTTGCCTCGTGCTAGATAGTTAATATCTAATCTACCAAATTATTTAGAGCTCACAATTTCCATCTAACTTCAACGCTGGAATGCACAGATCAATAAAGTCATAATTGTGAATTACACAACGGTGTAACAGCTAGCCATCTTAACGAGAACTTTACAGCTACAAATGTCTGGACCCACTTTTGCAAGCCCATTTAAATGCCAATCACACTGTGTTGTTATCTTTCAATTTTACTCATAACTTGTTGAAGTAAAGTCTATCATATTTATTATTTTACCACGAAAATATATCTAAGAATAAATTTTGTAAAAGAAATATTACCTATATTTTCTGAATTTAAGTAGTAAAACAAATCAAAATCAAATAATTAACACAAAAAAGGCGTGTTAAAAACTTTTTTAACAAAAAATAACCGACTTCAAAAATCCACTACAAAGAAAATAATAATTTTGGTTTCGGAAGTCGGTGGCTTTGGTTTTTGTTTGCTTTTTTTTGCCACCGACTTCCGAAACCAAAATTATTATTTTCTTTGTAGTGGATTTTTGAAGTCGGTTATTTTTTGTTAAAAAAGTTTTTTATTTTTCCCTTTTTAGTTCTTTATCCCGTGTTAGATTACTTTCACGAATTCGTTGAAAATCTTATAAAAGTTATAACGATGAAACATTTGTTATTTCATTTGCCTATTTATATATACCTACCTAACTACGTTCGGCATTCAATATATTTTTTAAAGCACGGAGAATCGAGAAATTACGTATAATGTTTTTTGTGGTTATGCGGTATATTTATTAAGCTGTAGCATTTTGGATTGTGAGGTTTTTCACATTGAGGTCTAATTTAAGTTGGTAGGTATATTAAACCTTGGGTTAAATAATTATCATGATTTTATCCAGTTGAATACAGCCTGGGATTTAATTTATATTCAGAAATAAAATCGATTTAGATTTTAGAAACAGTATGGACGTCTCTAGGGACGTAAATAAATGTGGATGCGTTCATAAATAATTATATAAATATTTTATCCTGCGTTTTGTTTCAACCTTAAGTTATAATTTTGAAGACGTTTACCTATTATTTCCCGGCTTTTAAAAATAAACTGATGCCATCCATTAATTACAATAACAATGTACTACATTTTGCTGACATTATTATCTCTATAAGAATTAATGTTTTTTTCGAGGCCAAAATGGCGATTGTTCTTTAAGTGACTAGTTATTAGCTTATGTTATTCAATAATAAAAAAATATAAATCAACTGACGTAAGCGGGATTAGAACTCGCAATCTCTGCCAAATCGTGGCATGGCTCTGCCAACTGAGCTAGGTAGGTACTGTAGAAGCTAGAGGTAAGGGGAACGGAAACTCGCGTCTGAGCTTGATATTCGTGTATTTAGGAATTAATTACAGACAAAGTAGAAAAGCGCGACTAGTTTAGATCACGGCCGATGTCAAGTCTCTACTGTTTTTTCTATTTGACAACCTATTCTATTTAATTTAAAATTATTAAGCCATTGCTTGTCTCATAGACGATAAAGTTAACCAGCCTACTAAGACTTCACATTAAAACCTCTACAGTACCTACCGCATCTCACTCGCGTCAGTCAAAATTTGAAATCTCTTTGAATACACCTCTTATGAAGTTATTAGCTGTGTTGGAGCGGTATGGTTATAATGAATGACCTTTAGGCACATTTTTCCACCGTGTGATAAACGTTTCTTATTGGGGTTCCGTACCAAAATGGTAAAAAAGGAACCCTTATGGTGCGACTTCGTCTGTCTGTCTGTCACACCTGCTTATTTCAGCAACTACTAATGCTATCGACTTGAAATTTGGAACAGTTATAAAAAATGCTTGCTCAACTTTATTGCAAATGAAAAAAGTCAAAAAATATTTTTATTTTCATTGCAAAAGGGGCCGGAGTGGGGGTCCGAAAATTTAAACTGGGGTTACTAGGTCAAATGACATATCATATGAAAGGGCTTGATTTGCACATTTCAAAATATATTTTCATTTTATTTTATGTCTCACAGTTTTCGACATATGATGAAAACTGTCTGAAAAAATACCATCCCCCCCCCCCCTTATCTCCGAAGTTTGCGGAGCGAAAAATCTGAAATTATGAGTTGATAGGAATTGACCCAAATATTGCACCAAAAATGAAACGATGTTCGTAACTATTACAGTTTTTTCAAAATCATCAAAATTCCCTGACAAACAAACTTAGTTATGCGGTCCGGTTTTTTTCACTTTATACGTCCAAAACGGAACCCTCGGTGCGCGAGTACGACTCGCACTTGGCCGGTTTTTTTATTTTGCGCCTTCTTTCATTCACGTGTCACAACAGTCACGTGTTTTATTGAACAAGGTTCCTTCAGCGATTTTTTTTTATTCCTTTACCCTGCCAGACCGCTTTGAATGGGCTATTTTTATTTTCCCCTCATCGGACGTGTTTACGTAATGAACCAGTACCCCTATCATGAGTTTTTTGACGTATAGTTACGTTAATGTAAGCATATTTTGAATTTAAAATACAGCAGTCCTGGAACATTTTGATAAAATTTATACAATTTGCACATTTTAAAAAATACAGAGAAATTAATTAAGTATTTAATTTATAGAAATATTGCGTAACAAACGTGTATTTTCAATTCAAAATATGCTTACGTTAACGATACTACTCGTCAAAAAAACTCATGATAGGGGTACTGGATGTATTAATGTTATAAAAAAAACCGGACAAGTGCGAATAAGACTCGCGCCGTAAGGGTTTCGAACAAATTTTATTGTGATAATAAATATTATATATAAGAGATTTAATTATGTATTTTACTATGTTGTAAAATCGCATATCGAGGAATTTATAACCTTAGGTCAGCAAGACTATTGTTTAACTATGTTCTCATAGATGGTGCTATTAGCAATATATATCAAAATATGTGACATATATGTGAAATAATCATAATCACTTTTTAGGGTTCCGTACTTCAAAGAGAAAAACGGATCCCTTATAGGATCACTTTGCTGTCCACGCTAAAAACCCTTAACGTGTGGAGGCATCTACTCATAGATGGCGCCACTAGAAGTATGAAATAGCATATTTCGGAACCCGGTGCGAGTTGTACTCGCTATCCGTTTTTAGGGTTCCGTACCAAAATGGTAAAAAAGGAACCCTTATGGTGCGACATCGTCTGTCTGTCTGTCACACCTGCTTATTTCAGCAACTACTAATGCTATCGACTTGAAATTTGGAACAATTATAAAGAATGCTTGTCCAACTTTATTGCAAATGAAAAAAGTCAAGAAATATTTTTATTTTCATTGCAAAAGGGGTCGGAGTGGGGGTCCAAAATTTCAAAGTGTTACTAGGTCATGTGACATATCATATGAAAGGGCTTGATCTGCACATTTCAAAATATATTTTTATTTAATTTTATGTTTCACAGTTTTGGACATATGATGAAAAATGTCTGAAAATTACCATTCCCCCCCCCCCCTTATCTCCGAAATTTGCGGAGCGAAAAATCTGAAATAATTAGAGTTGATAGGAATTGATCCAAATATTGCACCAAAAATAAAACGATGTTCCTAACTACTACAGTTTTTTTCAAAATCATCAAAATTCCTTCACAAACAAACTTAGTTATGCGGTCCGGTTTTTTCACTTTATACGTCCAAAAATGATACGGAACCCTCGGTGCGCGAGTACGACTCGCACTTGGCCGGTTTTTTTTTTATATATTAAACAGGTCTATAAGACATAAATCCTTGTTATTTCCATCTCGTCGTCCCGATCAAAAGTTAACACTTATAATAAAATAGATAGCAATCTTGCAAGAACATTGTAAGGAGAAATTCGACAATTTATGGGATCCACCTTTTTATAGCTCAATAAAAACTCAAGTTACTGCGTATTCTTAGTTAATGACGTTTTCGCTATAATTTTATGATATTATACGGGATGGTAAACTAAGTTTTACCAAGCGATTCATAATTCGATTTATATAATCAGTCTTACACTGAGTTGCAGTAAAGGCCATTAAGTTTTAAAGGAGACTTTAACGATAGAAATTGTATGGTTAAAGTCTCCTTTAAAATTTAATTATCTTTCTGCAACCGACCGTTAATCTATTCGGGTCGTGTTCCACCAGCATCAGTTAAAATGTTAAATCTCTTTGAATACGCTTCTTAAGAGCCAATGTTCAGTTCGATTTCGTAACTAATCGGGAAATCCCGAAATAAATACGTGAGTAAACCGTAAAACACTAACCCCTTACTTACGAGTTAGCCACTTATTGAATAATTATGCTTCTATCCTTGTAATTTGAATAAAAATGACAATTGACATATGAGTTGTTTAATTTAATCATCGTTCATAAGTAAGCGGGTACCTAACATTCATGATTTTACCGATTATACAATTTTTATACACTCAATAGTAGGTATACACCAGTGTAGAAGGGTCCCTACAGTACGATTCCTACCGGCTTCCCTTTGAAAAACAGCATAGGCAGTATTGCCTACTTTTATTAATTAGCTTTTCGTGGCCAGGTAAGTAATTGGAGCACCGGCTTACCTTTTACAAAAATTGACCCTTTGCCACCGGTATACACTAACATTGATTAAAATAACAAAATCAATAATCTTCTTCTTCTACACGACATTATTAATACCGTACTACGCTTTGTTTAAAGTGTGCAAATCACAGCATTGTTGATATTGATTAGAAAGGCAAGTAAAAATGTACTTCATCAACCCAGGAAAACTCCAGGGAGACAATCTTTGCCAGGGAAAAAAGCTTTCAAGCTTACGTCATTCTTATTTGCATTTTAAACGTGTTAGTAAAGACTACTAAAGGAAATTAACATTGACTGACAGTGATTAAGTTACTACACGATGCCCTGAAGAGGTTTTATAAATTTGAACAAAGTGAAGAGCGTGAAAAAAGGTATTCATCAATCTTCTTTTTTTATTATTATACATTCAAACAGTACCCTGGCTGACTGACAGACAACGTCCGTTGTCTGTCAGTCAGCCAGGGTACTGTTTGAATGTTTTCGAATCTCGATCATTACCATTTTAGGCTGTCCAGCCTAAAATGGAAAGCAGGAAATATTACTTGAGTACCTACCCTAAAGGTGCACTAAGGCATTTTTTGAAATTCTATCCCTATAGGGATGAAAAGGGGTCTTCACTTTCAAGCGCGAACCAATGTTTGATTGGTCGTTGGCTATGTCCTTCGTTAACGTTCACGCGATTGAATATATTAGACAAACTCACACTAGGCACTTTGAACTTAACATACATTAAACACGATCATACGAGTAGTTCACCGTTAATCCCACAATCGCTAACTCCAAAACAATCCTGCTACCAACTTTAACAAAAATAAATGTATTCAAATGATCCCATCAATTCTGCCAAAGGATATAAATTACCATTTAATCCCGCCAGGAAACTTGCCAAGGAAACTTCGTTCGTTCGCACCTCAGTATTACGGAATACCAAATTCAGCTATTGTCTTTGGCAAGCTTAGTATAAAACCTTCGTCATACAGAAAGCGGGTCGAAAACCGCCTCGATTTACAGGCACTTTTGAACGCAGTAGTTGTGAGTCCGTTTGTCCGTTAGTTAAAGCTAATTGCCCGGTCCAAAATGTAGATTTCTATGCAGAAGAACGGACAAGACATCATTCTGTGAAGCATGCCCTTCACTGCGCCGCGGTCACTTTGAACCTACCCGCTTCGCCACTCGCACTCACTGTGGCTACAGCCTTACTATAAGCCTGTCTTCAAACTCCCCTGCGTGGGCGTCGAGGGAGAACACCCGTTTATGACGTCACGCCAAGATCAAGGTCAGACAACTAGCGCTTCACCATTTTTTTCTCGACTTAATTGCTGAGGAAAGTTTCGTAGCTTGTGCTTAATGAACCTTTTAGGATCAAGCCCTCGAGAAATGAGGGTATTTTGTGTGTTTTACCGATTCAACGTTCATTACGGACCTTCTGAATAAAAGAGGCGAAAGATTAATTTATTTGTACGTCAGGAAATTAACCTTAAGCGAGGCTGGGTACTGGATTTTATGTGGATATTACTGGATGTTTTATCACTTTTATTGCTACTATTTTCTTTCGTTTAATCACGTTTTGCACAAGAGTAGATCACGTTATGGTGTGGTCACGTTATGACGTACCTACTTATTATTATGTAATCTGGATTGTCAGGAAGATTGGTACCTACTAGCTTGTCTATTCTGTACCGACCAGGGTACGCTGATATATATCAATGGATATATATCATGATATATATCAGTTGATTTTTATAGTGATATATATCAATTGATATTTATCATATCAATTTATATGTTGATGGCTGTAAGAGAAGAGGTAAATCAAAGAAAAGATAGATGGTCTGTGTTAAACATGACATGAATGTGAAAAAAGTGAATTCGGAAATGAAGTCTAATAGAAATGAATGGAAGAAAAAGACATACCTACTTACCTATAATGATTAAGTCATAAAATACAAAATTACTTTTCGTTAATTTTTCTAAAATAAACAAGTCTATTAATAACCTTTATGTTTTATTTAACAATATAGACACAGTAATACCACTTATAAAATGACATTTGGAGCCCATGATATATATCCGATATATATCAAATATCGGATATTATGATATTTATTATAAAGATCGGATTTTTAACAAACCCTGGTACCGAAACGCCGCGCGCTATCACCGTGAGAACTGCCAATTTGTTTGCGAACGTTCGGGGGAGAAACTCACCGTGACATTGTCCCTCGAACGTATAGACAGGCAGAGCTGACCGCTAGGGCGTGCCGCACGTCAGAAGGAGGTAAATATGTGGGGGTCTTTTATTGCACCCCATTTGACGATTGTTATTGTACTTTATAGGGCAAAGACCTCGCTTTTATTCGGGTTTAACGCAAAATGAATGACGTAATTTGCCGTCTGTACGTAATTTGGGAAATGAGTCTGGTTATCCGTAATATGGTTGTAACGTGTGTGCGCAATAAGTTACCAACCTCAATGTTTATGTTGGAACATCATGCTTTTGTTTGTATCTCCCAAGTAACTTTTCCGAGTCTTTCGTCTCTATTTCATCAGTCCCTATACCTAGGTACATCAGCGTCTAGAAATTAATATAAAACTAGCAACCCGCCCCTGCTTTGCATGGTTGCAATCTAGTGACAAAACATCGAGATTACTGTGCTGTAAGTTAAATGTTAACGTATTATACAGGGTGGCAGGTTAAACAGTGGAAATATTTTAAGGGGTCATTGTACTCATCATTATGAACAACTTTTACTATGGGACCAAACCTGAAATCACGAAAAGAAAATCAGCTGTTCCATACATTTTGTTGAGTTAAGTGAACATAAATGTATGAAACAGCTGATTTTTTTTTCGCGATTTCAGGGCATTTCACGACTACGACACTGCAGCAGTGCAACACCAATCGTCTGAATTGAAAGTGGCCAAGAGCGTTTTAAGTGGCCATTAGCAGACAAAGGGTCAAAAGTCACAGAAGAAGATACTGCTTGCTTTGTCACACTTTGAGGTGATATAATTTCCCTCTCCTTCCCTAAGCGTCGCCGCATACGGGCCACAAGTGGCGCCACTTGTGGCCCATGTGCGGCGACGCTAACGTACGCGATTTCTGACCACACCTACTATTTGAGAAACTATTTAAATTGGTGATACCTACCTATTCAAACATGTATACCATCAAATTTAATTTAAATCTGGTTTAAACTTTAACAAAGTAGGTAGATATTTTCAGGGTTGCGACAAACGTTTGCGTACTGAATTACCTTAATACATACTTAAACAACGCGGTCAATCCCCGAGGGGACGCGGGACGGGGACAAAGGGATTTATGGATACAAACTTTTTAATAGGTTTCAAAATGAGCTTATTGGTTCAATGAACCGGTTACTTGCTTAATACCGATTATTTTTCTTATTCTTCCAATCACATTCCTAATAATTTGACTTAAATAATTTTGATGATGTTCACATAAATAAAAATCGAAAAATGTCCTTCAAAAAATTTGCGTACCCTACCACACTTTGTACGAACAATTTTTTTCAAATGCATTGAAGTAATAACTAGCAAAGCCTATTTACAGTGTAGTCCGTTTAGTACGACTCCGCATTTAACAACCAACCGTTTTTAGCGACGTAACTATAGGCATATGTTTGGTTTTAATATGAGCCCCCATGAAAGTACATCCGTTTATTACGACTCCGCTTACAGCGACCGACCGCTTTTTACGACGGAATTTTAAACAAAATTGTCCGGTTACAACGACGAGCGTTGACGTGTTTACAAATAAATCGTAGTTAAGAAGCTATCTCCACCCCGCGCACCCCCCTTGCCTGCACATCTGCGAATGCGACTGTTTATTTTACAGCAGTACATACCTACTTAATTTGCGGGTAATGAGTAAGTACGCGCATAAAAATGGCTTCTACAAAACTGATTATTGAAATTACATTTCTTCTCATTGCTTAGCTATGATACATAAAATATGTGAAATAAATAAATAATTTAATACTTTTTTTTTATTTGCTAGCCACCTACATATTAATAAATACATTAATATGTGATTGATAAAAAACAAAATTGTCTATTCGTTTAGTACGGCGTCCGGTTAGTCCCTTGGCCGTCGCTATAACCGGATTCTACCGTATTTTTAAATAAAACATTACGTCTCAATTAAAAGTACATACTCTTGCCCATATCGTTATTTTTATTTTATCTTAATGGCTTTTTACCAAAAATGAGGGCCAGTAAACGGCATTTTTGTTTCACGTTATTTCAAAGACATAACTTTAAACAGAATTTTCTTGAAACTCTTTAGATCAAAGTGTTCTTCATAATTATAACGGTTATATGAAGAACACTTTGATCTAAAGAGTTTAAGGTTATATTATAACCTTACATTAAATGCTCGTTTCTTGCTGTTTCTTATTGCTTATATAGAGCTTGCCGTTATAGTCAGCGTCATAAATTATATCGTTTTGTAACCCTTAGGGCTTTAATAATAGTTTTAAGTACCAAATTTATCGTAGCAGCTTGAAGTAATACATCTGTCTTGTAGTAAACAGGCATCACATAGTTTCACATATTATCAGATCTTCATTAATATTTTCTCTATTTTTCTTTTAAATAGATAGCAAAATAAAACGACTTTCATGAGAAGTCAAAGTCACAATAACAACCCACTTTTTTGAATATATTCATTTTAGGCTGGGGCCGCACCTGCGTGTATCGGCACGAAGCTTCGTGCATAATGCACACAGATGTAACCAACTATTATCGGCTATCGACTTGAAAGTTTAGACTGAGCTGCGTCCCAGATATTGCTTGGGTGATTTTAGCGCGCTAATTAACGAATTGCTTGATCAAATTTAACGTTGTTCATTTAAACTGTTGTTTTCAAACTGATTTGACCATAGTTAAGACCGTTTATCTGTGGTATATAGTGTATATTGTCGTTGGGTGTCTAAAATTCTAAATAAAATAAAATACAAAAAATATGTGGAGCGATGACATGGTACTAGAATTTCTACACCATTCTCAATTCAATTCTATCATTTTTTTTGGATAAAAGTCATCAAGTCATCATATCATCAGGGATTATTTTAATTCATATTAGAGAAAGAATTTTCAAAATCGGATCAGTAGTTCTGGAAATTACCTTCCTCATACACACAAACTTAACATTTTTGGAATATTAGTATAGATATTAGACAGCTATGACTCCCCAGAGAAACTTAGGTACGTTCTGACAAACAGATCCAGACTTACAACTTTTTGTATGATCCAGGTTTATAGATGTTCGACAACAAAGATGTGCCCTTTATTCCTAACTATTATCTGGCTTTAGATATAGAAATAGAACACTATTTACTTCTCTAACTTGTTATAATTCAGTCGGCTCTTTGACTAACTTCGTCAACTTATAATACTTAGGTATAATAATAATGATTAAGTTGCACAGCCGTTAAAAGTTTGTACCTACGCAGCTACGGTAGAATGCTCAAGATTTTCTGGATAGATTATTCCTAGTAATCTTTTCTAATACTTACGACCGGTATCATTACCTCTTGATAAAGTCAGTTTAATTTATTTGACAAATTATTTCATACAAATTCTGTTCCATCTATATATCTATAATATTATAGAATTGTAAAAAAGTCGTATCTGTACATTGAAAATATTCCAGAAAAATATTCGAGATAGTTTACTGGAAAGTGACCATGCCCAAAAATATATACATATAAGTATTTTTTTAATGTTTTGTTTTGCCCTCATCACGCACAAAATACTGAACGGATGTTGAGGTGGCTTTGACGGTTTGGTAGCTTGGAGTCTAATATAAAATCTAAGCCACATTTCATCTAATTCCGGTGGGATGAACCACAGATACAGCTTGACCTCTCCATAGTACTGGCTACCCTACATTAAGATCTTTTAAAATGGCCAATTTATCGAGTCCACTTCGACGCAGCGTCGAGCAAAAGCCTAGTTTTTTTAAATAACTGGTTAATACTGCCAATCTAGAGACTGTGAAACTAGCCCATAAAATACTCTATAACCCGCGCCAATAAAGAAGCGAATCAAAAATGGCGGCACTAATCATTTCGTCTCACTCGCTCGTTATTGTTGTCTTTACTCACACCCGACGTGTGTGAGAGTCCATCATTTTCGCCATACAACGATGACATCAACTGTTATAGGTTTTACTCCACGTGAAATAAACAACCATCATAAAAAAACAACTTATTATGACCTTGAAGTTTCGCCGCTGCCGTAAAAAATACTATAAATAAACAAAAGCATTAAAAATGTTATGGGATGTAACTCAAATGTATTTCCACGCCACTCCCAGAAGCAACTAATAAAAGTTTTCATGTTTATTCCTGAAAATACCAAACGTTAAATCAAACTGTCGTTTTATTTTTACTTTTAGTGAATACCGATGTTTTTTCGCGGAACTGTAAAATGAATATTACGAATGATATTTAAATGTTAGTGTACGGTGGACCGCACGTCACTGGTAACATAACCAGTATAAGCTGGCCTCTTATTCTATTGAAACTCCTAACTTCGCTAGGCCAGCTCATGGTAATAATGTTACCACTGAAGTGCGGTCGGCTTAACTTGTACAAGTTTATTGCATAAATAATTATTAATTTTCCCGTAAATATTACGTGGCACGGTCGCAAAATATAGAAATGTGTCAAGAGTGTCAATGACGTCACACTTACTACAAAGTTTTCAGAATGTTTTCCTCTTTACTAATACTGTTGCCTATGATTCTACTAAAATAGGTCATTTTTAAGACTGCGATTCCCCTGGCGTGGCCCCATCCGGCGGCTGACACGAAATGTAAAATACCTTGAGTGGCCACTGCCAGCCGCCGGATATGCCAAGTTGAGCCCCGATTCAGCGCACCGCGCGGTACAAAGTCGGGTATTACTTTGTCTATGCATGTGTGATCTCTTTCCTTTATACCTTAAAATGTTCGTGAAAGACCAGGCTACCAATAATTCCATACATCCACTAATGCTTCAGATCAAATTATATTCTTGTACTCGAACACAAAATCGGACTTGACATTTCGAATAAGAATCAAGTTGTCACACGTCAACGGAATTTCCGCCGGTCGGTGCTAGTTTTGGTTAGGGCTCCATATATTAATGTTTATTGTGATATCGTGAGCTTATTATATTCCCCGGCGATTGATATGACTTTCATCAGTAAATTCGAAGGTTTCCGTGTATATTTAGAGCTCTCAAGTGGACGTGGTGAAAATGAACAAAACGCGTGAAAAATGTGTTCTCTTATTTTTATCTTTTTTATTATTTATCCAAATTACATGAAACTTACACAGCGTATAGAAAATATTATATAGATTGTAAATATACGGTTTTACATAGGTCGTTTATCGAAATAGCGAGTTATAGTGTTTTTAACGGAAGTGCAAAAATAGTGCGAAATATGTGCGAAAAAGCTCGAAAATGGGTGCGAATTTGGCCACTCCATGGTTTTGCACGGTGCGAATTTTGGCCACGCGAGGGGAAGGGACTTTTGAAATTCATAAAATAATAATCTAAAATGAAACAAGACGGAGCCAAATGTTGGATTGGTTAGATGTTAGGATACATAACTTGATGGACAAAAGATGTCTATCGACAATTAGTATTGATGATAAGAATATCGATTTTTTGTCGATGGTATTGCATTCGTCAATAACACTGTCAAGAGTCAATATTAATACTATCGATACTATTGTTATGCCTATCAATGGTATGGCCTTTTTTAGATGAAAACTATCGATAGTTTGACAACATTATTGACAATGTTAATAAAAAGAGAATTGCAAAAGATTAAGCTATAACATTCTAGTTATGTCCATACATAAACATATAATACAAACACACACGTCTATAATAATATAATAAAGCTGAATAGTTTGTTTGTTTGAACGCGCTAATCTCTGGAACTACTAGTCGGATTCGAATAAATATTATTGCATGTGATAGTCAGATCCATGAGAAATATTGTAGGCTATTTAACATCACGCTACGACCCTTAGGAGCCGAGCAACGGGGATGAAACTGCGGAGCACAGTTACTATAGAAATAAATCTTCATGTAACTAACCAAATGTGCGTATAATATCCCCACAAATATTCTAGACACAATCACTTAAAGGGCCACCCGAAAATCAAGGCTGAAATGCGTCATTCATATGTAACACTAATTAACATTAATCTAGGCGAAGTTTCGTCCTAACCTAAGCTCAACCACATCTGGCGTGCCCGTTAAGAAATAGTCTAGATCTTACTCGACCCCTGTAGACATATCTAGAAGGATAGACACTTAATTGCAGACCTACTTATGCTTATTTTAGCAACGCTAGAATTTTTATGGCTGTACTATTTTAGTACAAATGAAATGAAATCATATTTCGTTTACAAATAGATGATCAATTTTATGATTAACTCTTTTACACGTCAATACGTTCTAAACTAGATGAGGTCTGTGTTTCACCGTAACAAACTCAATGGTTTTGGGTTCATGAATATTACCTATGGAATGAAAAAACTTTTTTAACAAAAAAATACCGACTTCAAAAAGCCACTACAAAGAAAATAATAATTTTGGTTTCGGAAGTCGGTGGCTTTGGTTTTTGTTTGCTTTTTTTGCCACCGACTTCCGAAACCAAAATTATTATTTTCTTTGTAGTGGCTTTTTGAAGTCGGTTATTTTTTGTTAAAAAAGGTTTTTTTATTTTTCGCTTTTTAGTTCTTTATCTCGCGTTAGATTACTTTGACGACTTCGTTCAACAGTAAATCTTCTACGTAGTGTGTACATTTATGCATATAACTTTGTACATAGGAATGATTACCTAATGTATTATATACTAAAACCTTCCTCAAAGTATGTAGATTACGTTAGTGAAAACCCCATCCAAATCGAATCAGTAGCTTTTTGTAAAAATCGCGCACATACAAGCATACATACATACGGGACGAATACAGAACTCCTTTTTTGAAGTCGGTTAATAAAAAAACTGACCGAAACGAGTGTTGGTCCACGCACAGTCTGGGATTCTGTAGCATGATGGTACTTTAATTATTTGACCGCAATAATAACTTTGTATTTTTTATTTTATTTTTATTCTTTATCTATAAATTGTATAAAACATAATCGCTTTTCGTGTCTGTCTGTTTGTCACAACATATTGAAATTAATTGCAGTTTTACCACCATTTACAGAATTTATTCCGGAAAGTTTTTTTGTATAAAATGTTAATATAACTTAGATACAGCACAGAAATCTCGATATTTTGATTTGTCGCTGGGGCAAGGTACGAAGGGATGAGTCGCTAGTTTATAAACCTGATTCAAGCTATTCCTGTTCCATATAAATCTTTTTCCCAAATAAATTTCACCCTTAAACTCAACCCTTACGTGGTACATTGTATAGTAAGTAGTGTAAGTAACGTGCAAGTAACAAAACGTCGAGTGTGAGTCTATCGATCTTGCCCTTCACCTTGACGCCGCCCGCCCTGGAATCAACAAAAACGAGCCTATTACGCAGTACCGTTCCTTGTGTGGATGAAAATACACTGGGATTTAATGGAACCTGTAGGAATATATATAGAGCCTAAGGATCTTATACCTGTATAAGATAGGCTCTAATTAGGCTCTCCTTAGGCTCTCTGAATTTAAAAAAAAAGCGAAAAATACTCAACGGATTCTCGGGACAGATTTTGGTTAAGACTAAAACAGCAATTGATTTGGAACAATTTGATGAGTAAAGGCATGTAAATATGAATACTTACTTGGAAATATGTATCTGTTTATCAAAAATCAGTACTTTCCTCTAAGTTGCCGTGTGTCGTTCTCATTACTTTCTTGAATTCGATTCTGCAACACTATCGGATGGTGCAATATCTGAATCAATGGTTTCCATTCCTGGCTAGGAAAATTTATATTTCACAAATCTAATCATACCATTTAGTTTTCATCCAAATTCAAGATTAAGATAACAATAGTTTATGCAAAGTTCTAATTATAAAATTAGTTTTCTAAACTAGAATTGCAGGTAACCCGTAGGTTTATTCAGTTAACTCTTTTACGTAGTTAATTTTATTCTAAGGCTCTTGATTATATCTATCATATAATATGAAAACAATATGGTGCCGGCTGTAACACAAACTAAAGCTATTTAAGTCCTGTTCAGTCCAAACAACTGTCAAATACACTAGTTGTATTTATTCAAAGCTCTGTTGTGGTTGAAGATGTAAGTTGGGGTCTTAACTACTGCTGAAAGTTGTAAGATTCAATTTAAGGTACAGTTTCGTAAACTAAGAATGAAATTAGGTTTGCAACAAAAAAAATATTTGGTTTAAATATGACCTGAATAAAATAAATATCGTGTTTTAATAATTAGGGTTCTTTTATTAAAATACAACAGAGCACTCGAAAGATAAAAAAGTAATAGGTATGTACCTATTTAATTTTTGAATTACATTAAAGACAAATCAGTAATTCAATATTTCTTGAGAAATTGATAAAATCAAAGAAAGTTATAATAAATCATTATTATGGGGCCTAACCTACCAACCACAATAAACACCACGTGTTCATCTTTTTTTGTGATACGAGTGGTGGTGTTTATTGTGGTTATAAACACCACCACCCATACCACAAAAAAGATGAACACGTGTTAAACGCGAATGCTACCAAAAATAATACACACTTGTTCTAGACAAGTTAGTGCTAAAACAAGTGCGTATTATTTTTGGTAGCATTCGTGTTGAACACGTGTTTATCTTTTTTGTGGTGCGGCCCCACATGTTCAATAGGTACTTATTCTTAAACAACCCAAGTTCACGGCACATACATTACGTAGGTATTCAAACGTGGAAAATGCGTAGGTACTTAGTAAGTAGGCATCGACCTCACGTCTTAGTACACATCGCCCTCTCCATTACGAAGAAAGTACTACGACACTGAATTTGTAAAACGCAATACCGTGGGAATAATAAACATGATTACAGTAAATGAAATTCTCCACATGCCACCTACGCGGAACGCTACGAGTCTACGGGGGATCTACGAGCGCCTACGTGCTACAGACAAGAGGCTACGATTCGAAAAGTGTATGGTACCCAAGATTCTAGAAATTCACAGCGTGGGTAATGTTTAAAAAAAACGAATAAGTGCGAGTAGGACTCGCACTCTGAGGGTTCCGTACAAAATGTAAGTTTTTTATTGAAAAAAAACAAAATAATACCTCTATGCCTTCCTGAAAAAAAGGTCTAGACAGACAAACGGACAACGAAGTGATCCTATAGGGATTCTTTTTTTTTTCCTTGAGGTACGGAACCCTCCGAAAAAATAATTGATTGACAGTCATTTTAATCCGAATAGCTAATTTTAAAATGTAGTTAGATTTTATTATGTTAAAATATCTACTGTTTTACAAAAACTAAACGGTAACAGTCCAACGGTTGGCGATTCAGAGTTTGTGAATTTATAAACGACCCGGTTGTATTGATCTGAACCCTCTCTAGCATTAGCATATTAAGATTAGCTCGAAAGGTCGACAGGAATGTGCTACCGAAATGTTTAATTTAAACTAGGTAGCATTTCACCCGTGACTTGATCCACGTACATCACAAGAGTCTGCATTTTTGTAGCCTATAGTACCCAGAGCGGGGTCCATTTGTCTACGTACGCCCATGCTTGTAACTTTGTAACTGAAGGTAAAGTTCTTGCCTGTAGATAAGAACTTTACGTTTAGAACTTTACAAGATAAGTTCGTTTAATCATAAATTAAATTATTTAGTAGGTTCTAAGGACTGTAGTTATATTATTTACATTTAACTTTAAATGTTCTAAGTAACCACGTTGAAAACACAGTGAGAGGCAAGAAAGAAATCTCTTTTCATGTTTTAATTAATTATAGAAGTTTGCTTTTGCCTTAGATTAGCTCCCTAGGTATCTATAGACTTTTAAGTCTATAGATACCTAGGGAGCTATTTCATTTCGCATCCCGTAGTTTTTAAACTACGGGATGCGAAATGATCGAAAATATCATAAAGCCCCCCTTAAATATTTGTTTTATTTTAATTTAATTATTTATATTTAGGGTAAGATATAATATTCTGTGAATATTTCAAGCTACCTGTTGCCGTTATCAAAATGGAGCAAAAAAATAACATTTGTTGTATGGGAGCCCCCCTTAAATATTGATTTTATTCTGTTTTTAGTATTTGTTGTTATAGCGGCAACAGACATACATCATCTGTGAAAATTTCAACTGTCTAGCTATCACGGTTCATGAGATACAGCCTGGAGACACACAGACAGACAGACGGACGGACAGCGAAGTCTCAGTAATAGGGTTCCGTTTTTACCCTTTGGGTACGAAACCCTGAAAACCGGACAAGTGCGAGTACCTACAACTCGCGCCCTGAAGGTTCCAAAATATGCAATAGCGCCTTCTATGCCGCTATTACATCATAGTAAATATCCTGATCATAGATGGCGCTATTGCATACTTCTAGTGGCGCCACCTATGAGCAGATGGCTCCACTCATGGTCATGATAGACGGACAACAAAGTGATCCTATAAGGGGCCCATATTTTCTTTTGAGTTATGAAACCTTAAAAAAACGAAAGAGAGAGAAGAGTAGGTATACCTATTACTTATCTTATTACATTTATAGAGTTGTTTCTAACACTGATTTAAACTGACAAGACCACATCCCAGTCTGTTCCGCGTATTCACAAACATTACTATGAGGTCTCAAACGCACAGTGTAGAGAAAACTCATACTCGTATAAGAATCAGTTTCATATTTATTTAAGCGAATATAAACAAGCGTTTCATCCAAATATCGACCTTAACGTAATGCATAAGATAATGTTCATATTTAATGAGTTTTTGTACACTTTGCTGTGGGTCCTCATAGTAATGTTCGTAAATATGGATGTCAATCGCACACTGAGGGTAATATTAATACGGGTGTCAATCGCAGGCTGTCTTCTGATAGGGTTAAAGGAAGGGACATACGGGAATGGCTTTCTTCTTCTTCCATTCTTTCTATCGAGTCCCGTGGTTAAAATGTCTTTGTCCCTATATTATTAATGTTTGAACGCGCGACTACGAAAGGTTTTATATCAGAATTAAGCTTCAATGTTATTTTAATCTCTAGAGCTAAAACAGGAGCTACTATTTACATACTACGTCGTACTCGAGATGGTAAATTATGTAAAAGAGACTAACGCCCGGTTGGTTCTAAAAATAGCTTTGTAGCAGAAACCCTTTTGTAATTGAATTATTATAGTGTGTTATCTTAGAATCATGAATAGTGACATGACGACTGATGTGAAATGGGTTTATTGTTATGCTGTGGTAAATACTGATTTGAAACATAAATACAAAAACCAAAGGAGAGATGAGTTAAACAACCGAATGCTGGCTAAATACTGAAAATATTTGCAAAGAGAACCATATTTATAACAGAACTAATATTAACTATAGATAACTATAACATAATCAACAGTAGCAAATATTTATACTAAGTTAATCGATGTTAGTAACTGCACCCACGATTTTTTTTGTTTACCTACACTCCATTTTTAGGGTTCCGTACCAAAATGGTAAAAAAGGAACCCTTATGGTGCGACTTCGTCTGTCTGTCTGTCTGTCACACCTGCTTATTTCAGCAACTACTAATGCTATCGACTTGAAATTTGGAACAGTTATAAAAAATGCTTGCCTAACTTGATTGCAAATGAAAAAAAGTAAAAATATATTTTTATATTCATTGCAAAAGGAGCCCGAGTGGGGGTCCGAAATTTTAAAGTGGAGTTACTAGGTCAAGTGACATATCATATGAAAGGGCTTGATTTGCACATTTCATGATATATTTATATTTTATTTTATGTCTCACAGTTTTCGACATAAATGATGAAAAATGTCCGAAACCCCCCCCCCCCCTCCCTTATCTCCGAAGTGTGCGGAGCCAAAAATCTGAAATAATTAGAGTTGATAGGAATTGACCCAAATATGGCACCAAAAATAAAACGATGTTCCTAACTAGTACTACTACTAGGTTTTTCAAAATCATCAAAATTCCTTCACAAACAAACTTAGTTATGCGGTCCGGATTTTTTCACTTTATACGTCCAAAAATGATACGGAACCCTCGGTGCGCGAGTACGACTCGCACTTGGCCGGTTTTTTTTAATACCTTCCAATAATTAGTATGGGACAAGGCTTGATCAACTAAATCTGAGTGTTACGCCCATAATGCCTAATACGAAACATCACCTATATCACGCACAAAATACTCGTAAATAACCTAACAAGAAAACATATTTAATAGCCATTAAAAAGCCCTTATCGTGTATTTTCTCTCACGCAAGCAGTAAAAGAAAATACTCGTTTATAAATTGCAGAGGTTTTCGTATAAAAGCTATTTTTAAACGAACCTCCGACACTGTTCGCGCTTATTCGACAAAGAAATCTAATTATCTTGTAAGCGAAAATGCGCGATACCTACATAACTACGTAGGTATACCTATATGTATATAATTAAGGGCGCAATCATTATATCACTTTGTAATTTTTATTTTTTATTATGAAGTAGGTAAAAATAATGGTTTGTGTTTTTATTACTTATTTAAATTATTGTAAAAATGTGCAAGTTATTAATGGTGCAGCTTACTGTGGTGACATGTCAAAACATCAAGATCTCTTTACCTAAGTTAAATATTGTACTATACATAATTATAAACTTTTCGGAATAAATTCTCTAAATGGTGGTGAAAACCGCATTAAAAACCATTGTGTAGCTTAGAAAAAATCTCGAGTAAACCTCAACAACTTTATACCGAGTTTCTAGCAAAAAAATGATTTATTTTCTATTACAGAAAAAAAGAAATGAGATAAAGATAAGAAAAAAATAAATTATTACAGAAAAAAATACACGAGTGAAGCCACAGAAACCACTTGTGCTACAAAAATGGCAGATTCGGACAAAATGGCATTAAAACGAAATTCTTTGTAGCAAAATTTTTGCAGCCGTGGGTGTATCAGCGTTTTGTATGCCCCATTAAAGTGTGGTTCATTATCGTACAATATTTTTTACTCAATGTTTTTATAGCAAGCACATTATTATCTTTTGTTTGGATATAATCTTTGCGATCGTTTTTCTTTCGGTATGGGCACCATTCCAGTTGGTAGATAGCTGAAAGCGATACGGTTTGTAGTTATCTAGGTCACTCTAAATATTATCTGTCGGATATAGCTTGGTTGTTATATTGCAATGAACAGTGCCTCGTTATTTCCTGGATTTAAAATATACTAAATCTGCCTCTGGATATCAAGGTAACGCTTTTTCTTCAATAAAATTGACTAAGGTAAACAAACAAAGGAAGACAATATATTTAAGTTTAAATTATTTAAGTTAATTAAGTTATACTTAATATATTTCACAATATATTTAGTATAACATTTTTATTTTTGACTTAGGTAGGTACTTATTTTGTCATCTACTTATCTACGCATAAACCTATCTCATTCGTTTAATAAAATTATCTCATTATGGTGCCGAACGTGGCCATCATAAAAATACAAGTAAATTAAATCTTGATAGGTAAGAGATGATGTAAGTGGCTGTCTGAAAATGATATCCACTCAGGTTCTTACCTTAATGGAAGATCAAGTTACAATAGATGCTGCTCTTATTAATGTTATCAGTGACTTATTTCTGTAGAAAATGCGAATTAAATTAGGTTTCTTTGCAAAATTGCAACTTATACCTCTTTTGCCGAAACGTTTAGCACACAAATGCTCACACCCTTAGGGGGCATCCTTAGCTCGCATCAGTAGCTCGCATCCTTAGCTTGCATAGCTTCGTTGAACTCGTTTCCACCAGTGCAGTCCATGGCTACACAGCTCAGCACATCTCTGGTGCAGAAGCAGCCAAGACTCCTGACTGAAGTTACTTTTATCCGAATTATACGCAGACGAAGTCGCTTGCACGGCTGGTTTAGTCATAAAAGTGTAATATACCTAACCTTTTATTTTTTGTGTGGTATTTCCTTGTGGAGTTATTTAAGGGTTAAGTAGGTGTGTTCTCAGATCATAGAAACAAGGAGATGTGCCAAGGCGCTATCGAGCTTGATGCCTGATCTTGAGCAAATTGCTCATATTAAAAACGTACGCGCTGGCGACAAACCGAACACGATCGATGGTATAAATACAGTGTTTTAGTTTAGTGCTAGTGTTGAGTGACGATTAACAGTGTTAGATTGAGGGTGTGCGGAATGTTCAATGCGTGGGAGATCTTTTTATTCACAAGGAGCGCTTAATTATGCGCGTAATTGTGTCGAAAAATGTACTAAAAGTGGCATCAGTTGTTCCCGTACTAATTTGCTATGATGGCATATCTCCTTGTTTCTATGATCTGAGGGTGTGTCTTACCGACTAAAACCTCCTAAACTAACTAAACTAAACTCTACTGCCTACAGCCGGGAGTGTGGGGTTTCCCTCACGCACGATAAACCTAAAACACCTACACGCTACGGTTAAAGTTCTATATTTTCCTTTAATTTCATATTAAAGTTTAAACTAATAGTTTGCCATGAAAACCGTGTATGTACCTACGTAAAATTAATCAACGTACGTTAAATAACTAATGCTATGAAGTTTCGTGTAGGCGTTACGTCCATAATAATTGTACCTAATAATAATATAACCCTCTCAAAGTGTATGAAACGTTAACATGGTATTTAAATAAAGGACCAAAGGACGATATTAGTTCATTACTATGAAGACTTGTTCTTTGTTGCCAGCCTCGCAGCAGTAGGTATCTTACCTTCTTATTTTAATACACATACCTACACATAAGTAACATAATTATTTAATTATGTTAAAACGGCCAAACTCTAGTTATGTTGGGCGAAATTCAATTTTTCTTTTGTTTTTGCAATCTGCAGTTCTGTCTTAGGGCCGAAAAATTGAAAACTATTATCTTGTCGGTGAACGTGGCACTTAGTATGTTTGTAGTGGTTATAAGTTATTTCGGGCTACCTTAATGCATCCCCCTTAAATAAATGAATCCTCGCATCTTTGTAACATATAATAGGGTACAGATATTAAAGGAAATAAATTCAAACATGGTATTGTGTAGGACCTTTTAAGTACGCTTTTGATCTTCCTTCTTACTGGAAAAATAACCCCTAATGTTTTCTCTAATCTTTAATTATCAAAACATTACTCTAGTAAATCTCTCACAAATAAAACAATTAGACCTTTTCTTTCATGTCGTATTAAGTCGTGATGAGGTAACGGACAAACAAACAGACGAGTTACTTTCGCATTTATTAACAAATGAAAATCTGTATGTTCCTAAAATAACAACCTATTTGATACAAAGTAGAGCCACTACTCCACTAAAGGTGTCATTAGTTACTGCTCGTAACTTTAAATTACCGGGACAATCCTCAACAGCGGTAAGGACTAAGTTCTCGGCTGATTTGTGTAACCACTACTATATTATGCTATCAACGACTTTAAGGAATAATGCGTGATAGAATTTTCCAATGAGTATTTACCCATTCACTTGCACCTTAGAATGATGATACGCCACTGATACTGCGATTAATGTGAACACTGGGCCCAAACAATGACTGTCATACATTCGAAGTTTAAAATACCGATGTACTGCATCATAAGCTAAACCATCGACACGATAAAAAGAAGATTCTTCAAAACAAGCAGCTGACCCATCTGATAGTAAATGGTCACCTCACTTACTCTCATCTAGAGACAAAGTTGAAATGTCTTATGTGCCTGTAATTACACCGGCACCCATAACGGGGTCAATAACTAGGAGAACCCTGATAGGTGGGCTTATGCCCGGGAAAAAACCTGTTTTGTGTTTATTCCAAAGCATAAGCCCATCTACAGGCTGACATTGCCTAGCATCCCTGGCGACACTTGTCGTATTTGTCCCCTAATGAATACGAGTCTTTATGTTAATGCGCCAGGTATCTTAGGACACACAAGGCTACTTCAAAACAAACTCACTAAAATCACCCTGATTAGAATGAATACGATTCGTAAAACAAGAGTTCATGTAAGTTCTCGTAATCTTTTTTCAGTGGAGGACCACTCTTCGTCGCCATGAATATCCAATAGATTGAGTGCTGAACACAGTGGTAAAGCTATACTTTAGCTATATTTAATCTTTTTTAGTTTGAGCTCCTTAGGGATGGGTTTTAGTAGTTTCGTCACAGTGTATTATCGACACAGTTTTTAATTCTCCATACATTGAATGTAAAATGGTCACAGGTACTTTTATATAATAATATTTTTGTGTAAGCTCGGGATCAGCCTCTACTTTGTGTTATAATCACCATTCAGGATTTAACGATATTGGTGCCAGTAAAATTATCTTTTCACCTTTTTTTGTATGGTTAGCAACGAATTGACAAACCTTCAAACTGCAAAGAAATACAAATACACCAAACGATGTTGTGGGTGTCTGTAAGTTGCCTTTGTGATCATAATTTAGAACCCTGGTAGTGGCGAAGGGTCAAGGAAAGCCGATACAATGAAATAGTAACAAAATAATAATTATCTCATTCATCGTTTATTAGGGTTCCGTAGTAAAACTAGGAACCCTTATAGTTTCATCCCGTCCGTCTGTCCGTCTGTCCATCTGTTTGTCCGTCTGTCCGTCTATCCGTCTGTCACACCCTCGTCAAATCTACAGTTCATAACCAATCTATATAAAACTTTGCAGTTAGATGTCTTCTGTAAGCCGCCATAAAGGCCTGTAGTGAAATTACAAAAAATAAAATAATTAGGGGTGGCCCCCATACATGAAACTGAGGGATGAAAAAAAATATTTACGCGCACCCCTTTGTGTGGGGTATCGTTGGATAGGTCTTTAAAAATAACATAGAGGTTTCTCAATGATTTTTTTTATTTAAGTGCATATTTAGTGAACTACAAGCTCCAAAAGTCGTTAACAATATGTCCCCCCCCTGTAGTTTTTCAACCCCTTTATCCAAAAATCTGAAAAAAATCAAGCATATACTTAGCATTTAATAAATACTTTCGATTCAAATTGGTTTGAACACGATACGTCAATAACTTTTTGAAATATTAACTATTTTCAGTTTTGAGTTTAACAACCGCAAAAATAACTTATGTTGGTAGTCGGAAGACTGAAATCCTTCTTGCTACGGAACCCTAGTACCTGGAACCCTAGCGTGGTCTAACACGCTCTTGCCCGGTTTTGTACTGTATTTACATATTTTGAATATACAAATAGATATGACATAAAGTAAAATGGAATTATTTAAAATGTTGGTACTATTTTACTGTACCAGTTTCCCGTCACCCTTCACACTCCGGTGATCATATATAAAGAGACCGCATTAATTTGATGAATAAACAGCAATATGCTAACCTTATGTATTTAATTTCAATAAGTTACATACATTTTGAAACTAGCAGTTGTAACAGCTTGCGACCCTATTTAACCCTCGCTATAGCAATAATCATAATAATTTAATTTTATCCCATTACGGTACAAAAGGCATATGAAATGTCTTCTGCTATTCTGCCGTCTTATGCTATTTCAGATTATCGTTTCTCATTAGCTTAACATAGCCTCTCTCTTATTGTGTCACAAACTCAACAATTCGCACGTCCTGATCTGCCTTTTCTCATTACCGTAGGAAACTCTTCAGACGTGACTGCACTGTCTAAATTAAGGCGATTCGCACACTGCCCCGCATCACGCAGCCTAGCGCGGGGTGCGTGATGTTCCGTTATTTGCAAGTACCTGTATTTGTATAGAAATCACGCATGGTGCAACACACTGAAAACGCATTCACGCGCGGGATTTTTGTTCCGTCGCCACGCACCCCGCATCGTAGCGCGGGGCGGTGTGTGATTCGCCTGACAATACCAGATATTTTGCCTTATTTTATTATATGGTGGTATTGTAATCAAGATGGCTGCTCGTCGCTGATATTGTTTGTGGAGCTCGGTGTGAGAAATTAGAGAAGATACAACTATTGAAGCAAGGGTTTGTGAAGATTGGTTGGTCGGAAATGTGTTTAATTCTTTTAAATATTTGTTTATGTCATACATAAGGCCTACTCTACATCAAAATAAATAATTTATAGTACAAATGTTTGGAATATTATTTTAACAAAATATTCATATTTGATACTTAGTTTTCAAAATAATATAATAGAATAATAATCATCATTCGCAATTATTAAACGACGTGTCAACGCTTAATAATATCAATGGATATATATCATGATATTTTTAGGCTTATTTAAAGAAATCCTCAAACATTTCAAAGATCTAGAAAAGATGTAACGATTAGCAAACTTCTTAATAAGTGCTTTAACTAAAGTGATTACGCCAAACTTTGATCATTCAACCAAGAAAATTAGCTCAGAGCCAAATGGCCAAGCTTAGAGCTGGTACTAGGGAACCGGGCATCCTGACACAAAGTTGAAGAAGATCCCCACCGTGTCCCTCACTATGCCGTATTACGTCAGAAACGAACATCACTGTAGAAGAGACTAGAAGCGTCCTTTTCTTGAGAGCTTACGTACTATTCTACGTCCGGTCTGAACTCAAGAAAATTCAGTGTGAAAACTATGATGAAATCTCAAAATTGGATCGGTAGATACCTAATAGGCAGCGTCTTTTCTTGGAATCGGATCAGACGCTCTCCGGCTCGCTCAATCTTACTTGCGCATATGGCTATATCCAGCCGCACAGTGTATTAAACTAAGCGCAAACTTTTACACAAGCTATTTGTGCATGCAAGCATAGGTGGCCTTTAAAAAGTCCTGGAATCCTGGACTAGTAAAGTAGGACCAAATATTCCATTTTAAAATTTTCAAAATATTGTGTCTGAATAGTTGTCATCATTTCTTTAAGAAACCACAACTTAATTACTTTTTTGAGTAGCAATCATTTAAACAAAGCTGATTTTTATACCTACTCTTAAAACGCAAACCTGTAGCAAAAATGTTATAATAATATGTAAAATCACGAAGTTTATGTGCGAATTCATTTTAATGACTTTGAAACTGGTAATGGGACTTATCGGAAACGAAATAAAGTTGTTTATTCTGTGACTAAAGTTAGAGTTTATGTTATATTTAGACCATTTTTAGTCATTAAATGTGAAGGTTAGATATTCAATACCGACACATGTTTCCTGGTCGTAACGTTGGTATATTAAAGTTATCGTGAATATAAACATTAAAATAATAAGCGGCAAGGACGGTTTCTGGACTGAAATTATTATGTAGATATTATTGTGTTTGTAAAGTTGTTTTGCACCGTCAAATTAAATTTAAATTCATGACACAAAACCATCGTTGTTTTAAGTGTGGTTGAGGAAATAATTGTAAAATAAAACCTCACGTTATTTGTTTTATGTCATTTCATTGTAATTTATATTGGCGAATGAATACGTAATTTGTATTTACAGGAATTTGGAAGTTTCCGCGAAATCTCACAATTAGACACGTACTACTTATTAAACCACCTTACTAAACAATCAGAAGTTTTTATCCTGGCGCGTATCGAGATATTTTGTATTCGGTGTCTGAGCTTGGAAAAGTTACTTTCGCAAAATTCTGTGTCCAATTAGTGTTATTATGAAATAATAAAATTTATGGCGATATCTTTCCGTAAGTATTCGCTATCTTGTAGTTACCGTAATTTATTGTTAACAAGATCACGTAATGTCTTTCTGCACTTGCGGGATTTACCGTAATTATTTGTGTCCCCCATAAATACGATTTACATACCTATAAGTACACCTCTACCTACCCGTTTCGGGAAATAAATAAATAAATAAATAATCTTATTAAATATATAAGTGATTCTCAAAAATCATATGACCCGAGCGGGATTTGAACCCGCGACCTCTGCCAAACCGTGGCTAGTGCTCTGAACCAACTGAGCTACCGGGTCTTGCCCGACTCATTTGAAATTTTCGTGATTTCGGTGATATCGCATCGATGTCCGATAACTGCAAAGTAATTGGTAAGTATTGAGTTGGAAATACTGCATAAGTTTTCCGATAGATGTCGCCAAACGCTCCTAAGAAGCGTATTACAAAGGGGTCTAAAATTTCAAATGAGTCGGGCGAGACCCGGTAGATCACTTGGTTCAGAGCACTAGCCACGGTTCGGCAGAGGTCGCGGGTTCAAATCCCGCTCGGGTCATATATGATTTTTGAGAATCATTTATATATTTAATAACTTAATAGAAGCATAACATGGCTTTGACATGTTTCAAATTCACAAAAAATATACTTTTATAAATAAATAATCATTAAATGCTTCAAATTTGGTACATGGGTTGTTAGTGATAATGGAATACATGTATGATGTTATGTAATCTACAATTCCCCTCCCTTCGCCCTCCCCTTGTCACGCAAAGTCCGTCAAACCCCTCTCAGTCCTCCCGATCCTCCAAGTCCATCAAAGTAGTCAGAACAGTGAAAGCATACTAAACTAAGTTACATGTGGTTTGAACTAAAACTTAAGCAACATTGGAATCACTTGCGAGTTCTGCTCTCGACGCGAGATGTGCCCTAAGATCAACAATACTGTGAAAGGGGTATAGTTTCAAAACCCCCTAAATCATCCTGAAGAAATTTGTCACAACAAGGTTATTTGTAAAATGTTGTAGTAAACTTAATGCAATTAGCAAATATTTGATATTTATTTGTTTGTCATGTCATAGCAATAAAAAAAAAACCGGCCAAGTGCGAGTCGTACTCGCGCACCGAGGGTTCCGTATCATTTTTGGACGTATAAAGCGAAAAAATTCGGACCGCATAACTAAGTTTGTTTGTGAAGGAATTTTAATGATTTTGAAAAAACTGTACTAGTTAGGAACATCGTTTTATTTTTGGTGCCATATTTGGGTCAATTCCTATAAACTCTAATTATTTCAGATTTTTCTCCCCGCAAACTTCGGAGATAAGGGGGGGGGAATGGTATTTTTTTGGACATTTTTCATCATATGTCAAAAACTGTGAGACATAAAATAAAATAAAAATAGATTTTGAAATGTGCAGATCAAGCCCTTTCATATGATATGTCACTTGACCTAGTAACCCCACTTTAAAATTTTGGACCCCCACTCCGGCCCCTTTTGCAATGAAAATAAAAATGTTTTTGGATTTTTTTCATTTGCAATAAAGTTGAACTAGCATTCTTTATAATTGTTCCAAATTTCAAGTCGATAGCATGAGTAGTTGCTGAAATAAGCAGGTGTGACAGACAGACAGACAGACAGACAGACAGACAGACAGACAGACGAAGTCGCACCATGAGGGTTCCTTTTTTACCATTTTGGTACGGAACCCTAAAAACGTGGAAAATCTAAAATATTTCTTTGCATTTTAGCGGAATTTGCAACTAACATTACTTTTTAAACTGATTTTACTGTGTATTTATGTGGGTTATGAAAGTTATCGTATAGTCATATTGAAAGTAAAATTTAAAACTTTATGTTGGTGCAAAAATATGTAAATGTGTCCGAAGTCATTTTAGGGGGTTTTGAAATTAGTCCCCTCTTGGTTTACATCTTACATCACACTGATTTTTGTCTTCTAAATTCTTAGGAACCTTCGATATTTAATAGATTCCCAAAAATCGGTTGCGAGCTCACTTAAATCTCATAAATATTTAATAACTTATGAGAAGCACTAACATGGCTTTAACATGTTTCAAATTCACAAAAATATACATTTATAACCCTATTCGAATAAATACGATGCATTGCATTAAATGAAGGTAAAAAAGTAAACAAATCTACATAATTATGGAAGGAAAATAATATCAATTAATATATGATTTCCCCGCGGCTTCTTACAAAGTTACAAACATAAATATGACATACCTACGTAATACTGAGATAACAATTTTATTTTTGGTCCTTCGAGGCGTGATTCGAGATGAAAATAATATCTCATGTTTATATATTACCTACACGTAGGACTGCGTGTATTTTGAGCTTATGCTACCAAAACCTACGAGTGCCTATATTTTTTTCTTTTATAAAATGTTCGCTATCTGATGTTTCATATAACGAAAGTTGAGAAAATATACCTACACTCAAATTTTTCTGCGAAGCATAGAGGCAACCTATGTGCATGTTAAAATGGTGTTTACAATACACGGCATCAGCTTTTTGCTTATAGGTACAGCTATAGATGGGCAAAACACCCGGGTGTTTTGCCCATCTATAGGTACAGCATGTAACAAAAACTCAGTTAAATCCCAATAGGGGTCATTATACTCATCATTATGAACAACTTTTACTATAGGACCAAACCTGAAATCGGGGAAATTTTGCTGTTCCATACATTTATGTAATGACCACAAAATGTATGGAGCAGCATTTTTTTTTTCGCGATTTCAGGGTTGGTCCCATAGTTAAAGTTGTGCATAATGACCCCTTTTAATATTTCCACTGTCTAACCTGCCACCCTGTATAGTATAGTACAGTGAGAAAATGTCCTAAACAATGTATGGTGCGCGATATTTTTGTGCTAGGTACTTATGAGCTATATGCTATACAGCGTGGCGATTAGGTTATCACATTAAATAGTACAACTGTTAATACAAGTTGGTACATTTACTGACCTGTAAAAGCGGCAACCGGCAATTTTTTTTATTGTGTATGTACAACGAACGCCATTTAGGATACATGGTTTCATTTAATGTGATAACCTAATCGCCACCCTGTATAATGCTATAGTAGGTGTAGCGTAGTCTGGAAGCAGTTTTACTTTTTACTACCGGTTTTCATTTACCTAAGTTCAATTACGGACTGTTACAGTTTTTGTACACACTACAAAAGGACTGAAAAGTAGAGCTTACAAAAAAAAACAAAAGTAAAAAGAAAGTAAGAAAAAAAAAAATTGAATTTGCGTTATGCCACTTTTGTGCCAACTGCTTCAGTTGTAAGTTTGTTTAAGAACCATTTAATTCTGTTCCGCTGTAATTTATTAAGACCGCTTACAGGGTTTAATTACATTCCCCTTAAAAATAACATTTGAACACAATACAATTTTTTTCAGTTCAGAAGTTAATCGTACCTATATAATTTAAAGCCACCGGTGTTTCTGTGCTATTTATTTCTTTGCCATAATTTTTAAAAGCAACGTAGTTTCTAATTAAAGGTTAATAATTTATACAATAAAGTAATTATGGTAAATCATGGTTTATTTACTCTTGTGTACGCATTTTGCTAAGTTGTTAAAGTTAATATTTGAAATATCAATAATCCACTAACCCCCAGTTTCTGGAAGCCTGTTCAATTTAATCTGTTGTCAAATCTCATGTCATCTACATTAATATTATAAAGAGGAAATATTTTTTGTTTGTTTGTTCCGAATAGGCTCCAAAACTACTGGACCGATTTTATCCATTTTTTTTCAATAAAAAGCTACACCATCACTAAGTAACACATGATGCACTAAAATCTATTGTGTAGTTTAGAAGAACTAAGCTTGTCGCGGAGTGCCTCCCTCCCTCTGTCCTCTCGAGCCTCGGCTAGCTTGTGAGGGAGTCTCCGGACAAAATCTTGATAAATAAAACACTGCAGGATGGTTGAAGGGGTATATAGCGATACGTAGGTTGTATATTTGCACTTTATAACGTTACACAGAGGTATAAAACTGGTATAAAAATAACTGTTACAAAAAGAGACTATTTGCTTATAACACTGAACAATTGTTATAATAATAGGTAGGTTGTTATAATAGTAGTAGGTACAGCGGTTCAGCGGTCCACGACCGATGTCTTCGGAGACCATACAAAGAGTGACGAAACAATGAAATAAATGCATAAAAATATGAGATGTTCTAATTTTGAAATTTGAAGTTCAAATCTGGAAGAATGGAGTGGATAAATTGGCCAGTAATGGAAGATTGCCAGCACTAAATGATGAATGAAGGATGACTCCGTCACAAGCTAACATTAAGTTAACAATTAATAACATTAAGAACTAAGCTGACAAACAGGCAGACATAAAAAGCGAATTTGTTTTAAGTATCAATTGTAGATTTTGCATAGATTACCAGCATGACTTGCATAAATATTAAAAAGAAAAACAAAACTGAGGCTAAAATAAAATGCAAACGAGAACAATAATTCAAACATTTAAAAAGAGAACAACATTACAGCCGTCCAGTAATCGACTTGAGTCGAACAAAAGCAGTATTTTACTTGTATTTAATCACCTGTCCCCATCAGTCTGCGAGCAAACGAGATTAGTTCATTCAAACGATATTAATTCCTTTTCAAGCGCTCTGAATCGCATTATGTGATGCGCAGGTACTTCTGTGCGCTGAATAGATTTGTAATCAAGTTAGCTTCACGCTTATTTTGCGTTTTACGATAAGCAGTACCTATCCATACACGTATAAGGTGCTTGCATAAGTACAGCCTCGATATTTACGCAACGTCAGCTAGCTATTCTATAAGAACACGCGCGTGATATCACCGCGGGAACTGCCAATTCATTTTTAAATGTTCGAGGGAAAAAGTCACGGTGAGATTATATTATATATATTGCAACGCACACGTCCTACAAAAAGTCAGTCCAAAAAAAGCGGAGCGTTCCGGCCGACCCGATTGTCGGTGGAAAATGGAACGTTCGGAAATGTATGCGTTGATAGATACTACTCACCGACAGTCAGCCGCGTGCACTTGCTAGAGAACAAAACTGACGGACGTGACGTGAGCGTTGAGACGGTCACAAAATCGGTGATAAAAATTCGGCCAGATTGTCGGATCTACAGAAAGCCTGACGTGATCGGGCAGCCGACTCGTTGACGCCATGTTGGTGGCCTTATTTGAATCTGATTCTTTTTAAATAGGCCAGCGACATGATGTCGACAGGCAGGCGCGGTCCCAGCCGACGATTTTGGGGGGGGTCATACCGCAGCTGAAGACTTTAGGGGGGTCATACCGATGAATGCCGACGTGACTGTGTTTGGCGCATTTTTGTACGATTTTGGGGGGGGGTCATGACCCCCGTGACCCCCACCCCCCTGGGACCGCGCCTGTTGACAGGACGGCACGTTCGGTGTATATCGCGTTCGGTAGCGCTTTAGACTGTACTAAAATATGTCCGTCAAAATGAGCTTTTTTACGACAACCGTAAATAAAGTCTTCTGGCAAAAAATACAACCCTCTATCTTTCCGTGGGTGCGATAAAAGGTAACTAAAGCCACTTTCTTTGTGCTATTAACCCTTCGTCTGTCGCATTGAAAAACACAAGATCTCCAGAAGGCTTCTCGACAGATAAACGTAAACTAGCTTTATTCAAACAAATTGAAGGTTAAGACCTAAACAGGGTGACAGACAGGAGACATGTTGGCTCATAGCGTGAAAGAAAATTCTTACGTGAAACGCTCTATACTCCTTCCCAAAAGTTCATACATCAAACAAACAACCATAAACATCTATTAACAAAATTCAAGTCGTAACAAACTCAAAACTTCATAATGAAGGATTCTTCAACTTGTCTTTTCATTATGATTTTCTTTGAAACATAGCACGGCGATGTTCGTTTATTTTCATCGCTCATCCGCAGTGTTCGCCGCAGGGCGGAGGTCTAATAAAAGAAATTCTGTAACTTCCACGGAACAAAAGGAACATGTAGCAGAAAGACTAATTAAAAACCGCGGGCTTCGTTGGGACCGTGGATACTTTTTTGCTTTTTGAAGCTTGGAACTATGCTTCCATATATAAATAAGTTTGTGAAGAACTCTCGGGTTCGCTTGTGTTTAAAAACTGACATTTTTGGGGGTCGTAAGTACCATGTCTTAAGGAACTAGTTAGGTACCTAAGTACCCAAATATTAAATCAATATTGCCAAACCTTGATAGAGAGGTTCTATCAAGATTTGAGGGGACTAATTTCAAAACCCCCTAAAATGACTTCGGACACATTTACATATTTTTGCACCAACATAAAGTTTTAAATTTTACTTTCAATATGACTATACGATAACTTTTATAACCCACTTAAATACACAGTAAAATCAGTTTAAAAAGTAATGTTAGTTGCAAATTCCGCTAAAATGCAAAGAAATATTTTAGATGTTCCACGTTTTTTTTTTTATTGCTATGACATGACAAACAAATAAATATCAAATATTTGCTAATTGCATTAAGTTTACCACAACATTTTACAAATAACATTCTTGTGACAAATTTCTTCAGGATGATTAAGGGGGTTTTGAAACTATACCCCTCATTTAGCAATATTGATTGCGTTAAAAGTAAATAGATTTAAAACAATGCAGACTAAAATAATTGTTATGATACCTACAACAAATTCTTTTCGTTTTTGGTAAACTTGCAGGATAACAGTCAAGGACTTATTTCCTTCCGACCCTTTTAAATATTTTTAACAAATAAAACCTCGGTTGTACGTCAATCTTTTTTAATACCGGTGTAAAGTACTTTGTATTTCTTCATTTCCCGCAGGAAGTGACGTGAACCGGAAGCCTTTTATCATTTGTATAAGATGCAATATTCTTGTAATTTTTGGCATCATTCATCATCCTCCCAACAAATAAAGCACTTATTATAGGATGAAAAAGGGGGAGAAACATAATTTGATTGGGCCCTATGTCGGAGAGAGATAAGAATATAACAGAGCTCTTTGTCACGCATAGCGTTGCCAACTTTTTTTAAAGGAATAAGTACCTATAGGTGGTATTTTTAGGATACCAAAAGGATGGGAATAGCAGTCGGAACCAAGTGTTTCCGGGTAATAGTCATATAATGGGTCCCGATTGCAGATAAGACGTAAGGCAAACCGAGGTCTGACTTTCATATATTTTTTTAATTTTCTATAATTTTATGTTTACGTAGGTACCTACGTAGGTTTTATAATAGGTACTCGTAAATATCAAATTCATATGAAATAGACCGAAGCAATAAAAATTAATAAACTTCAACACCACATTAATGAAAACATCAAACAGTAATTTAACACCAATTTAATATTCAATAAGGTCGCTGTTCTACACTGACAGTCTGCCATTCGTACAGAAACTGGAGACATTTCGAAATCTCTGAGTGCGAAAATGAAAAGCTTGAATGCAAAGCTCGGAAAAGAGACGCTTCAATTCACTGGTTGGAAGGGGACAGCCGCGAATAAATTACAAAATATGCAGAAAGTATGAGGAAATGAGAGAGCAGAAACTGAATAAACATTGGTGCAGATTTGTTTAGGTTCCGTACGTCAAAAGGAAAAAAGGAACCCATAGAGGATCACTGTTAAGACTCTTTTTCTCAGGAACGCGTGGAAGTATCAAGTTCAAATTACTTAATATCAAATTCTTACCAGTACTTTGCGCTGTTTATAAATCATCGATCGCTCTCGATACATTGGTTACGTGATCATCTCAAAGCGTCAAGCTCAATAACGCCTTGCATATCTCCCTTCTTTCTATGATCTGAGGTTCAACCTTATTTGGCAGCTCGGGTTTACCTCTGCCTCATGTGCAAGTAAAAGATAACAATGGTAAAACTTTGGTTTAGTTGAAGCTCAATAGAATCAGGACCCTTGTCGACAGACAGAAATATCTTGGATCAAGAAACTTATACAATCCAATCTGAATTGCAAAGTTCTCCATCACCTGTGAAAATGAGCTTTCACTAACACCCACAATGAAAGAAAAACCCGGGTATAGGCCGCAGCACGCTTAAAACCCGACGTTACCCCACGCGTTTTCAATGTTTTCATTGGTCAAATTACGAAACTAAACTTCTCGGGATACAATGTGGCCAATGAGAAAGCTGCATTCACATCGCGTGGCATTACGTGTTCTAGTCTATTCCCGCTTTAAACCATCTCCGGGGAAATTTTATTTCGTTTAAACGCCAGCGGTAGCACTGACATTCTGATATTGTGCCTTTGTTGGGTTACCTACAGGAATTCTCAGCGAGTAGGGTAAATGTTAGAGTTTAGAATGATAATACCTAATAATTTATTTTTATGCTACAAGCGAGTTGAATAGTGCAAGCTAAATTCCACAAGCGACTTGCACTGTACGTGACTTGTAGCATAGTGAACTTTTGGAAGTTTCCTTTATGGTACTGCAAAGAGGCAATTGCTGTACTTTTGGAATTGACTTGCTAGTGAATGGTTATATCAGTGGCACGGTATGATGGCAGATTTGAAGTTTGTCCTCTCATAAGGTTTCGTAAAAATTGACAACTACTTTTGAAAGAACAATTGCTGTACTTTATTGTCCATAGTGACACGTTACTATACTATAAAGTACAGCAATAAGTTCTTTCAAAAATAGTTGTTAATTTTTACGTCAAATCGGCCATCATAGTTTGCCACTAATATAGTGACAGTCCTTTGTTTCTTTTTTTTATTAGCATAAAAAGTTCCTTAGGAAATGCGATTCCTAAAAATACAGCCTGTTGGCGGCTACATGGTATAGTTTTCATTTTTATTTTTTTCCCGGTAAGCAGGAATACTTTTTATAAACATCATCTGACTAATTGACAAAGAACAGCGTAAATCACAGGAAGTTAGAAAGATGTTTAGAAGTGGTGGGTAAGGTCGTCAAAGCTCCAGAGGATGCGTTGTGTTGACAGCGGGGAAGAATCATCAATGAAACATCGCCATATAAAAAAGTGTGTGTTTCCTAAAGGCTAAAGTTGCTTTCAGGAAAGATTTTTTTAATTCCACCTTCGAATATCTATCGGGGATTAAAGTTTGTATGCGACCGAACTCGTGAGCAACAACTAGTCAAACTAAATTCAATCTATCCTAACAAACACAAAATACAAATTGGATTCCGGATTGGAACTTTGATTACTCCTTGCATTGCAGTCTACCGTCGCATTGCATTCAGGTAAGCTGTAGCGACCCTATCTGATCTACTTTCTGAGTTTTCTTTGAAATACATACTTTCAAAGCAAAGCAGGTAATGAATTTCCAAGTGAGTCTGAAAATTAAAAGAAAACGAACTGTTTTTCCGCCGACAGCTGCGAGAGATATTATTTTTAGATAGGTTATACAAGATATTTTTATATTGCAAGTTTTATAAACTCCTTTCCTTTATACAATAAAGGTATCGTATAATGTTAAGGCTACAGTAAAATGTATGCTTAGCGTATTATTACACAACAGTACGGATGCATTGCACAATAGGTACTGACATTATATAAAACCTGTTATTTACTGGTAAAATGTTGAAAAATTGTAGGAACAGAACATTAGTATTGTACTTATAATAAGGCGCTGCGCAGAAGATGGACAATTTTATTTGTTCGACTATAGAAAATATGGAAATCTATGCTATAACGCACACGAAGGACATAGACTGCCTAGATTATATACGCCCATACGTTCTATCGTTGCGGACCAATTGTCCAGCCTGTCGACTGTTCAAATTTAAATTCCGTTTTACACTTCACAGTAGTTAGATACTCCAGACTAACTAAAAATTATTTCTTACAAACAAAAAAGCACAAGGTTAATTTATCAGGTATGTAATAATTGAATGGCGACTCGCTAAAAAACCTCTCACAAAACATGACTGAGTAACCGATTTCCTTTCCGAACACTATTTCTATGGAAAGAACACACTTCATAATAAAAATCATAATGCACTTCACACAAAAGGCGACGATTCTATAAAGCTATTCATTTTCATAGACAGCCAAGAAGGCGGAGCACCCCCCTTTTACCCTCTCCCTCCCACTTTCCAGCATGGCGGCACTCCTAGTGCCATCACTAGGTGTTTTATGAGACTTATCCATCCATATAAGTGGCGTGAATCTTTTCATCTACTTTCAGTCTAAAAGTAAAGTTTTAGCAAAAATTGCCGGAGGATTATTAAGTCTTACCTTTTAAAGGTAAATGTATAAGTGGCCTGGTGTACACTCTCTAGAATAATACAAAATGATGATTATTTCTATTTCAATAATGATTAACTGACTTCAAAAAAGGAGGGGGTTCTCCATTTATTTTGCGTTGTTTCTCCATATTTCTAACTTTAAAAACTGTTTCACACACAAAAATTTTTATATGTTGGGTTTCTATCCAATAAAACTGCCATTTTTTTTACTGTTACTATTTTCACAATCTATTTTATAACTTTTACAAAAGATTTGAAATAAAAATACAATTTCTTAATTAACGAAACGTGCGCACTTCGCGGCGCGGCGGTTTATCGAGTTACATCATGATCCCAATTTAATTTTAATGACCAAAGTTGTTGTAATAAACCCTTTTAGTATTGTACAAACACTAAAAATCCCAATTGGGTCAAATACACTTGCTACAAGAGACAAAAAAATAATATTCTTTTGAATGTTATACGAGGTTATTGGTATACTTTTTTCGTCAGTATTATTTAATACATCAGGTATTTACCACATCTTAAGCCTGCAATACATGTTGGCCGAGCTTAGACCAACGCGTGCCTAGACAAATTGACACAAGGCAAGCGCTCCTGTCTACACGTTCGGCAAGTTTGATGTCAACCGCATAATAGCGCGCGGACAAACATGTGAACACTATTGTACGAGCGCGCGCGAGCGCCTTTGATTTGTGCAGAAAAACCGACACCGCTCCGAAGTGAGGCAAGTGATCGTGAGTGACTGAAAGTTGTGGCAAGCTACGTCAAATGAGGTCTATACACGTTGGCGCTTGTCTATACTCAACCAACTAGGCAAGTGACACCGAGCGATAGCAAGACAAGGCAAATATACCGTCTAAATGTTGGTATTGGCCTTCACTCGACAACGCTCGGCCAACATGTATTGCAGGCTTTACAGCGTACAAACATTCTAAATATAACATCACGCCTCTGTTCCCTGATCGGTTAGGCAGAGGTGTTTAAATACTACACCCACTTTTCGCCAGATAAGTTTCAGTTGCATGTATTATGAGACGAGCCTATTTAGAACGTTCTAAACTGGTACCAACACCGTAACTGAATTTGTTTGTTAATAGACAGCCTAACTGTGGACCTAGAGATTTAAAATTTGAAGAAAATCTTCCTTGAGTACCACAGAACTAAGCACTCAGAAGTGATTTTTTTAAAATCTTATCCTACTAATATTATAAACGTGAAAGTTTGTGAGGATGTAAAGATGTATGGATGGATGTATGGATGTTTGTTACTCTTTCACGCAAAAACTACTGAACGGATTTTGATGAAACTGCACAGCAATATAGCTTATACATATCAGAATAACACATAGGCTACTTTTTAAGCTAGTCTATAATAACTAAATGGGTGAAAAGGGGTGGTAAAGTTTATGTGAAGAATATAACGATATAATGTTTTGTTTTCCAACTTCGACGCGGACGGAGCCGGGAGCATAGCTAGTTTATTATAATATTAGTTTGATTTATGAAAGACTACACTTCAAGCACACGAGCAATATCAATCAACTTTATAGGCACCGCCTACAGTTTTACTAGCCCATTGGGAAAAATATACGAATATAAAATCTTATGGGGCCTTTATTATGTTTTATAGTGGAATGTTTACCTTTTGAAATGATAAATAGCTACTGGTTAGGCGGATCTGGGGTGGGGGCCAGCTCGCTATTCTGAAATCTTAAGTTCTGCCAGATTTCAGAATACTCGTAGATTAGTAATTTTGTGTTTTGATATTTACCTCTTAACCCCCCCAATAATTATATACTTATAGATCTGTTAAGCTTTCATCCTCCCCCAAAAATGATTTCTGGATTCGCCACTGAAAATAACCTTTCGTTGCAGGCAGGCTGCTGAAGTGTAATCGTTTTGTCTAATGTATACTTTGGATACCCATGGACTATTGATGTAGGGAAAGAGCTTTCCAATTTCAACTGATTAAGACATGACACTGTGGCTCAGTTGGTTAGAGCGCTGCTCCGGTATAGGCAGAAGTCGCGGGTTCGAATCCTGCCTGTGTCAGTTGTTTTTAGGAATCTCGTATATATCTATTTAATAACATTAAATAACCATAATATGGCTGTAACATGTTTAAAATTCGCAAAAATATACAGCTAGTAATAAAGTCTTCATTAATGTCAATAAAGAATTTAATCATACCTCAACATTCTCAAGAAAAAAATCTTTATTTATCTAAGGTAGGATTTAAGTTTACCTAAGATAGTTCTAGTCACGAATTTGTCCCACATTTCTATAACTTTTACTACACAGGTCCACGAAATGTCATTTCCTGAAATAAAAGGTCAAAATATATTGACCGAGTTCTAAGCAAACGCTCGTAGCGAGGTAAAGAGGTCAAGACCCTCAAATGTTCGTATCAACCAAACGAGGACACGCGAAATCCTAGTTCGTGACCGGTTTTTTTTAGGTTCAGTGAACAAAGTTTTTAGAACGTTCTGGAAATGTGGATGCAGTATAAAAGTCTTTGAATTTATTGGAGTTCTTAGGAAGCAAAAATCTAAAGATAAGATACTGTCAATATTTTTTTAAATATAATAAATAATGTCTACTGTAAGAGCAGTATTCACTGATAAACTTTGCAGTGATAATTAGCATAATAGGCCTATAATGTTCCCACTGCTGGGACACAGGCCTCCTCTGTGAGAGGGAGTGGGCCGTAGTCCACCACGCGGGCCCAGTGCGGGTTGGTGGACGTCACATGTCTTCGAATTTTTGGTTCTAGGACATGCCGGTTTCCTCACGATGTTTTTCCTTCACCGTTAAAGCAAGTGATAATTAATGTCTAATACACACATGACTTCGAAAAGTCAGCGGGGCGTGCCTCGGGATCGAACTCGAACCTTTCGCCGTGGGAGGCACATGGTTAAACTAGGCTATCACTGCTACTATAACTAAACATAGTAATAACTCTATTCCTAGATTTATGCATACCTAATACCTACACAACAATGTGAAAGCATCCCGCCGTATGGCCTGTTTCTGCCTGTCCATTCTGTGCGGACTCGCTCGATATCACCGCGAGAAATGCCAATTTATTTGCGAACGTTCGAGGGAGAATGTCACGGTGAGATTTTCCCTCGCACGTTCGCAAACAAATTGGTAGTTCTATACCCCTATCATGAGTTTTTTTGACGTATTGTTTCGTTAATGTAAGCATATTTTGAATCTAAAATACAGCAGTCCTGGAACATTTTGATGAAATTTTATACAATTTGCACATTTTAAAAAATACAGAGAAATTAATTTAGTATTTAATTTATATAAATATTGTGTAAGAAACGTGTATTTTCAATTCAAAATATGCTTACGTTAACGATACTACACGTCAAAAAAACTCACGATCGGCGGAGTTTTTTTGACGTATAATGTGCTCATTGTATAAAATTTTATCAAAATTTTCTAGGACTGTTGTATTTTAGATTCAAATTATGCTTACGTTAATGAAACTATACTCATGATAGTACTGATGCTAGCAATTGTTTGTAGTTTATACCCCCGTTATGTGGTTGTGAATTTTACTGACGGACGTTTTATTTCTTACTTAAAGCCCTTCTTTTGTCAGCACCTAATTCTGAAGCCGCCGTTAGTATGTATAACTTTAGCAAATTACGTTTATAGTGTTAAGAATTTGTTATAAGGTACGATGGGACTGGCATGTACATTTGTATAAAAGGCCCTAACTTAAATAAGGAAAAAAATAAGCCCTTCTTACACACTCTGTAAAGACTTGTGTCCCGGGTTTTGTGAGTCTTCCTCAAAGACCTTAGTAACCACGGGACACGAAACACGACTGTCCTTGCTATTAGCCGTCTCACCACAATCTCTATCCGACTCTGTCCGTGTGGACCACAGTAAATTGACCATTTTAAATGACCTCCTTAGAGTAGGGTGGCTAGAACTATGAAGAGGTCAAGCTGTATATCTGGTTCATTCCATCGGAATTAGATAAAATATGGCTTACATGTTTTAAGCTGGACTCCAATGTTTCAAATTCACAAAAAAAATGCTAAATGCCTGTTATTAAATCCGATAAACCTACGGGCTACTAGGTACAACATTAAACAAGATTGTAGATTTTATAAAATAAATCCATGATACATGTCTTGTCACGGTGCGTGTCTCCCCACATTATTATTATTATTATATTATAGTAAATTTTGTAATAAGATAAATTTTAAGTAGGTACCACGTTGGGCGCCAAAATTGGGGTACGTAAATAAGACAGAAGAGGGTAGTTGTACCCTTTTCCTTGGGGAGTTATCTTTTGTTACGTAACTGATTTTATAGGGATCACTCTTCCGTTCTAATCAAATCTGGAATTCTAATGCTGTGAATAACGGTGTTTCGAAAAGGGGTTTTTTTATGTGCAATACGTGTCAGTATGACAAGACTTTACGTGTTTTCCGCACTTTGTCTACAATTTGTCGAAATTCTTAGAAAAATCACTGGATTTAGATTTCTTAAAGACATCCAAGTAAGCCTAAGTACCTACTAATCCATTAGCAGGTACTTAGGCTTAGTGGAGTTTCTTTACAAAGTTTTCATTTAGTCAAATGGGTAATCTATAATTCCATTACCTACTTTCTTCTACCTAATATTGCCTTTACAAATCCATTTTTACGGCATCCAAAGAATCCTAAATAGCATCAGGCAGCTTGAACTGTTTAAAAATTAACACATTCAAAGATACACTTTATTAAAACAACTGATACCTATGGGCAAAATAATGTCCATATCATCAACGAATACTTTCCGTCAATTCACTACGAGTAATGAAAATTTTCCATTAACATGTTACGAGAACTATCGGCCATTACAGTCAATTGGCAATATCGATATTGTGAACTCAGTCATTCATCATTTGGCGATGACAAGCCTAATCAATATAATGCAAGGTGTGTTGTTGTTTTCTCAGTACGAAGTTCTCACTACTCAATAGATGGACGGAGTACTCAATAAAAGGTAATTAGGTAATTAATTACGTGCCTGCATACCATTTTCATAGGTACCTACCATCAGAAACATAGGTACAGCATTACTCAAGCCATATGGAAAAAAAAAAACGTTGATTTTTTTATAAAATTATGGCTTCCTTGTCAAGTCGTCAATGCCACGTCACCAATAAAAAAAAAAACCGGCCAAGTGCGAGTCGTACTCGCGCACCGAGGGTTCCGTATTATTTTTGGACGTATAAAGTGAAAAAATCCGGACCGCATAACTAAGTTTGTTTGTGAAGGAATTTTGATGTTTTTGAAAAAACTGTACTAGTTAGGAACATCGTTTTATTTTTGGTGCCATATTTGGGTCAATTCCTATCAACCCTAATTATTTCAGATTTTTCGCCCCGCAAACTTCGGAGATAAGGGGGGGGGGAATGGTATTTTATGGACATTTTTCATCATATGTCGAAAACTGTGAAACATAAAATAAAATAAAAATATATTTTGAAATGTGCAGATCAAGCCCTTTCATATGATATGTCACTTGACCTAGTAACGCCACTTTAAAATTTTGGACCCCCACTCCGGCCCCTTTTGCAATGAAAATAAAAATATTTTTGATTTTTTTTCATTCGCAATAAAATTGAACAAGCATTCTTTATAACTGTTCCAAATTTCAAGTCGATAGCATAAGTAGTTGCTGAAATAAGCAGGTGTGACAGACAGACAGACAGACAGACAGACAGACAGACAGACAGACAGACAGACAGACGAAGTCGCACCATAAGGGTTCCTTTTTTACCATTTTGGTACGGAACCCTAACTAGGTCAACCGACCAGTCCTGCAAAGTTTGAATTTCGAATTGAAAAAGGAATTCAGCACAATTTTATTCCATTCACCGTCCGACAGTTTAAATACCTACGATCTCCAAGCACTGCGGAGTCGACGAACAAAATTCTCGTGATTCTCCAAATAATTCACAGAACTATTAAACGTTTAGAACCACTCAAAGAGTACAGACATTACGGCGTTCCAATAAATCGAGAACATAAAAGGGCTTTGTAGACACCTATAATAATTGATGAGAAGGAAATTCGGATATTCATGATCTGACTTAGGATAGGAACACGTCAGACTAATAGCGGGACAAGCAACTGATGAAAGTAAGACACGTAACAGTATTTAATCATACACAATTATTATTGCCTTATTGCGGTTTGAACAACACACAACACCAATGTTTTTTTAAATAATTCCGAAAGAGTATTTTTTACTCCATAATAATTATACACTATTATCCCCTGCGCCCGAAATCGGTTTTTAGTTTTACGCAAACCTGTCCGCTTATTTTAATATATAAGTACCTAATACTTTTACACGTGCTATTTGATGACCCAGTAAAGACCATCCCACACTACCTGAAAAACCTATAAGCTAAAAATAATAATTTTGGTTTCGGAAGTCGGTGGCTTTGGTTTTTGTTTGATTTTTTTTGCCACCGACTTCCGAAACCAAAATTATTATTTTCTTTGTAGTGGATTTTTGAAGTCGGTTATTTTTTGTTAAAAAAGTTTTTTATTTTTCCCTTTTTAGTTCTTTATCCCGTGTTAGATGACTTTCACGAATTCGTTCAACAGTAAATCTTCTACGGAGTGTGTACATTTATGCATATAACTTTGTACATAGGAATGATTACATAATGTATTATATACTAAAACTTTCCTGAAAGTATGTAGATTACGATAGTGAAATCCCCATTCAAATCGAATCAGTAGTTTTTGAGAAAATCGCGCACATACAAACATACATTCTTACATACATACATACGGGACGAATACAGAACCTCCTTTTTTGAAGTCGGTTAATAATGAAGTCGGTTAAAAAAACAAAACAAAATACCATCACGTTCCCAGTCTACCCTCTCTCCGCTTTTAGCCAGACACACGCTTTATTGTCTCTGACTCCAGGGATACTAAAAACCCTTCTCAAAGAGATCCCGGGCAATTTAAATGTATTCATGCTTATTTCACAAACACCAGTAAATGTTACATAAAATAAACTCTTTATTTATATGGAGTCTGAAAAAACAGGGGCTGCAAAAAGGCGGGTCGTGTATGCCGATCCTTTTTTGTTTGTTTCGTACGAGTTTTTTGCATATTAAATTAAATGCATTTTTATTAATAAAAAAATGTATCCTGTGTATCTGATACATTAAGATACTCTTGCAAGATAACTTACTAAACACGATTAGCGCTAAACAGATTTAAAACCTCATTCTATATTCAGCTCTAAACAATTAACAGAAATGCAACGTTTTAAAATTATGTTTAGCGCTAATTATGTTTAGAGAGTTCTCGTGCAAGCGGGCCTTATAAAAAAAAAACAGCTGTTCCATATTTATGTTCACATAACTCAACAAAATGTATGGACAGCTGTTTTTTTTTCGCGATTTTAGGGTTTGTCCCATAGTAAAAGTTGTTCATAATGATGAGTACAGTACACCCCTTAAAATATTTCCCCTGTTTAACCTGCCACCCTGTATATTCAATCAGGTATAGGTACCGGCACTAGTTTTGAGCACAAACGTCACCTGCGCATTTTCGGTCTGTTTGGTGAAAAAGAAGACGAGGGGCGCTGAGGTTGCACGCGATTGGCTCGTCGTCTATTAGACTATTCTCTATTACGTATCGTTAACTGTCTATTGTCAATTGGCCCGAAAATGTATATGCGCGATCTGTGCTCACGACTCACGCCGGTAACTATAAATAATAAATTATTTTGCGTAGATTTATAATAATCAGACTTACAATTAAAATGTGACGGCACGGTTGTCGTAGTGACTGAGCGATTGGTTGCTGCATGACGTATCGCAGGTTCGATTCCCGCACAGGTACATGCAACCACAATCAACAGAACAAATCCTAGCTTGGGGCATTTTTAATAAAAAACATCATTCCACATACCGTTCTGATTAATTTCATCATTGTTTGTTTAACAGCCAATGTAAAAAAATATATATTACATTGGAAAAATCTTCTAAAATTAATCTACAGGAACACTTAAGCTTGCAAGAACAAATGGAACACCAAAAATGTTTGCATAAGACGGTCTCATAACCCGTTTTATTTCATAACTCCTATACATTTTGCAGTAACTCTTCGTTTCAATTGCTCCAGTTTTCCGACGTTTCGTGCCCCGGAGCACTCTAATACCGTTTCCATTATCTCCTCAGCTCTGGCAAAGAACAAATTCTTATCGTGAACTAAAGTCCACAATTTATAACTTGTACTATCGACATTCGTACAACGTACCATAGTTATGTTCCTGCATAAATTATTTTGTGAGTAGATACATTCTCTTCTATGAATCGAGATAAGAAATTGTACTCTGTATGTAATTTTTGGGATGTATTTTATATATCAGTAGCGTATATTGGTGTCTAAAATCTCTATGCCATGTGAACTATTAACAAAACTTGAATTTGGTACGTATCACAATTTTTTTACTTACATCATTTTCCATTTTACAATTTCACTAAATCATACGATTTAGTTCGGTTCGAAAACTCAGAGAAAATATACCAACTGTGGTAAGCAATAGATTATCTTTACGCCAAAAAATCTGCAAACACCAATCAATCACACAGATGACTTGCGCTATCTATCCACGATCTTTGTAAAGCATACACATTAGACTAGTACAACAATAATATGAATTATGACTATACGTTGCTAAAAATAACTTGGTAAAACCAAAGATTTAAATCGTAGATGCGCCCTACCGTGTCAAAATATGGTCACGTTTCCAATGTCGATTTCAATGACATCTGAAGTATCAAATATAGTATTGTCTCACTCACTCATACAGAATAGGTATTGCACACTATCGTTCTCTGTCTAATTAGTGAGCTCACACGTCTCAATAAGGACAGATTTTCGTGCGATGTAAGTACGGTGAGGGCACATCTACGATTTAAATCTTTGGTAAAATGCACAGAATATGTCCAAAAAGCATGCACATAATACTCTGTATTAAAGTCACAACCTCTTTGTAAATTCAATTTTCAAAATTGCGCTATCATTTCTATCAACGATATTTAAGAAAATGTTGAAAATCCCCTAAATTGCTTGAGAATCCGTCGGTTATATCTTTAAATTGCACAGTAATACCAGGGGTTGGAAACGATTTGATAAGTCAAAGCTTTTGGTTGAGTTTTTGATACACAAGCTTTTCCCCGTGACTCCGTCCGCGTGGACTGCAATAAATAGACCATTTTAAATGACCCCCTCAGTGTAGGGTGGCTAGTACTACGGAAAAGTCAAGCTGTATCTCTGGTTCATTCCACAGGAATTATATGAAACTAATGTGGTTTAGATTTTAGGTTGGACTCCAAACTAAAAAAAGTGTATAGTGCATTAAAAACAATGAATAGTGCAAAAGCCTTCCAATAGTCGATTCTGACAATCAGATACGACTATAGTATGGAAAAAATTGACGTATGACCCCTGGCCATTGTAGAAAAACAAAAGGGAAGCGAAAAAAGTTTGAGCCACCGGAATAATTAGGTAACACTAAATAATTATGGTAATTAAACTTATCTCCTTGAAAGGGTCTGTCTTGTATTACGTTAAGTAGAACCTGAGGCGTAATTAAGCATCGTTTTTGGCATCGCTTATGGCCTCTCATCCTGTATTATAATGCCCTAATTTTCTTCCAGGAAGATAAGTTCGGCTCCTAGACTATCTATGGTCTAGTAGAATCCCTACATACCATTAAATAATATACATGCAAAAGTGTGTTTGTTGGTTTGTCCTTCTTTCATGCAGCAACGGAGCAACGTAACAGATCACCATGTTTTTCGGCATAGAGATAGTTCATGGGGTTCACGTTCCTGTGAGATGATTTCCGAGCACCACGCGAGCCAAGCCGCAGCAAAAGCTAATATTACATAAAGCACAGTGCTGTTCTAGAAAAATAATAAGCGCAAAATACTCCCTCGACACATACATTTAAGATTATTATTTGCATGCCGAAAATGGTTATGTGGCTTACTTATAATCTTGTGGTTTCAAAATGAATGTTGTATGAGTGAAATTTCGCGCTGCCTTGTCTCTAAAGTGACGTAGAAAGCGATGAAGGAATCAAGTAATAATAATAATATGTATGAACTGAAAAATCTCTTTTGCGGTGATCACCGATCTGACTTCGGTGACCAATCTATTAGCGAATAGAGTCATAAAATATAGGTAATTCTGATCATTAAAATTGAAGCAGTGAATTAGACAACCCTCAAAGAGTTTCGGCAATCTTTATAAGGATCTGACTAGCGATGACTATCTTTAGACAGTTTATTGATGCCAGATTTTCTCTTTTTCTAGATTTTCATTTCTCTGGGTTTTTACTACAATCTACACTGGCTTGCAAAAATAAGTATCACACTTAGTACGAAGTAGTAGTAGAAAGTGTAGTACTTATTATTTTTGCAGGCCAGTATACAGGGTAAAATTAAAACAAGTGCGGATATTTTAGGACGTGAAAGTACTCATGAATATGATCAACTTTTATTATGGGACCGACACTAAAATATGAAAAAAAAACAGCTGTTCCATACATTTTGATCGTGTTGTAGTGCATTTTTGTAGGGAACAGCAGTTTTTTTTTTTCATATTTCACACTCGGTCCCATAATAAAAGTTGATCATATTCATGAGTACTTTCACCTCCTAAAATATCCGCACTGGTTTTAATTTTACCATGTATTTACCACTTTAATATAAATTCAATAAATAAATCTACAATTTTAGCCGTCTTGAAAAGCCACATTGCATGTTCCAATAATCAACGAGTATAAGAGCCAAAAATAGAATATACAATCATAAGCGATTCTCTTATTAAATATTCATGTTGGTGCTATAAAATATGGGTCTTAACGTTTCAGATTGTGTATCGAAGTATCGACCTTTCCAAACCTTATGAACTCGCTTAACCACTCATGAGAATAATTATATACCTATGTTATATGTACATCTATTTTATACATATGATAGAATTTGTGGTTTTGTTTCGTCTGTACATACTCGTACATCGGAAATTTTATTAGAGCTCCGTTATTAAATTTATCCGTGGAGGAACAGCGTATTTACTTATTTCTGTCAGCAAGCAGTGTACCTATATTCTTTTCTAAACAACGACAAAGTGTAAAATGTGTCCCTGCCTCTAGGTACTGAAGTACTGAACAAATCTTATTTTCTTATTCCTTCAAACAAACCTGCAGAAAAGAGGTTGTGTTATTCTCAAGCGATCTATTTCAGTATTCAGTAGGTAACCTAGAAGTGTCGTATTCCGTCGAATATCTCACCAAATATACATTCATAAGAAGCCTGGCTCTATACAGAATACATTCGGAATTTTTATATATAGAATTTTTCCTGTACAAAAGAAAGTGAGAGGTAATTTATACGAACCCACACAAGTGTATATTTTTAACCCTGACTATGAAAAACGAGAAGTGAACTAATAAGTTTGTCCACTATGTCTTTTCCCGACGCATTTAATTGTTAAAAATAATTTTAAACTAAGTATTATTTTTTTATCTTATAAGGAATCGTCTTAAGGGGAGTATAGACTAGAGCATTTTCTCGAGCATTTCTGTGTAATGTAACGTTCTTACAGGTAAATAGAGCGGCTCGTTGTTCTGATATGGTGAGTATAGACTAGAGCAATTACTTGTAACAGAACAACGAGCATTTACTTGTAACAGAACAACGAGCCGCTCTATTAAGTACCTGTATTGTACCATTTGTAAGAACGTTACATTACACAGAAATGCTTGAGAAAATGCTCTAGTCTGTACCCACCCTTACAAGTAAATGCTCGTTGTTCTGTTACAAGTAAATGCTCTAGTGTATACTCACCTTTATGTGTCAGGGGTTTTTTTTAATTAAAGTTTTATCCCAAAAAATAAGTGCTCCACAAACAAAGTTAAGCTAAAAACCTATTAAATGAGCCAGTCAATAATTCACTCTAAAACCTACCTTTATTCGGAAACTTAATTTCCTTTACAAAGGTACGCTCGTTCAAATTTAAATACTGTACTCAGGAAAATTTAATTTTAGGCTAACAACGTAACATCGTAGTTAAATACAGGTAGACGAAAATTAGGTACCGACCGAAATTTTGCTGAATTACCTATGTTTAATTTTAAATGGATGTCATACTATTTTATTTAAACTAAGACTTTAATTGAAATTATGATTGTAATAAAATTATACCTTTGCTTTATTTTCAAGTATAAATTCGTATAAGTATTGAAAAATATTGACAAAATTAAAATATATTTAACTAACACTTTGCCCGTGACTACGTCTACGTGACCCACTGTGCATTTTTCCGGGATAAAAAGTAGCTTATAGCACTCAGTGATAATGCAGCTTCCTATTAGTGAAAGAATTTTCAAAATCGGATCAGTAGTTCCGGAGAGCACCCCCTACATACAAACTTAAAAACTTTACCTCTTTATAATATTAGTATAGAAATATAGACATAGATGACTAGCTGGGCAGCAGTCCAGCCGGCCTAGCATGACCACGATAGAAACGGGTTTTGTCTACATAGAAATAGACAAAGTGACAGATTGTAGAAACATTTCTACGTTTTATGAATGAAACGGTAGTACAATCTGTCACTTTGTCTATTTCTATGTAGACAAAACCCGTTTCTATCGTGGTCATGCTAGGCCGGCAGCACCAAACGTCTACATTGAAAGAGCCCTATGTGCTTGTTCTTGGTCTGCCTCTATTACTTCTTGTCTGTATTAGTATCGACTAATAGTGACAAAGTGAGTGACCAATCATGCTTTATCTTCTTGCCTCACCCTTTTTGGTAAATCCTACTAACATTATAAACGCGAAAGTTTGTGAGGATGTATAGGTATGTACGGATGTTTGTTACTCCTTCACACAAAACCTACTGAACGGATTTTGATGAAACTTTACAGTAATACAGCTTATACATCAGAATAACACATAGGGTACCCACTTTTTATTTCAAAAACGCGGGCGAAGCCGCGGGCGGAATCTTATTTTAAAATCGGTCACTTTGTAAAACAATTAAGTCGTTCATTCTGGTCAACTAGTGTTAACTTGTAAAGTTTTTTTGGAAAATAAAAATTAATAATGAATTTATTTTTCACCACCTCTCTACAATTTTACTACATAAAAAGCCAGTGTCCATGTAATATCGTCGACATTTATAATGTTGTTTCGTAGCTACTCCAGCTCAATTGAGTGATGTTGCATACAGCTTCAAACACAGGTGTTCCTGCTCTCAATGAAATTTATCGACATTCGCCATTACATTCAATTAATCCTTTGATCAAGCCGCTTATTGCGAATTCACGTTCACTGTTTTAATAATTATATTGATGTAAACTGGTAATGAGTGTAGATTTTGTATTTGCTTTCATAATATTTTGCAGACTTTTTTTTTTATTTCATAAACACTATTATTGTGGTAGTTTGGACATCACTGATATAGTAATACGGTGAAGTATATCAAGGGTGACTTGGACTTGTCTGAAATCACCAAGACGCAGTGAGCAACCGTGGCGATCAACGTCATTCTTTCTCTGTAAGAGAAAGAGACCTCAACACTTCAGTAGGTATCTAGAATCATAAAGATTCATTGTTAGGTAAGAATACTATACATTTATGTATGAAACACCGTCAGTTTAACCAGTCAGAATTAAACACAGCCTTTATTACGATCTGCTACCGATGATATAACGAAGATTGCACGGCGTCAATTCACTGATGAAACTGTAAATGACGTCAGAAGCGTTCTCATTATTGATAGAACGTGTACTAATAAGAAAAATAAATACATCGCACGTTTTCACTACGCTCCTAGACTCGCTCAGAAAATTAATTTAACAAATGAAACGTAAACAAAATGTACTAGCATTGAAAACTTTTGTAGACAAGAAGTTTCTCGAAGATTCCCGTGACGGAACGGAATCTCGAATGACGAAACTTTAATGTACGTAATTCAATCGATCAATACATTTCATTCGGAGTCGTCGAAATCAATTAAAACAGTTTGGTGTTGATGACGGTGAAGCTTGAGTTGGAAATGGTTTCCCGAATTCATTAGATAATAACGAATTCTGTAGTCATCTTTGATCAGTTCTAATTCACGGTTGGGTAACTTTGTTGAAGTTGTTTTAATTATGCACGTGTTTGTGGAGTTTGCAAATTAGTATACAGTTTCCGCAAAAATACGAGTAGATCATTATTTTATGCTTTTGTTTGCTTTGTTGATTCGTAAAGATACTTAGAGACCATTTAGAAATAAATAATGAAATTGGTAAACTGTTAAATAAGCACTAACTTTTGAAGTAACAGTGGCTAGGAAAGAAGATGAAAAAGATAACACTGGTAGGTATTATACCCATTGGTATTTATATTAACACGTCAATCGATAATATAAGATACTGCCATTACATTTGTTGCCTTTGTGATTTGGAATTTTGAACAGAAAACCGACACTGTGAATCGAAAGTAAAGAATTTGCTTTTGTTTTTAAATAGGTACATACATATTCACCAGACAAACTTTTTCATTTATTAAATAATAGCGTAGATTTTCAAAACTAAAACCCGTTACGTAGTTTGTAAAAGGTTAAGCTGGTGATGTTTAGGTATTATAAGAGAGAGAGAAGTAAATTGAAGTAGTAGTAGTAGTAGTAGTAAATTGATTAAAATAGAGCAGGATTTGAAACTATGGTCAAATATCTATACGAGTACCTGGAACTTCCAAGGCAACAATCGTTATCAAACAATCACCCCAGACATACATATTACTGCTGTATTCAAAGTGACAATATTGAAAAACACAGATTATTTTGGAGAAATTGGGTACTTGTACGTCGTCAGCACTGATTAAAACCGCAATCAAGTCAAATGAAATGGCCCACAATATACTTAAATCAATATTGCCCAAATAGTGGATGGTACGATGGTATGATGAATCAATACACAATCATGAATAATAAATAAGAGAATTTGTAGACGTTCAACTACTTACACTTGTTACTATGGTGTGCATAATATAGTGCGTGAGACAGATTACATACAAAATGGAGTGCTAATGCGCACAATTCTCCCTACTAGATTTCCACATTGGCGGAGTGACTGAGACACAGAGCGATCGCCTCACGAAACAAACTTTCGGGTGACATTTTTGACTGTAATTGCAGATTGCAGCATTAAAATTCCTCAAAAACCTGAAAAAACTTATGTTTTTTTCTGGGGCAGTCAAGTTAAAAAGAAAAAAATGTTCATTGATTGCCTGTGTCAGCAAATGTGCCGTTTTGTTACTATTGAATATGAATTTATAAGTTGTGCGATTACAGAAGTCGCGTCATCATTGATATTTCTGATTGTGGCCACGATATCTGCAACCTCATGAGTTGTTCTCACAGTTAACTTCAGAACTCCATTTGTTTACTAATCCTAAAGAAGGATGAATCGTCCGAGGGTAAAGGCTATTAGTTATTCTATTATTGAATACAGACATGAGGGATGCGCTCGCCCTAATAACACGGTCTTAGTTTAACGGCATAGTTGTAATAGGTACTTTTTTTAAATAATAAAATATTTAGTAAAGGAAGATGTGACTGGAATACTTTAACAGCCGTACCACAAAAAAATAAACATCTGTTCAACACACGTTCAACACGAATGCTACCAAAAATAATAGGCAATTATTTTAGCACTAACTTGTCTAAAACAAATGAGAGTCAAAATGGCGGGTGTATCATTACGAATCCAATCAAAATTATTACCAAATAAATGTACTTAAAATGTACTATTTAGTACCTATACTCATGAAAAATGTACCTCCTTTAGAAAAAAGTTATAACCAAATTAAGATACACCCGCCATTCTGATGTCAATATGGCGGGTGTATCGTAATTTCTCCCTAATTATCCATTGGTGATTGAATATTATTATTCCAAAAACATCTACCTAAAAAGTACCTACAGTAAAAAGAAACACTCACTCGATCTGTTCATTAGTTGCTGAGAAAGAAAACTACAAATGTTTGGTACCATACCGTGGCGTCGCTCTAACTACTGAGCTACCGAGTCAGTGATTAAAGCGACGCCACGGTACGGCAGGGGTCGCGGGTTCAAGTCCCGCCCGTGTAGTTGTTTTTAAATCTCATATATTGTAAGTATATTATAATGATTATGTTGTTAGTTACATTTTTAGGGTTCCGTACCCAAAAACGTGATCCTATTACTAAGACTCCGCTCTCCGTTCGTCCATCTGTCACCTGGCTGTAATGAACTCATGAACCGTGATAGACAGTTGAAATTTTCACAGACGATGTATTTCTGTTGCCGCTATAACAAAAAATACTAAAAACAGAATAAAATAAATATTTAAGGGGAGTTCCCATACAATTAACGTGATTTTTTTGCTAATTTTCTAATAAAGGTTATAATAATAAAGGGTGTCTAATGTTGTATAGATAATGGTACGGAACCCTTCGTGCGCGAGTCCGACTCGCACTTAGCCGGTTTTAATATTTTGACAACACTGTTATAAATTTATAATATGGTTTCCTAGACAACGTATAAAAATGTCAAGCCCGAGTCGACCGTCGAAGGAGGTCGACACCATAAAACCTTAACTATGCTTGGAAAGCCAAAATTAAATAGGTATGTACGAACATTGACCTATATGTCTCTAGACAAGCAGTTCCGAACAAAAATCATGCCCCACACGCGGTTACTTGTCTGTTGCTCACTGCATCAAGCGTCAAAGTGAATGCGAGGCTTGTATTGTGCCCGCACAACACTAAACAAAAATATAACATAACATAAATATGTATTTTATTAAAAAATTTAAGGATTTAAATGAAGAAAATTATTGGAAAATAGCCAATCTCGTTTTTCAACTTCGTAAACTTTTATTTATTGAATATTTTTTTACATGTCCTCCTCTAGTTTTAGCCGAAACCGAAAATTTTAAGATTAAACAAAAAACGGTTATACCTGTTTCGTTATTTGGATATTCGCGCTTATTAAGCCTCGTTATTTGACGATCAGTACAAAGCTATGTAATCTATTTATAACCGTTAATTTGGCAAAAGGCACATCCAAAAGACTCGTGAATAGATTTTCAGTTATAATTTTTGTTTAGTGTTGTGCGGGCAAAACACAAGCCTCACATTCACTTTGATGTTTGATGCAGTGAGCAACAGACAAGTACCCGCGTGATTTTTGTTCGGAACTGCTTGTCTAGGGACATATAGGTCAATGTTCGTACATACCTAATTAATTTTGGCTTTCCAAGTCATATAGTTAAGGTTTTATGGTGTCGACCTCCTTCGCCGGTCGACTCGGGCTTGACATTTTTATACGTTGTCTAGGAAACCATATTATAAATTTATAACAGTGTTGTCAAAATATTAAAACCGGCCAAGTGCGAGTCGGACTCGCGCACGAAGGGTTCCGTACCATTATCTATACAACATTAGACACCCTTTATTAGCAAATTAGCAAAAAAAATCACGTTTATTGTATGGGAACTCCCGTTAAATATTTATTTTATTCTGTTTTTAGCATTTTTGTTATAGCGGCAACAGAAATACATCGTCTGTGAAAATTTCAACTGTCTAACTATCACGGCTCATGAGTTCATTACAGCCTGGTGACAGACGGACGAACGGACAGCGGAGTCTTAGTAATGGGGTCTCGTTTTACCCTTTGGGTCAGGAACCCTAAAAATGTAACTAACAACATAATAATTATAATATACTTATAATAATATATGAGATTTAAAAACAACTACACGGGCGGGACTTGAACCCGCGACCCCTGCCGTACCGTGGCGTCGCTTTAATCACTGACTCGGTAGCTCAGTAGTTAGAGCGACGCCACGGTATGGTACCAAACATTTGTAGTTTTATTTCTCAGCAACTAATGAACAGATCGAGTGAGTGTTTCTTTTTACTGTAGGTACTTTTTAGGTAGATTTTTTTGGAATAATAATATTCAATCACCAATGAATAATTAGGGAGAAATTACGATACACCCGCCATATTGACATCAGAATGGCGGGTGTATCTTAATTTGGTTATAACTTTTTTCTAAAGGAGGTACATTTTTCATGAGTATAGGTACTAAATAGTACATTTTAAGTACATTTATTTGGTAATAATTTTGATTGGATTCGTAATGATACACCCGCCATTTTGACTCTCATTAAAACAAGTGTGTATTATTTTTAGTATACATTCGCGTTTAACGTGTGTCTATCTTTTTTGTGGTAAGGCCGTAAGAGTTTAAGTAATGCGAGAAGATAGAGAGAATTAGTAATTTTTGAGCGCTTACTCAAAGTAAAATTAAGCCTTTAAGAAATTGTCAGGACCAGCTGTATGTTTGGATTTGTGTCTGGTTAGCGGCAATTATACTTGCTACCTATTACTTACATTGGACTCAAAAAATAACTGGCGCAATGTTGGTGTGAATTTTCCAAGTATGCGTAGATGGCCAAATCCGAAACTATAAGAAATAGCAAAAACACTCAAAGGAGTATCGAGCCCGATTTTGATGATAACTCAAACTAATTTTCCTAGCTATGAAAACTTGAAAACATGAATCAGTTATAAGAAAATCAACACTTCTCTTTAGTCTACCGTATGGTATTACTTCCCAAAGGGCACTAGCAGACGCCCATAGAACGCTGGGCTTCAGATTGTGTAAGTCGGTACAGATATGAAATTAGTTTGGTGTGGTCGAGTATTTCAAGAGTATTTAAATTCATTTTTTATTTGTTTTTGTACGTAATTGGGTTAAAGAGAAATCTTCGTATTTGTGACAGTGAGATTAAGTATGGTGTGAATGATCCAGTGAAGTACAGCCCGACTAATGAGTTTTCAATTCAAAGGTTTTAGTTGCTGTCACCATGATATTCTGTGGAGGTCCAATGAAGTACAGTCCGACTAATGAGTTCTCAATTCAAAGGTTTTTGTTGCTGTCGACATTTTATTCTGTGGAGGCACGCGCCATTCAGCATGCACCCGTTTGTTTTATTGATTTTTTTCAAAATGCCAACGGCATAATCATTTTATTTCCTATTTATTTCGATTTTTGATTCCAATTCTTAATCTCGAAGATAAATTAGGCAAAGAACAATTAAAATATATTTTTATTTTTGGTTAAGCTTTTATTTCTGTACCAGATCAAGCCCAAAACTGCCGACGCCCTTTGATCCTTATTAGCAACACTATCGGATGGTACAATAATACCGTGTATTTTCAAAATCAACAGGTTTACGCTTATTTATAGGTCGTTTATTTCCACAAAACGGTACAGAGTGTACTTCGAAGACAAAAACATCGAAGGCGTCGCGGTGCGCCAGCAACACCATGGTTTGTTTACGCGAATCGACGCAACTCCGTGCCACTAGCAAATCTTCGTGCAGCAGGTGTAGATTGTGATGCAAGGGCAACAGCATCCGCCGCAGCAACCACCGCCGCCGCAACAGCCCCCACATGGTCCGCAACGCATTTTTCTATAGTGTAAAGAGTACTTCAGGGTCCTAAAATAGGTCCCAGTGTTGTGGGAAGTCACAATTTTTTAATAGTTTTTTAATGATTATAGCTGATTTTTGGGTCTTTTTGTGTGTGTATCACGCAAGCGGTTTGATTCCTGACTAGGAAATTTGATTCTCCGTAGTATTCAGATATACCTCGGCTTACTCCCAAGCAAAGGAGACATAAGCAATAACAAATTAATCATTAATGTGATAATCTACGAACGTAGAAAAAGAAATTGAGCATAGTAATTGTTTGTCATTTTACGCAAGATATGAGCGGGGAATGGATAGTAATATCACTAATACTATATTAGATACACGAGCAACATACGTATTGAAGTGTGGGAGTATATTAATGGTGTGGCTAATGTTAATGACTGCAAACGAGTGCTCATTTCCATCGTTTGTTTTTCATGACTTGCTTTGAATATGCTGATATTTCGTTTTTCATGACTAGCTTTAAATTATTAGCTGATTTAATTATTACATTTTGTCAGGGAAACGAAGGATGGATTGTTCTATGATATATTGACTCTTAGGAGGCGTAAGTATTCAAAGATATTTGAAAATTTTACTGATGTGAGCGGGACATGGCAGCTCAGTTAGAGCTTGTAGGTAGGTACACAAAACTGCGACACGACGTCGCATCGTAAAAATTTACGAGCACGCATGACGCATCGCAAGAACCTGCGTATCTGTACTTAAAAACTTCAGTTCTCAGTGTAACCAACCCACTGCTATTTCAGCTATATCCAACAAGTAATAAAACATTTACAAACAAACATAACTGAACATTTTAATCTGTCTTCGTTTACTCGGACAAGCGGGAATTCTAATCCATTCCATACATAGCTCAAGTCATCGCTGCAGAGTTCACAAAGTTGCATGTAAATGGAAGTCTTATTACTCGTTTAAGAGATATCAGCATTATATGCTGTCTCTGCAATTATTCATACATTTTATTACGAGCAACGTAAAATTTAAATATTTTAATTAAATCACATGACTTAGAGAAGAACTATTCTGGATTCCAGCTTGATGGTATGGCCACGGGGTCTCATCAGGTACAAAGGAACATTTGTTGAAATAACTCTTATTAGATGGCGTTATATGTATCGATTTGTTATTGAAGTTTGTGTAAACATGTAGAACATGAAAAAATACATCATGAAAAATATTTGTTCAAATTTTGAAAAATCCTTTAAGCACAGAAAAATGTATAGCCCGAAGATAGCCCGCGCTAAATCGGTCACATTTCTTTGTATGAGATGAGGCATCTGTACGTATAGTATTATATTATCTGTGGTATGGCTAAAGGGTGTCTTCTTTATAATTTGGTCGTAACAGATTTAAAATGGATGACATCATCGCACAAAAAGTCTGTTGTCTGCAGTCTGAGATCTTGAGCGAAAGTTGACTTAGAAAAATTAGAAATCAACTGTCAAATTAATATCTTACTCCTACTATAATCCTACTAATATTATAAATGCGAAAGTTTGTGAGGATGTATGGATGTATGGATGTGTGTTACTCTTTCACGCAAAAACTACTGAACGGATTTTGATGAAACTTTACAGTAATATAGCTTATGCATCAGAACAACACAGGCTTCTTTAATCTCGAAAAACGCGGGCAAAGTCGCGGGCGTAAGCTAGTTTATTATAAATTCAGTTCTTGTTATCACAAGCGGCCAGTTTGATTAATTTGAAGTAATATCCTAAATACCTACTTACATCGCTTTTAAAGCCTGCATTACATGTTGGCCGAGCGTTATCGAGTGAAGGCCAATACCAACATGTAGACGGTATATTTGCCTTGTCTTGCTATCGCTCGTTGTCAGTTGCCTAGTTAGTTGAGTATAGACAAGCGCCAATGTGTATAGACCTCATTTGACGTAGCTTGCCACAACTTGCAGTCGCTCGCGATCACTTGCCTCACTTCGGAGCGGTGTCGGTTTTTCTGCACAAATCAAAGGCGCTCGCACGCGCTCGGACAATAGTGTTCACATATTTGTCCGCGCGCTATTATGTGGTTGACGTCAAACTTGCCGAACGTCTAGACAGTAGCGCTTGCCTTGTGTCAATTTGTCTAGGCTCGCGTTGGTCTAAGCTCGGCCAACATGTATAGCAAGCTTTAGAGGCAGATATCTGAGAAAATATTTAAAGACAGCCATTTTCCTCTTCAGCGAGTCCGGGATTACCTTCCGTAATTATCTTTTTTCTTCATTTCTTTTAAATTTTTTTACTGATTGAAGAATTAATATAAGTACGTATCTATTATGGATAGATATGAGTAGGATTTATTTAAAAGATTACTTTTAATAGCGGTTTTAAGATGTCGTAAAAGTTGAAGATATATCAGGAAAATATTACATGTACCTACAGTTCAATTAAATTCTATACTTTTATTTCAGACTTCCTGTCCTTAAAGTGGTAATGTAATGATTAAAAACTGAATGCTATAGCTACCTTTACTAACATTATAAAGCTGAAGAGTTTGTTTGTTTGTACGCGCTTATCTCTGGAACTACCAGTCGGATTCAAAAAATTATTTTTGTATATGATAGCCACATTTATGATAAATAGTAGAGGCTATTTAACATCACGCTACGACCCTTAGGAGCCGAGCAACGGGGTGAAACCGCGGGGAAAAGCTAGTTAGTAATATACAAATAAAAGAAACCAACTATGTATTTAATACCGGGATAATCGGGTTAAAAGCTTACCGGTTAAATCTCTAACCCATATTTTTGGTTAATCTTAATGCAGGGTAACCGGTTAACCCTTTAATACGGATACAGTTACCGGTTAATATTGCTGATTAACCCGAATGAAATAGAACAAAAATGAAAAAAAAGGAACATAAATGAACTCTATGCGTGAACAGGTTATTATTAGCCTGATTAACCCAGAATACGGGTTAACCTTTATGCAAGGTTTTTCACCTAACCCAAAAAAAATAACCCAGGTTAACCCCCATACGGGTGACCTTTTCGGTCCCTGATTTAATATAAAGGTGTACCCAACTTTTGTATGCAAATCTGCCTAGATGTACAGTCAGGGAAAAAGGGATCCTTTAGCAGGTACACTACCATTCATATTTGGTCGTATGTATATATTCAAACTTCGAAGCAATCCGAATCCAAATTGCTTCGAAGTTTGAATATACGACCAAATATGAAAGATAGTGTGCCTGCTAAAAGATCCCTTTCCCTGACTGTACAAGCTTTGTGGATAAAGTATGAATAAACTAATATGCAATAAATAAACAAATGTGCTATGTCACTGTTATTGTCATATACATGACATTGACAGCGAAATCAGCGCCTAGGTAATTAATTTGGCCTTGTGTTCAAATTGGCCTAAATTTTCATTTCGCACACAGAGTTTGCGTGTCACCTATTGGTGTCATCTAATATGTCACGTGTCATCTATTAAAGTTAAAGGAGTACATTGACTTGACTCACAACATTTCAAATACGTTACGGTACGTAGAGTTCTTTTATAAATCTCTGTAGGTACAATGTACTTACATCTAAACAGTTAATTTTATTCACAAAATACTTCTGTTTAAATACCCATTAACAAAGTCTTAGGCATTGACCTATATGTCCCTAGACAAGCAGTTCCGAACATTATACATGTTACACTCAAGTGTTATGCGGGCACAACACAAGTCTCACATTCACTTTGATGTTTGATGCGGTAAGCAACAGACAGTCCCCGCGTGTGGAGCATGATTTTTGTTCGGAACTGCTTGTCTAGGGACATATATGTATAGGTCAATGGTCTTAGGCCATACCTCTTAATTTGCGCTAGTAGGTATAGATAATAATCAAGAAAAATCGGGCAGTATTACACCTCAGAACGCAAGTGCCAAAAGAATTAATTGCTACCCATGAAAAAATACAAAGAAGCACTCGGACGTAAAGCAGCCTTCACAGTTTATTAAAACTTTCAAAAGCCTCTTATTGAAATCGGCTTAAAAAGTAGAAAACCGCAGACTTATATCGTAAAATGGGGTTTACGGAGAAAAATTACAGAGAAAAAAAACGAAATCTAAAAAAAACTCGGCACAAGCAAAACTAAACCTTAATATGTTTTATCCAAGGTTGAAAATCGTGTGCGTCGTTTTAATAGTATTGGACAACAACGACATTTCTGGGCAGGTTTTCCAATTCTGCTAAAAGGACGTTTTGTTGTGGAAAGGTGCAATGGGAAGTTTCATTGAGAGTTGATTTGACAACGTGTGTGTTGTCGGTGAATTTGTAAGAGCACTCACGTGGATTTCTTGGTTTTCTTTGAACTATAGCGTTTTGTACTGCAAGATAAACCCGGCTAAGTGATTCGTGTTCGTTGCGGAGAATTTTTTTTATTTTTTATTCTACGATGGTGGCAAACAAGCGTACTGCCCGCCTGTTAATAATAATGACACATACAGCTTTTCAAAATATAGTAGGTATCTCTAATTCTGAATTTACTAATGTAAATTGATAGGTATTCAAACTTTAGAAAACGCTTACCTACTAATAATATTGATCGTTTATGACTACGTCTAAATTACTCTGACATTTGTATAAACTTTTATTTTATGATCAATGTAACCTTTATTTATAGAAATAAACTTTTTTTTTTTTATAAATTGCTCGCGCCGACTATTCTGCAATGGTCAAGGTCTAAAAGTCCGGTTGTACGTACACATAATACTTTAAATTAATATTAATAAAATGTCTGTATTCGAATGGTAACCTAGATAATTATAACTTGGTGGAATTCTACAGAGCTGCAGATTTTTTCCAGACTATATCAGTCTAGTTACCTACCAACCGATCGAATATTGTTGAATATCTTTAGGTACTAATGTTATAAAGTGGTAAAGTTTGTATGTACGAAGTAATCTCCGGAACTACTGATCTAATTACTATTTTTTAATGAATAGAAAGCAACATTATCCCTGAGTGCTATTATACTATCTACTTTTTATCCCGAAAAATCACAGTTTTTATGGGTTATGCGGATGAAGTCGCGGGCGAAATGCTAGTTATCGAAGAAAGGCGGTTGTGGTGGTGGAATCAATCCATACGAAAAGATACAAAAAGTACTCAATCCATATAAATTTTGACAGACGATGTGTTAAAAAAATACATGTACCTTTATCCGTCCATATTTTCAGGCTTTTTTCAAAGATTGGCCATATCAAGCTCTTGACAAAGACAAGTGGAATCATATTTAATGTCTCACCTTGCCCAGCATTGGGACAGAATAGAATAAAATTGGCTTTATGGAATTTACGATGTAGGTACTACTCGTAAATATCCTACTGACCACATCAAGCTTAGCCTGAAAGTTATCATAAGTTAATTAAGGATTAACGTTAATCGACGTCTGTGATGGCGGCTGTAATATCCATACGTAAGGGAAACAAACCTAATACATATAAATAAAATACTCTTTTGTTAAAGTTTCACATTTGAAGCCAAGTTATCAAACGCGTTATTGGTTTAAAGCCTTACTTGGTCATACGTAGATAGGTACAATAATATGGGTTATAAATATCAGTACCTATACAAATAATATAACCTGTTCATGTGGGTTTTCCAAAGGAAAATACAAAGGAAACCTTTAAGACACACAAGGCTACAAAGTACTTACACTTTATGTAGAGTTGGTGATCCTTGTGGATCACCAACTTTACACACTTCACAGGCTTTACATAAAGTGCGGGTTTGTATCCACGCTGGGCCCACGTGGTGGACTATGGCCCACTCCCTCTCACAAAGAGAAAGCCTGTGTCCCAGAAGTGGGAACATTATAGGCTGATTATGCTATACTTATACCATAAAGTTAGACCCGCTGAGAATGTATAATAGTATCTATCTAATGCTCTATCTAAGCAAAATATTAGCATTGTTCTAAATGATAAATAATTACACTAATAAAAGGAGAAAGCTTTGTTTGATTACCTTTTTAGATTAGAACTAGAAGTTTAAATCACAACTCCAATTAAGTTCTTAGGCAATTATCTTCAATTATCTTTTATCTGTAATTAGGCACTTACTTAGATAAAGGTACTATCCTCGTAAATTCGCATAGTGATTTGTTACTATGCTTTGAGGGCTGTCATTATTATCTTTTGGGAATATTCAATACATATATAATAAAAAGAAAAGTCCTGACTAATTACTCATCAACGCTCAGCGCAAAGCCTAGGACCTAGAAAGCTGAAATTTTGAACCTGAAATTCCCTTTATTAAGTTGACAAGGAATAGGTAAAGCCAGATTTTTCGAAATTCCCACGGAGTCGTGGGAAAAAGATAGTCTCATACAAAATTAAAGGTACTATACATCGAATTCACAAATACAATAGACATAATTTATTGAACAAATTCTATAAACTCATCTGCATATTCCGCATTTATTCCAATTTATAACCCTAGTCGCTGACAGGTGTACAAAAGCCTTACAAATCACTTTCACGAATATAATTTCATAATAATCGGTTTGCGGTGACTGACAACCGCAGGTGCGGGCCTATGCAAACTTATTTGTTTAGGATAGATGCAGAAGGGCAACTCGACATGGGCAACTCGATAACACGACGAACTGATAAGATTTTAAATCAGTGGCTCCCAACCGATGGTCCGCCAACCACTAGGCATCCGCGAAAACTAAATTATGGTGGCAAAATAATGTTTCGAATCCGACTGGTAGTTCTAGAGATTAGCGCGTTCAAACGAACAAACAAACAAACTCTTTAGCTTTATAATATCAGGCCGCGGCGGCACCGGTAGATACGCGCGACGCGTAGGCAGCGGCGATTTCGTGAAAACAATTTCATATAAACATATGTCGATGGCCGCACTGCAGAAACGACAAGCGAAATTTATTTGTTCAAGGGAAATCGGTGTGGCCTTAGAATGTGGCTGTAAGCGTGTTGCAATTGACACAGGGACTTTTTTTCTTTTGTTTAATCCATCAGCCCTTATCTCGTGTTTTGGTCTTCTGTACTTCGCTTTTTCAGTTTGTCCCCGTGACGTTGTCAGCTTTTAATAAAATTAGCTGCCTTACCCATTGTTTTCATGTTTGCTATAAGTGGCCGAATTTTTTGGACGTCACGTACCTATTGGGGTAGGTGTGAATTGACGTGTATGTTGGATGTCAGCTTGTTGGTCCTTTTAAGTTGATTGAAATGATCGTTTAGGTCTCAGTATATTAAAGTGATTAAACAATCGGAATAGTAGGTATGCCGTTAACTAAGAAAAATCAATGAGGGTTCCGTAGTCAAACTAATAATCCTTATAGACTCAAAAAAGGAAAATATAACTAAACTAGATAACATTCTTCTCAGAACTCTCGCAGTTCTGAAAACTGTGATCAACTTCACAACCCGTTGAGACGGGATTATAAAAACTTGAAAAATTAACAAGTTTTTTAAGACTGACGAATTTAAGAAAAATAAATGCCTTTTGTGACACTGCTTATTTAAAAAGTTTCGTCATTAATTGGCCCGTTGAGTACAAACTTTTTTATAACGAACAATCGCGTGGGAATATTGCTAATTTGCTAGTATGTATTACTACGCTTAGCAGAAGAATTGATAATCGCAGTATCTATTGGCGCAATCACATAGAAAGCAGGCAGCCCGATTTACCAGCGCTTATTAAAACCCTCCCTCGAGGTGGTCAGCGAAGGCAGTCGGTACCGAGTCTCCATTGTAGAACCAAGCCTCGATAAGCCCCGACAAGCTCTGACAAGTTCCGATCTGCACCAATTTGCGCAGGCAGCCAATTTCCCTGAGATTTCCCTGCTTTTACCAGCTTACTTTATGTAGCGACTGCTTGCTTTCTACCTGAATGTGGCCTTTAGTTGTTAGCAAACAGAAAACGGTAGGTACCTGCCAATCCCCCTGTGAAATGTTCCCTACATCCACAGCTTCGGCACCTATGGCTGGCAGGGTAGTCAATTATTTGCCAAAAGCAACAGAGCATAGTTCGCTTCTTCATATGCGATCAATTAAATTATAATTATGCATAGTTAGGTTATTTTACTGAAAATTTTCGACTCGCACAAACCACATCACAATGTCTAAAACGCATTATAGTAACAAGACAGTCTTAATTATTTTCTAATTCCGTATAAAATATTGGTCAAAACCGTAACACATCTCACAGTAGTGCGATATAGTGACTTACGCAACTCTTTTTGACCGTGGGAGAGCCATGCTTCGGCACGAATGGGCCGGCTCGACCGGAGTAATACCACGTACTCACAGAAAGCCGGCGTGAAACGACGCTTGCGTCGTGTTTCGCCGAGTGAGTGAGGGTACCAGAGGCCCAACCCCGCCCCTCCCCCCCATGATGGCGCAGTTGATAAATCCATTGTTGTGGGGCGGGCAAAACTGCGCTCAACAATGCCCAAGGCAAGAGCAGTTTTTTAAAGGCTGGCAACGCACTTGTGACTCATCTGGTGTTGCGAGTGTCCATGGGCGGCGGTAATCACTTACCATCACGTCATCCGTCTGCTCGTTTGCCTCCTATAATATAAAAAAAAAACTCTATCTCTAAGGAACGAGATAGTTATTCAAAAAAATACATAGATTATAACATTTACAACGATATCTTCCGTACCTACCTACTTCTCAAGTTCAAGAATGGCGTGCCAAATAACAATTCATGAACGAAAATAATAGTTTTACAACTGATTACATGATGATAAGATATGTTAAATAATGCCTTACAAAAACAATGTTGTCAAAACCATTAATAAATTTTAATAAGCTGAATAATCTTTTTCGTTGATCCGCATCATTATAAAAGTTGCACTGCGATTTTTTTTTCTTGGTCGTGCACTCAGGATCGCTGTACCTATGTACACTCGACGCCATTGACGGTCGACCACTTTTCACCCTTATTACTAAGAACATAAGGGTGAAAAGTGGTCGACCGTCAATGGCGTCGATGGTACATACATACAATTAAGTTTCAGGTTTTTTTTTATTTGATTTGGTAACCCTACTCCTTCCTGGCTGTCTGCCTAACCCTAAAGAAATCCCTAAGTTAACTTTAACAGCGCCTCTGAGGAAGGTGTCCTATTTTTGGGCTGGCAACCACACAGCTCCCATATAAAGTACCTACTTACATAAATTATCCCATTTACTCCAAATACGGATTTTCGATGAGATGGAATATTCTCGAGAATCGTGGTAGGTTGAATGAAGGGATTACAAAGTTTAGAGGTTGATTTGTAGAATTGGAGTGTTATCCGACTTTTTTCGTTGACCGTACTACATCCTAACTGATATTATAAATGCGAAAGTAGGTTTGCTTGTTTGACCTTTTCACGCCCAAACCACTGAACCGATCATTATTAAATTTTGCATATACCTACCTACTTTGTCAGGGGTACAGAAAAAGACATAGGGTACAACCTATTATCTAGAAAAAAAGTACTATTCCTGAAGGAAAGTACAATAACTTTCGATAGTCACAATTGCTTTAGGACGCTAGATGGCGCTACGTGTATGTCACGCGGATGAAGTCGTGGGCAAAGTTCTAATACAAAATATACATAAACATCACTCCTGTATTCCCCGAAAGGTTAGGCAGAGGTGTACCTATCTAGTACACTTCGCCACATATAAAAGGGGGCAAACCTGTTACCATTAACCGGACACAAATCCAGACTAAGTACGTGCTGCTACTGAAAATGTAATGAAAAACCCAATAACATTTTACCCGACCCGGGAATTGAACTCAGGACGCTAAGCTCAGCAGTCGCGGTTAAGAAAGCAATGGCTTTCTTAACCGCGACTGCTGAGCTTAGCGAAGTACAACGTTATGTACTTAGTCATAATTATAATACCTATACTAATGAGTATAGGTATTATAATTATGACTAAGTACATAACGTTGTACTTCCTAATCACTCGACGGGATGTAACACGGATCCTCAAACCATGTCACTCGGAGTCACACTCGGAGTGAGAGTCACGCTCGGAGCAAGAGTCACACTCGACTCATAGTCACATTCAATCAGGGTCACACCCGTAGTCAAAGTTACACTCGGAGTCAGAGTCACACTCGGAGTCAGAGTCACACTCGTAAGCAGAGTCACAATATTAACAGAGTGACAATACTCGTAAGGAGTATCAAAATATTTACATATTTTATCGTATCATCGATTCAAAGAAGCAGAATCGCTCAAAAGTGCATCACATTACAGGTTTTCCTACTACAAAATTCACCACGAAGACCAACTAAAACGTAATATAAAAAAATACAAAAGAATTACTTACTTACGAGATTACGACACATTTCAGATAGGCGACATATGCAATGGATTAGCAAATCTTCAGGATTATTCTATTTTTATATCGATATGAGTATCGATATAGTCTGATAAAACAAATTTGATTATCGATGAAACGGCACGTCAGCCTATTGATTCAATTGAAAGTGAAATCTTCGCGAAGTAGCCTTGACATCTCGACAGGAGCCAAACGCAACCCGCCACGCAAGTACATAGCATTTGCTGTACATCTGTCCTTTACACTCTTACCATTGATGATTGTGTGAAAGTGAGACGAAGATATCCTCGATTTCAAATTACGTAAGTGGTTTACTGTATGCAATGATAAGTAACATGCCAAAATGGTATTGATCTGTACATACAGATCAATGTTTCCAATCGTTTTCTGTCGAAAAAACGAGTGAAAGCATCGACAAGAAACCGGCCTGGAACCGAAAATTCGATGATATGGCTATGTAAAAGAAAATGTTTATGATAAGTGATCAGAATCAATTTTTTTCAATTATTCAACTACGCTACAGGCTTTTATGGGAATGCTAGCACTTTCCCAGCGACTTCTTTTGCGTGACATACACGTAGCGCCATCTAGCGTCCTGAAGCAATGGTGACCGTCGAAAGTTATTGTTCTTTCCCTCGAGAACAGTACTTTTTTTTTGGATGTAAGATTTTGTCCAAAAGGTAACAAACAAACTTTACTTTCGCATTTATAAGATTAGGATTCCGTTTTACTTATGTCATACCTATTTACCTGTTCAAAATATGAAAATACAAGGGATATACGAAGAGGTGATATACTTAAGTAAAACGAAACTATTTATAATTTTTTTATTACACTGTACCGGTTCCCCTCACCTTTCGCTACTTAGACCCATTATACTAATTTATTATGGGTGATACTTAGCAGAAAATTATAAACCTGCCATGCCAAGGATAAGTAATCTAAAACCTTTGGATAATGCAGTCTACGCTATCATAATTCTAGGTTAATTCACACATAATTTTCCTATAAAAATTAATAACTTGAATTCTAGCATATAAAACCTATTATCATATAATGATATAATGGGTCTATAAATACCTTCGATATTTAAAGCAATTGCGACAGAGTTAATTAAGTATTCATGCAATTTTAATTAAATACAATCGTTGCCAATAACTCTTATAAAAAGTCATAGGTCATCTTACTTTGGACACCTCAACAAAACAAGTTAATTAATTTTAACTATCTTGTTTAGTATCTACGATAGCGTAGGTAGCCATTGTATTGTAGGTGACCTAGGCACCAAGTGTGATATTGCAATATTGTGTGAGAATGGTCTTATAATCCTATCCTATCCTACTTCCTACTAATATTATAAACGTGAAAGTTTGTGAGGATGTATGGATAGATGGATGGATGTATGGATGTTTGTTACTCTTTCACGCAAAAACTACTGAACGGATTTTGATGAAACTTTACAGTAATATAGCAAACATCAGAATAACACATAGGCTACTTTTTATCCCAAAAACGCGGGCGAAGCCGCGGGCGGAAGCTAGTGACATCATAACTGTCAAAACCTAAGTCAAAACCTTTGGTCATTGGTTTAGAGTAAGGCCATGTTGTTTCATCTTACAGTTACGTAGCTGTAACCGTCAAATATGGCGGCTTGTACGACAATTTCATACTGACTTAACGATTACGTACTGACTTACGATACAGATGGTTTGAAGCAACCCGCCCTAAGACTATCTCTTTGGTCATTGGTCAAAACCAACAATAACGATGTCACGATGAGACCATTCTGACGCGATTATGTTATGACAATAAAATTGCAATAGCAGATTTAGGGCCCTGTTCCTTTCATCAAAAATCTCGGAAAAAGGGATGAAGCGATCACCTTTCCATTGACTGCACCAAAGAACCCTGCGAAGATACTGAATTCAACAAAGACTCTGACACAGGCGGGGTTTGAACCCACGACCTCTGCCGCACCGTGGCAAGTGGCGTGGCGTGTTCAAATCCCGCCCGTGTCAGTTGTTTTTCTAATGTTAACATTAAGATAAGCATAACATGGCGTTAACATGTTTAAAATTCAAAAAATATACTCCGATTCTGAAAATACTTTCACTAATAGGAAGCTCCATTATCCCTAATGCTACTTTTTATTCTGAATTTATACACAGTTCCTGTAGGTCACGCGGATGAAGTGGTGGGCAAAGTGTTATAGATTGACCAGAGTCTGATGGCAAATGTAGACATTAATTTGTTGCTACCAGCCGGCCTAGCATGACCACGATAGAAACGGGTTTTGTCTACATAGAAATAGACAAAGTGACAGATTTCATTCATAAAACGTAGAAATGTTTCTACAATCTGTCACTTTGTCTATTTCTATGTAGACAAAACCCGTTTCTATCGTGGTCATGCTAGGCCGGCAGCACTGGAGTTTTGTCTAGCACTAGCAATTTTCAGGATTTTCCACAACTCGTACTTCATTTTAAAAGTAACAAGTATGCACTGCCAAGTCAAAATCATTTTATGTTTTTATGCTATCAGATTCTGTTTCACCTATAGTTGCACATACAACAAGAGTATAGGTGTACCTAGTTACCCATATTATATGGTTGTGGTTTTCCTCATAATTGATAAACAATAGCACGTGCTTATGGAATGATTCTATATAGGTAATTTATTATTAAATCGAAATCGTTGTAAGTAATAGAATAATAGTTTTAGTAATAGGTACTCTTTAGAGTAATCAATTTAAAGAAACTGTACTCTTCAGAACTTCTTTCTTTCTTTCCTTCAACTTTTTTCAGAACGCTTCGCAATATGTTGACGTTCATATTCGTGGTGAGGCATGTACAAATGTATATCAAGCCGCCTTGCGCGGCGCATGCCTCGCGATGTCTGGATCCACCAGAATAGCAACGCCAATGTCCTCGAACTGTCAATTGAAGAGTAAGGCTTGCAAAGAAAATTAATTTGCGAATTAGTGCATAACATTCTTTTTTTTTATTATATTTAACTGAGTCTTTGTTTTACCAAATCTATTGTAATAGATTTTTCGATACAAGTATACAGCTGAGACGTCACAATATAGTGCAAAGTCTTCTTTTCATATTTGGATAGCATTGTAACGGTGTTAACGGCTCAGGTGCACTGGGGATTAATAATAAATCGTCACTCTTGGAGGGTCTTATAATAGATCCTTAAATTTTTAACAGCTGCAGAAATTCGATAAATATGATCAATGGTTTTTCCATGAACTCTTAATACGTATAAGAGTATTTCCATATTATCCGATCCAATATCGGTATCGGACGCCGATACGATATCGGAGCAAGTACAATTTTTGAAATATGTGGATTCGATATCCGATATCAGAACGGACAATGCGAAAGGCAAGTACATTGTATTGTATAACGGGCTGGTGTCCGCAACTCCACGTCAAAGCGCGTATTTTGCGTGCAGGCAAGTACATTTTACATAGGTACATTTTACTTGCGCCGATATCGTATCGGCATCCGATACTGATATCGGATCGGATATGTGGAAACGCTGTAAGAGTAATCTGTGGTTACAGACAAGTATCAGTAATGTAATCGGTTGGATATTTATAGATAACCCTTAAGGCGTATGGTACCCTCAAAAAGATAAATTCCGTCGCAGTTGTGGTCCTACTACTCTTAAAATAACTAACATAAAAATCTAGAAAAAATATATAATAAACATTGATATGTTACCTTTATTTCGAACTAATAAAAATATTGTAGCTTAAAAATTACTGTATGAAAATAATTATTGAAATGAGGTCGTTTTTAGAACTAAATTCGCTACTTACTGCTCCTAAACTAAAGGTGATAATATTTCGGTTTTTGCTGGAGAATATAGGCAATCCATTCATCTTGAATCGGAACTTGTCTCATTTCAAAATACGTTTTGTATGGTCCATTTTAATAGAACTTGTAAACTATGTAAACAAACTTTCTATACAAATTCATCAAATTTTGACAGTTGGCCATACTAACATTGTTTACAAAGTTAACCAATTCGATTGAAATGGACCCTAGTATAAGCAGGAAATAATTTTGCTAATTTTCGTGTGCGTCTTTGCGTCTCCGCGCAGATCAGCCACTATAGAAAAGGTCTTTAGCGTTACCACGCGTAACGTAACGTTAAGGCGCGTGCGCCTTAAAACGTACTATAACAAACAATCAGAGATACTCCCTTTCACGTCTATAATATCAGTGTAGATTCCCCGATAGTCATATTTCTAATTTCACTCCATAAATAATTTATCACTGCAATCATTAGCTAACGGTTATGTCATATAATTATTTCGAGCATCGCGGTTGCGTATCGGTGGCTAATCATAGTGTAAATGATGCCTTATTGCAGCTACATGATTTTTGTTTGTCTGCGTACCTATATAATATGAGCGTAACATTTATTTGTAATGATGTTTCACCATAAAGAATGAACCACTCTGTGATGACTCCACCACTATTTGTAAACAACGACTAAGAGAGTTTTTTATACCACTTGCAACACCGAGTGCCGCGCGTTGCCGATGCTTTGAAATAAGGATTTGCTCTGCCAACAGCTTAAGGGACAAGTAGGTCCCCCGCTAACAACACAGCGCATCCTCAGGAGCTTTGGCGACCTTACTCACCACAGGAACACAACACTACCGAAGAGTAGCGTTATTTGGCTTATTAGGTAGGTAAGCATTCTGCGCTAATAATGCTACAATGGTTACCAATCCGATTTGCAAGTCCGGTGCAAGAAAGGATTATGCCATTTGAACCCTGGAAGCCTTCTGGTCTGTGTGTTACAACACACAGACCAGAACCTTTCAAAGTAGACAGAAGTGACTGACGTATCTGTCGTATACGATTCAATAAACATTACCCGTAAAAAGAGTGGAATTACCGATAACTTTAAATAATAAAAAGAACATCTACTTATAGGGCAACTATAACTATATATTATAGAACAGGTTATTTTTAGAAGCAAAAGAAGGGTGAGTCAACTAATGTCAAAGACAATGACAGAACAATATAGAATGGGGGAATAAACAATAGATCTAGGGTGACCTTTACTGAGATATAATAATGTAGTAGGTACGTAAATATACTATCGGTAAAATATAGCACCGTGACTCCGTCCGCATGGAAATCGGAAAACATCACAATGTCCTTATTTCCTTCACACAAACTTTACCACCCTTTTTCATCCCTTTAGGGATGGAATTTAAAAAACCGGCCAAGTGCGAGTCGTACTCGCGCACCGAGGGTTCCGTATCAGTTTTGGACGTATAAAGTGAATAAAACCGGACCGCAAAACTAAGTTTGTTTGTGAAGGAATTTTGATGATTTTGAAAAAACTGTACTAGTTAGGAACATCGTTTTATTTTTGGTGCCATATTTGGGTCAATTCCAATCAACTCTAATTATTTCAGATTTTTCACTCCGCAAACTTCGGAGATAAGGGGTGGGGGGGGGGAATGGTATTTTTTTGGACATTTTTCATCATATGTCGAAAACTGTGAGACATAAAATAAAATAAAAATATATTTTGAAATGTGCAGATCAAGCCCTTTCATATGATATGTCACTTGACCTAGTAACCCCTCTTTGAAATTTTGGACACCCACTCCGACCCCTTTTGCAATTAAAATAAAAATATTTTTTTAATTTTTTCATTGGCAATAAAGTTGGACAAGCATTTTTTATAACTGTTCCAAATTTCAAGTCGATAGCATTAGTAGTTGGATATAAGGAGGTGTGACAGACATACAGACAGACAGACAGACGAAGTCGCACCATAAGGGTTCCTTTTTTACCATTTTGGTACGGAACCTAAAAAATCTCACCTTAGTACACCTCTAGGATAATAAAGAAATATTTTCTCCCTCTAAGTCCACCGGTTTAGGCTATGCGTTTTTATTGAACTTGACGCTTTAGTTTGATTACATTGACCATAATTAAAACGTACATGCTGGCGACAAACCCAACGCGATCGATGATATATATACAGTGTTTTAGGCCGGCAACAGACAACCGGAATGCCCCTCCGGAATTAAGAAACTGAATGAATGAAATTGAACGATTGCGGCTGGAATAGGTCATAGTGAACAATTCCAGCCGCAATCGTTCGTTTAGTGTTAGTGATGACTTGATGAGTGACGAATAACAGTGTTAGATTGAGGGCCTGCGGAATTTTTTATGTGTGGGAGATCTTTATATTCACAAGGAGCGCTTGTAATTGTGTCGCAAACTGTTTCAAAATTGGCGACAGTGGTTTCCGTACTAATTTGCTATGATGGCATATCTCCTTTTTTCTATGATCTGAGTTCGAACACACGATTTCTAAGCCAGGGCCGCTACCATTGGGCCACCACTGCTCTTATTGGACCACCTTGCATACCTACAACGCTAAGACGCAAGAACGCTTGCATAACCGCGTCCCTACGCCACGTCGCGTGGTGCAGGGCAGTGTGTATGACGCCTTACTGCATGCACCATTGCACTTGTACACTTAATAAATTACATTTCTAAACCGGTTTCGATTATTCGGTTTTTTTTTAAACACGTTCACTTTTCGACTAGGTAGTTTACTAGTTAGAGTTAATTTTATTATATTAGTTACACCTTTTCCTGACTGATACTGACTATGAATATTCTCTGAAACAGTAGGAATTTTATGGATGGTAAAGTCTCATGGATCACCAACTTAAGAGGAATGCTAGATGCTATAAGGTAGTCCGCGAAATTCAATATTTCTTACGTTTAAATTATATTTTTTTGAGTTACGACTACCCAGTCGTGAATATCTGAAATAATGTCTTCATAAGCGCAAAGGCATGAAGATAAAGTTAAAAATAACAGATGGTTGCGCCATTTTATTAACCTAGATCTGTAACTAAAACTTTGCTCGCATGAAAATACTTTAACATTATACATGTAATTACTTAGACCCATAGAAATATTAGCCACGGAACGCGTCATGCTCAAAAAATTTATGAAATTCAGATCGAATAACTTTTAAGAAACAGGATCCGGTATCGGTACCTGCATAATTATAACCCCCGTAACACAGGATTTTCCTAGTTTAGATCACATTTTTGTACATTTTCTCTTATTGGAGCATACTATGTGTCACTATACTGTATTACTACTGTGTAGACAAACAAACATAGTATTATATACGGGACTACAGAGTCCCGGACCTTTCGAAGGTGTGCGTGGGGCCGAAGCCAACACGTGGAGGCTCTATAAAACACTGAAAAAATGCACAGTTCCTGTAGGTCACGCGGACAAAGTGCTAGTAAATATTGATCATAGTTCCTGGCAAAAAACGGCAAAATCGAGTACAACCATATTTCGTATCCCGTGGATATTAAGTCTATGTTTAGTAGGTACCGTACTACTGAGTTCAACCTAACGTGACGGACGATAAGCAGCACTACTTTGTATTTTCTGTGTTTTTCATTTGGAAAATTGATTAAACTGCTCTTTGTTTGTTTGTAAATAATATTTCCTACATCGGCACGAATATAGGAAGTTTCAATATCGCGACGATGAAAACGATAACTGTTTTACCATTTTTATACTCCGACGTGGCAAACGTAAGCGAATTTCAAATTGGTAATAATTATACTCGTAAGTTTGCTACTTATTAATATTTATACCTACTATAAAATAGTACTGTGACTGACTGACACACAACATAGAGTCCAAACCGGTGAACCTGAAGAATCGAAATTTTGAGGAAATATTTCTTAAGTAGGATACTAGAAGTGCATTTAGGAGGGATTTTTTGAAATTACATCCCTAAAGTGGCGAATAATAGGGGTGATAAATATTTTTTTATGTTTTACTGTTTGTGCCCCAGGATTTCACACTCGTTGCTCGGCTCCTAAGGATCGTAGCGTGATGTTACATAACTTATACTATTCCTCATGAACTTGGCTATCATATACAAAAAGATTTTTTCGAATCCGACTGGTAGTTTCAGAGATTAGCGCGTTCAAACAAACTCTTTAGCTTTATTACATTTATGTACTAGCTCCCGCCCGCGGCTCCGCGCGCGTTTTTGGGATAAAAAGTAGCCTATGTGTTATTCTGATGTATAAGCTAAGTATATTACTATAAGCTATATTACTGTAAGTTTAATCAAAATCTGTTTAGTAGTTTTTGCGTGAAAGAGTAACAAACATCCATACATCCATCCATACATACATCCATCCATACATCCTCACAAACTTTCACATTTATAATATTAGTAGGATAGGATAGGATAGATTTAAATCTGTGTATGAATCAAAATGCGCGCATTGCATAAAATTAACCAAAAATGCAGTAGGAATGCTGTATTTATGATTTAAAATTCACTTTCACTTACGAAACATAACGTCAAAATTTGTAGTAAGTACGCCCACAGATCTTTCAACCCACACATAGTTAGACCTCCTCTCCACATTAATTTATTATGTGCTAACATTCCATATAATGTTGTACCATTCAATTATGTACGAGTTGTACTGATAACGGTAGAAAAACATTTACCTTCCTCAAAAAAGTCAACTTGCAGCCAAACTAATAATATTTTACGTAAAATCGGGAAATAACCGACAAATATAAACACGCCAATACCGCACAAAACTTATCAATTTCTCATGAGGAAAATCCTTTATTTCGTTGAAAAACATGTCAACCTTTACTGCTCAAATTTAATTAAATACAAATGAAAGGAAAATAAATGGCTTTTTCAAATAGTAATCCAATTATTCTGATTCGGTTTCGTTTTAAAACGGTTTCAAAACGGTTATTGATTTGAATGTTTTTAATAAACTTTCGTGACTCGCTTTTATTTTGTATGTTACATCTAGTTAATAAAGAGGTCTATGACCTTTAAGACACAAAACGGCTTTTAAAGCTACTTAAAACGTAACTACTTTCTGAGTACTATTCCCTAATGTTCATAAAGTTGGACTTATTTAATTAATTAAAAGCCGAACTTAATAAAAATGACCTGTGGAGGCTCTTAGAGGGCGCCTTAGGGCACTATACACAAATCTACAATACAAGTAGGTACAAAATAGCCGCATTTTGTAGATATAGGTACACTCGACGCCATTGACGGTCGACACGGTCGACCACTTTTCACCCTTATGTTGTTAGTTATAAGGGCGACCTTGACGGTCGACCACTTTTCGCCCTTATTACTAAGAACATAAGGGTGAAAAGTGGGCGGCCGTCAATGGCGTCAAGTGTACCTACCTATTTGACACCAAAGAAATCGAAATTATAAGTCACTAAAAATGACCAAATTTTACTACCAGCACGCTTAGCATGACTAATTATATCTCTATTCTACCAAAGAATAGGCAAAGTTCTTTCTATCCAACTCGCTATCTCTTCTGCCCGAGCACGCGGCAATCCGTGCTTGGCTTATCAGAGTGTTGTCTACTGAAGAATAGAAATATTTCTTCTCTTCATTGTATACATGAAAAGATAGAAATCTTTCTGCAATCTGTCACGTCGTCTATTCTTCTGTAGACAAAACCCGTTTCTATCGTGGTCATGCTAAGCATGCAAACGCGTGTCGCCGGTTCGCAGTCAATGCCAGTGCATCTAATTCAATATAAATTAAACTTAATTCCGTTCACATACGTCACATTTTTAAACGGTGCCGTGTAACACACCAAGTGCCTTACATAATTTGCTCGAAAGCGGCGACAAGGTCACACGCCTTTGCGACTTCTATTGACTTATTATCTAGATATCTGTGTTTACACCTAAATTAAAAAGGTATCGAATCTCCAACAACTTTAGAAAAATCGAATGCCCTCTTGATATCGAGCCAAAGAAAACCCGACACAAGATAGTTTTCTTCAGCAATGTACCCTACCTATTCTTTAGGCAATTGCTGATGTGATGCTAATAGCCAACTTTAGAAACAAAGTTTGTGTTTGTAATTTCAGTGGTACACACGGCTACACATCAAGCTATACATTCCCAGTTTACACTGACCTCTCATTGTAAGGAAATCCTATACAATGCGAGATCAGCTTATACTGGAAAGGTATAGCTTGATCTGTAGCCGTGCGTACCTACCGGTAGCGAAGGGTGAGGGGAAACCGGTACAGTACAAAATAATGTACCTATGTAGTAACAAAATCACACTAACATTATAAATGCGAAATTTTGTGCGTGTGTGTGTGTTTGTGTGTGTGTATGTTTGTTACTCCTTCACGCTGAAATGGCTGGACGGATTTGGATGAAATTTGGCACACAGATTATAGTCTGGAATAACACATAGGCTACCTTTTATCCCGAAAAACGCGGGCGAAGCCGCGGGCGGAAGCTAGTTAAAAGTATAATTGTCATGTCTATTCGACTATTCAAAATAAGTACTTACCTAAATAAATTGACTATACAATAAGGTATGATGACATTACACAATTATTTATATTTTTGTAACTATTTTATTGTACCGAATTTCCCTCAACCTTCGCTACTGGTACCTATCTATACTAACACGATTTCATAATGAATTTTCTCTTGCACACACAGTACCAGTGTAAAATAAACATAAATATAACCAGTGAACTCATAACTTGCTTGTATAAACACAATAAACCCCGCTTACATCATGTCAACCGTAAAAAACCAGGGCACGAGAATCATATGTGGTGAACTAGTACCGCTCTAATTGTATCATATATGTACACAACCCTACATAACTGAAACAGAACTTAATCATCAAAGTGCTAGAGTTCAAATTCGATTAGCATTAAAAATACTAAATATTTCACTAAGTTTGTTAAAATGTCAACCGCTTAAATTAAGCAGTTGTTAGTTGAGTTACTAACGCCTACACGGATGCTTGTTTTAATTTAATAATCTTAAATAATATATAAACAATCTGTATGATTGTGTTTTACTGGTAAGACTCGTGATAAAAATAAATATTGGCCTCTTAGAGTGGCGCTGCTTGCAAAGAAAATTGACAACTGTACGTCAAAATCAGTACTTTTTATTTTAGTTCCTAATTCTTCCATTTGTCAAAATATACTGGTTTTGTAGGCATGGGGAATGCGAGGTGCAGATTGAAACACAAGAAATGAGTTATATATGAACCTACATGTGTGTGTGAGTGGGTGTGTTCCGTATTCGCAAGTCACTGTGTTTTATTTGGGTCATGTTTGCATGTGTGCGTGCGTTCATAGGGGTCGTAGCTTTTTCCTTTGAAGTGTTTGGGCTATTGTTAGTAGTATATTGTTATAAAGAATTGTGTTGTTATTTATTCTAATGATTTCGTTTTTTCTCCCTACAGCTGTTTATGTTGAATATAGAAGAGAGATCGCACGACCCTTATTATCAAACCCTCTTCACATGGCTGCTGAAAGTAGCTTGAAAAGAACTTCATCTTTATTTTAATCAGAATCTCAGTGGACATTAAGTTTATATTTCTTGAGTTCCCTCCTTAATTAAACTTGGGTCGGACAAATGTAAAGTCACTACGATTTTTGACTTAGATATTAAATATAGCTGCAAAGTTTCATCCCTACTGGTTAACAACTGTAGATTTTACGAGGGTGTGACAAATGGACATGACGAAACTATGGAGGAACTACGCCATACATTTCGCTTCTTTGTTACAGTCAAAACATCGTAAATTAAGACATTAGTAATCACACTGGCTTCGCTCATCATAATTCAGGTATCACCTGCCATTATGACGTCCTAGGTCACAAAAACCTTAATACCAACTTTCTACGTCCATCATTACTTATTCCTAACACCTTTTGTTTCTACCGTGATGAATACAAATGCGATTTTTTTTTCGAAGAATGTACCACGGTCGGCATGTAGGTACCTTTTCGGTTTTTACCGGGACTGTGTTCTTTTAGTCTTTTATGATTAACTAGCTTTAGCCCGCGACTTCACCCGCGTTTTTGGGGATATATATTATACATATAACTTTTCCCTTGAATCACGCTATCTAATAAAAAAAACCGCATCAAAATCCGTTGCGTAGTTTTAAAGATCTAAGCATACATAAGGACAGACAGCGGGAAGTGACTTTGTTTTATACTATGTAGTGATATCAGACTCAAACTAGGAATAGTGATAGGTATCATCATCATTACCCTCCTGCCCTTATTTATAATACAGGGTAAAATTAAAACCAGTGCGGATATTTTAGGAGGTGAAAGTACTCATGAATATGATCAACTTTTATTATGGGACCGATACTGAATTATGAAAAAAAAATCATCGGCCCAATTCATGAGTACGTTCACCTCCTAAAATATCCGCACTGGTTTTAATTTTACCCTATATATTTGTGGTCGGCACAGCATGTCTCTTTCTTCCATACATCTCTATCAGCTGTCACCTCGCCGCTCGAAAATTCAACAAAGGCCGTGATAACTCAGATAAACTAAATACCGAGCATATTGGAATCACTGGACACCGAGCACCGGTCTACGTTGCTGAGCGTCTATCACCTTCAACCAGAAAACTTTTCTTCGAGGCCCGTGTATTCGCTAAATCAAACGGCTTCAAGTATTGTTGGACGGATAATGGAAATGTCCTATTACGTAAAGAAGACGGTATAAAGTCTATAAATATTAAATCTAAACAATGTCTCGAAAATCTGTGTACTCAAAAATGACTAATTAGCTATGTATCAGTAATATTACGCATCTGCGAATATGCCAATTATTTCTGTGTATATTATTTTTCTAAAGATATGTCAACTGTAACAAGATCCAGTTTAGAGTTTTTTTACAACCCCATACAACATATTACACTCATACAATACAAACTCCTACATCGCTTCAATACACACAAACATTATACGAAAATTAGTATTGTTAATTTATACAACCTCACACAACATAGTGCACTCATACTATACAAACTCTTACACCACCATAACACACACAAACAATACACAAAAAACATCTCTGACTTTATAATAATAAAATTATGTTTTTGCACCCCAATCTTTGCCAAACTGCTCATTTTCTTTACATTAGATAAGTACGTCTATAATATCAATAACACTACCTGCTTATTTTACCCTGCACTACAATTAGAAATGGTTATATTATGTCATGTATACTGTGCTTGTCTGAGGAAGAGAAATGGCTAGTTTAATGAATATAAACAATGAACTCGACCAATTAAAAATATCCAAATCATTTAAATGCCCACCTGAATTGTGCACACAATATCTAGGTGATAGAAATGGGTTAAAAATTTTTCACACGAATGTGAGAAGTATCAACAAAAATTTTGACCAAATCATAACTTTATTTAAGCGACTAGACTTCCAGTGCGATATCCTAGTTTTGTCAGAGTGTTGGCTAAGCAAAGCGCCTGTCTTACCAATACTGGAAGGATATGTCTCGTACTGTACTAAAAACATAAAAAACCAAAATGATGGTGTAGCTATTTATATAAAAAGCAACATTGAATGTGAGGTAATAGAACCACAGTTCATTGGAGGAAATTGTCTAATATGTAAATTAGGATTGAAGTGTTGCATTGTTGCTCTCTATCGATCTCCATCTATTATAGACATTACTAATTTCAATGATAGTCTTCATGCGATTCTTGCGTCTTTATCAAACTTCTCCACGGTCACTGTTATTGGTGACACTAACATTGACATTAAGACCGGAAGTACTGACACAAACTGTGGTGAATATCTAACTTTAACTGCCATGCATGGACTTCTACCTGCTCATTTATTTCCTACACGTTTAAATAACTGCATTGATCATGTACTACTACGAACCAATTCACCTGCAGTCACTCTAGTCCTGGAGACATATATAACAGATCATGAGCCGCTAATTCTCTTTATTGATAACCTAAATCCGAAATTAAAACCACCTAAAACAGTTAAAAAAGTGGACTACGCGGCTGTGCAAGCAAAAATAGATGAAACGGACTGGACAACAGTCCTAAGCACATCAGACGCTAATCAGGCGGCTGATATGTTAGTTAACACACTTTCATCAATTATTAAAATGCACACTCTGGTCTCCACAATTCCGCGAAAAAATAGAAATATGAAACCCTGGATTACTCCGGGCCTACTGAGATGTATAAATCATCGTGACAAACTCCATAGCCAAACCAAGAATGACCCAGAAAATAGCATATTACTGATTACATATAAAAGATACCGCAATTATTGCAATGACCTACTACGGAAATTAAAGCATAACTTTGAGAGAGAAGAATTCCAGAAGGCGAAAAATAATTCAAAGTCAACCTGGGATGTTATCAATAAGGTAGCTAATATAAAACCTAAACCACCCCCTCCTACAGAACTAATAAATAACAATGACCCTAAAACCTCTATAAATAAAGTCAACAATTTCTTTGCTGGCATTGGTAGGGAGATGGCCGGCAAAATATCCTTAAACCGCTGTCCTTCCAGTATTCCTACTGCTCAAAATACTAGATGTAACCTAAATTCCATAGTCATATTCGAAACTGACGCAGATGAGGTAGACAGAATAATACTTAACCTGAAATCTGACTGCGCAGTGGGCTGGGATAATATCCCAGCCAGAATATTAAAATCATCCCGACAAACCCTGGTCCCGATTATCACCCATATCTGTAACCTCTCTATCGCTACGGGTACTTTTCCAAGAGTTTTTAAAAAGGCAGTAGTGCATCCAATTCATAAGGCTGGTGACAGAGGCAGTGTCAATAACTATAGACCAATATCAGTCCTTCCGGCACTTTCCAAAGTTTTGGAGAAAATTTTAAACAAGCGGCTGACCCAGTTCCTAGAAACAAATAAAATATTATCAAAGAACCAATATGGTTTCCGAACAGGTATATCCACTGAGGATGCCGTATTGGCTTTAACAGAACTTGCTGTTCGGAATCTGGATAAAAAACAAAAAAGTTTGGGACTGTTTTTGGACCTGGCGAAAGCTTTTGACACTGTCTCTGTCCCTATCCTTTTAAATAAACTGGAACGCGTAGGGGTCAGAGGTATCCCTCTAAAAATTTTTGCCGACTATCTTCGTGACCGTGTTCAGGTGGTAAAAATAGGGGATCATATTAGCAATGAAGAGGCTATTAACTGTGGAGTCCCTCAAGGAAGTATCTTGGGCCCGACATTATTTATCATATTCATAAACGACCTATGCGATATGCCCCTTCTAAACTGTAAAATTTTTACCTACGCTGACGATACGGCTCTCATTGTAAATGGAGCAGATTGGAATCAAACAAAAGAAAATGCAGAACATGCTCTTAAAATCATAATGGGCTGGCTCTCTGATAATCTCCTGACACTTAACATTGACAAAACCCTGTTTATTCCCTTTGCAATGAGAGCAGACCATCAGCCACCATCGACCTTTAAAATACAAGCACACTTGTGTTCGGTGCCTTCCCCTAATTGCTGCTGCATGTATGTAACTAGATCTCCCTCTGTCAAATACCTGGGCATACATATAGATGAGAGTTTTCGTTGGCACAAACAGATTGAAACTGTCACAACTCGAGCTCGAAGACTCATATTTATATTTAAAAAACTCCGCCAGTCTGCGGATACAAAGACACTCCAGATGGTATACCTGGCTCTATGTCAGTCCCTAATGTCTTACTGTTTGACGGTATGGGGAGGGGCCCCAAAATCAACAATTTTACAGCTTGAGGTTGCCCAGCGCGCTATACTTAAGGTTATGACAAAAAAACCTTATAGGTACCATACGGCTCAACTCTACGCTGACTGTAAAGTCCTCACGATAAGGCAACTTTATATCCACCAGACCATAGCCCGAAAACATAAGTCGCGACCTCTGCTAAAGCCGCAAGGGAGAATTAAACATAATATATTTAAGCCTGACCGGACAAGAACATCTCTTGCTGGTAAACACTACTTTGTCCTTAGCGTCAGATTGTATAACAAGGCAAACAAACTATTAGACATTTTTTATCTAAACAGAATTAAATGTAAAATGAAAGTAAAGAACTGGCTTGTTTCTTTATCCTACCAAGATACTGAGGACTTGTTGGCTAGTATCTATGGTTAAACTTGAACACACACACGGCAGCTTATCAACCACCATACATACACAACCTAACATGCCCCACAAAAGCACACCCTTACACACACCTCACACACACATAATACATTTCATACTTACATGGACTGCACACATACATCACGTATATATTCTAGACACACACCGCACACACTAGTTACACGCACCACGTCATTCCCACACACTACACACACCACACCATACTCACGCATTACACAACCCACGCACACAACTCACATATTTTCAATTATTTTTATTTTTATCTTCTTATTATTTTCTTGATTTCTTTCTGCATGCATCCTTGTCACGTCATATTGTACTAATGTTACTTGTAACTGAGAGACCGTCCTGACTTCCATGATACAAGTTTACTTAGTTTGGAGGTCAGGAGTTTCACCAATTGTGTATCAATTTCATTAGCAATAAACGATTTTTATTTTTTTATTTTTTTTACCTTAACAGTTACCCCTATCTGGCCATATCATCTTTTACACAATCCATCCACCGTTTTTCAACTTGTGTGTAATTTTTTTTCGTTATTTCTTTACACGCTTATAAATGCCACTACAATTATGTTGTCCTAATACTCTAATAGTCTCCAAATAAAACGACTGTGACATACGGTCATGATGAATTTATTAGGGTTCCTAGTTTGACAACGTAACCCTAACAAGTGAGTTCGCTTACAATTTGTGTACAGTCACTTGAGTGAAGTCTGAAGTTAAATTCACAAAACAACACTACAACATTAAAGTCTTATGTAGATTAGCCTCTGAAATCTTGACCACAAAATAGATAGGTACAGAAGGCCCGCTCTATAAAAAGTGATCGTTTGCACGCAATTAAATCTTGTCAAACGAACTTTTTTTGACTAGCCATTTGATATTGCTGAACTGTCAATGTCGTTAGACACAGATATATGTATATCTGTGTCTAACGACATTGACACGTGTTCGGGTTCATGTCCGAGAATGAACCCGATTTTGGGTTTTTCCCGGGTAGAAACTCAACTATAATTCAGAATCTAACTAAAGACTCAAGCATTACTTGAGACTAGTTTCAACCAATCAAATGGCTTGAAACTAGTCTCACATATAATGCTTGAGTCTTGAGTTAGTTTCTATAATATGACCCTATGTGTGCGTGCGCCTGTTAAAGGTCTTTGTATGGAGTCAGCCTTCGGTGCATCTGTTTATTTTATGACATTGGCTACCTTTTACAAAACACTTTATTAAGACCTTCAGTCAATTACTTAAAGCGATGATCGTCATAGAATAATAAACGAATGAGAATTATTCGCATTAACATTCTTACATTGTACACGATTTTAAATTCGCATGTCGATTCAATAACAATGTTGTTTACAAGATTTAATGCATGTTCAATGTTCGGTATTATTTCTATTTTTTGTTTTATTATAAGATTGCTTCGTCGGTCTACCCGTCGCAAGGGCGACTGCTGAGCGTAAGGTCCGTGGGTTCGATCCCCGGGTCGGGAAAAGTGTAATCGGATTTCTCATTAGGGAATTCTCCATAGCAGCCGGCAACAGGCTCGCCCCATAACTGTCGAAAATATGTCGATATACATCTCTGCCTAACTTTTCGGGGAATGCTTGCGTAATGTTATGTTTTACTACATATTAGATTCGCTCGTGCTCATTGAATAGGTATTTAGGCGGAAGCTGGAAGTACCTCTAATTAATTAGCGATAGCTTATTACTGTAATAGCATTCGCAGTAAGCTTGTTAATTTTGGCGATAGCCACTGAATTGATTGACTGCAAGCAGGTTATGCAGTGCTAAAAGGTGAGGGGAAGCTGGTACAATAAAATAATAACAAAATTACTTATGTTATACTTATTCATCTATTCAAACTATGTAAATATAGTGCATAGACGATAGGTTTTACGGAATTATTTATAACTAGCTTCCGCCCGCGGCTTCGCCCGCATTTTTGGGATAAAAAGTAGTTTATGTGTTATTCTGATGTATAAGCTATATTACTGTAAAGTTTCATCAAAATCCGTTCAGTAGTTTTTGCGTGAAAGAGTAACCAACATCCATCCATACATACATCCATCCATACATACATCCATCTATACATACATCCATCCATACATCCTCACAAACTTTCGCATTTATAATATTATTTAGTAGGATTTTCTTAGGTACTATTTTGCTGTACCAAATTTCCCTCACCCTTCGCCAATGTTAGTTAGCCTCTATCCATTAATATCTACAACACTAGTATACCTATTTCTTGATAAGTATCTGATGGAAAGATTGAAAGCAATTGACGTGTCAAAACTTCTTATGGATGAAAAGGCCTCGTACGGTAATCGATAGTAACCAAGCTTCAATAGGTAAATACACAAGGCTCTTACAGTTTGTATCGCGACAATCGACATAGAATCTGGGGTCGTAACTGCTAAGGTGGCTTTTTGCCACCATTTTTCCGGCGTATGAGTTATGAGTGAGATGAAGCAATACAAGACGGTCACCATTTTTATTTCACAACCGAACAATTATAACTTTAAACTGCAAATTTTTAACCACCTATCTCGACCTGATACCTATTAAAAGACTTTAATAGATCCTTCAAAGAAATAGGTCTCACAAGGCCAAACATAATATTCAAACGTAACTTCTTCAATAACAAAATAACAAATTAACAACAAAGAAACCACATTACTATTAAAAGTTGCGAAAGAAAACACGTGCAATACCGGCGACGACCCCAGGGGTCGACTGACGGCCGGACTCGTTATGCCGACATCGCATAATGATTTCAAATTTTGTATAAGCAACTTGCTCTACTACTGTGAATTTGTGCGACCCTCAGATCATAAAAACAAGGGAGATGTGCCAAGGCGCTATTGAGCTTGACGCTTTAATCACATTGACCATAGTTAAAACGTACACGCTAGCGACGGACCGAACACCATCGATGATTACAGTGTTTTAGTTTAGTGCTAGTGCTGAGTGACGAATAACAGCGTTAGATTGAGGGTGTGCGGAATTTTTAATGTGTGGGAGATCTTTATATTTCCAAGGAGCGCTTGTAGTTGTGTCGCAAACTGTTCTATTCTTCAGTGGTTCCCGTACTAATTTGCTGTGATGGCATAATTATCTCCTTTTTTTATGATCTGAGGTGCGAATGTTTGGCGAAGCTCGGAAGCGGGAAGGCAAGGTATATATAGGTGCACATGTAGGGTTGTGCGACTTGGCACGTGTAACCGCTGTAGGTACTTGTGTATTTGTTTAAAGTTGGGTTTTCACGAAGCGGGGACCTATTTTAGTGTAATACTGTGCTTTGGAGTGAAGAATAACGGTTCTGATTTCTAAAACACCTATTTAATGGCTGTAATGTACCAATGCTGATTTATCAATGTCATTACGTGCTTGTGAAGTTTAATTTACGGTAAAGAAAATCAGTACGCGTACACTATGTAAGCCCTGGATTTTATTGACTGAAATCACCAATACGTAGTGGGGAAGGATGATAATGGGTGCTCAATCTTGTCTGCAATGCAAATGGAATTATTAATTTTAATACTTATCCTCAGCAATATGTAAACACGGGTTAAAATAATATAAAAGATAAACGCTCATTAATGGTATGAAGTCAAATCCGTCCCAATAATTCAAGAAATCGTTTATGATATCGCAAGATGAACGCACAAAAATTAGCTAATCACAGACGAGCAATTTATTATATCTGATAGTTCTTCTTTCTTCCTCCTTCTTTAAGTTTCCTTAAATTAAACTAATTATGTAGGTATAGGCAGGTATACCTAGCTAGAATTTACTAGAAAAAAATAATTATTACAAGTTGTGGCCTCTACGGCCTTGCAACGTTGATATACCTATTATTTAAGGAAACTAATTTATGTCAATTTAAAGTATAAATAGTTTGTACATAAATTAACAATATAATAATAGCTAAGCGCGTTTAACTGGACAGTGTGCGCCCGACTGTCGCCTAGGGCCGACAAATTAACAATTCTATTGCACTCAGACCTTGTCGTTAGTGATGTGAAATTGCTTGGATTTAATTGATACCGATACCAGAATAATCGGTATAAGGGCTCATACTAAATAATTTTAGGAGTTACATTATCAATTAAATAAACTGTATTCAAATTGCAGATTTAGTAGGTACCTATAAGATATTTACTGATATGTAACTGCTAAAACAATTTGGAAAAACAAAATTAAACTGCGTTTTGAAATTCTAACTTTGTATAGCTAGTTACAGATATCATTTATTATCAATTAATTTATTCTTCTTTGATTTTAAGAGCCTTGATCAAAATAAAGTAGGTAGCAAATTACTAAGCACATTTGCCGCAACTAATAAATTAAGGCCCATCTGAATTTCAACACTGCGCTAGGAAGCAAGAAATTGTTTTTTGGAGAATGTAAAGAATAAAGGTGAATAATTTTAACTAGCAATGACTTATTTATTGCATCACACTATACGTCATTGTCATACGACCTTCAGTCTGCACAAAACTTAAAGAGAATACATAAAATATTATTTATGTAAACCACGTTTCCTAGCGTAATCTTGACCTACAAATGTCAGCATCCGCCTGCCGAATTAATCTTCTTCACTTCTCTTGATCTGTAAAATATTCTGTAAGGAATTTTATATTTACAAGTGTTCGCTTTAAACAAAGATTGCATCACAACATAAAATGTATTTCGCATTACGCAAAATCTAAGTATACCCTTTAGTATTATAAACATAGTGATGTTTATAATAGAGCAAGCAAGAAAGGAGTGCCTTTCTTGCTTGCAAATTAGATTTATGACTGAAACTTATATATTTTTGGCGTCGATATCAAAAAGTGATTTTTTTCTCAAGGTATGCAACATTCATAAGTTTTCAAATATGGAAGTTGTGAACTGCGAATACAATGTTTGTTGTTGTTTTTTTTTCTCATCAATAAGGCGAGTTTGGTGTTAATTTATTAAGCAGTTGACATTGACGTTGGTTTATAGGAACAGGCCCGAAAGAAGTAAAGTTTGTCGTAACGTTTTCAGTATCAATAGGGTTGGCAGTAAATTGTTAAAGGTGCTCACACAGGTGAATTCTATTGCCCATTCCCTTGATAAATGGAGATCCTAGTTAATAAACTACCTTTAAAAGTTTTTAAACCAATTTAAAGTAGTTGTAACATGACAAGTTAATTGTCCGTTACATAATTGATAGGCTAATGATTTAGGTACCTTTGCCCTTAGTCTGATGGTTTAGTGCTCTTAGGCTGATGATTCACCACCTTCGCGCATTTCGCGCACACCTCCTTTTTATTTAGTTTGTAATTTTTTAAATATGTTTATTAAAAACCTTACTTAAAACCAGGTGTTTCAATCATATCTTTATCATTATTTACAGCATTATCTACCTAATTATATTATAAATATATTACAAAGAAATTTTATTTCATAGCAACCACACCGAGTAGTGAAATAATTATATTTAAGTTTAATAAAATTTTAAACAACTATTCTTATCTAGATGCCTAATTAAAACTTTAATTAACTTTACTAAAACACTAATTATTTTATTTTAATGAATTAGTTTCAAAATGATTACACAGACTACCTTGTTTGTCTAGTGGTCGCAAGCGACTGACTATTGAGTGTGTGGTTCTGGATTCGATTCCCAGTTTGAGCAAAGCAATATTATGCTCGACCACATCACATGAGATCTATTTACCCTAGATACATTTATCTGTCTACACTTTTATGCGAAAACAGGAGTGATGTATTGTATTTAAGCTGGTAATACCAACATTAGGAAACTAATCATCATAAAAAACATAATAGACCATTTATGATAGTAAAAATCCGATTTCAGGTCTCGCTTCACTAAGTCGATGTAATACCTCGATTGAGGTTCTAACAATGCGGATCAGTTTAAGAAAACCTTTCTCATTGTGCTCCCTCCCTTGTAGGAAAATTTGTCATCGCGATTGTGAAATATCGTCCTCCTTTTGAAGTAAATGTCTTACCGGCTCAGTGATCTTCATAATCGAATATTTTGATTTTTCTTCTTACAAAAAAAGCAATAGAACCCGTAATGTGATGTGTTTAAGTCATTATTCCTTTGCGAGAAAAAGATAATGCCATTTGTTTTGTATAGCACCATCCTTTTTATACTAATGGCAATAAAATGTCATAATATGACCCCTGACCTGATTTTCAGAAGAAAAATAGTTAAACAAATCTCATTTGACTTTTTACGAGTTATTTCATTATATTATTTTCTCCGCCTAAATGTATCAATAAATCGTTATTTATAGGTACCAAAACAAGATTTATAACAATAACCTAAGGTCAAAAGTAATAGTTTGGGGTGACCTTGCTAATGAAATACGTCTTGTTAGAAGGTCAATCGGAACTAATGGGAAATGTGAAAAACCTTGACATCGAATAACTTTGTTCGTTTAATTACGAACTTATTCATATGCTACGTGCGTATTGTATTGAAAAATATGAAAATTTAAAATAAATTGATTTGTTCAGTAAAATTACTGTATTAATAGAGTTTAATGCAAAAGTAGACATTTAATATAAAACCGTATGACAAATACCAAATACTCGCCCTTCCAGAGTCTGCACCATAAACCTGGGCACTTCTGGCACCGCCCTAATTACGGCACTGCTGCTTAGTAGCAGAAATGGCTATAGCGGCAGTACTTCTTCAGACAAGCGCTTTCAATTCTGTAGGTATTACTACTTCCAATTCTATCAACATTGAAAACATGACCTGACTCCAACAGGTAACCGTATCTATTTTAGTCTCTTAATTCCATATCATGTTGATTCATGTCGATCTAATCACAAAAACGTAATAGAATATTTCAATTTATATTTAAGTACAAATAAAAGTTGAGTGGAGGCAAGTTAATTACTTTCGGGCACGTATGTAGCCACTATGTAAAGCTGAGCAATAGAACACAAATAATTTAAGATAAAAAGGTGAATATTGATTACCTAGTATAATAGATTGGGTGACTCCTCAAAAAATCTTCTTTCAGATTTCAGCGAATTCAGTGCGTTATTACCATCACTTCAAAGTGAACAGTGCAGACATTTAAAAGTCCAATTATTTATTCAATTCAATATTATCTCAAAATATATGGTTGCTGTAAAGTAAAGCAATGAGACAAGAATAAAATCTACTATAAATTGTTTATCAGCAAAAACGATTGAGCCATAACAGTGGATTTTTTTTAAATGTCTGTAAAATCACCCACTTGATATGTGAAAAAATTATATCAAACTGTCGCACTATTAACGATAAATTTAAAGAATCAATAATTGCATAAGTAACTTCGATAATAGTTACGCTACAGCTCTAAAATGATTATTTTAAGTTCGATTTTGTAGATGTCAAATTAAATATACTCTATTACTGAGAGACACTAACTACAACATTACTATTTTTAGCTTATATCAACTCCACTAAAATTACAATAAATCAATTAACTCCAATAAAACTGGTATCAATTAAATACCGGATCATGACACATGACATGTCCCATCCCTACAGAACATGACAAACACACGTTTATTTAAATAGTTTACATCAATCTCATATCTTCTGCTATAAAGTTTATGTCACAGCTTAAATTATTTTAACGACCAACTTAAGGCCTACCATTATGTGAAGATGGTCCTACTGGATGTAAACTGTGTTTATTGTTTAGACTGTGAATGTTAGTAGGACAACACGTTCGGGTTAATCACGCACTTGACGAAACCACAGAATAAGTAAATTGGTAGGTAGTAAGTGCTAATTGATGTCGTGTAAACCGTGGGTATTGTCAATTATGATAGGTACGTGTTCATCTGACCCAATTACAAAGTACAGCTTCACTACAACTGACACCCTATTTATGGCTGTTGTCAATAATCGAACTATCGGCTCTTTCCCCTACTATAGATCGATTTTTTTACTTTATCTATAGAGATCTCTAAGGGGAAAGAGACGATAGATTATTGAGGACGGCCATAAATGAGCCGGTTTGTAAGCTGCTACATACAATACGCGCAATCCAAGTTAACTGGATTGAAGTTGGTACGAATGGCATCGCACCATCTGTTTCTGTGTATTCCTGCGTGTTTTGCCCTACACACTACACAAAAACATCTACACAAAATATTGTCCGAACAATGTTTCAATTGACAATTGACACGTCGCTGTCGTTTCCCGCTTTCGTGTCTATTGTCATTTTTTTTTGTGTAGATGTTTTTGTGTAGTAGGTATGTAGGGCAAAACAAGTGCAGGAAACCCGGCTTTACCTAAACGATATTTAAACGATTGTAAGCATATGCGCGGAATTCGCAGAGCCTGCTATCAGACTAGTCATACAAGCATGTATGCACCTAGTTACCTACAAGTTTTCATCACGGGAATTTGTTAGACATAGATTACGTCATCGCGTCATGGTCACCTCACTAGCAACATCCATCTGCTGGTCATCACAATACTGCAAAGCCTTATTTACTAAAATTAATTCAAACAACAGGTCTTCATAAATCAGCCCATAAATGTCCACCTTTGCAGTGCAGTGTCTCTCAATGACCGTCCAACATACCTGCAAAAAAATAACATAATGACATAATCATACTGCTTAGACTAAAAGCTGATCAGAACTATTAATATATTCCAAAAAAAATCATTTCAATTAGTAGTTAGGTAGGTATATTACAAAATAAAAAAAATTGCCGGAAACAGAAAATGTTTCTAAGATGGCTCGTGGCTAAATTGCATCGATCGATTTGCAAGGTTAAGCTGCGCTTGCCACGGTCAGTCCATAGATGGGTGACCAATCTTTACAAGCCGAGACCCCTATATATCTCGGAGAGTATGTTTGGTCCCAGTTGTCTATCTCATCAAAATCTCTCTATCACATTAAGATTTTCTGTAAAAAGAACTTAATTTTGAGCTAAGCTCCATAGACTAATATGTATATAGGAAATAGACTGCTAACTCGGCGTTTTTTTTGGTACCGTTAAAGTGGCTCCATCTAGTTCTCAACAGACAAATGACTTCAATGGTACAACATACCTAGCTATAACTTTATAGGTATAGCTAGGTATAACATACCTCTATATAGGTATAGGTATTTCAAGTTTTTAATTTCACAGGTATTTCAAGTTTTAGGTAGGTATTTCAAGTTTTTAAGTCACAACAACACAACACAAAACACTTTGGAGTCTTATCTCAAGCAAAATTGGAGTCTTATCTCAAACAAAACTGGAGTCCTATATCTCACCAAAACACAGTGTATATTTATAGAAACTTGACACTAACTCGGACGAACTATTGCTCTTCTCAACGAGATTATGAAGCACTTTCAAATTACACACTTTAAGCAAATTCTACTTGTTCAAAACAGATAAAAACAAGTAAAGTTCGCAGATTTCCAGTGAGTGAAAAATTCAAAACAATATGGTACTAGGGATGCGATCTGAAATCGATTAATCGAATAATCGATTTTTGGAGACAATAAGATCGATTTTTTAAATCGATATGTAGTATTGAATCGATTCAGTGAATCGATTTTTCACCCTTGAAAATCGACGTTCGATTTTTTTTTTTTTAACCATAAAACTATTTACAATTAATTGAATGTACTCGTATTATAAAAGTGCTGCCGGTTAAAGAATGAATTATTCAAAAACTCGCGAGATGGCTGTATGTTTAGATTCCTTCGCGTCTCTTGAATAAAAAAAGTTACGTTTGTAGTCTTTGACTATTAACTTTGTAAACCATCATTCTTAATAATTTTCTTAACTTTGTAAAACTTCTAAATGTAGAAAATAAATGTCTTGTTTTATACTTGATCTGTTAGTTTGATATGGTAATAAAAATATTTTTTATTATCGAATTACCTGATTTTACTGATAAGAGATCGTTAAATTATAATATGTATCTTGTTTTTAATAAAATAGATTTATATCACATTATAAACGAAAATGTGAAAAAAAGATCGATTTTTCGGAAATCGATCTTATAGACCTCGATTTTTTTGTGAATCGATTCATTAGGTCACGATTCGAATCGATTTAAAAATCTAACTTTTTCGGAAAGAATCGCCATCCCTATATGGTACATAAAACCGGCGCGCGCATCACAATCAATGTTGCTAGTGAAAATTGAACTAACGTACCAAGCCAAAAAATGGCAAAATTGTTTTCTTTATAAAAATATTCATATAGCATATAAACTTATAAAAACTGAGTTTTAAACCTAAAATAAACTGAAACAATAATTTAATGATAGCGCAAGCTTCAGTTTTTGTATATAAACAGTAGTTTATTATTCTACTACCCTACCATATTCATTTTAATATGGCAGCACTGATCAAATTTATTTATCTGAAGCAAAAAGACTTGATTCCAAAGTCATGTCTTTTAAAAAAGCATTGTTCATAGTAATAATTTAGAATAGCGCCATCTCGTACACAACCGACAAACGTTTTTTTTTAGAAGACCACTACATTTGTTCTAAGATAGCATACCATGCTAAGCTCGCCTTTGTACTTAAAACATCCATCCAATAAAATAAATTGTAGGTCTATGATAATATATGATATAATCTATGAGGGTCACTAGCTGTTCCTCGCGGTTTTACCCCTATTGCTCGGCTCCTAAGGATCGTAGCGTGATGTTAAATAGCCTATCTATTCTTCATGAATCTGGCTATCATATATAATTTTTCGAATCCGACTGGTAGTTACAGAGATTAGCGAGTTCAAACAAACAAACTTCAACTTTTAAATATTAGTATAGATTACGGGTATTCAGAAGCCCGAAAGTCTGACAACTTGATCTAACCTGAATAGTGGTCTTACTCAGTAGTTTTGGTTGTAGAAATCAGATCGCAGTAGCTCCTAGTAAAATACTGATATTCAGCATACTGATAGCAGGTTAGACTGGAAGCCGACCCTAGAGGGATGATGGTGATGGGAATCTAAGTTCCTCAACGATTCGTAATACTGGTGTAGGCAGAAAGATATTGCAACTATCACTATCTATGCGATAATGTTTGATCTTTACACCCAAGTCGCCGTTGCGACACGCATGTTCGAGACATCAAGTATTGACACACTTATTAACAGTATTAATTATTATATTGTTAAGAAAATATATAATTACTTGGTTAAGTTATGAATCGTGTGGATTGTGGCGCCCTCCAACTATTCAAGTTTCGCAAAAAAATTCAAAAGTGGGACTAACCCCAGGGTCTGAAGTTTCGCAAAAAAAAAAATGGAACTAAACCCAGGTTCGGAAGTTTCGCAAAAAATTAAAAAATGCGACTGACCCTAGGTTCTGATGCTTTGTCAAAAATATGTATAAGTAAGACCTAACCCCAGGTTCTGAAGTTTTGCAAAATAAAAATGGAGCTAACCCCAGGTTCGGAAGAATCGCAAAAAATAAAAAATCTGACTAACCCTAGGTTCTGATCTATGGTTAAGGCTATCGCTGCTTTTGTTTGGTATAAGTTATAGTGGATATTTGTGTTCTGATTTTAATTCTTGCATACCTAATAGCATAATTTTCTCAAGCAGCCCTGTCATTCGTTTTCTTTAAATAATATAAATTTATTAAGGCATTAGTGCCCACCTGCGTTCGGCAAACAAAATAAATTTTCATTTGTCTCCTTTTGCTTTCATTGATGAGTTAAAGAAAATCACGTAATCTAAGAAAGAATTGTCTCTTAGATGGCTTCAAGAATAAATCAACTGGGATTTATTAAAGCACAGTCTGACGATAGACTAGCTTTGCCACTGATTGGACTAAGACCTCAGCATCGATCGATACTTTAACTTGGAGATTGAACTATTAATTCCCGTCTTAACAGCATTAAGAGAATTCTTTTGAAATCTATTATTAAATTTCGTTTGATATTCGGATGACTTAGATCTCGCAGAATGAAAAGAAAGTAGGGTGTTGGGGTCGACTTCAAGACTAAATACATAGACATTCATAGTTGGATTGGTAATTTGTTTGCGAACGTTCGAGGGAGAATCTCACCGTGACATTCTCCCTCGAACGTTGGCATACAAATTGGCGAATTCAGTCACAATTATTTAGCACATTAACATTAACTAGATACAGATAGTAGGCAGTCAAGGGCACGTTATTTTTATATAGACTCCCGTATCTATATAAGTAATGTTATTAGCGAATAAATAACAGTTATAATTACGGAATATTTACCGTCGTCTATATCTGACAGTACATAAGATCATTTATTTATAAATCAATAAATTGCTTCTCGTACCAACTTAGCCTGCTGGTTTATTGCGGTTTGTAATTTTTTTACGCAGCAACGGAGCAGCGGGTTGCTATGATTTTTAGGGTTCCGTACCAAAATGGTAAAAAGAAACCCTTATGGTGCGACTTCGTTTGTCTGTCTGTCTGTCTGTCTCTCTGTCACACCTGCTTATTTCAGCAACTACTAAAGCTATCGACTTGAAATTTAGAACAATTATAAAGAATGCTTGCCCAACTTTATTGCAAAGGAAAAAAGACAAAAAATATTTTTATTTTCATTGCAAACGGGGCTGGAGTGGGGTTCCGAAATTTTAAAGTGGGGTTACTAGGTCAAGTGGCATATCATATGAAAGGGCTTAATCTGCACATTTCAAAATATATTTTCATTTTATTTTCTGTCTCACAGTTTTCGACATATGATGAAAAATGTCTAAAAAAATACCATTCCCCCCCCTTATCTCCGAAGTTTGCGGAGCGAAAAATCTGAAACAATTAGAGCTGATAGGAATTGACCCAAATATGGCACCAAAATTAGAACGATGTTCCTAACTAGTACAGTTTTTTCAAAATCATTAAAATTCCTTCACAAACAAACTAGTTATGCGGTCCGGATTTTTTCACTTGTTACGTCCAAAACTGATACGGAACCCTCGGTGCGCGAGTACGAATCGCACTTGTCCGGTTTTTTGCATACAGATTGTTTATGGGACAGAGTCCTGTGAGATAATTTCCGACCTACACGCGGGCAAAGACGCGGGCAAAGACGCGGGCAAAAGCTAGTTATTAATATTTAAGTATATATTTTCTAATAATTATATTAAAATCGCCTCGGTACGTGGTTATCAGCTACTTTGCTATAATTATTCATTTATTCTAAAATGTGTAATTTGTTATGTACTGCTGCATTCCGACAGCGTGAGTTGCATAAACTTAATAAAACCTGTTTTGCATGAATAATTGAATAATATTAATATGTATTTATTTACCATTAGCTACCTAATTATATTGCATGTTAGAATAGGCCACGTTAGGTTAGGTTATGTTTCTTTATATACAAAACACTGCACTACAAAAGTTTCCTTTTAAATACATAAAATCATGCCTGTATTCCCGGAAGGGGTATCCAGAAGTGTACGGGCTACCCACATTATACACACATATACCTACAGGGTGTCCCACAGCTATACCACATGGAGGGAAAGTACTTTAAATATTTGATATAGGAAGTATTGCTTCAAGAAGTTCACTTTATTTTTGAAATTAAGTAATACTGCATTCAAAGATTTTTAAAAAGTTGCTTGCTTCATCTCGGAATTTATTTCACATTTGATGACATTTGGTTTCACAATGCAGTATTACTTAATTTAAAAAATAAAGTGAAGTCTCCATGAAGCAAAAGTTCCTATCTCAAATATTTAAAGTACTTTCCTTCCATGTGGTATAGCCGTGGGACAACCTGTATAGGCAAGCTTATTTCAACTGACTGGACACAAATATAGACTCTGGGCTACGCTGAAAACTTTCTACAAGAAAAATCGATTAAAATCGATATCGATTAAATTGGGAGAGAGTTATGGCACAGCGGGATATCTCGCTTACAGAATACCACAGCTAAATAACGCTACTCTTCGGTAGTGTTGTGTTCCTGTGGTAAGTAAGGTCGCCAGAGCTCTAGCGACCTTACTTAAGCAGGTCCCCGCTGTGTTGACAGCGGGGACCTGCTTATCCCCTAAGCTGTCGGCACAGCGAATCCTCATTTCATTCATAAAATGAGTGTTGCAATCGTTTCATAAGCTACGGTAGCCGCTTACCATCAGGCGGGCCCAGGCGGGCCGTACGCTTGTTTGCCACCATCAGCAAATAAAAAAAAAAACTGGGCAAGAGCGTGTCGGACCACGCACAGTCTAGGGTTCCATAGCAAGAAGTATTTCAGTCTTCCGACCGCAAATATACCTAAGTTTGAATTTCATCATGAAATCATCATTATCATGAAATAATCATCATTATGAAATACAAAGTTAATTTTGCGGTTGTCAAAACTCAAAACTGAAAATAGTGAATATTTCAAAAAGTTATTACGAATCTTGTTCAAACCAATTTTAATCGAGAGTATTTATTGGATGGCACAAATTTTTTTTTCAGATTTTTTGATACAGCGGTTGGAAAATTACAGAGGGGGGACACATTGTTACCGACTTTGGGAGCTCCTAGTTCACTAAATATGCACTTAAACAAAAAAGTTATTTAGAAACCTTTATGTTATTTTGTTTACAAAGACTTATCCAACGATACCCCACATGATGGGGTGCGCGAAAATATTTATTTTCATCCCCCAGTTTCATGTATGGGAGACCCCCCTAATTATTTTATTTTTCATAATTTTATTACAGGCTTTTATGGCGGCTCATAGAAGACCTGCGAAGTTTCATACAAATTGGTTATGAACTGTGGATTTGACGAGGGTGTGACAGACGGACAGACGGACAGACAGACGGACAGGACGAAACTGTGAGGGTTCCTAGTTTTACTACGGAACCCTAAAAAGCAAGTAGGTAGGTACAGTTTGCTGACCCGGGGATCGAACCCAGGACCCACATTCGGCAGTATTTGCAACACTAGGCTAACAAGACAGCCTTTTAAACCGCTAAAATTATATTGAAAGGAAAATTGCTGGGGAAAGACAATGGGCACGGCTAATGGCTTAAAAAACCTTTTCTTTTCCGCAAAACATGGCACCGGAAAGACAAAAGAGAAATAGGACTAAGGGTGCGACATATTCAACGACAGCTTGCGAAAGTGTCGCTCGTCTGTCAGTGGCCTGAATTGCAAAAGAAAATGTAAACGCTCCAAGGAGTTGTTCTAAAATAACGATATTAATAACGTTTTTTTTACTTTTAACTTTTGTAGTGGGTTTTGGATAGGTACGTATACTGGGTACAAGTCACAATAAATCAATACTTTTTTTGTAAAAAGGTATTAATTTATCTTCAGATCATGATTATAATGACAGACCACAACATAAGGGTACTTACCTAGACTACCTAATTAATCTAGGTAACAAATTAGAAAAAACTTGAATTTTATTATGACTAATTTAATTAAAAAATATCATTTTATCTAGTAGGTAAGTACTTTAAATGCTAATTAATCGACTTAGGGCGGGTTGCTTCAAACCATCTGTATTCGTAAGTCAGTACGTAATCGTTAAGTCAGTATGAAATTGTCGTACAATCCGCCATATTTGACGGTTACAGAGATACGTAACTGTAAGTTGAAACAACATGGCCTTAGTTATCTTTAATTATCTTTATAATTTCTTTGTGAATTTATAAAGATAGTGTTTCATCTTATATTTTTTTTTATAAAGCCAGATATTTCATGAGAACAAGGAAATTAATGATTTTAATTTTTCTTTCATTCCTACATTATCTGCAAGACTCCCTATGTAATTATTTATCTCTGAGATTTCTCGTTTCTTAGTTATTACAAGGATATTATCTTTTATAAAAGAAAAGAAATAAAAAAGATAAAAGAAAATCCAATAGAAGAACAAAAGCACGGGACACGTAACAGGCACACAAAAGCTTTGCACCGTCTCACTCATGTATGGTGACCAGAACTTGAAATTTTTAAGTGCGACATTAAAAAATATTTTTTCTAATTTTGTCTATTTTTTGCAAAATGCGGAAAAGTAGGTAATACAAATTATTAAGGCAGTTCAGTGCAGTAAAGAGGATTACATTTTTAAATTTAAATAAGAACCTTGTACCACTACTGTTTACTTAATTAGTGTAGATAATAATTATTGTAATCAAGGTCTTTAATTCTTTAACGAAATGTTCATACAGGTACCTAGCTCTAAATATTCTGATTAAAATGTACACTTCAAACTCAAGAGTGCAATACCTACTTATCTACTAGATGATTATGTAACAACTTATAAAACAACATAATACAGTATTATTTAATGAGTTCTAAGTAATTTAGGTGACAATAGCCCGACGGTTAAGGCACGTACTGGCAAGAGAGAGGTCATGAGTTTACATTGAGGTGAACCTACTCTAAGTATAAGCATAACTTTTTCACTGCGCCACGGTTTATACATTTGCACCATTCATCGTTTGTATTGTTTTTGTGTAATTTTTTTTTCTTTTTTTTAAGCAAAGATGAAATAATACCAAACTACATGACTAGGAATTTTCTAAAGAAATGATTTCTCACTTCACCGTATATCCCCATAAAAATCAATTCTTGAAAAAATATGGAACCAATTTAATCAGAGCCAGTGATGTCTGGTATCAATAATAAAACCGGTCCACGCCACAAGAGTGGGGACCACTAAATGCCATAATTACTGTGTGGCACTTTACCACACCTTGTAATGGGGGGTATCACATTAATGGCACTAATCATTACCGTATCAATCGTGGCTTGCATCGATACGATCAATCATGTTAATATACGAAGTGTATTAAATGTAAGCACGTGATTCGGTCACAAAAAGTCACGTCACAAGTTGAAGCTGACCGTTCCTTTCAAGGGCAGATCCAGCCTTCGAGTCAGGGGTGTATTCGAATCAGGGGTCACTACGTGTATTTTACTACAAAGTATTTTTTTTCCAGATTATAAATATTTGTATTGGTCGGCCTAGGCCCTACTAATTTGTCAATATTAAAATGTTTTTCTATTATTTATTATTATTTATTATATTTTTCTATTTTTTTTCTTCTATCTTCTACCAATATTGTCCCATTACTGAGCAAAGGTCTATTAGATTGTGCGTTTATAATATTACTTTTACGTACTATAAACACACTTTTACTTATGACTAGTCCCAGTCATAAGTGAGTCTGAGCATTCGAACAAAAAATGATGTGGTTGACCTATTCACTACACTCCGTCTTGTAGTAGTAGGTCAAGGTGAAAAAGCTTTTGAATGTAGACGCTTGAACTACCGCGGAGGTTCGTGTAAAGTTGAAACACACAAGTAAACAACATCTTTAAAGATTCTTAACCTTATTTAGTTAATGTTTATAAATAAGAGATTTAAAAACAACTGACAAGAGATTTAATAATAATAAGATAAGCTTAACATGCCTTTGACTTGTTTAAAAATTTACAAAAATATACATTTATTTAGTTAAATTTTATAGTATTACATAGTTTAAAATAACGTATCCTTTTCACCGTATTTTTTTTAAATCCTAATTATTAAATCAAATTCGATTATCATTATCTTCACTTCAGATCTTCCTAAGATTGTAAAAAGCTTCCTTCAATTACTGTCCAATTAGGTAGTTTCCTCCATATTTATTTTATTTATTTATTGTTTTTCTTACATGTATGACATCATCCAGAGCTATTTGACTGCTGCAGTCAACGTCATCACCAATATTTTTACAAACATCACAAGATGTCATAAGAGTATTTAATTTGGTAATATTTTCTTTGTTTTATCCGGGACAATCCCGTCGCTACTACAAAGCCTTGTCCCTCCAGCGATATCCGCCCACACCTCGGGCGAGATGTGTCCGATATACCGGCCACGACGCGCTATTTCAGCGTGTACCCTCCTCATAAGCGACCGTGGTGATACCTCTTGTCTCTAGTGTTCACGGAGTACCAACTTGGGAGTTTAAGTTTTGTTTAATAGGTAGTTGAAGGTACTTAATTTAATGAAGAGTTGTAAACTCGTAAACTCACGCCTTTTCCCATCAGGGTAGGCAGAAACTGCAGAGCGATACATGCTATGATCCTTACATAAATTATACATATCTACAAGTTTTGGCTTCGTTCACGTTCATACATCTCATCGCAGCGCGCCGGTTGCGAATACTACGTATGTACCTACTTGACCTTTTCCACGGTGTTGTTATCTTACAATTAACATTTCCAAAGCTATTTCAATATAGAAAACACTCAGAACTTAGTTTACTTTATGTCATTTGTAGGTACATCATTTTCACAACAATGAAGCGGTCAAACCTGTATTATTGATTCCAAATATCAACCTTTAAAAATGTCATCCAATAAACAAATTACGGTATTTATTTTCAATCTAATACCACTTTAATACTCTCATAACATTATAGATTACATTACAACACCGCTTAATTATATGTTACAATATAAAACCGAGCAATTACTTAGAAAATAATAAAAGCTAACTCATCATGAATAATCGTGATTCAGCAAGATCTCAATCTAGCGCTCTAATCAGGGCCACTTGGCGTTCAACCCGCCTCACAGTTTACGACGGTAAAAAAAACCCCTAAAAAGCAAAAAAAATACTTGACATTTCAGCGAAAAGGTACTATGACTGCAATATTCTAGAAAGTCATAAAATAGATAAAGGTCAAGCCATTTTAGGGCAGCAACCTTTTAGCAGACATCCCACATAGTAACAACTTAAAATAAAGGCGAGCCGCACTTGTTCATAATTTCTTGTGAAGATAAAACTGAACGGTCCTCCATTAATCGTGATTGTTTCAATGTGTGAGAGGAAATACTTGTTGTAATACTATTGTGTGCGTGCAGCGATTTTACTGTGAACTTGAACTCGCCAATGACGAAGACCAATTTGTGTGTATTACGTCTACTTTGCATGTGAGCGTAAAAAATTGAAGGGGCGTTCAGTTTCAGAATAGAGGATCTCTATCTATATTAATATTATTAAAAGGCTATTACACAAGCCAATCTAAAACGCGAGTGATGGGGAGGATATTAGCGTCGAAAAATTGGAATTCGTTCTAATTTAATTGATTATCCTTGCACATTCAATTGTCTTGGATTGTCTCTATTTACACGACGCCAATAATGACTTGGCTTCGTGGAATGGCTCGTCCAATGGCCTCGTGTAAATGGTCCTTATAGTGTTCTGTGGGTCTGCCCTGGCTTCCGCGGATGTCACAGATTCCAGTTTTGACGTGAAATTAAAATAATTCCGAATAATATGACCTTTATTAACAAAACAGTCATGACCGCTCGCCGACAGCTGGTTTAGGGTTCAGTGTAAAATATCGGTATATTGCAAGTGCAAGCACTCTACTACCGAGTTTTTCAGGTTTTCACATTTACAACATTGTTTTTGTTTAGTTAGTTACATACAGATCTCGCTACGTACATTCCGATTACCCGGTTGCAATTTTGAAAAAAATATCAGATGCGTTGTTAATCGTTAGTACGGCAGTACTATTCTCCGTCCTTCGTATCCAATCAGCTCCCCCCCTTAAAACTTTCATACCAGATTTATAATCATCAAAGTAACCACTTCGAAGTACAATCGTGTCATAATACGGCAACCTACGGCAACCCGCAACCACAATGCCGGTCAATATAAGGGCCGTTTGTGTCACCCACCAAATTGAATCCACACGTAATTTGGGCTACCCTTCATATCGACTAATGTAGACAGTAGTGGTACCATGTGCCAATAAATTTATGGATGGTTTTTAATGTGTGCCTTTTATGTTACAGGTTGGCATAAAGGCTTTGTGAGTAGAAAGTTACAGCTATTGGACATCTCAGAAACAGAAGAATGATACTTGGCAGCATATGGTAGTAGCGTAAGTACTTCCGAGGAGTTTTACTGTTAGTAAAGACTCTACTACGCTTTTAGAATATCTTAGGATCTTTAAATAAAGTATCTATCTTCACTGTTGAAAGAAACTTACCAAACAAGTTGAAAACAACACCCTTTAGCTATTATATTGAAAAGGTGTTTTCGGTTTACATTAAACATTTCTCCGTCAATTTCTTGCATTTTACTAGGTTATGATATCCTGCCTAGAATTAAGTTTATGGATTTTATAGTCACCCTACAGTACAGTAAGTACCATTTACGATCGTGTGGTGTTCATCAAAGCCTTTAGTTATTAATATTCATCAATTACAGAGGATGTAATCGAATGAACGTGTGAACGGGAACATTGTGAACTAAGAATTTAAATTGCTTTGAAATGTTTCTGTTGAATTCGCACGATTGATTCGATTTCAGTATCTGTTCATTTACATATTCCAATTTTTCATCCACGGAATCGTATGATTTTCAATAAAATATTCACTTTATTTATAGTCATTTTTTATAAAAGTGAAAAAAGTTAAATATATACAAGTACAAACTTTTTTTCAGATAAACACGTTTGCCTGCTCAGAAAATGAAGTTAGAAGTCCCAGAGAGCATCATAATCGAATGAGACAACTGTGAAAGTTCAGAAACTACTCTACCAACCATGACTGTACAATGAATAGACAGCATGTAACTAAAACCTTGTTCAATCCCAAAGGAGGCCATTATGGTCATTATGAATAATTTTTACTATGGAACCAACCCTAACATAGTGACAAAATAATTGCTGTTTTATACATTTATGTTCACATAAATCGTGTATGGACCTGTTGATTTTTTTTCTTTGCGATTTTGGGTTTGTGGCATACAAAATATTGTTCATAATGATGAGTATAATGGCCACCTGAATAAAACCAATGTTTACTTTGACGAAGACAATTTATTCAATATTCATTCAAGATTGTACACCACCTTTGGGATCGAACAGGGATCTTGTTACATACTGGATAGTATATTATTGAAACTAAAAAAACTCTTGTAGATATTAAAGTAACATACAACATTTCGCATATTCTTCTTTCAAACATTTGTGCCTATTTCCATACTACATCCTAATTCTACTAAAATTTGCTTTGTTCCAGAAATTAGAGCGACCTCATTGCCACGCAAACGGAATAGAAAGAAACGAAAACATTCGGGCATTAACTAGTAACAACAATGTGTATGTACGTTTGTGTTGGGTTTTAATTTTATAAAATTGTGCTAGAAATTAATTTGTTTGGGTCACACTCCGGGCACACGTAATTACTCATTATCAAAGTGTTGTATTGCTAATGTAAGTTGCCCATTTCCTGGATTTTTTTCGCATTGGTTAAACGAATCTAATAGCTTGTAGTTTTTCAGAATTCGCATTTTTTTATACTTAGTTTACTCTTTTTGTTTCATCCGTCCGTCGTCGTATGGGTAAAAAGCGTAAGCGACTTAACTGAAGATAATTTGACAGCAATTTGAAGGTCATTTCAATTTTTGTTTTGATCGCATGTTTCGTTCATTCAGATCCAGAGTCTTCCATATTTTACGCGTACGTCACTGTCTTAAGTGAAGTAGTGTCTACAATAATAGTCTACATAACAACTTTAGAAAAGTTGTTAGAAAGTCCTGTAATTCCAGTCACACAGATAGGTACTTACTTCAAATTCTTTATTGCATTACGTTGCTCATGATTGATATAAATACGTGGATAGTTATGTGGTTCTAACAATATAATAATAATAGAACGAGACTGACAATTCAAAAGTAAGTACTTGTAAACGGTCTAACTGAAATAAATGCTTTGACTTTGACTTACCCACATAATTATACCTATAATAATACAGTAGATGAGTTTTTAAAGTAATATTATTTAGTTTGAGATTATCCTAAATATTCTGCTTTTTTTTATTATTCTATGATAGGGTTGCGCTTGACCACCATCTCGCCTGATGTTAAGCGATGATGCAGTCTACGATGGAGCACGCTTGCCTAAAAGAAACCGATTCACTCGCTACTGAGTAAAAGCATTTTTTTATTAGAAACTCTTCTGAATTATAGATAAAATCTTCGGTCCTTTTAATTCGCTCGTGCATCTACACGCAACGTCCTGTGGCCGCAAACGATACAATTTTAATGTGTTTCATTTGACTGCATTTATGTTTTAAAGGAGAATTAGAATTACCAGCTCTAGCAATACCTAACGTTATATTATTACGCACGCGCACACTCGGAATGACGTCTGCGCATCGATTACAATATTATGAATACGTCCGCAGTGTTTTCGCTTGTTTACAACAAAATTGTCTCAGTATTTATTAATTTTCCTTATTCTCAATAATGTAGGTATTGAACATGATCTTATAATTGGAATTTTGTTTGCGTTTTGTTATTAGCGCGATTAATTTGAGCAAATTATGAATAACTAATTAAGTAACTTAGATAACAGTTATGTTGAGAGATTGCAAACTATATAAATAAAATGTGTCAATGTGACTATTTAATAATCTGCAATTTCTTTTATTTTATTGGAATTAAAACATAAATTGTCATAGTTAAAAATACTGCAACCAGCCGACCTAGCATGACCACGATAGAAACGGGTTTTGTCTACATAGAAATAGACAAAGTGACAGATTGTAGAAACATTTCTACGTTTTATGAATGAAACGGTAGAAATGTTTCTACAATCTGTCACTTTGTCTATTTCTATGTAGACAAAACCCGTTTCTATCGTGGCCATGCTAGGCCGGCAGAAGACAATTATTCTCCTAATTAAATTATTCAGAATATGCAGGTTTCGATCTTGTTTCAGTGTCATCAATGTCATGAATGGTATTTTTGTAACAAACAACGACAAACGTGAACTTATATCGCAATGAAATCGGAAAACGACCAAAATGTGGATCAAAACCAATGCGGTATTCTGCTAACATTAAAAAAAATATATATTCTCGTGATTAAATAAACGGCAAAACTGATAAGCTGAATACCATTTTTGGGAAATTCAAAATCTAGTCTCAATTCAGTCAACTGCTAGTCATAATGCTACTTACATTCATTACGAGAATAAAATTGTCCTTCTGTTCTTGAATAATCACACTATATCCATTACGTCATCATCTACCTACAATTTAGAGCAACAAGAAAAACAAATGAATGACATAAGAGGGCAACTCCTTCCATTCACGATCAACGATGACAAACATTTTAGTAGGTAAATGAAACATCTTGTTCTCCATTCATTTTTGTTGTATCAGTAATTTGGCACCAAAAGACAGGCCTTTATGGGTTAACAAAGTCTGGAATTAATGGAAAACATCCATTAATTCCAGACTTTGTTAACCCATAAAGGCCTGTATGGCAATAAGAGCCCGCAAACAACGAATAAACATGATCTACTTCATTGAATAGAGCGGAAGAAAAACATCTTAATCAAGGGATTATTATTTTTTTGTAAGCGAAAATCTCAAGAAAAAGTATGGTGTATACTAATATGTTCTGAATAAGAGATTAATAAAAGAACATTATGTAGGTACTAATTGCATTAATAAACCATAATTATACTTACGCTGAGTTGCAGAAAAGTTCATTAAGTTTTAAAGGAGACTTTGACGATAGAAATTGTATGGTTAATGCCTGCCATTAAATTTTATTTTTTCTGCAACCGACCGTTAGCACCAAATACATAATTAATAAAATAATATTTTGAAATGTAAACAATGATTAAAAAAAACGAATAAAGGAAAGTAATACCTGTATATGGAAATGACTTTTGGTATCAGGTATCTACTTTGAAAAGGTAGGTATTTCGGATTCTACTCGCCTTGCATAACTGAACGGTCATATAGGGTAACGTACAATAAGTACCTACGTATTTAACATGAATATGCAAATAGACAATAGTAGGTACTTAGTGGACACCTTTGAAACTTAAGTATTGGGAGCTTTTTGTGAATGAGCGTGTCCGGGGAAGTACTTTTACCCAAACGAAGCGCTTTGATTCCACTTTCATTATGAAAACCGCCAAGCAGTGGAATGCGCTGCCCGAGTGTACACCGACAGTTACAATCTATCTTCAAGTCGCGAGTGAATCGGTTTCTTCTAGGCAAACGTGCTCCATCGTAGACCGCATCATCGCATCACATCAGGCGAGGTGGCGGTCAAATGCAAGCCTATTAATAAATAAAATAGAAAATTAAAAAATATATAAAAACCCGACCACGGTTTGCCTTACGTCTTACCTGGTGTTATAGAATCACCAAAAAGAAAAAGAAAACAAGACATTGCAGTCGGGACCCAGTCTTTCCGGGTAATCCTACTATCTTACTAATATTATAAATGTGAAAGTTTGTGAGGATGGATGTATGTATGTATGGATGTTTGTTACTCTTTCACGCAAAAACTACTGAACGGATTTTGATGAAACTTTACAGTAATATAGCCGATACATCAGAATAGCACATAGGCCACTTTTTATCCCAAAAACGCGGGCGAAGCCGCGGGCGGAAGCTAGTAGTCATATAATGGGTCCCGACTGCAATGTGTTGTTTTTGACATAATTACAGACCATTCTGACCCAATTATAGACCATTCTGACACCTTGGGGCCCTGGTATTACGGATATCCATAGGTGACAGTAACCACTTACCATCAAGTGACCTGTGGATATCCGTAATACATTGTTAGCCATTCAATAGCATGAAAAAAAAACTAAAAGAACTACAGGAGGACTAACAAAACAACTGCAAAATTGGTCATCAAATAAATAGACCCCTTTACATCTAGGGGGCCAAATAATCTAGTAATTGACTCCAACTGATTCAAAAATTGCATAGGAAACGTTCCAAGTTCATTGGCTTGTGCGACCTCAGTGAATGTCCGACCTTACATGGAGTGAGTCGTGAATGGGTGACTGACTTCGATAGTGTATCTTAAAAGCTTGTTTTAATAACGTGGGATATAAATAGCGACGATATTCTGTATTTGACTAAGTGACTACATAGATACCTACCTACATAGCTATTGGTGTCGATTCTGTTGTTTACGAACTAAATTAATTTAGTCGTATTATGTCTCTTTCTAATAAAATACATGAGAGAGGGATAGCAGATATTTAATCCTGTCAAATTAGTCCACTTGAATAGTTTTAATAGCAATTAAGTCGTAATTACAAAACGTTATGACTATTTTCCCGTAAATGACAAGGGCGTAGTCTAATTTGACAATTCTAAATATTTTCTGTCCTTTTTCAATGATATTTGTAAGAAAGAGATATAGTGTGATTAAAATAAGTTTAGTGCAATCCTCAACAGAATCAGCACCATTGTCTGAGAAAGTAGAGCTATATTAAGGCCAAAATCAAATCAAAGCTTTAATATAATCTCATAAATAAAAATTCATTTAGGTTTTAGAAGATCGTGTAAGATTTGGCTTTTGGCATGATCTAATCATCCCGTTGTAAGTATTATTGTTTTTTTATTTGTTAATATAATAGCTCAAAGAAATCAAAAGAGCAGTGGTGGCCTGATTGTGACGGCTGTGACGGATTTTGATGAAACTTTACAGTAATATATCTTATACATCAGAATAACACATATAGGTACCTACTACTTTAGCCGAAAAACGCAGGTGAAGCCGCGGGCAGACGCTATTCTAAATATAATTACAACAAAAAATACTCCATGTAATATGGTGCGTAGTCTACAAAAGAAATCCTAAAAATACGACAGAAATTCTGCAACGTCATTTCCATGGCAAGAAGCCATAGAAATACTAGACAACGCGTGTACCTACGTCAGATGCATACATCATACTGTTGACACCTCAGATCATAGAAACAAGGGAGATGTGCCAAGGCGCTGTTGAGCTTGACGCTTTCATACGGTCACATTGACCGTATATAAAAAGTACACGCTAGCGACGAACCGAACACGATCGATAATATAAATACAGTGTTTTAGTTTAGTGCTAGTGCTGAGTAACGATTAACAGTGTTAGATTGAGGGTGTGCGGAATGTTTAATGCGTGGGAGATCTTTTTATTCACAAGGAGCGCTTAATTATGCGCGTAATTGTGTCGAAAAATGTACTAAAAGTGGCGACAGTTGTTCCCGTACTAATTTGCTATGGCATATCTCCTTGTTTCTATGATCTGAGGTTGACACCATACACGATATTACGACACTTTGTGGCACAAAGATTGATGAGGAAATTATTGATTACGCTGAGAATTATTAAACCGTTTAACACGATGTAAACAGTTTTGTATCATTCATAAATGTAAACAAATATCTAGCTTCATGATGAACTACTCTCTTACTTATAAACGATGCTTAAATTAAACAGCTCATAAGTCAATTATTGTCATCTCTGTTCATTGTCATACAAATCAGGGGATAAATTAGAGACGTTTAGAAGCAAGGGGGCTAATTATTGTCGATTTAGCCTTCTCGTCTTAAAGACGAAAACTGAATTCTTATATAGGAGAGAATAATTATACAGGGTGTCCCAGAAAGAATGGATAATCCTGAAACACCCCATAGTAGGGCTATTGGGGAGTCAAAATAAAAAATAAAAATATATATTTTCCAGGTGGTACCCAAATTACGGTTTTTTTTTTTTAAAGTGCCGTTTTTTTCATACTACTGTGCATTTCTGTGTACCACAGCTACAAATAAATGAAATCCATATGGTTTTTGGTGTCATAACATTCTGAATGGACTATACCAATTAATATGCAGTAAATCATATGAGTAGCTATTGTAATTTTTTGTAAAAATAACCTGAACTTATATTTTAATCATGAAATATGGTATTTTTTTCTTTAAGATAAAGATTAAGCGCTCTTGGTGAAAAAAAAATGTATGAAAGCTTAAGTGGCCAACAGTTAAAAAAAAATGTGCGTTTAATACAGATTTTAAAATGGTATAACTCATACTTTTATCTGAAGTAAATACGAGGTTATTGCTATTAATATGCAGAAGGAGTAAATTCGACTAAAAACCATTTTTTTCTAAATTCATTATTTATGGTTTTAACTGGCCTTTTAATGTCCTAACTGTATAGTTATGACAAAAAATTAATAAATTTAAAGACTTGATGAAAAAAACCTTATTTGCCTAAGCTGCATTTAAAGTAAGTGCTAAAACAGTCTGCCACCAACACAATAAACATTTTTTGTCACAACCTGTACTTAAAGCGAATTAAAGTTGAAACCAAATAGTAGATTGTACCTAAATAGTAGATGTATGCCAGAGGTCACGGGTTCATATCCCGCTCATGACATTCGATTTTTGAGAATTCTCTTAAATATAAAATATTTAATAACAAATAGTAGATTATTCACCAAAGGGATAAAATAGTGTCTTGTCACGGGCGCTTTAATGAATCCTGAGCGTAACTAAGGATGCTAGGACTTCGACCGCACGGTTGTCGCAGTCGCTGAGAGATTGGCTGCTGCGCAACGTGTCGCGGGTTCGATTCCCGCATTGCACATAGGTCTGGCTGTTTGTGTATGTGAAATTTGTGTTTGTAAACGCACCCACGTTACAGGAGAAATCCTAGTGGGGCAACGTTTTTTTTAAAAAAAAAAAAAAAAAAAACCCGAGCGAAGAGACCAAGACACACATTCCCGAGGAGAATACTCTACCGTTCCTGGTAGGGATGGTAAGGTAAGCAATGGTAAGGTAAGGGTATAGTATTCTCCTCGGGAATGTGTGTCTTGGTCTCTTCGCTCGAGAGTTAGTCCTAGCATTCGATACCCTGTATACCTAAATGGTGATAAAATTTTACATATAGGAGAATACATAAATATTAAATAGTGACACATGTATTGTCACTGTCACTGAACAATAGATGTAATAAGTGCATGTGTACCCTTATTAGGCAAATGTACGTCACAAATGTTGGTTATGACTCATATCTGAGCCAAACATGGCTTCAAACAGTCTGTGCTTTGGAGCATTATAAGTGCATTGTCAGTAGGTCAAGCAAAAATCGGAGGCACGTACTGGCCACGGACAGCCAATCACCACAAGGGTATATTTTGTGAATTTGAAACAGTCAAAGCCATGATAAGCTTCTATTAAGTTATTAAATATATAAGTGATTCTCAAAAATCATATTATGACCTATGATGTTCAGAGCACTAGCCACGGTTCGGCAGAGGTCGCGGGTTCAAATCCCGCTCGGGTCATATGATTTTTGAGAATCACTTATATATTTAAAAACACCACAAGGGTATCACACTAATAATATAAATGCGAAAGATTGGGTGTGTGTGTGTGTGTGTGTGTGTATTTGTTACTCCTTCACGCTGAAACGGCAATAGCTAGTTGGAAATCATTTTGTTTCGCTGGGCCGTGCAGTATATCTGAGGCACTGGTCTTGCAGATTCCATTGCAGATCCCGTCATCATCGAGCGTGCGGCGTGTGCACAGCGTGAACCGTAGGCCAAAATCGTGTAACATTATTTATTCATGTAATATTACATGAACGAATATACTATAATAATACTGATTCTTGTGATTATTCAAAACAAAAATTTTAAATTTAAAAATCTTAGGGGCCAAGAATGAGGGCTAAGTGATAGCAAATGACCCCTCCTTTATCGGCCAGTTCAATTTGGAAAACGATGCACCTAACACCTTATATAATACTATGCGGAACTCATGAAAAAGTTAAAACAAACATAGAACCTAATTTTTTGAGAGTACTCTCATTAGTGTTCAAAAAGTTGTGTCAAAGTGTCTAAACCTCCTCTAGGACATCTAGACAAACTTTAACCTACTTTCAAGCACGTACTTGGAAAAACAAACTTTTGCACCTATTAGGTCAAACTGCGAACTCGTCCGCAATTACCGGGAGGGTATAAAAATAGAAGAAGTATATTTTGTAGTGAATTGCAACCTATTTCATATACCTACTAGTACGTCCGTGAGCATCACTACCCACACTACCCAACTCTATAGTGTCCCTGCATAATATCAGTTATGTCATACGACTGAGCTGATAACCTAAGCCCTACTAATGATAATCTCGGGGACTTCTCACTTGTGAACTTCGTTCTTCGATAAAAATGTTTATTATATTATTTTTAATAAACGAGTATTTTTGTGTTTTACTGTTTTTTTCCTTGAATTTTCACTTGTTTACTTAGAATATTCGATAAAAAATGTTTATTATATTTTTAATAAACGGGTAGTTTTCGTGATTTATTTTTTTCCTTATGTGAGGCTGTCAATTGGTTAGAGTTATACAAAATGTAGTGTGGTACATAAGTACTTCGAAATAGTGGTAGTATTTATTGTCTTACGCCTTTCTTATTGTTTACTCAGTTTTTGCCTATAATACCTACGAAACTCTACTTACAGGTTAGTATGTTTTAAAAAAATGCTTTCTATTATGAATATTTTGAAATATCTTCTTAAATTTGTTTTGATATTTAAGTACAATATTCACCTGCTGAAAATCCCTGAATGCTAGCTCGTCACAATCGCTATTCAGTACCTATATCTATTCTCTAAAAATTGGCCTAAGCAATTTTCATTAACTGCGGTGACATCATTCATTAACATTTCGGTCACGAGTCCGCTGTTTCAGGCTCGAACGAAGCTCACCGAATGGCTCTTATTGGCTTTCGAACAGGTCACGATTTGCGTTTCAAATAGGGGCCAAAGTTTTCAAAGTAGTGCAGGCCCATATAGCTAGCTATATGTAAATAATATATCGACGGTCCCGACGAACAATCCCCTAAGTGGTAGATACGCGATTTGTGGTTTTTTTGTTTTCGTGGCCTTCAGGCCACCCTAAACTATCATTTAGTTTAGTAAAAATAATTCCACGTTGGCCAATTGAATATTAACCACACACAAAATTTATCTTATATATATAACTGATGTACCTACGCGCGTTTGAGTTTGAATCTTTGAAGCGCTTTCCTGTAAAATTTGTCAGTTGTAGTTAGGGGATTGTACGTAGGGGCCGTCGATAGGTATATTAAGGAATCCTTAAAAAAAGATACTGGAAATAACCTTTTCCTAAACATTTAAGGGTATTCCCATTTGATGATGAAATCTACTTTCCTTATTTGTCATCTTGCGTAATGTTTATAATAATCAAACCAACAGGATTTTCCTTATCGAACAATAAACACTTTCCCGTGTAATTTGTTCTGTGAATCGAATTGTTTTCTGAAATGAGAAAAACAACTATTACAGCATTGTAATGACGTCATTACGATAGCGGCGTCATTGTTATAGCGTTCGTGTATTAATGGGAAATTCATTAGTTAGGGTGCGTGCACATTGAGCGATAAGCGATTCACGCGATGTGCTAATGACTGTCATGCCATATATCTACTACTACGCTACGTCATGCTACGTCATCTTTGAGTGCAGTAACATTGCTTTCCAGGAAGTAAAAGTTAACATAGAAGATATACCTATCTTCTTTGGATAATACAAATATTACATTTTTTTACAATTTTATAATATATAGAAATTTCTTATAAATTACAGTTATATATAACAACAACATGAAGCTAACCATGACTTTGAAATGTTTAAAAATTTATACAAATATACATTATTAACTAGATTCCGTTTTACTTTACCATTCGTTTATTCACTGTGTTTTCATATTTTGAATAGGCGAAAAAGTATGAAATAGGTAATTAAAACGAAATTATTTGTAATTTTATTACTATTTTATTGTACCTGATAAAGGGTTAGGAGAAATAATCAAATAACCCTTTGTCACTGCCAGGTATAATTATACTGCATTGATTTATTAAACGCTAAAATATTTTGTATTTCCCAGGTTTGACTTTAGACGGGCCTTTCTGTGCCCATTTTAGGCACGCTAAACAGGCATTCCTTTGTTTTGAAATGGTAACAATTGTGCACGCACCTTAACTCTGGGAACCCCTCATGCCAAACTGTCGTCAGAAAGACTGTAACACACAGTCTACGACATAGGGCGGGTTGCTTCAAACCTTCTGTATTCGTAAGTCAGTACGTAATCGTTAAGTCAGTATGAAATTGTCATACAAGCCGCCATATTTGACGGTTACAGATACGTAACTGTAAGATGAAACAACATGGCCATAGTCTTGTCAGTTTGACTTTTTGTTAGAGTGACGCTACATGTGGAATAAGAAAAGAGATATAATTTAACTCGATTTTTATATCTGTGCACTTAAAACTGTTAAAGATGTTTTTTTCTTTAGACATAAATATCCTTAGATTCCTCAGAATGTACCTAATCAATTGCGCTTCCTAATGGAGAATCCGTTTGCTAATTTAGCATAAATAAAATTGAAAAAGTACTGTAACTAACGTTACCAAATGCCACAAAATATCACAGTAAGAAAAATCAGGTTATTTACCCTCCATCGTGCCTCAAAAGAGAGTCTATCTGAATTTCATAAATTTTCCATCGCGTCCTGTGGTTGCTATATTCAATGAAATTGTCTCACCACTCAACATTTTAATGGCAAGAAAAAGCCTGTAATAACTGTTTTAATGCTACGTGTTCAAAGTCAGGCAACTTTGTGACGTATTTAACTAGAAGATAAGTTTTCTACGTCACCGTAACTTCGCTTGCGCTACGTCGAAGAACTTGATGTACTTTAAAGTTCCCATTAAGTAGGTATGTTACTTGGTATTTGGCTAGCTAGCTAGCTAGGATAGCAGGGAAAATATTGGAAGATTGAAGGAACCGAACTGAAAGGGATGGTGTGACAAAATAATCACACTACGAGTAATATTAGGTACCTATGTACTATGTATAAATGTGAATGATTGTGTGTGTGTGTGTTTCTTACTCCATCACGCTGAAACGGCTGAACGGATTTGGATGATATTTGACAAAGAAGTAGCATGGGACCTGGAGAAGCATGAAAAAGGATGAACTAACAGCTAATATTAAATAAAGTAACGAACCGAGTTAATAAAACAAGTGAAAATTGCCATCATGCCAAGTTTGAGATATTACAATTTTTACTCAATTATAAACAGAATAGTTGTATATTATTTTTGTAAAACTAAAATATCATACTATACAAGACAATGGTAGTGGCGGCCCGCCCACAACAGTAAAAAGTACAAGGGGTATTATAATATAGAACAAACAGAGCGGAAACCAATAATTTTACGTTTCCGAAGGACTATTCAATTATGTGTCGTTTACCTCTATCTGTATACTCGATTATTAATTTATTCAGTTAAATGTTTACTGCCACGTTGGCTTAGGTCGCAAGCGTAACTGCTAAGCCCCCGGGTTCGATGCCCGGATCGGGCAAAGTGAATAAGTCTTTGGTTTTTCCATCAGGATTTTTTCTTTAATATTTAAAGCGCATTTTAAACGACGCGGCGGCGGTAGTGCCCATTCTCTAATAGTAGTATTTCGCGTCACCTACGCAAAGAGAACGGATTATTCTTAGCCAAAATGCACACGACACATATATCCATTCGTTAGTTTTATTCATTTTTATTGAAGGTATTCCGGAAAATTATTGCGAAGAAGACATTATAATCGTCTTGGAAGATAAACTCATAATTCGCGATCGCTGTAACGTAAACGTCTAAACGTCAAAATAAAATATGGCCGGTGGCAATTTTATTGCGTTTTAAACGACGAAGACTCTCTGGGACACCTGAAATGCCGGTTTCATTGTGTATGTTTGTAATTCTGCACAATTGGAAGTCGGTTGTTCGCCTGTAAACTTCCTCTGCTAAAAAATAGTCTACAATATTTTATAGACCACTGCAATTCACATATTCAATAATTAGGTACCTAAGGTCGAGTTGTAAGGTAAACCTAAGATTTTCTCATGACTACCTAAGTACCTACTCAAGGCAAGATATTTTGCTGGAATTTATTATTTTTTCTAAAATAACTTGTGTATTAATACCGTAAGAATATCTAATAAAGAGTATAGAAATGAAACTCTCGCGCCAGACGCATTAAAGGTCACGGTAATAGCCTACCATCTCGCGTTTGTTAAACAAAAAAGTCAGTACGGTAATAAATAATGTAGCTCTGGCGGCATCCGTAGGGCAACAGCGGGGTGTTGCGGGCTGATAGGGGAAGTAGGTTTTTATAACGCGGCGTTTTGGGCACGCTCAAAGGAGATTCCATTCTATACTCTTATTATTTTTAGGTATTATTCTTATGGTGTTACCTTAATTATCTTAAGCGAATAAAGTTTATATTTTATTGTAAGGGATGTCTGATTTTTGATACCTAATACAATTCGATAGACAAAAGCATCCCTGATTGCAGTTATGTAAAAACAAAATACATTATCGAGGCATTCATTAGCCAAATGCTGCCTCTTGACTTATTTAATCCCTTGGTTGATCCCTCAGCTACATTCATATAACTCGTGAAGTCCTGTACACAAAACAGCAAAAGAAAATTAAATCCCTTAGTCATGCACTTGTGTCCTTTTACAATGCTCTCGGTAACAAACTGTGTGTGTAGGTGTAACCATTTAGTCCAATATTACAGTAGCTGTGGGTATAATTTTTGGTTTCAACCTTGTAGACGATTTTTATGAGAACGTGATATGTGGTCTACCAGAAACAATATTTATAGAAGAACCTATAATACCATACAATACATCAAGTTTGTAGCACAAGGTTGCGTTCCCTACAGAGTCATCAATTTTCATTCGGTCAACAACCTTTGTCTTTTGCCTGCTCAAAGAAAATGGCGAGACATAAACTTTGCCATAACATTGTCATAAATTATAGCGTTCACACATTATTTACTTGTTCTTGAAGAATTACGATCTTATCCACTAAGTTCTAATCAATGTGTAGGTATGGCAAAACATTAGAGCATATAATTATTATACATAAGTATTAATTCTAAATAAAATTGTACACTAATTGTTATCCTCACCGTTTTATCTCTCTCTATCGCTCAAAAGTTTGCTGGTAGAAAACTACATACCATTTTTCAATTTAAAACTATGTATGAAATTTATATAATGTGCATTAAAGGATACAAGAGCACTTTATGTGTGCATGTTGTATTATTTTCCACTAAGCGAAGACATCCTTTTGTCACAGACAAATCACAAATGTCTCATACAATATTCTACAAACCGTGACACATGTCTTACCACTATGTGTTAGGTATATTAGCTAGCCTAGCTCAGAATTGAAATGTCAGTGAAAGGCCAGAATTCGACAAGCGCTATCTTGGTGAAATAATGACATGACGTTCAATTGAGGTGCAGATTCGACAAGTCGTGGTAGTGAATTGAAATAATATTTAAACCGTGGGAACTTATTACATCTCTAAATTAAATACAACAAATAAATCTTTAGATAGAATCAGAAATCTAGATTTGCAAGCAAATTGCTTGGACGGAGGAGTGTGAGATTTGGCATAGTTAATAAAGTTTATAGGTATATACCTACTTCTACTACAGAATTATGGCCAAAAGCTAAAATAAAAATAAACTTAAAAATTTAATGAATTACAGTCGATTTTCAACCATTGGGCGACCACTAGTAGGTAGGTAGGTACTTTTAATTCGGTGTTTAAAAACAACAAAAAAATACAAGCAAAATTCTCCGTATTCATAAATATAAAAATCGCATGAGAAGGTCGGCGTTAAATAATATTTAATTATCTGTGACAATAACGCCAATAATCATAATTGGTGGCCTGCCACGGCTCACCTTGGGACACGCGAAATTGTCTCGTTGGTAACAATCAATTTTATATCGACCATTAGGCGCCCGACGGCTGGATGAATCGTAAAAAATGTTTTCATAATGAAAACTAAAACAAAGAGTAAAATCTGTAATGGCAACAATAAATGTGTAATGTTTTATCAAGGTAGAATACTTTTTTATGTTACTATTTTAAGACTATCTTCTCAGATTACGATTGTTCGACCTGGGTCAAAAAGGACAGAAGATAATATAATATATTATTATGAACTGTCTATCAGAATCATAAAAAAAAAACCGGCCAAGTGCGAGTCGTACTCGCGCACCGAGGGTTCCGTATCAGTTTTGGACGTATAAAATGAAAAAAACCGGACCGCATAACTAAGTTTGTTTGTGAAGGAATTTTGATGATTTTGAAAAAACTGCACTAGTTAGGAACATCGTTTTATTTTTGGTGCCATATTTGGGTCAATTCCTATCAACTCTAATTATTTCAGATTTTTCGCTCCGCAAACTTCGGCGATAAGAGGGGGGGGGGGAATGGTATTTTTTCAGACATTTTTCATCATATGTCGAAAACAGTGAGACATAAAATTAAATAAAAATATTTTTTGAAATGTGCAAATCAAGTTCTTTCATATGATATGCCACTTGACCTAGTAACCCCACTTTAAAATTTCCGACCCCCACTCCGGCCCCTTTTGTAAAGAAATTAAAAATATTTTTTGACTTTTTTCATTTGCAATAAAGTTAAGCAAGCATTCTTTATAACTGTTCCAAATTTCAAGTCGATAGCAATAGTAGTTGCTGAAATAACCAGGTGTGACAGACAGACAGATGAAGTCGCACCATAAGGGTTCCTTTTTTACCATTTTGGTACGGAACCCTAAAAATCGGGAAAAGCGAACAGTGTGAGCTCCTGGAAGAAGGGAAGTATTTTCACATAATAATATGCTGAAGAAGTAGCTATGCATTAAACCTTCATTTCTCTTTAATTATGAATTAATGGTACTAAGGTCATTCATAATCATAGAGGAATAAAGGTTTTATGTAAACATAAACATAAGTTATTTTAATTTATTTTGAAAATGTATAAAAACAAATAGTTATTTCTTTTATGCTGAATAGCACTTTCTAACCTGATGATTTCTGACCAGATTGACCTCCTAAAATATTTGCCATTAATAAAGTAAGACCTCGTATAGCCTATTGAGTTGCCAAAGCCAGGCGAACCCCTCTGGCAAAATACACTGGCCATAGATCCAATTTGGCCTTTTTAAAACTAATTCATGCGCGACAGCTGTCGTTTTGTATTTTATATTGTCATTCTATGTCACATCTTGTACTATACGTGTTCCTCTGTGCTATACCTACATGTTCACCTCGCCCCCCCAAAAAGTCCATAGTTTCCGAGTAAAATGGTTGTGATATACGAACGGACGGACGGAGAGACGGACAGGACAAGGATTCCATTTTGACACTCGCAAATCTATACTTATAATAAGAATGTAAATTCCACGTGTCTGTACATTGCATATATTTGCATAAAAATAATATGGGGGACTAAGAATAAGTAATATAGTAAATTTCTATCATTTTTAGAATTAATGTCTGTCTGTTTGTCTGTCTGTTTGTCTGTCGGTTTGTCTGTCTGTTTGTCTGTGTGTTTGAACACGCATCAAATCAATACTACTGAATTGATTATGAGGAAGTAGAAAGAAATGTATAGGCAGTATCTTGAGGTAACATTTAATCTTTATTTCATAAAAATCGGTCCATTCTATCAAAAGTTATTACAAAAAATCTATCAGTCAGGAGTAACTTTGCTAACATGTATTATTATATGGACTCGGCATTACTTCGTCAGTGGCACTAAAGAGTATTGTGTCGTTGTTTGTCAGCAGAGACCTGTCATTAATCTAATAAATGCAATCAATCAAACTTCATATTTATGTCAATGTAATTACAATAATAATATCAGGGCTTTATTTAAAAATAATCAAAGTATCAGCGCTGTTTAAAAACTGTCCCACTGCTGGGCACTGGGCACGGGCCTCCTCTCAGAATGAGAGGGGATAGACCATAGTCCACCACGCCGGCCAAGTGCGGCTTGGCAGACTTCACACACCTTCAAGAACTTTATGCAGAACTTTTAGGCATGCAGGCTTCCTCACGATGTTTTCTAAAGCAAGTGATAGTTAATTCTAATACGCACATGACTTCGAAACGTCAGCGGTGCGTACCCCGGGATCGAACTCGCATCTTCGCCGTGGGAGGCACATGGTTATACCACAAGGCTATCACTGCATTTTTCATTAAAATCTCTCTTATCCTTAGGAGTGATGGTTTATACACAAGTGATTGATTTCAAATCAAGAAATAGTAACATGTATTAGGGCTTCGTCACATCACCACGTTGCGGCGCCGGCACCGTGATTTTCAGTGCGCCACCGCCCCGTATTATGGCGTTGTTTTCCGACTTCCACGCGGACGGAGTCGCGGGCACAGCTAGTCACATAATAATATGCTGAAGAAGTAGCTATGCATTAAACCTTCATTTCTCTTTAATTATGAATTAATGGTACTAAGGTCATTCATAATCATAGAGGAATAAAGGTTTTATGTAAACATAAACATAAGTTATTTTAATTTATTTTGAAAATGTATAAAAACAAATAGTTATTTCTTTTATGCTGAATAGCACTTTCTAACCTGATGATTTCTGACCAGATTGACCTCCTAAAATATTTGACATTAATAAAGTAAGACCTCGTATAGCCTATTGAGTTGCCAAAGCCAGGCGAACCCCTCTGGCAAAATACACTGGCCATAGATCCAATTTGGCCTTTTTAAAACTAATTCATGCGCGACAGCTGTCGTTTTGTATTTTATATTGTCATTCTATGTCACATCTTGTACTATACGTGTTCCTCTGTGCTATACCTACATGTTCACCTCGCCCCCCCAAAAAGTCCATAGTTTCCGAGTAAAATGGTTGTGATATACGAACGGACGGACGGAGAGACGGACAGGACAAGGATTCCATTTTTTCTATTTGTCTACGGAACCCTAAAAACGACTATAACAGTTACAAATGTGGCCACAGAGTAGGTACAAACAAAAGAAAACGCTTTTATAGTGTCATATTTTATGTCTCCCATGAAATTTGACGAGTCCCCATCTCATCGCGTGTAGTGAGCTCAGGGGAAATTTTTCTCACCTTTATGTACATACTTTCACATACATAACGAAGCAGTGAGGCACGCTGAGTTTGATATGATGTTGTTACTTGATTAATAAATCAAGTTAATAATAGCAAAAAATGATTTTAGAAGATAAAATAATCTGAAGTAGGTATACGGGGTGTAATGGTAATGGGGGTAGCGTAAACTGAAACCATGGGTTCAGTACCTTATTCTGAACCCTTTTTAGTAAAAATTTTTTTTTCTGTTCGTAACATAAAATACGACTTTTTTGGAGATTTTGAAGAAAAAAACATCAATAAAAGGCAAAAAGACGTTCAATATCCAAGATGGCGTCGTGTTTATTTCACACAGTTATCATCGGGGGGGACACGCAACGGCGCGGGCGCATCGTTATATCATTGCGCCAAGCAGATCGGTTAGTAACCGTTTGTATGACATTTAGATGCAGTAATGAGAATATAATGTGATTAAAATTAAATATACCGGTATTTCGTCGTTGGTCACGTTGTCGCAAGCGCAGCTGCTGAGTGAGATCCTGGCTTCAACCCGGGGTTAGGCAGTTTTTTTGGGTTTTTTTCATTAGGAACTTTTCAGTAGCATCCTGGAGTGTGGATTTGTGCCCAATTAATGGCAATAGGCTCGCCTCCTATGACCCCCTGTAAAATGGGACTTAAACGTAACTCGCGAAATGTAGTGTACTATTGTAGGTACCTATAGTACCTACAGTGCAGTATTATTTTTTTGCCAAGTTACACGTAATATTCGCATAGCCTTGTATTACAATGCGAGTTTAGTTTTAATTGCACTAACCAGGGCCAACATTACTGTCAACCGTTAATTGCAGCATTTGCAGCGGCCCATGATAAAAAGACGTATGTTTAGCAGTGACGTACCTATGACAATAAACGTATGTAGTTTGACTAAACACGGAGTATTATTCGCACTCATACACAAACTCATAAACAGGGCTTGAAATATCGGTAGTTTCAAGAACCTCGTCAAGTTACCTTTATACCGATAAAATATTGTATCGGTAGTCAAGTAACCTAATGATTAATACCGGTATAAACCTGATACAGGTATTTTCGCAACCGGTGCCAAGCCCTGCTCATAGGCGTCGTCCATTTAACGCCTCAAAACCAGAGCAACACCGCTTCCTCAGAATTAATTATTTTTTTTTATATATATTTGATTTGACATTAACAGCAATTAAAATAAATACGCTATTGTCTATGAACATGAAGCAACTTTCATTCTTTTCTCATGTTTTTGTTAAAAAGAGGCATAGTGATAGTAAATTAGATAAGTAACCTTTCAATACCGAATTAACCATCAGGTAGCAACATACAACACCTAACATATAAAATAAACCAGGCTTCAACATGACCACAAAACACGCGTTAACCACGACCACGGCACACCCGTGAAATCCTCAATTAGTCCCTCAGATCATAGAAACAAGAGAGATGTGCCAAGGCGCTACTAAAATTGACGCTTTGATACGGTCACATTGACCAATATATAAAATGTACACGCTGGCGATGAACCGAACACGATCGATGATATAAATACAGTGTTTTAGTTTAGTGCTAGTGTTGAGTGACGATTAACAGTGTTAGATTGAGGGTGTGTGGAATGTTTAATGCGTGGGAGATCTTTATATTCACGAGGGGCGCTTGTAATTGTGTTGAAAAATGTACTAAAAGTGGCGACAGTAGTTCCCGTACTAATTTGCTATGATGGCATAATTATCTCCTTGTTTCTATGATCTGAGATTAGTCCACAATAGCCGGCCTCTTGGTCTCAAAGAGAAACATAAACGCTGCGAACTTATTTGCATACATTACAACATTATTACAATACTGACAACATGCCCGTGCAAAATGGAGAACGTATGTTCAAAAGTAAAGCGCCTTACCATATCGTCCGTCCGTCCGTCATGCACGATTGTCGTCCAGCAAAACATCGGATTTAGCATAATCGCCCTATGTTCCCACTGCTGGGACGCAGGCCTCCTCTGTGAGAGGGAGTGGGGCGTAGTCCACCACGCGGGCCCAATGCGAGTTGGTGGACGTCACATGTCTTCGAATTTTTGGTTCTAGGACATGCTGGTTTCCTCACGATGTTTTCCTTCACCGTTGAAGCAAGTGATAATTAATTTCTTATACGCACATGACTTCGAAAAGTCAGCGGTGCGTGCCTCGGGATCGAACCCGAACCATTCGCCGTGGGAGTAACATGGCTAAACCACTAGGCTATCACTGCATATCGGATTTATTTATTGATAACTATACCAACACATATACATACCATAGCATTTTCTTACGTAGGTATACACAAAATGTGGTATGCCCGTTCGTCACGAGCCACATTAGCCACATATGGTTCACGGCGATTAAACTACGCCTGCTTCGCGGACAGTGAAAATGGTTAGGAAAATTTAGGTATCAGTGGATAAGAATCCTTGAGAAAAGACTTCCTATTGACGTCAACTTGACTCCCGAAACTTCCACGCAAATTGCGCAGAAAACCGACACATTACAAAAATAAACAGTTGACGATATTTAATAACAAAAATATAAACGACATGTAGAACGATACGCGTAGGTATATCACAAATACAGGGAACTGCGTAAATATTTTCATAAATTACATAAATAATTCCCAAGCCGGAATTAATTGATTATATAAATAGTCTAGTAGTAGAATTATATTGTTATTCAAAATTGTTTTTATTGCACGCCTCATAACGCGAACGCGTTTGGTGTACTCTATTAGGTATCATTACAAAACTTTCCTCCAATTCATTCACTTTAAACCTGTGTTACACTCTCATCAGTAAATAAATAAAATGAATCATATACCATCATGTAGAATATGAAGATATTTATTAAACTTTAATTCTGACCTAGTTTTAAGTCGATTCATTGAATAATATTCTTCAAAGTACGACAATCCAGATTCAGAATAAAACTCGGGTAGTCAAAATTAAGGAAGCTGGATAGTAAACTTACAGAATATACTCCTGAAATTACCTGAAAAATCTTGATATTATTTTTTTCAACTCCACACTAATATTATAAAGAGAAAAGATTTTTTGTTTGTTTGTATTTGTACCGGCTCCGAAACTACTGGACCGATTTTAAAATTTTTTTCACTAATAGTAAGCTACATTATCACTGAGCAACATAGACTACTTCTTATCCCGAAAAAATGTACAGTTCCTGTGAGCCACGCGGACGAAGTCGCGAGAAAAATGCTGGTATATAAATATTTTATCTATGACAAATGATTGCTGCCTTAATTAAACATCATAAACCAGTGGTAAAATGGCCAAGGAATCCGGTATTCTGCCAAAGTAATTAAGAATGCAAATAGATCCCAACTCATGAGGTCGGATGGTATAAATCTCACTATTCAACAGCGGGCGTCTAAAATTAGACAACGTTTATGATACATATTTGTAATTAATAAAGTTCTTGGAATGAAATTTACACTAATGTTGCTGGCTAAACAGACAGTAGGTACTAATATGTCGCAGTCATCTGGTTTGATTAATCATTTAATTAATCGTTAGCGTAGCGTCGTTGCGACTTTAAGACCTCTTATGTGTAAAATTGAATTTTACACATAAGAGGTCTTAAAGTCGCAACGACGGTAGATACCTATATATAAGACAAACCTTATTACCTAACCTACATTGTATTTTAGTATGATGTCATGTATTTGTGTATGATTTTAGGAGATTCCTAATAGATAAATAAATTGCTGAATAATGAGCGCTATTATTACCGGTCTTAGCATCTATGACCGGTTTTAGCCTAATCATTACGTTTTTAAATCTGTTATTTAACCTACCCATTCTCGTTATTAAATCCCTTGAGCCTGAATAATCCATTTAAACACAAGAGTGGAGAGAGGGAGTGTCCCATTTCCGGAAAATACACGTTTATGAGGATAATTATTATATTTACTGAATAATAATATTCAAATTCATATCAACTTACTGTCTATCTTAAATGTAAATATTTCATGAAATATGAGACCAATAAATTGGAGCTTAAAGAAGTTACGTTGATGATTTTAATAATTCTGATTTTTATTTTATAATTACATAGGTATACATATTCCTTACATTAGTGGTAATAAAAAAAACCGGCCAAGTGCGAGTCGTACTCGCGCACCGAGGGTTCCGTATCAGTTTTGGACGTATAAAGTGAAAAAAACCGGACCGTATAACTAAGTTTGTTTGTCAAGGAATTTTGATGATTTTGAAAAAAACTGTAATAGTTAGGAACATCGTTTTATTTTTGATGCCATATTTGGATCAATTCCTATCAACTCTAATTATTTCAGATTTTTCGCTCCGCAAGCTTCGGAGATAAGAAAAATGTCTGAAAAAATACCATCCCGGGGGGGGATGGTATTTTTTCAGACATTTTTCATCATTGTCGAAAACTGTGAGACATAAAATAAAATGAAAATATATTTTGAAATGTGCAAATCAAGCCCTTTCATATGATATGTCATTTGACCTAGTAACCCCACTTTAAAATTTCGGACCCCCACTCCGGCCTCTTTTGCAATGATAATAAAAATATTTTTTGACTTTTTTCTTTTGCAATAAAGTTGGGCAAGCATTTTTTATAACTGTTCCAAATTTCAAGTCGATAGCATTAGTAGTTGCTGAAATATGCAGGTGTGACAGACAGACAGACAGACGAAGTCGCACCATAAGGGTTCCTTTTTTACCATTTTGGTACGGAACCCTAAAAAGGTAACAAGTCATTTCGTTCCCATTTACAGCATAGCCATCATTTTAAGACTTGGTAGACTGTAATAGGCTGTCGTACTATGGCCATGTTGTTTCACCTTACAGTTACGTATCTGTAACCGTCAAATATGGCGGCTTGTACGACAATTTCATACTGACTTAACGATTACGTACTGACTTACGGATACAGATGGTTTGAAGCAACCCGCCCTAAGACATACCTACCCAATAATATATTCATGTGACGGAACACTGGCCATTTGGGAAACCATTCAGGAAGTGACTCTAATGGCTGTTATAGAGCCTGTTCGATTAAATTATCTATGGTGAATTTTTGAGTACTTTGTGACTGCAGTCATTGTAGATGTTGAAGCTTGGCCATCGTTAACCATTATTTATAACTCCTTAGGTCAGTTTAAAATCTGACTTACCTACTCTTTGCTATACACAGTGAGTCATTATCTCTTCATAGTATCGGTTGTAGCTCTACATAATTACTTAAGAACGGTAAATACCTCAGATCATAGAAACAAGGAGATATGCCATCATAGCAAATTAGTACGGGAACAACTGATGCCACTTTTAGTACATTTTTCCACACAATTACGCGCCTAATTAAGCGCTCCTTGTGAATAAAAAGATCTTCCACGCATTGAACATTCCGCACACCCTCAATCTAACACTGATAATCGTCACTCAATACTAGCACTAAACTAAAACACTGTATTTATACCATCGATCGTGTTCGGTTCGTCGCCAGCGCGTACGTTTTTAATATGAGCAATTTGCTCAAGATTAGGCATCAAGCTCGATAGCGCCTTGGCACATCTCCTTGTTTCTATGATCTGAGTTAAATACCCTTTTATAGAAGTAATCGCGGGTAAAGTGAAACAAATAAGCATCATCATTCTAGAGCCCGCATTTACAACATTTTTTTTTTGTTATTAGTAAGAAATGCAATCCCCATACTACGCCCAATTTTGTTTTTTTGTAGTTTAGAGTCCGCTTCTGTACCTACCTATTTTGTGGTATAGCGAAAATTTCTTAACAATTTTCAAGTGCAAACATAGATCTTTTCTAAAATAGAAATATCTTATTCCGGGAATAAACTATCAAGTGAAGAAAACTCGATTTGTCTGGAAAAGTATTTTTAGCGGACCTGTGAGAAAAATTATATAAAAGGTTTCCAGACAATTGAGATGAAAAGTCTGGGAGAAAATATGGCGTGATTTTGGCAAAGAGGCATAGGTTTTAAAGCACCAGGATTGAGGGTTTAATAATGATATTTTCCTATCAATATGATTTTTTTAGTGACATGATAATGAGTACCTACCTTTTAAAGTAATCTAAGGACCGATATTATACTGGCTATAAAGAAAATATTTTTTTTATACGACAATGGTGCCAAGTAGGCTACGGCTATTTTAGCTGTATAAATACAAATAGGTACAGTTAATTTATTTACAGTTAATGAATACATCATATCAACTGAAACTAGAACGAGGTAGGTATATTGATAACGCTTGAGGACACACAACTATTGCAAAACGTATTCAGCTTGAAATGACTAAAGAAAAATATCTTTATACATTGGTTTGCCTTGTTGGTCTATCCCTCAGTTTCTTAAAGCCTGGTCAAACAATTGATTGGTAAATCTGGGGCCTATTTCATGTAACCACTCTGCAAGTCTTCACTCTGCACTCTACTCTTCACTTTTCAAATATTGCAGAGTGTGGAGCGAAAGTGTTCCAAATTTCAATTTTCAGTCTGCAAAATGTGTGTACATAAAACATGATTCAGTTGAAGAGTTCGGAATTTGGAGTGCAGACTTGCTGAGTAGTTACATCAAATAGGCCCCTGGTATCAAATCTAATGTCAGCTGTTTTTATAGGGCTTGTAAACGGGCTATAAAAAATGCATCTTGCTGGGAATCTTGCTGAAAACTATACCTAGATGGGGAATATTTACGGCGATACTCATGCTGCAATTTTCGCTATGCAAGATATTGCAGAGTATATTCTAGCAAGGTAGCAACAACTGTATTACTGTAGAATTGAGTTCGTATAAGTGAAGGAATTTGTGGCTGTAGAACTTAGCTAGTGAGATATAATAGTAGACAGCGAGGCTAGTCTTGTTGCTGTAGCAGTTATTGTGATGTACCATCATTTAATTTCATTGCAATATCGCCGGGCTATAGGTACTGCAAGATTTCGGCAATGGTTCTACTGAGAACACGACATAGATCTCAACTCACGTCTATACAATAATATTGCAGCACAGAAATTGTCAAAAAACTAGCCCGTTTAACAGAACCTTTAGGTTATATTATAGCGCAACATATTTTAACATAGTATAAATATTATAGCTGCATGTATGGCGGCCTATAGACCAAAACCTTGAATAATATCAAAAAGAAAACGAAAAGAACCAGGCAAGATTATTCCATCTCCTTTTTAATTTTATGAGAAGACCACCAGCTGACATCCCATTTTAACAAGAGATTGGCACAAACTATAAGTTCAGTGGCTATTATGCAGCAGAATCACTAATGAATGCCGGCGAAACTGGAGCAAGGCGAATAATTCAGCACTAAATTGCAGCGCCATCTTGGATCTACGTATAAAATATAGATAGTACAGTGTTCACGCGAAAGATTACTTTAAATCTTCAAATTATTGATACTGCGGCCTGAGATTGAATTTCTCTGGTAAAGGATGTGAATTCGACAGATATCTTTTTTTATCGTGTGGAAATCTTAATGGTTTTTTTTTGTTATTAAATAGGTACCTTACCTAGGCTTGCGTTTGACCGCCATCTCACCGGATGTTAAGCGATGATGCGGTCTACGATGGAGCACGCTTGCCTAGAAGAAACCGATTCATTCCCGACTTGAAGATACCCAGATTGCAGTAATTATCGAGGAACACCCACTCCGGCAGTGTATTCCATTGTTTTGCGGTAAATAGATACTTTCTACCCGGTAAAGGTGAAGGATAGACTCTTACCGACATAAAATTATAGGTACATAACTTGGTGTTCCTTTGGCTGTCTACTGTCGGGAATATAGGATTCGCTCACGCATTCACAACCACAAATTGCACAGATACCATAAATGGATGAGTTCATGCATGTGACATATTTTGTGACCTAGAAAGAGGTTCTATTGCCGCCTTGTGTAATGTTTGTAAAATTAGGTTTCAGAAATAATAAGACAAACACATTATTTTAACCGAATTCAAATTAGTTTTGGCATTTATTATGGTGAAATAATTAAGTAGCTACAACAAAACAACTTCTATCGCCATTCACGTTTCCACAAACTACAAAACAGGTAATTTTATATGTTTTGTAGTTTGCGCATTTATTGTATTTTATTTAGGCATGACAGAATTTTTAGGATAGTTTATTTCCCTGACTATTTTCCTCATAACAAGTTCTTAGTAAGCTACAGGAAAAAAACAAGTGCTTGTAATCAGCTGATTGCTGTCAAACGAACTGTGTGTGTCAGCATAAACAATAGATCTTAAAGCAATGAACCTTAATCGAGCAGATATTAATGTAGATACTAATTCAATTTGCGTATTAATCACGGGACGCGAGACACTCATACAATATGTTTTTTTTTAATATAGGTAGATAGTACAGGGTGAATTTTTCAACTGGGTGTGGATGGCTTTAATCTAAAACTTCATCATTAGGAAGTTAATATTTTGACAGTTTTCCGTTCACTCTATTATGACCTGTATATCTCAGCTTTTACGAGCTGGAATTGTGTGAATCGATAATATTATGTCTTGTAAGCCCCTCGATCGATGAGAATCTTGTCTCATATCGGCACAAACTACATTATTATACAGGGTGCAAGGATAAACGTGGGCCGTATTAAAGGAGTGTGTTCAATATTCGATAGTAGTTCGATTAACTACGGGACCAACCTTGAAATCGCGAAAAAAAACAACATTTCCATACAAAAACTTCCACATAACATTTGTCAAAATAATATAGAACAGCTGATTTTTTCGTAATTTCAAGGTTGGTTGATATCGGAACTGACTGCCTTGAATACGCCGACGGCCGAGCGCACATTAATTTAAATATCCCCACTCATGGGCCACGTCATATGAAATAGCCCATTTTAATAATTTTGTATGTGATCTCAATCTTCGCAAACGCATTAGCAAAGGTAGGTAGCACTGCCAAAAATATCATGAGGAAAAATCTTCTTACTTCATAATTTGTTTACGGTTGGAGTCACGTACCTACATGTTTCGGGATTGCCCGAAATCGAGGTCAAAAGGTCAATATTCTAATTGCGACCTCTTCGCCTTGTTTTATCAGCTCACGATTACGGCTGTATTTGATTCCACCAGTAGTCTCAAATCTAAAATATACAATGCTGAGCAAAATTGTAAACAATAGTGCCTATCTATACTTACTGCAAGTGAGTATCACATAATTGTACGTCTTATCGGTTGTAAGGACTATTTTTTATATCATAATGAATATCTTACTAAGTTTATGCCTAACTACCTATGTAATAATTATGAGGAGAGGCGAGTTACATCCTACAATACCTACCTCTCATTCGAAAACTCGGACGGATAGCGGCCCTATGCCTATAAGTTCAACCGAAAAGAGATTTCACAAAAACACAAAAAGCTTTTTACAAACTATCTTTAAAAATAAATCCAAAGCTTATACTGAAACCACTGCAAAACAGAAAGCAAGCTTAAACTTTAATGATGTACACAGCAGCGCCAACACCTAAACTCTGTTTACCCAAAGAAAAAGAAACGCAAGCGAACACAATCGCTCAAAAGAAGCGAGTGTACCCGACAATAACAACAGTAGTACGACAAAGATACAAAAAGCGGTTCAATCCAGCTCAAACTGGTACTGTTTTGAGTTTAAAACGAGGTCTGCGGCCGCAAACAGACTCCTTTTACGTACATTCGTATGTCTAATGCGACGGATATGGTGGCTCTTGTTAAAATTTTATACGTGACGTAATCCTTAGGGAGTTTCAGATGAAAATGAGTAGCTGCGAACCGCTGGAAGTGCTAGATAAGACGGCACTGGTCTTTGTTGTAGCGATGCTATGTTTTAATGGGGAATATGTATTGTTAGATTGTGACATTAATGTTCATTGTAATGTGACTCCTGTATAGAATTTTGTTTTCAATTCACAAATAATTAATATCTAGTAGTTTAATAGCTGTGTGTAAACTTTTACTACCGATAATCAAATATGTATTGTAGAATTTGTAGATTAAACATACAAATGACTCATGAGATTATCAAAACGGAGTTTCAATACATACCAGAGCTTGTGCACAACATACATTCACAACCAAATAAAAAAAGGAAAAAAAAAAACTACCTTTAGGTACACGAATACCGGATTGCTGGGATTTCCCCGAAAACCAGGAAAACCCATCAACGACTAACTCGAATTCCCCGAAAAATGCTTCAAAAATGCACCTCCTAAAATTGTATTCTAGTCTCCCACTTTGTGAACGTGAAGAAACAGTGAAATAAAAGCAGTCCAGACAGGATACGGTACGTAAACGTAACGTAAACGAGTGTCGGTAAAGTGCTTATAATTTTAGAACAGAAAGGGTTTGTCGGAATGTTATGGACATCATAATGTTAGTATAAGCACAGCACTTTGATATTTAGAACAAGGACTAGTTATGAAAATGGAGCAAGGGGTTATGTCGTACGGAAAAAGATATCCTACGTCATATCATAATCATCAGTAAAAGCATCGGTGTTCTGGCAGCTCAGCATCGGATTATTTGGTGATCAAAATATTATTCGCGATAGTACAGTATATATGTATTTAATTAATAGGTAGGTACTTATTAATTATTAAAATCTTCAATACATGTAATAAAACACTAAGTTCTAATTTAATACTTCAGAAATATGTATTCATATTTGAAACTACATAATTTATTATGATAACGATTATTATTATTGATATGATTTCGATTATAATTATTCAGTTATTATAATTCATTATTGCAGTCTTGAATCGTATTTTCATCAACACAAGACATAAAAGAGGCTAACATCCATCAGTAAAGTTGATATTAATTAGGTTTAGTTGATGCTAATCCTGCAAAAAACTCATTTCCTTAAAAAAGGTTATTCGATTCATTCCTAAAAGGTAGAATACAATGAGTAAATATATCCAAACAGCATACAACAATGACGAGTAAACGAATCTATTTTTTTATATTTTTTGTTACGCTGATTTGTGAATTACAGATGTAGAAAACATCAGAATGAATCATACTTAACGATCGTGACGTCAAGTATCGTTCGTCGTCGTTCAACAGTTCATTTCAGTATATTGGTCTCATTCCTTTTTATCAGCAAGAATCATCTGCCTTACTTCTTCCCGTCGACCTCAAAATAGGAAACATTATATTATGCTTGATTTGGTTTCCATTCAAGATGCAGTGAACATCAGAATGTCACCACTGTATCCTTTACTTCGTAAAACATAACTTGATCTCTGCGACAGATGTCAAATACGAAAAAATAATGTAAAAATGCATTAAAAATGTACGGATTTGACATCTGTCGCAGAGATCAACTATATTTTGCAATTTCTGTTGGTCGAATTTGCCGTCGATTTTTAAATATAAAAAGAAAACAAAATCGCATCTGCGACTATCTTGTCTGTACAAAGCTTAATAATCGCGTATGTAAGCAGAATATGATTCAGCAACGTCTGTTAGTGTTACCGTCTGCGAATCGCCAAGGTTCCATGCGTGACCGTGAGTTTTATGTTGGCCCATTCAAGTGCCCACTGAGACTGAAATGCGATTATTAAGACTAAAGGTGTGTGATGCTTTTGCTATTACAGGATGGAAATATCGAAAAGACCTTGATGGGAAAGTACTAAATATTAAAGTTAGCGAAATGTTACTCAAAGGAAACATTCCTTTATTTTTAAAAGGCCTCTTCGACCTTTTCTGCCTACGTACGATGTAATTTATGATTACAATGTCGTAGTGTAAGTGTTTTAATGTTTATTTTTTTCAATAGGCAGTTGATTATCAGTTTTGTTGGTGAGACTGTTTGGTAGGTACCTGCTGCACCTGTACCTTAAGCAGCTGTAAGCTTGGACCTTAAAAGTTAAAACATCCAAAAATGCAGTCGTATCTCTATAAATCTCTTTTTCAAAAATGGTACCTACAACATCATTTGAGCAACTTCTTCCTAAGGTTTGGTCATACCCTCAGATCATAGAAACAAGGAGATGTGCCAAGGCGCTATCGAACTTGATCCCTGATCTTGAGCAAATTGCTCATATTAAAAACGTACGCGCTGGCGACGAACCGAACACGATCGATGGTATAAATACAGTGTTTTAGTTTAGTGCTAGTGTTGAGTGACGATTAACAGTGTTGGATTGAGGGTGTGCGGAATGTTGAATGCGTGGGAGATCTTTTTATTCACAAAGAGCGCTTAATTATGCGCGTAATTGTGTCGAAAAATCTACTAAGAGTGGCATCAGTTGTTCTCGTACTAATTTGCTATGATGGCATATCTCCTTGTTTCTATGATCTGAGGTCATACCCGTCATACTCACTTCATTGTAATCGCGTAGATTAATCAATCAACTATACAGGGTATAAGGCCGCGTGATATCACCGCGAACCACCGAACTGACAATTTGTTTGCGAACGTTCGAGGGAGGATCTCACCGTGACATTCTCCCTCGAACGGAATAGACAGGCTGGTATCTTTATGACTTACCAACAGAACTATAGTGTTGTAACAACGCATTAAACAATTTGCTCAACAACATCATTGTCATGTTTGCTGACTCGTGATCTCCATATGATTTACTTTGTTATAAACAACTAGCTGCTGCCCGTAACTTCGTCTGCGGAAAATGGATGAAAAGTAGCCTATGTGTTTTTCGAGGTACCAGGAACCTATACCTACCAGGCTACTTTGTCAAATTTCATCCAAATCCGTCCAGCCATTTCAGCGTGAAGAAGTAACAAACATACACACACACACACACAAACTTTCGCATTTATAATATTAGTGGGAAGTGGGATAGTTTCACAGACTCGGTCGTTTAGGACTAAGTTTGTTCTATTTTGGTCATTGCACTGTATAATGTACACGCTTGTCTTAATTTGAATTGTAAAGACAAATGACCAGCAAGTGCTAACATCCGGTTGAAGTGGCTTGATTATTTCAGCAGATGGCGATCATTTAATTTCATTGCAATATTGGCCACACTGCAAGATTGCGGCAATTGTTTCACTGAGTTGCACGATATAGTTCTCAACTCACGGCTATACAATTGCAGCACCTGTTATACAACAGAGATCGTATATTAAAAAACTGAACGGATAATAAATAACGTCGATGGTTATCGTCAACGAAAAATTTAAAGCGTCTTCATACAATTCCATACATTTTGCTTTCCTATAGTACACGACGTACCTACCTATCGCGACGATAAAATTGTGCCGTACCGTGCTACGGTAAATTACAAAAGCGCTCTATGGATATAAACCGAAATAAAAGCAATAAAATCAAAATTCATTCTTTTAATTTACGTATTATTGTTTCATTTTGATTGGACAATGTAAACAAAAAGCTGAGTGTAAAAATCCGGTTTGTCATATCGAGTCAGCAAAAAATCCGTAATTGGTGAGCTATGGCTGTAATTGAGATATTTCAGTAACAATAGCCTTCAATTGATGTCGGGGATCGAGTTTTGTATTGCAAATCTGCTTTTTCAACAAATATTACGTCTGCTGGAAACATATTTGCAAATTGACAATTAATTGCGTCTGTACGAAGCAAAATTGCGTAGCGGATTAAAGTCGAGTTGATTGGCAAGATTGGCTAAGAAATATGGTAGTTTTGACACCAAACATGGTAGTATTGGTCACAAAATGGTAGTATTGGTCTCAAAAAATGAGTTTTGATTGTGAAAAATAGTAGTTCTCTAAAGTCACAGGTTTTGAAACACCCCAGTGTAAGAGGCATCATTAATAATTGCGTAGTCGTAATGTTCAATTTATGTAAGCAAGTTAAATGTTATCTTAATAAGTTTACAGACGAATTATTACTCTTTTTGCAGAAAATGATCTAATCTCAAACGATTTATCTATGTACGTGACACTGGTACATGTATGTATATTATATGTATTATACACAAACATTACACATCGCAATTGGATTTTTGTGAATAACTGTTATGATGTATATACAGTTTTCAGTAAGTAAATTTTCGACTAAATCGCTTTAACAAACGAAATAATTCAAATAAATTGTGACTCACACCAGTTAGTTTGTACCTATTTAATCAAAGTACTCGTAAAACAAAAACACTACAATCACTGCAGGTTATCATTAAAAAACACTAGGTACTTAATAAATATGAAGCTACACATCAAATCAAATATACGGGGTGTCCTGTAAATAACACGACATAGGTACTCTGGGGGGTGGTAGTTTAGTTCAAAACTAGGGTTCTAAATTATCAATTTTTTTTTTTTATAGGTAATTAATTATTTATCGAGATCTTTTCTTGTATTTCTATATCTCAAGATAATTATCATTACATCTACAGGATAAAATTAAAACCAGTGCGGATATTTTAGGAGGTGAAAGTACTCATGAATATGATCAACTTTTATTATGGGACCGACACTGAAATATGAAAAAAAATTCGCCTGTTCCATACATTTTGATCGTGTTGTAGTGCATTTTTGTAGGGAACAGCAGATTTTTTTTTTCATATTTCAGTGTCGGTCCCATAATGAAAGTTGATCATATTCATGAGTACTTTCACCTCCTAAAATATCCGCACTGGTTTTAATTTTACCCTGTATATTATATTACTTCGTCTATCAAAAATGTTCAGCATTATGGTTGGAGTCGGAGATTGTATCATAAACTAGGTAATACCCCGTATTAGTTTATGATACAATCTCCGACTCCAACCATAATGCTGAACATTTTTGATAGATGAAGTAATATAATATAGATGTACCTAATGATAATTATCTTGAGATAGAGAAATACAAGAAAAGGCATGGATAATTATCTCGATAAATAATTAATATACCAATAAAAAAAAACTTGATAATTTAGAACGCTAGTTTTGGATACAACTTGTAAACCATGAGATTTTGCGAAACATACAACATTAGCTATTTTGGTAAATCTTGACCTAAACTATTATACCTCAGAGTATATCGTACAATCTACAAAACACCCTGTATACTAAAATCAATTTACTACATTATTGTTCTGCCTACATTTATTACGGCTCTTATATGTTGTACTGTCATTGATTCGAAGCTCCAAGATTGATATCTTGGCTAACAACCAAATGTATAAATAATGTAATTCAGATCCCGTTCACAACTTACAATATAATTATATTATGTTAATGGATGTCAAATATTTATAGATTGTTCTGGAAGAATATTGTAAGGGAAGTAAATATTACACTCTGGTATTATTAATGCGAGAGTGTGTCTGCTACAGATCAAGCTATAAATTTCCAGTATAAGCTGATCTCGCATTGTATAGGATTTCCTTACAGTGAGAGGTCAGTGTAAACTGGGAACGTATAGCTTGATGTGTAGCCGTGTGTACATCTCTACAGCCAACTTATCAACACAATTTAAATGAAATGTGGGAGAAAGCTAAAGCAAGAATATATGGGAACGGAGCCTAGAATAGCTAGAATAGCATAACTTGTATAAAATCAAAGACAAACAATAAGCTAAGTATCAGTAAATTTGTCGCAGAGTGCCTCCCTCCTCTGTCCTCTCAGCCTCGGCTAGCTATCGGAGGGAGCCTCCACAGACACAAATCTTGATATTTTAAATAAAACACTGCAGGATGGTTGGAGAGGTATATTACGAGACGTAGGTTGTATATTTGCACTTTATAACGTTACACAGAGGTATAAAAATAACTGTTACAAAAGAGACTATTTGCTTATAGCTTTGCACACTCGATAAATAAATAGTAGATAATAAATAATAACAGTACAGCGGTTCAGCGGTCACAAGTGATGTCGTTGGAGACCAGACCAAGAATGACGAAACAATGCAAAAAAATATGAGATGTTCTAATTTTGAAATTTAAAGTTAAAATCTAAACCGAATTTAGAAGAATGGGATGAATGAAGTGGCCAGCAATGGAAGATTGCCAGCACTAAATGATGAAAGAAGGATGACTCCGTCACAATACCCCGCTCCCCCGGCGTAAAAAAAATCCTTAAAGATTTTTTTTACAAAAAGTTAAAGTAAAATAAACAAGAAATAATTAAAATTAAGAAAATGCCAAGTGAGTGATTAATTTAGTCGGTGCTAATGGTTTTTTTTTTAAAAATGCGTATATACAATAGACCTAATTCCCTACTCACACAACCTTTCATAAGTAGCATGCATTCTTCACCTCTCATAGTCTTTATTTCATTATTCGAAAAAAAAAGACACCAGGCATAGAGGGACCCTAAAATATTATAGTACAGGGCCACTCGTGGAATTGATCTACAATAGTGTAGGCTTATTTAGAATCAGTCACCACCCGCTGACATAGGTGATGAAGAAGATGACTAGCTTAAGGCTTATTTTAAGAGTCGCTAACCCGCTCTACTAAGAATTGCCCACATAGGCTAGACGTACCTAGTTAAGTACAATGTGTATAGACACATAAATAAGTATGCCATATAGGCTAAGCGTACCTAATCAAAGTACGACGTGTTTTAACACGTATAAGAATAATAATATCCTATCCTTTAGGGGAGAGAATAAGAATGCATGGATATGCATTTAAAATAGTTTTGTGACCTAGGCTTATTTTAAGAGTTGACGCCGCTCTTTTCGGTAAGAGAAGTTATGGTAAGTGAATAATATAAACTTGGTTAGAGAAAAAGGGCTTATTTTGAGAGTTTCTAACCGCTCTTAAACTGTAAATTAGTGGGAAAATTATAAGAAAGTAATAATAGCAAGATAGCTAGAAATAAGTAATGTTTCCGAAAGAGTATTAATGTTAAATGAGTAGGTAATAGTAGTAGTAGGTATCAAATAATAGGATTAGGTATCAAATTAAATAAGTTTAAATAAATGAGTCAAAAAATTGTTTTAAGGGACAGAGGGAAAATAGTTCTGGTTGTCAGTAAGTAGGTACCGTATTTCATAATAAATTATAGAGGTAAGTATAAATAATTCCGGGTAAGGTATTGTGACAAAACCCATGACTTACTAATGAAATAAGAAGAAAGTATGGTATGGATATAAATATTAAATGTAATTAATATTTTAATAAATTTATTATAGTGTATGTTTAGTCTTCAACCACCTAGTACGGGTGCGTCTCGGTTGACGGTTTCGGGAACTTCGAGGAATACACCCAGTAGGTCGGTGGTCTGCCTGCGCGTATACCTAAGGATATTCTCCTTAGGCACGCTGTAAGTTAGTAACCAATCTCCTTCTGAAGTGACCACGAATGGTTTTAAAAATACTCCAGAATTCGAAAGGTTTGTGATTCGGCCGTAAGCCGATTGGTGGTGTAGTGTAATATGGTAGGTAGATATTTGTAAAAGTGTTTTGTAAGTGTTAATGTATTATGGTATGCATACTTTTTATATATAATAGATAATATTAAATAAATTTAAGAAAAAAAAATAGTAAATTAAAAATTAAAAAACCCGACTGCCAAAAAACAACAAAAAAGTTCAAAACAAGAGCACTTTTCAAGCAGTCTGATGCAGTTGGTGGCAATTATTTGTGTTAAATCTTAGATTTTATGCCACCAACATCATCATCATCAGACTCATCAGACTGCTTGAAAAGTGCTCTTGTTTTGAACTTTTTTGTTGTTTTTTGGCAGTCGGGTTTTTTTAATTTTTAATTTACTATTTTTATTTTTCACTTTTTAGTTTTTTATGTATGTTTTCGTAATCTTCTTTTTTGTTTGTATATCGTTAATACTTGAAATAAAAACTTAAATCAATAAGTAAGAATAAGCGAGAATGTTTGCTTTGTTAAACAACTTTAAATCGTTATAAATATCCTAAACTATTATTTAAAATGAAAAATGATATAAGGAACCTAAAGATGATTTTAAAATACCTATTCAACGACACCCCACTTGACATAGTTCATCAATTATTATTTTTTTCATTTTGACAATATGGCGTCTGGTTGTCGCTGTGGTGAATTTTGATTACTGTTATGTCTTTAGTGACACTTGCAAGGTTAAGACGAATCGATTGACGTAAGAATTATCAAAATCGGCCTACGCATTTGGTCTCTAGAACGCCACATAGAAACAAACATACATACATACATACATACATACATACATACATACATACATACATACATACATACATACATACATACATACATACATAGACTGATAAACACATTACCCTCCTTTGCGTCTCGCAGTCGGGTAAAAAAGGTGAGTGACGTGATGACTTACTTGTGACAGGCAGTGACAGGAACGAAGGCTGGACCGCTGAACGTTGTTTATAGCAACACAATACAATATTATTACAATATAAATATAAAATAATAATTTATTGAAGTACAGTGATATAATAAAATAATTATGAGGTGGGCCAAAGTGTTAAACGGTAGCGAAAAATTGCTTTTTAGAATTTTGAAATAACTATAAAAACAAAATATGTATAAAAAAATATTTCACACTTTCACACGTAAGTAGATGGTATTGGTGGTGGTATCCTGTAGAATGATGTCCTTTCTTGGGAGTAGGTGGCTCGGAGTCCAGGCTATGGTCCAGGTACAATCTTTGTTTATAAATTAACAATCTGCGTTTATAGATCCGGTGTGATGGTGAGTTCTTGAACACGATTGGGCGCCAGCGTCGCAGAGTGCCTCCCTCCTCTGTCCTCTCAGCCTCGGCTAGCTATCGGAGGGAGCCTCCACAGACACAAATCTTGATATTTTAAATAAAACACTGCAGGATGGTTGGAGAGGTATATTACGAGACGTAGGTTGTATATTTGCACTTTATAACGTTACACAGAGGTATAAAAATAACTGTTACAAAAGAGACTATTTGCTTATAGCTTTGCACACTCGATAAATAAGTAGTAGATAATAAATAATAACAGTACAGCGGTTCAGCGGTCACAAGTGATGTCGTTGGAGACCAGACCAAGAATGACGAAACAATGCAAAAAAATAAGAGATGTTCTAATTTTGAAATTTAAAGTTAAAATCTAAACCGAATTTAGAAGAATGGGATGAATGAAGTGGCCAGCAATGGAAGATTGCCAGCACTAAATGATGAAAGAAGGATGACTCCGTCACAAATTCATCTTCCATGCAATAGGGACAGAAGAAGTTTTGACTGTCAGGAAAAAATTGAGAAGGGGAGAAGTGAGGCCAAAGACTACTAGCTTGTGATTCTGGCAGAAGAAGAGAAGTTTGAATAAATTGACAGAGAAAAATTGTTTATCTTTAACTCGAACGTGATGCGAACAGTGAGTACCTCTCCTTCAATTATTCCCTCATTTTAACAGTCACATTGTATAGCAATTACTAGCGTTAATGAGAAACAAACATAAATACTCAAACCTGAAAAAAAATGACCTAATGTTGACCGCTTGGCACGCTTGGTCCATATTATGCAACAGGAAAAGTTTACATATTCAAGGCGAATTTAATCTTTATTATATTATTAAACTGTAAAAAGCCGTGTCTGGACATTGAAGATATTCGAGAAAAACAGTTGGGATAGGGTACTAGGACGTAACCATGCCCAATTTATTTATTTTGTTTAGTTTTTGTGTTTGCCTGTTTGTGTACGCATCACGCAAAAAGTACCAAACAGATTTTGATGTTGTTTTCACAGTTTGTAGCTAAGATTCCAAATAAAAATCGAAGCCTCATTTCATCTAATTCCGGTGGGATGAACCAGAGATACAGCTTGACCTCTTCGTAGTAAGGTAAGGACGACTGGTAGAAAATGTACATTTGTGTGCTCAAAGTATTAAATAAATAGTACTAGCACCCTGCAATACGAACGGTCCACACGCAAAAGCATGTTTACATATAAAATATGTACCGCGCATATTCTCTGTGATTTGCCTGCTCAAACCGATTATTCCTATTACAGCTGCTCACTCAATCAAAAACGTAAGTGGTACACTTACACGATGACAAAACAGCAACCGATAATATGGACCAGTTTGCACAGGTATTACCGGTTGCCACGCCACGTGTTGGTGACGTATCGTGTGCGAGTAAACGTGGCCACACGACTTGTAAGACGTGAGACAATCTTGTGTAGGGAATTAGCACTAAAATTATTTTTGTACCGACCGCTTCACTTATACTTTTTCTTAATATGTATTATGTAAGAGTATTCCCAGGTTTTTTTGCTCCTGAGTATTTTCAAACAAAAACATTAACATTATTTTCTTTTGTGAATAAATTTGCCCCCTATAATTATATGACCATTCTTCCGATTGAAGCAAATTGTTAAAGTAGATTTTTCCTAAATTCTCAACTAGGTACCACAGACTGATTATCTTACACAATAGGTACTATATCTCTATTCTCATAATTTTAGCAAGTAGAATGTAATTTTGTTAATAACTCAACCACAGGCTTCGCTTATTTTGAGGCCAAAGAATACAACACATTGTCTGATTTTTTACTATTTTTTAACGAATGCGACTGATTTTTTATATTTGTTACGTGGAATCTTCGCCGAATATGAACCGAATTTAATTATTATTTTTCGTTTGGTAGTAAAAATAAAACTTTTTTTTTTATCTCTAAAGTTCCCGCGGCCTTGCCTCGGTAGTAGAGTAGTAAAAACGTTGTCCCCTTTTCATAAACCAACCTTAACCATACAACTAAATTATAGCAAGTGCATAGACTAATATGCAATGAGCAAGTGAATGCATTAATGAGTGCAGTCGTTTGCATACCGGCTTGTAATTCATTATGCATTCAACGTCCCCATAAGACTGCATATTTTTCGTACCCACAAAGGAATGCTTTGCTGGAGAATGAGACTCCGATGGAAATTAGAGCATTCGGGAAGAGTCCTTAAATATATTGTGAGCGGAATTTATACTATTTATAAAATGTCTTTTTCTATACACATCTGGTGATTCTGGCACTGACCCTACCTAAAAAATAGGGTTTTCGTACAAAAATAAATATCTCATTAGTTTTTTTTTACTGTCTTTAAGAAAAAGAAGAAATTGTGATTCACCCCAATTGTTTGCCCTTACGAAAAGGTTACTTACAGTATTTATTATACGCAATAGTTCTGATTAAATTATTATATTTTTAAATTACTATTGCGACTTTCTTAATTTTCACAAATAATCCTAAAATCCAATCGTAATTTTTTGCCGTCATGGTCACCTGAACATTAAGTGCCAATAATGACCAGTATCATGTTCTACTTAGGGCCGACTACATGTAATTAGATGTTAACGCGTCTTAGAAACAGATAAACACACCGCAAATACTCGCTAATTATATTCTTGTATGCTCGAGTTAAATTTTTGGAAAACAAAATGGCGTAGCCCTCGTCGGCCTTTGTTTCAGATTCGCACCGCTTGGGGCCATAGTCACCGCACATACATAAATGAACAGAATACTGACAGAAGTTTGCTTATTTGTTGAAATTTTGAAACATTCCTTTGTTGCTTTGTTTCATTTGGATCAAAAACCTCGCTTGATAAATAAGATATATTGCAAAAAGGGTGTAGGTACCTATATCCGAAATAACAAAAACACATACTGGCATAAACAACGAACGCATGCCACGGCGCTATCGATGTTTATTATGGTCTGATAGCATATTGCGTCACCTTTCACAAAGCTTCGGAACTTCAGGCAACTCCGGTCTTAGAACGGATTTTAGAACATCACGATACATCATGCATCCGCGCATGTAAGCCGAAGACGAAAACACGATGCAATCACGACGCAATTTAATCGCGATGTGTCTGGCTGGCCAGACCATAAGGGCGCTTGTAGACGTCCGGTTTTTTTCACCGGACAACGGACCGATTTTTTACCATTGTATGGTTTATAATGAATGAAATGAGGGGCTCGTGGCTAAATGACGGCCGCGCTGATCGATCGATCTGCGAGGTTAAGCTGCGCTTGTCGCGGTCAGTCCTTGGATGGGTGACCGTTCTTTACACATCGAGACCCCTCCGTGCCTCGGAGAGCACGTTAAGCAGTCGGTCCCGGTTGTCATAGGAATATCTTTGACAATCGTTACGGGTAGTCAGAAGCCCTAAAAGTCTGACAGCTGGTCTAACATTCGAATACCGGTATTACCCATTAATTGGGTTGTGGAGGTTAGACGGCAGTCGCTCCACGTAAAATATTGATATTCAGTCAAAACTAGTTAGACTGGATGCCGACCCCAATATAATTTGGGAAAAGGCTAAGCAGATGATGATGGTTTATAATTAATACGTAAATTATTCGCCGGACCAATGTCCGATGCGTGTACACATATTCATTATAAACCATACACCACCGCGAATCCGTTAAAATTTCGGCCCGATGTCCGGTGAAAAAAACCGGACGTCTACAAGCGCCCTAAGGAAAAAGAAAAGAACAAGACGGTGAGATATTTTTTGTGCATCGTTTTGTTTTTAGAATTCCTACAATTTTTTTTTATTTTTTTTTATTCTATGATAGGCTTGCGCTTGACCGCCATCTCGCCTGATGTTAAGCGATGATGCGGTCTACGATGGAGCACGCTTGCCTAAAAGAAACCGATTCACTCGTGACTTGAAGATACCCAGATTGTAACTGTTGGGAAACACCCACTCGGGCAGCGCATTCCACTGCTTGGCGGTTTTCACAATGAAAGTTGAATCAAAGCGCTTCGTTCGGGTTCTTGGTATATCTACCATGAACCGATGGCGTTTTGTTGTGCTTCTGGCCGTCCGATAGAAGAAAGGGCAGGAGGGAATTAGATCATGCAGATCTGAAGCACACTCTCCGAAATGTATCCAAAATATATATATATTTGAAAAAAACACATAAGCTAAAGTTGATCATGAATAGATTGTTTGATAAATTAATTGATTCCTTAATTAATTGTCCGCCTAGTCCTTTCCATTAGGAACGATTAATTTTCACTATATTTGTCACCAATAAACCGAACCCAAACTATTGAGTTTGGCTTCGGTGTCCAGTCTAACCATCTGGTTAGACTGGACACCGAAGCCAAACTCAAGGGATAAAAAATATTGATATTTAGTCGCCATCTGGCGACTAAATATCAATATTTTTTATCCCTAAAATATTTAGAGGGTAACTAATCACCAGATAAGCTAAAGGTGTCTTTTAGTTACAATAATGTTGTCATTAACACTATTGTTAGGTGGTGAAATGCAATTTTTGCCATTGAATAGTTTAGTAATCAAATTAGCTTAATGAACAGATAATGATAGGTTGGTGAAATAGCCCCTTAGAATATTTTGGTACTTATTGATTCAAAGAATGTGTAATAAGAAAATTTACTTGTAAGTAGGTAAATACTAAACTAGGCAACGACAACTAAGTACTTAATTTAGTTTATTAAACACCTATCACAAGTATTTTTCTTTCGACCTGAGCCTTCAATAGCATAGTAACCCAAATAGTATAAAATAAAGTCGCCTTCCGTGTCTGTCTGTTTGTCCGCACATTTCTTCTAAACTACACAATGGGTTTTAATGAGGTTTTTACCATTACCTTCTTAGAGAATTTATGCCGGAAGGTTATACGTTAATATTTAACGTAGATACAGCGCAGAAATCTCGATGATATTCTACATTATATTAGGTCTTTACCTATGAAATTGCCGTTCTGCAGTACTGGCCATTTCAAATCAAAATAATTTTTGTTTGGCTAAGAATTCTAATTTCAAATTAATTTTATTTTAAAAACATGGTTTTTTTTAACCGACTTCAAAAAAGGAAGTTCTGTATTCGTCCCGTATGTATGTATGTATGTATGTATGTATGTATGTAAGTATGTATGTATGTATGTATGTAAGTATGTATGTATGTATGTATGTAAGTTTGTATGTGCGCGATTTTCTCAAAAACTACTGATTCGATTTGGATGGGGGTTTCACTAACGTAATCTACATACTTTCAGGAAGGTTTTAGTATATAATACATTATGTAATCATTCCTATGTACAAAGTTATATGCATAAATGTACACACTCCCTAGAAGATTTACTGTTGAACGAATTCGTGAAAGTAATCTAACACGGGATAAAGAACTAAAAAGGGAAAAATAAAAACTTTTTTAACAAAAAATAACCGACTTCAAAAATCCACTACAAAGAAAATAATAATTTTGGTTTCGGAAGTCGGTGGCAAAAAAAAAGCAAACAAAAACCAAAGCCACCGACTTCCGAAACCAAAATTATTATTTTCTTTGTAGTGGATTTTTGAAGTCGGTTATTTTTTGTTAAAAAAGTATTTTTTCCAAAAGTAGTCATTTGTTTATTGATTAGTGTTACATTTTCATCGCATTTCAATCTTTTTCGTCATCATGGATACGTTAAAAATTCGAGTAATTATGGAATACGAGTACCGTCGTGGCAGCAACGCGCACAAGCGGCACGCAACATCAACGACGTTTACGGAGCTAACACTACAAACCAACGCACCACCTGTTATTGGTTTGCTCGCTTCCGTTCTGGAAATTTCGACCTGAAAAATGAACCTCGCGGTCGTCCGAAGACTTTGGTTGACAATGACGAATTAAAGGTGATTGTGGAAGCTGATGATACACAATCTACGGCTGAATTAGCAGCAGCTTTCGACGTTAGCGTCAAAACAATATTGGTCCATTTGCGTCAAATTGGCAAGGTAAAAAAGCTTGACAAATGGGTGCCCCACGAACTCAATGATCGCCAGCGCGAAGTACGCGTCGAGACGTGCCTTGCACTGCTCAACAGACACACAAATGAAGGAATTTTGAACCACATTGTTACCTGCGAAGAGAAATGGATTCTGTTTGATAACCGCAAGCGCTCAGCTAGTTGGTTGGATCCTGCTTCAGCACCTAAACAATGCCCTAAACGAAAACTTACCCCTAGAAAAGTGATGGTCACTGTTTGGTGGTCTAGCGCCGGTGTGATTCATCACAGCTTCTTACCAAACGGGGTGAGCATTACTACAGATGTGTACTGTGAAGAACTGAACACAATGATGAAGAAGCTGGCACATCTCCAACCAGCATTGGTCAATCGCTCGTCTCCACTGCTCCTGCACGACAACGCGCGACCTGATACTGCACAGCAGACGGTCTCCAAGTTGCAAGAACTGGGGTTGGAAGCTCTCCGTCATCCGCCCTACTCACCAGACCTTGCGCCTACAGACTACTACTTTTTCCAGAATTTGGATAACTTCTTGGCGGGAAAAAAATTCAATACCCGAGAGGCAGTACAAAATGCCTTTGAAGCTTTTGTTGCCTCCCGTCCAGCTGATTTCCTTAAGAAGGGCATCAATAAACTGCCACTGCATTGGCAAAGATGCATTGATTGCATGGGTGATTACTTCGATTAATACAAATAAAAAATACATGAAAAAAATTAGTTTAAATTTTTTCATACAAAACGGCAATTTCATAGGTAAAGACCTATTATATATACATGTGGTCTCATCAGTACCTATAGCACCCCGGGGCAGGTTGCTAGTTCTTAATAATTAATAGTAGGTAATAGCTTGGGAAGCATAACACCTGCTAAGGGTAATTTTCTTTTCTTTTCATACGTTTTGTTCATACTTTTATGTACCTACCTACGTACTGATGATACTCAAAGCGGGCTTAAAGTCCCTAGATGATCATGCTCGTGAGGCACGTCATGCAGCATGACCGTCTATAGAGCGTATTAATCCCGGCAGGATATGGTTTGAAATGGTATAAATAAAATGTAGAATCGCAGTTCATATTTTGTCTACATCTGAAAGGAAGAGAATGATTATAATTTATTGCATATATGCAGTGTTTCTTAACCTGTGGTCCGCGAGTATGGGGGTCCGCAGTCTCATCTCTAGACCATTTAACAATAACCTTATTGAAACAATTTTACATACGAAAAATTCCAAAGAGTGATCAACTAAGATTAGTTTGTACTTAATTCACAACCATAAACGCCATTACAAGCCATTGTGTAAAAGCCATAACACGTTGGTATCAATTTTGCCACACTTTCGCTGAACCAATAGATACTTACTGCATTATAAAATACTTCAAGAAATTGGATCTATGGCGAATAATGGTGGCACTTTCTCTATTATAAGTGTCATTGTCTTTTGCAGACGCATCAAGAAGCAGCGAAGCGGCATTTCACGGTTCGAGAAAAAACATAACTACTTATACAGAGTGAGCTCTTGTACACAGATTGAAGATGGATCACTATTGGCCGTTTTCAATTTAGTAAAACATTCATTTTGCTTACTACAGACAGAATTCTGACTTTAATTCTACATAGGTTACTAGACTGATCTCGCGCTAGCTCGCGACTCTATACGCTTGAACTTCAATAAATTGACCATTTCAAAGTCAAGATCAAGCTGTATCTCTGGTCCATCCCACCGGAATCAGATGAAATGTGGCTTAGATTTTAAGTTAGACCTCAAGCTGCTAAACTTTGAAAATCACATCAAAATCCGTTTAGTGCTTTTTGCGTGATGCGCGCTCTAACAAATAGACAAAATTTTAAAAAAATGTTTGGTCATGGTTACGTCCTAGTATCCTATCCCGATTCCCGACTGTTTTAACTGGAATATCTTCAATATACAGACACAGCTTTTTTACAGTTTAACAGAGTAGGTATGCTTACTCGTAGATATTAAAATTCTTCATCTAGTAGGAAAAAGAGCCGATGGATAGATTAGATTCTGATGTTCTCTTACATGTCGCCATAGTGATCCCTATTCAAAAACTCACCCTATATACTTACTTGTATAAGTACATTGAAATCTAAAACCTTCTCGGTAAGTTGTACAGTTGTTATTTTGACTGCAGTGTTATTCGAAACTGACTCACAACTGAGGAGTGATTTTTCAAAAGGCCTTATTTCCACCAGAGCCAAATTTTCAGTAGAGCCAAATATCTGTGAGATATGCAAAGGTTGTACTATAACTTTTGAAAGTAGTCAAAATAAGTGTGCATTAGTTGTTCTGAACATATGGCATTTAAAAAAAATAGTTTTATATACTTGTATTGTTTTTATCTTAAATTAAATTTTGGAAATATGACCTTTTGTTTGCTACAACAGGAAATAAGGCCTTTTGTATAAAGTGAATAGGAAATATGCCTTGTTTATGAAATATGTTTTCATCCATTTCACGACGTACAGACAATAAACGCAATATCGTTTTTATTAATTTAATAGAACCCGAACCCGAAACACGTTCATTAAAATTGGCGTTTGTAGCGCGAAAATAATTGCCAATGACAGTGACAGCTAAATGTCAAACAACTTTTTTTTTCTGTGTATGATCGACGTGCAGCCTCAGTGTTACCATGCATTAAATTTTCAAACAGAACGCTTCAAATTCACCAAAAAAATAGGTTGTTTTCTTTGACCAATTTTAGCTAAATAGGAAATATGCCGTTTTGTATGAAATTTCTTAACACGGTTAAAAAACAAGCAGGAAATACGGCGTTTTGTTAATTTTCACACTGCCTGTCTACCTACGGGTGGAAATGTGCCAGTTTGTTTGACATTCTACTTTTGATGCGCCTTTTACTATAGGAAATAAGGCGTTCTGAACTAAGCAAATGCCAGTTCCAGTTGCGATTTTGACTAGACTTCACGATTCCGTCGAAATCTACATCAAAGTAAAAAATGGAAATAAGGCCTTTTGAAAAATCACTCCTCAACTACCTAATATAACGGGTAAATGTACAAAATAACTTATTTTCCTGATTCATTACATAATAGCATTTAAAAATAATTATGACCATAATATTAGCGCACACCCATGTATCTCTTGCCACGCCTGCTTTAGTAATACATACAAATAGTATTTTATTTTAATGTGTGCATGAACTCGCTCATGATAGTCATAAAAACTGAGCGGCCACGACTCACAGAGGGTACTAAGCTAAACTAGGGGATACTGTACAAGTAAAGTTAAACACAAATTTCACTTAGTTTTATAATATTTTATATGACAATGACAAAAAGGCAATATTCTACAAGCTACTGAACAATTCCTAAAACAAGTGTCTCGATCGACACTCCAGCAGAGAATGGGCTGCGCCCCATTTCTGGCCCGGGTGATGTCAATATCGTAAATCCTTGAGTGTTGAGTGAGATTGTTTAAACATTTAAAACCAAATCCTAACAAAGTGACTTATTTTTAACCATAGTTCTTTTTAAAAATATTAGAACATATTATTACAAATATTAATATAATTAAGAACAAAACCTAACAATCTGATATGCATGACAGTTTCCGTCGAAAAGCGACAGGTTAACGGGTTTAGTCATGTGCGTGCGGGAGGAAACTGACAATGGTGTCGATTCTGTTGTTTACGAACTAAACTAATTTAGTCTTATTATGTCTCTTTCTAATAAAAAACATGAGAGAGGGATAGCAGATATTTAATCCCGTCAAATTAGTCCACTTTAATAGTTAATTGTCAATTTAGTCGTAATCGCAAAAGGTCTTTGACAGTTCTAAATATTTTCTGTCTTTTTTCAATGATATTTGTAAGAAAGAGATATAGTGTGATTAAAATTAGTTTAGTGCGATGTTCAACAGAATCAGCACCAATAGCTAGGTAATCTTATTTAAGGGATCCTCTAACATCGAAATTAGAGATATTGAATAGGTACCCTAGAGATGCACTAAGGAAGAATATGTTGAAATTCCATCCCTAAAGACAATAACGACATTGAGTTGTATTCCGACTTTCAAACGGACGGAGTCATGTTTTAAGAAGCTACCTATTAGTTGCTTATAAAATTAAATTCCAACAATTAATTTATTCCTGTCCAAAACCCATTTTTCTCTATAGTTGTCACCAACAATAACAGACAATAATAGATAACAGGGTAACTGCAAGACAAAGGCTAATGGAATGCTCGCTAAAACATTCATTATGCACAACTACATATCTGAGACAAACAAAAATATATTATTTGCCTCTGCCAAAGTTATGACTGACGTAAGTTGGAGCCATTGAACTCAAAAACTGTTGTGACTGGACACTGTTCACGAAGAAGACAATGTAAAGAAGGTTCATTTAAAAAAATAAAATTGGTAAACATTTCCAATAAATTACGGCACTTTCCACGCGAATTCACATGTGTGATTACCAGGAACTGTGCATTTTTTCGAGATAAAAAATAATTTTCAGAATCTGATCAGTAGTTCCGGAGATTACGCTCCACATAATACACAAACTCACAAAATGATCACTGTCTCTTTATAATATTCGTATAGATTAGTAAAGATTTAATCCCAGTCTAATTGTGGATCCCACATAATTGTTATGAGTGCGGTCTCTAGAGTCTCTACGCTTGAAAAATACTCATAAATAAGTAGGTACCTACTTACCTATATGTAGGGGAAATCTAATAATTATAAGTGCTTATATTACCTACCTTACCTTTCTTGTTGGTCGTACGCGCGGCTGATAAGCGCGGTGTCCTTGACTCGATCCTCGAATGGTGGATCCATTAGGAAATTGTTTGCCTGAACTCTAGATTTGTGCCTGATTAGTAGCAATAGGCTCGCCCCCTGTTACATGAAACTAAAATATAGATAACTGGTGAAAAATGGGTGTGCACACACGTCTGGCTAACCTCTCGGGTAATATAGGCGTAATGTTATGTGAAGAATGAAGAATACCGCAGTCTTCGCACTGAATGTGAGTCACGACGGGAAAGATCGGCTTGAAGTTACTTTAGCGCTGTTCCCTGAACTTGGTGTCTCCATTTTTTACTTACCAGTCATTAAAAGTCTCGAGCCAGTGCGATGCAGTTGCAATATTTATGTTTTGCCAATAATTTTAAGGCACAGTACGAAGTGAATCTTCGGCACATATCTATTATGTGCCACAAATTAGCGAAGTTTACATAATTAAGGTATGTTTGCAATAAATAAAACCAAATGTAGCGTTACAGCCAACAGAATTTTGGCAGTCATCGTTGTGAAACTTTAAAATTGCTAAGAAATAATAATATATTTTATGGTATTTGGTTGTTTTTTCTATAAAATTCCGAATGGACAGTAATCGATTTAATTGAGGAAATCAATTGTGAACATGTTTCCAGCACCATACAGTATAAATTCAGGATTATAATATTTAAATTTTTTTCATAAAAATACAGTACAGTACAGCTACAGAGTCAAAAAAATATAAAGTAGCATATAAACTAGTCTGATGTAGGTAAAACCTGTATCACCAGGCTTACTCTTTACTTTACTTTACAGCAAGACAACTATCTTACTCAGAACACGGGACGGGGTGGTAATTGTTATGCCGACCTTAACGAATATTTTACCCTTCATTAAAATTACTTTTGATTAGCAAATAAGCTAGCAATCTTCGCGTAAAAATATGCGCTTAAAGACGAACCAAATTCCGCTAACACAAACGCATTATCTTTTCTAAATCTTTTAATCACAAGGAAAAAGGAACCCATTATGTCTTTATCGACTTTTCCCATCCGTAGCTGGAAAGCGGATGAAGGAATCCACTTTCCTTGCTTCCACGTAAAAAGCGGATAAGGATTAGCATGCCTCTGTGTGAATAAAATTCTGAACGATATCGACGAGAAATCCATGTCTTGTACGCATATAGGTATTGTATACCTACAACTACATAGGTAGTCAAAAAGTTATGTACCTACCACGATTTTAAAAATGAATAAATAATTATATACTTAGTAATTTTAGAATGTTGTCGACCGTCGTTTCTACTTCTTTATTTATTTATAGTATCAGAAACAGAATAGCTTAGTAGCTTGTATTTATTTGTTTAACATTAACCCCCTACTTATAAACGTCTCTAAATTTAAACCACTGATTCACTTTAACAACTAACTATCCTTGTCATTTGTATGACAATTAATAGAGATGACAATTGACATAAGAGCTGTTTAATTTAATCATCGTTTATAAGAAAGGGGGTAAGTAAATTACCTACATGTTACAGGCATTGAAATGAAATCCAGATTTACATCCAACTTAAAATATAGACTTTTCCCCGCGACCCTGTCCGCGTGGACTACCTACTTACAATAAAATGACCACTCCGCCCCGGCCCCCGCGCTACGCTGCGGGGTGCGTGGCAACGGAATAAAAATCCCGCGCGTGAATGCGTTTTCAGTGTGTTGCACCATGCGTGATTACTATACAAATACAGGTAGGTACTTGCAAACAACGGAACATCACGTATCCCCGCGCTACGCTGCGTGATGCGGAGCAGTGTGCGAATCGCCTAAATGACCTTAGTATAGGGTCGCTACGAAGAGGCTAAGCTGTATCTCTCTTCACCCCACAAGTATCAGATGAAATGTAGCTTAGATTTTAAGATAGACTCCAAGCTACTAAACTGTGAAAACTACACCAAAACCTGTTCAGTACTTTTTGCGTGATGCGCGCAGAAACAAACAAAGAAACAAATAAAACAAAAAAAAAACCGGCCAAGTGCGCGTCATACTCGCGCACCGAGGGTTCCGTATCATTTTTGGACGTATAAAGTGAAAGCTTCTTCTAGGTAGTCATAAGAAAATCAATGTGAGAAAGTCTTTAACCGATTTAATTCCCGCAAACATCACAATGTTAGACTACCATTTTGGGGTAATTTTGACCTTAGGCCTACTACGGCTTTCAGCAGTTCGCTATCTGATTTCATTTTTCAAAAATGATTCTTTCTTTTCATTTAACATTATTTAAAATAATGGTCCTGTGCGAGCAAGCCCTCTTAACGGTTCCGATGAAAAAATCCACACAATATAATGGCGTACCTCCTTTCATAATCCCACATTGTTTTAACCGACTCAACGAATAACATAATTAATTAGTAAAGACATCTTTATCTTTCTCAACTGCTCCACAGCAAACAGAAAACATTTTTTGTTAAATATTTGTGCACATTTTAATAACACGTGTTGGTACATTCCCCTACCATCGAGACAGTTTGCTTACCGCGAGCCTGCGTTATCACTTATCAGCGATCTGACTTGACGAGATAACCCTGAAAGTGCCGCTCGCTGGATAAAACGCTACGCAATACTGATGTATCTCGTTTGCATCTGATTATGAAATTAAAGGAGCCCTTTAATTGGTGCTGTGAAGGCAATATCAGTGTACTATGAATTTATGAATATAATTGTTTCGTTGTAACCTTTCCTTTTGGCTTTGTCGAAGTCGGGTAAAAAAAGAATAGTGCCATTCTTTTGTATGGCCCCGTCTCTCCCTCACACACACCGGAATAGAGATGGCAATAACATCTTATAATACGGCCCCTGTTTCGTTTTCATACTGCTGCCGTTAAACTAAAGAATATTTATCGTTTGTAGGAAATTACACTTTTCATTTTGCTTGAAAATATTATTGTAATGTCAGTATTCGGCCCCGCCCCTATATAACGGGTTGAACATAATACGGTAGTGGACTACTATTAAAAAAGTACAAATAAATTATTTTATTTGTACTTTTTTAATAGTAGTAGTATTATATTCTTTTTCCAAAGAAGGAATAGGAATAACAAAAAAGTAAAAAAAATAATAATAATTTATCACAAAATGGAAAACATAGACGCTTTTAAAGTTTTTGAAGGGAGTATCGCTCCGTCTTTGTCGCGCGAAGCGGACATAGGTGGTGTTACGTCACTTATCATGCATGCCGTCCGTGTCTAGCAAATCATTTTAAAACGCTTATAACTTTGCCAATTTTGTAGATGTTTCATCGGTTTTTTTGGTGTTAATTATTTTTTTTCAAATAGTTTACAGATTCACAATAAAAAAAATATATTCAACATCCCTGTTAATAGAGTGCGAGAACATTAACATGATAACTACACAGGGTTAGAGTTGTCAATAAAAATTTAATGTGTTCATTATTGTTCGTGTAATTTAGTAACAATAATTTTATTAATTATTATCAGTGCTATAAACAAAGAATCCTACTAATATTATAAATGCGCAAGTTTGTGCGTGTGTGTGTATGTTTGTTACTTCTTCACGCTGAAACGGCTGGACAGATTTGGATGAAATTTGGCATACAGATAGATTATAGTCTGGAATAACACATAGATTTTTATCCCGGAAAACGCGGGCGAAGCCGCGGGCGGAAGCTAGTAATAATATAAAATTAGTATCATCTTTGCCCGGCAAACCATTCGATTCCGGCTTCAAGGTTTAGCAAACCTAGGCTTCCACCCTGGCTAAATTGTTGTCACATGTCTTCGAGTAGGTATTTGGTTCTAGGACATGTCGGTTTCCTCGCAATGTTTTCCTTCACCGTTTTAAAGGTCATCACGGACGTCCGGAAAAATTAAGAAGGTGAATGAGGTATTTTACGTCAAATTGAACGATTGCGGCTGGAATCGTTCAATTTATGAACGATATCGTTCAATTTGTGAACGATGTCATTCAATTTGTGAACGATATCATTCATTCGTTGTCTGAATCCAGCCGGCCTAGCATGACCACGATAGAAACGGGTTTTGTCTACATAGAAATAGACAAAGTGACAGATTGTAGAAAGATTCATTCATAAAACGTAGAAATGTTTCTACAATCTGTCACTTTGTCTATTTCTATGTAGACAAAACCCGTTTCTATCGTGGTCATGCTAGGCCGGCAGTAAGCCATTACCGACGTCTGTGATGAGCCTAAAGCCGGGTCTCCTGCGACGTGTTTTCATGTTCAATTGAACATCGAACATGTTTTCCGTCACGTGGTCGAGTGATTTTGCTAAACAAAACGCGTAGGCCACGCCACTTTTTGTTCATTAAACATGATCGATGTTCAATGAACACGCGCAGGAGACCCGCCTTATGAGTTGTGATGGAACTAATTGCACAAGAAAAGTGCGTCCCTAGGTGATTTCTAATCCACGACCCAATCGTAAGTCGGGTTAAGTTACCACAATTTATGCTGTCGTGAAAAAAAAAAGATACGGGTGCCGATTCTGTTGTTTACGTACTAAACTAATTTAGTCTTTATGTCTATTTCTAATAAAAAAAACATGAGAATGGGATAGTAGATATTGAATCCTGTAAAAATAGTCCACTTGAATAGTATGAATGTCAATTTAGTCGTAATCACAAAAGGTCACGACTATTTTTCCGTAAATGACAAGGGCGTAGACTAATTTGACAGTTTTAAATATTTTCTGTACTTTTTCAATGATATTTGTAAGAAAGAGATATAGTGTGATTAAAATTAGTTTAGTGCGATGTTCAACAGAACCAGCAGCACCACTGACGTATATTTTAATGTAGCAACGATTTTATCGATACCATACATTGTGTAATGCGAGTAGAACATTGCGGTAATCATAGATTAACCGATAGCGCTGATAACGTGTGATCAAATCTTTACTGACGCCACGTTTACAGACTACGTGATACTCAAATGAATCGTACCTATGTGTTAATAACCAAGTTGACGTCACAATGTTAAATCATAGACGTAATCAGGAGATTCCAACTTTTATTTTATTTTAACGTGTTACCTTTTTTCACGTGGGTAGTGTTTCAGTAAGTGCTAGGTGATAGAAAATCAGTCAGCAGTCTTTTGGACTAAAACGTCACAGTGGCTGTCCTCAGTAGGTATATATTTACGAATAAAAAGAGGCTCCAGAAGTCCAAGAACTTTGGTAGAAAAGACGAGAAGGAGGATACTCGTCCGATGCCTCGCTTTGGGCACGTCTTGGGGGTAACAAAAGTCTGTTTCACCTGCTGGGGACTTTAACGTTTCTTTGTTTTAGGGCGGTCGCTAATAGCAAAGTCGAGGCAGCGTCGCAGCGTAGTCGAGTTGGAGTCGAAGCGTGGGCGAGTATAGGGGTGAGCCAAAAGTCGGCGCCGCGACTCCACATGACCCGCGCCTAGACTTCAGTTCTGCTTATCTATACTATACCGACACGGCGCGTGATATCACCGCACCGTGACAACTTGTTAGCCAATTGCCAATTTGTTTGCGAACGATCGAGAGCGCCCTCGGCTCGACTATACCTCGACTTTCGTTTCTGTTGGCTTAGGCTTCCTTGGTCTATGTCGATCGCATAAGAAAAGAGTCTTTAAAATCATTTTTAGGTTGGACCGTCCTTCCTATTATAGCCTATCAACTGAGTTCATTAAATTGGTATAAAATTATTCATAACGTTACTTTCTAATCAGTTGTAACTGGTATGGTATCTATCTAATGCGTAATTAATGGAATTTAAACGATATTCATTAAACTTTATTTGTATCAACATTTAATTACAAGAATCATTAATTTTACTCAGTTATTCGATAAGATAACCGTTCCATACCTAAAAGTTAATTAAATGTAAATAAAAACTGTATTGTGGTTACTGTATCGAGGTCGTATCTGCAAATAATTTCATTTTCTGTAATTAGTTCATTTGCTCACTCGTTCGTAATTCATTCGATTGTTCACTGCCCGTTAATAATTTCGTTCATCAGTTTATTTACGACTGAATATGTTTCCTCGCTCATTTGCTCAACATGAATTCAACAACCAATATTCAAAATATGACCACTTTAATGAAATAAAGAAAAACTAGGTAGGTAGGTAAGGCAGCAAAAACCATAAAAATAACGGGGTAGGTAGGTATTATATTTACAACAATAGAATAATATTGAATTTTAACAAATCTTTTAAATTCAAAATTATTCTATAGTATAACAAGATTTACAATAAAAGTTTTACAACTAGAACTACAGTTAAATTACAAAGCAAAAAATCGCAAATATAAATTTAGTTGGACACATTTCAATAATAACCACAAAGAAACATTATCAGACGAGATAGATAAACAAATCAAAACGAATAATAAGTAGGTATGGATTTATTCACAACAAAAATATTACTCGACTATTTTCTATTGGCAGAATCGATAGATATTTTATAAAGCCCGAATAGTACATTTACATGCAATCGAGTCATTCGTGAGAGCGATACGATTCGCAATATGATTCGTGAACCGAACTGTATTTGAAATGAAAATGAATAAAAAGCGGTTTAAAAATAGAACGTGAACGTTATTTTTCTTTATGATTCTGTTGAACTTTTGTTTTATGTGAAAAACCTACTTGATTTTTTGAATGAAGTTAATTTGGCTGTATTTGTTTTGTTTTACGCTGAATTCGACTGAATGCGTAGGTATCAAATTGTTAAAAAATAATAATGCTAATAGTGCTTATCTTTGTGTTTAAATGGGGTGAAATATAATTATCTAGTAAATTCTAGTTTAATTTCATTCTTCCTCACGATTCCTTATCTAATTTGTTCGAAACCAGGTTTTATTAATTTCTATCGATCCGTCTTACACATTCGTTCATTCATTCTCACATTGAATATGGCACGCACACACTTTCCCATTCGGCTATTTTGACAGTTAGATTATAACAATTGTCGCGTGTCGTGGCACATTAATTAGGTTTTCCTAGATAAATATCGTTGTCACGATGAATCCGCATGGTTTGGTAATTAGGCGACATACTTCACATGATTTGAACAAAAGTAAAAAGAATTTGCTATAATCTCTCGAACAAGATTATGTACCTATAATTATAGAAATTGTGTAAAAGGCAGCCCCGGATCTAGGGAGGGGGCTAGCCGAGGCCCATGCCCCGGGCGGCAAATTCAAGCTTGGTAGATGAATACACTGAGTAGTGTATTCGTCTACCAAGCTAATAATCGCAAAGAGCAGCGGTAGACCGGTCGTTGTGGCATTCTTTGGGGGAGGCCTATGTCCATCAGCATCAGTGGGCGTGTTATGGCTGAAATGATGATGATAAAAGTAAAAATATTGTCGGGCGGGGGCGGCATTTTTCAGTTTTTGCCCCGCCTCGAAATAATTCAAGATCCGGGGCTGGTAAAAGGGTCAAGCGCTTTTACCAGCCCCGGATCTTGAATTATTTATACAATTAATTAATGACGTTCAATTAATGCGTACTTTTATAAGATGATTTGGCAGTTGCCATATTCCCACGCCTATATCGTTAGTAAATGAGCTGTCAGTAATATGCATTTTTTTTGTACCGGTATCATTTCATTACCAACACGTGAAAATTTCAACTTTACGTCATGTGATGGAGGTAGGTATAACGCACAGACCCATAGGATAGATGGACAAGTCGGAAATCATGTTATTTTCAAAGACCTATCCAACGATATCCCACATGAAGGCGTGCGCGAAAATTTTATTGGATATTGGATGAAATTGTAAGGGTTCCGTTTTTGCCATTTGGCTACGGAAATGTCTAGTCACATGCATGCTAGATAGATCTTAAGCATTTTAAAAAGCGAACTATTTAGAAAAGTCCTGAAAATTCTAGACTTAACGGTCTGTTTATTACGACGACGACATTTAATAACAACGAAATAAAGCATTACTCTATTCTATGAATTATTATATCTAGGTACTTAATATTCATACAAATTATTAAAACTAATTGCTTGAACTGTGAATAGTTTGAATTATTTTACCGTATATTTAACGACTTATATTTTCGGAGTTGGGTAAAGGCCGCGGTTGTTTCTGGTTATAAATCATAGCATTAACAAAATAATAACAATAGTTGCCGAGTTTCCTACAAACTTGCCTTTACCTAATGGTTCAGTTGGTAAAATATACAAAAACATGCCTGGCTTTAAATTTAGAAGGTACCTACTGGATTTGTTTGAGTTCGGAGAGACTTCTAAAGATACCACAGTGTGACTCAACTTGAGTCAACACCAGCAGCCTAATTGCGTAACTCAATATCTTTCGCCATGGCTTTCATTTTGACAGTTCAAAACATCCATTGCGGCGTTGATTTAGTTACAGGAGCACGGATTAACAATCATACGACGTAATGAATGTCAAAAACAATGCCATGGTGATAGCAATTGAGTTACGCAGTGCAGTTATGCAATTCGGGTGCAGATCGTACAGCCGACCCGGGCGAATCTCAACAGATTGACACGTGAATAGGTAACGCTATTGCATATTTTGGAACCCTTAGGCCGAGATAAATAGACGTTACTTAGCACGTACTTTGGCTAAGCCGTATCGTTGTCACTGTCGCGCAACTTGCAAGCAAGACAGAGACGGGAACATAGCTTAGCCAAAGTACGTGCTAAGTAACGTCTATTTATCTCGGCCTTAGAGTGCTAGTCGTACTTGCACTTGTCTGTTTTTTTTTTTTGTATTAATCAGAATCTCCCTATTTCCCCTCTTTTTTATCATGCCATTCATTCGTGATTATTTTATAGATTTTTAGTTTTTACCTATTAAGTATACCTACCTCGTTTGGCTCAATAGGTACAGTCACGAGCATAAATATATTACCATGGACAATTCTTCAACACTATCTTATTTGATGATTCATTAATTAATTTTATAAATTAATGAATGAATCAGTTCGGTTATAATACCTGATTTAATTATTAATTCAGATTTTTTTTATTAATGAATTTATCACGGAATCAGATATTATTGCCGAACTGTCCATGGTAATATATTTATGCTCGTGACTGTACATCATGACAATCCGGATACGCAGTCCAGACATCTATTTATCTAAATGTGTCTATCTCAAAGGTACAGTTATTTACGGACACCGGACAGACATATGTCGCAGTAGATATATGAAGATTAATTAATTGAGAGTAGGAAGCGCTTTAGTATCTTATTACAGATGCTATAAAAAGCTGATCTGAGGTCAAATGTTAGTCGCTCTGTGTCAATATTTTTACAAATATAATGGGATCGGAGTATTACGAACATAGTAAATACCTACCTAATACCGGTATATCATTAGTAGTTGCTGCGGAGTTTGTTGCGCCGTTTCTTCTTCGCAGCTAAAACGGAAGCGGTGAAGGGCGTTCGTTTTTGGGGGCTGTGTTATGTATATTTTGACGTTCAAAAACTGCTAATTGACTTAAGCCCAGTTTGAATAAATGACTTTTGAATTTGAATTTTATCGCCCATCCATTTGACAGGACTTGAGAAATGTCAAAATTTGTAACATATCTAAATGACTGTGTGTCAAAGTCCTGGACGGCATGTATTTCAGTTGGGGACATAAAATCCCCCGCTACGACTCGCACGATTGACTTGCGATAACCATCGCGTGGTGTTTCAGACCGAACCATGGCTCACTTACTGGAGTGTCCTGAGTGACCTTACACCTGCACCTTAAATGACCTCAGGAACGCCAGTGGTGCTACGATTAATGTGACGCAAAAAATATGAGCTGTACCATCGGCACCGGCACGAAAAAGATGAAGTATGATTCTGTTCTCTGACACTACATAATTCTTTGTTGAACTTCAATGAACTCCTGGAAATAATCTATTCTCATCTCTAATAAATACTCCGTCATTATTTTAATTAAAATTCTTCGTTAGTCTAAAACGTAAGCTTGCCAAATTCACTTTTTTCGTTCACTCCTCCTTCAGCCACAGAATACATAGAAAATTAAATTTTTTGAAAATAAAGTATGTAGTCAGAACACTCAATCTATCGGGCAGATGCCCGTCAATCACCATGCCCACGGTAAATAATAGGAGGTGACCTGTACTGTCCAAGCCACTGATCAAAGAGAACTGTTTTATAGTGCTTACAACAAAAATCTAGTTATTTGGCCTAATTCCAAAAATAAATTGAAAAGTCGTGTTTCCTATTACTATGACGTGATTAAAAACCCGTGGACAAAAAAGTGATCTTATAGGGGTTCCGTTTTTCCTTTTGAGATACGGAACCCTAAAAAGGGGTTATACTAACAGATAGAACTAACAGATAGGGTTGCCGACCCTACTATATAATATAGTCAGTGGCGTGCCTACAGGGCAAGCCAGCAAAAACACAATCATGAAAAATTACGCGAAATACCCTCTGTATTTCGCGTAATTTTTCATGATTGTGTTTTTTATTGTACGCTACTCACTTATATTCATGAAAAATTAAGAGATATACCCTCGGGCTTGCCCTGTAGGCACGCCATTGAATATAGTATCCTACAGGTAGGTAAACTAGAATCTCATGGCAAAAAAATATAATTAAATGATGTTGTTAATAGTAGGTATTGTAAAAACAAGTTGTGCAAAATTCTGAAAAATTGCTATTATTTATTTATTATTAATTGATAGTACAAGCTAAAACGCTTTCATCCCCAGTGCTGGTTGCAATAAATTTTAATCTCTACTTTTGCCATCAGATTCTGGTCGGCCTATATCCTACTATAATATTATAAATGTGAAAGTTTGTGAGGATGGATGTATGGATGGAAGTTTGTTACTCTTTCACGCCAAAACTACTGAACGGATTTTGATGAAATTTTACAGTAGTAATATAGCTTATACATAGGCTACTTTTTATCCCAAAAACGCGGGCGAAGCCGCGGGCGGAAGCTAGTCTACTATATTATTACGAGTCCAACTAATAGATTAAAAAAAAAAAATGTAGGTACCTAAACGAGACTACAATATTTTAGTTAGATAAATAAATTAAGCAACATTACAAATATTTGTTTTAAAATATGTGTAAAAAAATATATTCCTATAAAAGATGTAATATTAATTTAAAACATACTACCTATAGGTTTTTATTTACTTCATTTGCTAAAAAAAAGTTGGCAACCCGATTAGACAACAATATTTTTAAACAACTTTCCATCCATTATTTCTAGTTAGCATTCTATTTTGTTGCACCTACCATGTTTTGTCTCTGCATCACCCTAAGGTAGACTGGCAGAAAATGCTTAAGGCATTAAGTCCGCCGTTGTGCAGCATTTTTTTTTACTTGTGCATAAAGAATTAAATAAATAAATAAAATAAAAGGGAGGATCCTCCCACCAGACCGGGTGGTATTGTCTGGCGGGCCACTGCTCCGACAGTTGATGTCGGGTATCTGTATATATGCTAATCGCTCCGAAGACTCTTCTTCGTGATGTAGGATTCATGACGTCAGATGTATTGTAGTCACATCCACAACTGTTACACTGCTGGCTGTCTAGCTACAGTACTAAGACATAAAAAAAATCATAGTTTTCCGTAATAACATTGTAAATCCTAATAAAACAGGTCCTATATAAAAATAGGTATCAAATATTACTAGAGATCAACCCAAGAAAATTACAAAATGTACGTGCCATCGACACGAAAGAAAAAGATATGATTTTCGCAAAAAAAACTTTTTCTAGTTCCAATCCGAAGCTTCCACTAAACTTAGATGAAATACAACAAAAGCTATCAAACTGAACAATACTTAAAATCCAAATGGCACGAACTTGAAAACAAGTGAAATAAAAGAAAAAACCGGCCAAGTGCGAGTCCTACCCGCGCACCGAGGGTTCCGTATCATTTTTGGACGTATAAAGTGAAAAAAACCGGACCGCATGTTTGTTTGTGAAGGAATTTTGATGATTTTGAAAAACCTGTACTAGTTAGGAACATCGTTTTATTTTTGGTGCAATATATGGGTCAATTCCTATCAGCTCTAATTATTTCAGATTTTTCGCCCCGCAAACTTCGGAGATAAGGGGAGGGGGGGGGGGGATTGTATTTTTTCAGACATTTTTCATCATATGTCGAAAACTGTGAGACCTAAAATAAAATAAAAATATATTTTGAAATGTGCAGATCAAGCCCTTTCATATGATATGCCACTTGACCTAGTAACCCCATTTTGAAATTTCGGACCCCCACTCCGGCCCCTTTTGCATTGAAAATAAAAATATTTTTTGACTTTTTTCATTTGCAATAAATTTGTGCAAGCATTTTTTATAACTGTTCCAAATTTCAAGTTGACAGCATTAGTAGTTGCTGAAATAAGCAGGTGTGACAGACAGACAGACAGACGAAGTCGCACCATAAGGGTTCCTTTTTTACCATTTTGGTACGGAACCCTAAAAAGGCTAAAATATAAGAGTCATTCGTATCCAGGAACAATTTAATATCAGACACAATCGATCTTCTGTTCTGAAGTTTTTTAATTATCACTAGTGCAACGTTTGATATAGCATTTTCTTGTTCATTAACATAAACTTCGTTATTAAGATAGGAAAACAATTTGTCAGAATCAAAATCATGATTTATGTGTTAAACATAGGTAGGTACCTACTCGTAGGTATTTACATGAGTGACAATCTTAAATTTTGCCATAAAGACATACAAAATATGTAGGACTGGACCTACCTACTGTAGAAAATCCATAAAATTTTATTCTTCATACAATCGTAGGTAATATGACGATTGAAAATTCGCCCCTTCATAATTTATTATAAAGTGTTTCCTTATATGTCAGACTGCAAATCAGCAATATTATCGTCTTATTGGGAACACCGATCACACAATTCTTCGAAACGTCTTCGCCCCAAAAAAATACACTTCGCAGAAATTAAGGAAACACCGCTGTCACGCGAACCATTAATTGATTACACTCCATTTATCACCATCTGTTCATTAACACCAAAGAATCAGCACAAAACAATACAGGAATATGTCCCAACAATACCTCAGCGGCAACAGGATTACAGGACCCAGCCAGAATCTGGAGCGGATAAATTAGACTATATTAGATTAGATAAATGTGACTATCAGACGATATACGCTGACGGGAACGTTACAGCATCCTGAAAGAATCTAGGTCGCACGTAGACCCCGCAATTATTGTCTTTGGTTATTCTTATAAGAATAGGATCATAGGTGCTTTGTAAGGAGAGAAAAGCAATATATTTTGTTGCTCTTTGTTACAAGCAAATAGCATTATAACGAGAAAAAGATCGAGAAGAACTCCTTGCGGAGTGGGATTCCAACGGATAGAAGCTTCGTTTTGAGGCACAAATGCATCAAGTACCCACTGAGTGTATGCGAGAAATGTACGAATGAAATAGACTGGAATATATAATGTTACTGTAAAAGCCCGAATAGTGGTAAATCCTAGGTTTTACCGGTAAATTATCCGGATTTACCAACATGAGTTGATGAATGTTACTTTCATGAGCAACGCAAAAATCATATTAAAACTGGCTTCTGAGTTACACGAGTTACATATAAATGCATTGTAAGAACGTTTAACAATCCATTGTTACGTATTTCCATCAATTTACTTTTACGACTTGACACATAACGATAAAATGTACGCTTATATTATGTGTAGATAAGGACAAAAACGTTTATAAATAGGTAGGTACACACTTCTAGATATGACTTAGAAAACGCGTAAGGTGAGTATTTAAAAGAAATTACTTATAAAAAAAACATGTAGAATAGGGTTGAGTTTTGAGCAAAATTCATAGATAGTAATGTACACACATCAAAAGTGTCTAGGGATCAAGCATTTTTATGCGGATTTCTTGAGATTGAGATGTGGCTTTGTAATAAATTTATGATTTTATAAATTTATATGGATCCTTTTTGGTGCATTTCATAATTTGAATCAGGAACTCTCAATCAAATTCGAGTAAAAGATGAAAATAAGCTGTCAATATTTTCCCTATAAAAACATACAACGCATTGAAGACATTATTAGTGCTACTGTTTCCCTACTACTGATTAAAACCAACGTTATTATGGAGCGGCGACGTCATTTAAGCAGGGAAGAAATGCTCAGAGCCGTGGGAATGATAGAAGCTGGTTCCCGGCAACGTACTGTAGCTTTAGCTCTGAATACAAGTCAGAGTGTTATCAGTCGACTTTGGACACGTTACCGAAGCACTGGTACCGTGGCTGAGCGCCATGGAGGACGGTATCGCTGCACCACACGGAGACAAGACCGATACATTCAAATCTTAACTCGAAGAGCTCCAACAATAACCGCCATGATGTTAGCCGTGAGGCTTCATCACTCTTCAGGGAACTTAATTAGCGACCAAACAGTCAGAAACCGCTTGCATGAAGTGAACCTTCATTCCCGAAGACCGCTACGGGTACCACCTATAGCAATGCACAATCGTAGGATTCGATATCAATGGGCTCTTGAACACAGAAATTGGGCAGAAGAACAATGGCGTTTCGTGTGCTTTTCTGATGAGTCTCGTTTTGGTATGAGACCGGATACAAGACGTATACGACACTGGAGAACCCCTGGACGCCAACAGCGATTAAAATCCTGCCAGGAAGTCCATCCTTATAGTGGTGGAACCATCATGGTATGGGCGGGTATTTGGATCGGCGGAAGAACTGAGTTGATTTGGATCAGAGGCAACCTCAACGCTCAAATTTATGCTGAGACGATTGTATCAGACGTCATCGTTCCTCTACAAGTGCAAATCGGTCCCTTATTTCAGTTAATGCATGATAATGCACGACCGCACACCGCAAGAGTTGTAAGACAGACTCTCGCCGCAGCTAACATCAATGTCCTGCCCTGGCCTGCTCAGTCGCCAGACTTGAACCCGATTGAGCATGCATGGGATATGCTACAGAGAAGAGCTCTGCCGAATATGGAGGGTATCCAGTCGCAAGAAGACCTTATTTTGTTGTTGCAACGAACATGGGCGGCCATTCCACAGCGTGATTTGGATGAACTCATTTTGAGTATGCCAAACCGATGTTCTTGTGTTGTTAGTGTTCGCGGTAGAAACACGGATTATTAATTGTTTAAGTTACCCAATAAAATTTTAAAGAAAACTGTTATTTCAGTCTTTTTTTCGAACTTTAATGTTAGTGGTTCAAATGTCAAAAATCCCTTTATTAGGAAAATGGCAAATTTCTTTATTAATGCAAAGGTGACTTGGTTTATCGTTACTGTGACAAACGAAAACACTTTATTTGATGAATCCTTAAAGAAAATTTTAATTAATATCAATCAGGAGAAAAGTTATTGCAAAAATATATGTTGATCCCTAGATACTTTTGATGTGTGTACTATGTCCAAACATACCATGTCGCGCTAATGAACGAATGAATGAATGAAATTATTTATTTTCAGACCATGGATCCATATTTAAGTATTGTTAGTAATAATTCTTAAAACTATTTTTTTTGTACCTAATAGCACTCAATAAATACACTTCAATAATCAATGAAAATGATCATCTATTGGTCAGTTAGGCCGCGGCCGCAGTGATACGGCGACAGCAACGCAACGGCGATTTCGTGAACAAATAAATGTCGCTTGTCGTTTCTGCAGTTTGTGCGGCCACCGACATAATGTGTTTTTATGAGTTTGTTTTCACGAAATCGCCGTCGCGTCGGAGTCGCCGTACCAGTGCGGCCGCGGCCTTAAGACCGACGAATCTAATACGTCCTATAAAACCGTCGGACGACCCTTCCCGAGCTAAGGATTCCTTACCGGATCCGTAAAGACTTTCCTAAGGTAAGGAATTCGTGTACAAAATTGGTTATACATTTCCTTGACATGGGTCACCTGTAAACCAATATGAACCGTACTACGTAGTATTAAAGTCCCAGATCATAGAAATAAGGAGATATGATATCATAATTATACTTACCTACCTACTACACTACACAACCTATCTATTCAGTTGAATATCACGGTGCGATTCTCCCTCGAACGTTCGCAAACAAATAACCTTTGAAGTACTTTTATAAATCTACTGTAAACGCTCAGGGAAGCATGGTCTACAATTCTCATGTGACAGTTCTAAATTCAAACTACCTAAAAAACCACACATTGTTTATGACTGCAAACCTATTTGATACTTCTCACGTCCGCCTAACGCTGACTAAGGAAACTTGATAGTGCTGAATAACCACGCTGATTCACTTGAGGATATAGTTTGAGGATATAGTGGTAACTGGTAATTATGTGGAAATTATGCTTTTACTTTGTTCATTCAATTTACGTAAATTACGGTTACCGCGTTGTTAATCTTTTTTATACCTGTAAAATTAGTAGGTACCTATTGTGGCTGACTTGGGCCAAGTTCACCGACAAGATAACAGTCCGTTAAATTGAAAACGGTCGTTTAACATATCTTTTTCTATTTATATGTGACTTTTTATATAGAAAAGATTTTCTTAGATTCCTTAGATTTTTTTTGAGGCCGTTTTCAATTTTAACGTTCGTTCCTAAAAATCCGTTTTAGGAACGAACGTTAAAATTGAAAACAGCCGTTTATCATATCTTTTCATAAGGATTGTTTCCTGCAGTATGCTCAAACGTCATTGTCCGTTTTCTGCCTTCCGTATAAACTAACTTTATCAGACATTTAACACAGTTAGGTGGGTATAATGCTTTTATGCAGCTTAACGGTCAACCAAAACGCCCTGAAACTCTTGAAGAATTTGTTAAAAAGATATTCGTGGCTAGATGGGCCACTTTTGCCTGTTATATTACCTAAGCGTTTGTTCCTAATAAACCCTTCCTCACTAAATAAATTCTAAGTGAAAGGAACACTTGTACAGCAATTTACTTCTTACATCAACCAGAACCCTCGTCACTTGTTCCCTTTCAGGATATCTGTCCCTTACCCAATTTTATTCGGCCCTTTCCCCTAGAGGATTGTCCCTAACATTGCATAACTTATTTACTTTCTTGTTAAGGTAAGAATGCAGAGTAAGGAACTCACCCTTCGCAAAGTTTTGACGGACCAAAAAGTTTGTAAGGTCAACTCTTTACCCTTGCCACGTTTATCGACATGTTTTAAAAGGATAAAAAGTTCTATAACACTTTTTGTCTCGGGCACACGGGCTACTCGCGACAATGCTCGCGACGGTGCTGTTCTCAAAATATGCTGTTCTCCTGCATACACATTGTAACACACCCTCAATCTAACACAGTTATTCGTCACTCATCACTAACGTGATAGCCTAGTGCAGTGATAGCCTAGTGGATTAACCGTGTGCCTCCCACGGCGAACGGTTCGAGTTCGATCCCGAGGCACGCACCGCTGACTTTTCGAAGTCATGTGCGTATTAGAAATTAATTATCACTTGCTTTAACGGTGAAGGAAAACATCGTGAGGAAACCGGCATGTCCTAGAACCAAAAATTCGAAGACATGTGACGTCCACCAACCCGCACTGGGCCCGCGTGGTGGACTACGGCCCACTCCCTCTCACAGAGAGGACGCCTGTGTCCCAGCAGTGGGAACATTAACGGCCGATTATGCTTATGCTTATGCATCACTAACACTAAACTAAAACACTGTATCTAAATAATTAATCGCGTTCAGTCCGTCGCCAGCGTGTACGCTTTCATCTAAATTCGAAAGCGTCAAGCTCAAGCTTTATAGCGCCTTAGCGCATCTCTCTTTTTTCTATGATTTGAAGCCACCAGCTACAAATAGCAGACGTGCTTCCACTACTTAGTAGCCGCTTCCAGCTTCAGGTGGTAGCGTATTGTGGCTATCGCGAGTGGCCCGTATGCATCAAGACTTAAGGTCGACTTTCAACTTGGAGCTAAAAATGTGAAGGTTAGCGTTGTTGTAATGTTGTGTTAGAGATGTGGAGCCGGTGTTCCTAAATGAAAGGAAAACTAGAACTTGAAGACAGCTCATAATTGGACAAGGACTGTCGTCGTTATTTTTATATCGTCTCCGTCTTATCTACCTTCTACAAACTGCTACGTACGGCAAACAATACCAATTCACCTTGTATTTCTTTCTAGATTTTCTATAATAATTTCCCTATATGGGAAATCAATGAATGTGAACAAATCATGAAAAAAATCAACTATTTCATACAAAAATATCCATATCACTCGACAAAACATATGGAACAGCTGATTTGTTTTTCATCAACCGTCCCGTAGTTACAGCCTGTATCAACTATTCCATACAAAAATATCCATATCACTCGACAAAACATATGGAACAGCTGATTTGTTTTTCATCAAACGTCCCGTAGTTACAGCCTGTATACCTACTTATTCAGTTTCCTCGCCAAGGTTAAACAAAATAATGATTTAATATGAGATAATGTTTGATAAGTCCGGCCTTCCTACGTCCACGAATGTTACAACGCGGAAGAGTGTCTCGGCATTGTTCCAGGACGGGGTATTTACAGACAGACAACTGTCCGTACTAAATGTTTGTTAGATTTATGGGGAATTAGAAGAAATTGGTGCTAAGTCTGTTGTAAATCGCACTAAACTACACCAGCGATATTTGCACTTGGTAGGTACTGTCGCATTCCGTAACGTAACTCAATTGCTATCACCATGGCATTGTTTTTGACATTCATTTCGCCGTATGACGTTGTTAATCCGTGCTCCCATCACTAGCTCAACGCCGCAATGGATGTTGTTGAACTGTCAAAATGAAAGCCATGGCGAAAGAAATTGAGTTACGCAATTAGGCTGCAGGACCCCCGAGACTAGCCCATCGAGGCAGAGCCGGATTTAAAAGTGTGGAGGCCCTAGGGTAACACAGAAGTGGAGGGCCCAATTTTTTTTTGAGTGGGATTAAAATAATATTCACAGAGCTTTAATAATATTTATTTCAATTATAAAGAGATCTTATCGAACCGAATGAAACGAATAGTTAACGTCAAACACTAGAAATACTTACCTATACAAAAGAAATGTTGTTAAAAAGTACCTTGTGAATGTGAACTTTTTCTCTTTGACAAATAGTTAGTATATATATATTAGTAATAGTTTTTGGGATAAAAAGTAGCCTATGTGTTATTCTGATGTATAATCTATATTACTGTAAAGTTTCATCAAAACCATTCAGTGGTTTTTGCGTGAAAGAGTAACAAACATCCATACATCTATCCATCTATCCATACATCTTTACATCCTCACAAACTTCCACGTTTATAATATTAGTAGGATCTAAAAAAACTCATGTTGTGGAGACCCCTTTCTTGTGGAGGCCCCGGACTAGAGCCTTTGCTGCCCTGCCCTAAATCCGGCCCTGCACTGAGGCAGTTATCAATTCCTACTTATCCAGTTTAAAAACTAAAATGTCACATAATAAAAAAAGAAATATGATGTTTTTAAACGTATTGGGCGTTGGCCTACGGAGATTTATTAATTTACGTAAAATAAATAGGATAGAAATATCTCATTCGCTTTGAAGCCAAGTGTTGTTTTTAAAATCTCGCGCTAATTTAAAAGATGACTTAATTGAAAGATAAATCAATTTGATTCCGTTATAACGATGACAGTGAATTAGAGACTGATTTCGAAGATATTATTATGGTAATACTAATGGATGTTAACGAAAGGTTTTATACCTAATTGGTTATATATACCTAACCAATTAGGTATAAAACCTTTCGTTAACATTGAAATAACCGCTTCTGATATTAGGTATCCAAATACCTAATATCAGAAGCGGTTATTTCAAATAATAGTTAGTATTAAATCACAAGGTTCATTAGGACTAAGTATGTTTGATTTGAAAACAGATAACTGCAAACAGTATTTTATTACGTAGGTACTAGCTTCCGCCCGCGGCTTCGCCCACGTTTTTGGGATAAAAAGTAACCTATATGTTATTCTGATGTCTAAGCTATATTACTGTAAAGTTTCATCAAAATCCGTACAGTAGTTTTTGCGTGAAAGAGTAACAAACATCCATACATCCATCCATACATACATACATCCATCCGCACAAACTTTTACATCTATACTTATAATAAATCTGTAGAGAGGTCACTTCTGTACATGAAATATATTTTCAAAATAACTATCATGGGGTGATTAGTGATCGATACTGATGCCAAAAATGTAAAAAAATCTTTTTAGACGTTTTAATTAGGAATCGATCACGTTATTGATGCGTGAAAGTATTTTCTTTTTTATTACATTAAATCCCCAAACCCATTATACAAATGCCTAAAATATTATTAACTACATCTAAAGAAACCTGATAGCCAAATGTTATCGTACTTTATCGAAATTTTTAAACGATCGTTATGTATTAATTAAAATATAGATTCCAATCATTATGATATTTCTTCAATTTGATCTTCAAAATTGTAATACTTTTAAGTTTAAACTTAGATTTCGTTTTAAAAGTTAAGATTATCAATAAGCCAATGTGCTTTAGAAATGATGTGTAATCAATTGTTCGATCAGCGGTGAAACCGAAAAATTTAACTGTTAACGAAGAATACGGTTTTATTTATTGTAAGCCCCTTGTCTGAACCTGTCAAAAGTCTGTTATACTTTGACAGACAGGAAAAGTTATGAGATAAGTAAGTAGAAAAATAAATTATCGATTGATACGGTACCTACATAAAAAAGTGTTACTCTTAGGTATCGTTTATCTTATTTATAAAATAAAATTTATTCCTGCAAAACACGCACAGAGAGAATGTTTGTTTTATTTGGGAAAGAAAATTACATGGTATTATGAAATGTTTATAAAAACATTTTATTTACAAACAAATTTACAAAACATTTTATTTACAAAAGAAAATTACATGGTATAATAAAATGTTTTTATAAACATTTCATTATACCATGTAATTTTCTTTCTTCCCAAATAAAACAAATATTCAATAGGTACATACTAAAAGTTTTACTACCCATAGGTACATAAAATCCAGTTATGGTGGTATTTTCCTTCCCCTCCATTAATCCTGTACCATCTCAGCCGGCCTAGCATGACCACGATAGAAACGGGTTTTGTCTACATAGAAATAGACAAAGTGACAGATTGCAGAAACATTTCTACCGTTTCATTCATAAAACGTAGAAATGTTTCTACAAACTGTCACTTTGTCTATTTCTATGTAGACAAAACCCGTTTCTATCGTGGTCATGCTAGGCCGGCAGGATACTATTTGCATCCAATAAATCACATTACCATACGGGACTTGTCAAAAAACCAGCCAAGTGCGAGTCGTACTCGCGCACCGAGGGTCCCGTACCATTCTAAGACGTATAAAAGTTAAAAATATCGGACCGCATAACTAAGTTTTTAGTGAAGGAATTTTAATAATTTTAAAAAAACTGCTAGTTAGGAACATAGTTTTATTTTTAATGCAATATTCAGGTTCTCTCAACTCAAATTATTTCAGATTTTTCGCTCTGCAAACTTCGGAGGTAAGGTAATGGTATTTGTTCAGACATTTTTCATAATTATGTCAAAAACTATAAGGCATAAAAAAATGAAAATATATTTTGAAATATACAGATCAAGCCCTTATAATGATATACCATTTGACCTAGTAACGCCACTTCAAGATTTTGAACCCCCACTTCGGCGCCATGCACCATTTGCAATGAAAATAAATATTTTTTTTAACTTTTTTCATTTGCAATACCTAAAGGTGGCCAAGCAGTCTCAAATTTCAAGTCAATAACATTAGTTGCTGAAATAAGCAGCTGTGACAAACGGATGGACGGACAGACGGACAGACGAAGTCGTACCATAAGACTTCCTTTTTACCATTTTGGTGCGGAATCCTAAAAATGGCGCCGGGTTCGCCAGCTAAGTCAAATTACTTGGTATGACTTGCATAAACATGATAATAACGTGTCGAGACGGCGACCGACGGCGAACGGCGCGGAATGAAAACTTGGAGCGACAAGATAAACTTATATTGACAAGAACAACAGAGATATGGCGTTACGTATTTATAGAATACAGAATACAAGTATGTAAGAAATGGAACATAATGTGAAAGAGATGGATGTATGAGTAGACAAGGAAGACAGATAATTTGACAGATGACAGTTGTGTTTGACGTAGGTAGTTTGTCGTTATATTTAAGAAGAATCAAAACGATTTTTCCGATTTAAAGAGTATTTAAGTTCATTTTCCATTCATATAAGTGAATTTTAATGTACGTACCTATTGCTGTAATAACAGCAACTTACTTAAATCCATGAAAAATTTACATAAATAATAAATACTAGCTGAAACCCAAAAAAAAGCGTCGGGCTTGCCCTCTAGGCACGCCACTGACTACAATAGTAGGTATACTGACAGAACCGGACCAAGGACCAACTATTGTAAAGGACGAACGTTATTACCTGATCTTGCTAGCTAAAATACCAATACATACATTGCAAAATGCTAACTGCTTCGACATTTACCTATATGTCTGAATGCTGTAATTATAGACACAATAAAAAATTGTAATACGTCTCATGTAGTTCTACGTTCCGGCAGTCCAAATGTTAACAATTCCATTTTATAAGTCTAGTACTTATGATGCACCATTTTAGAGCATTTATACATCTCGCCTTTTGTAATACATACCTTACTATTATTACTGTAGTTAGCGTGTCTCTGACCCTCCCATTGATTATATTCGCAAACAGCAGTCAAACGTAGTATTCTTTATATAGTTTGGGTTTTTTTTCTATCATCACTTCGATCAGTTACAACTTACAAGTCAGTGTGTTAAAAAAGTACTTAAGTATGTAAGTACCAACTTCCTCTGTGTAATAATTAGGTAAGTACTTTTTCTGCGGACATTAGATGCTAAAATCCAGCCAAGGCGCTGAGAATTCACATGCTTGATAGTTCATAATTAGGTATAAGCAGGCATGTTTTACAAACAGGTTAGAAATGCACGAAGAATCTAAATAGGTACTACAGGATTGATCATTTATTTTAAAAATAAGCAACGCAAACCAATTGTCTGGAAATTGTTCAAGAATAATTTTCCAACCATTCACATACCTACTTACTCAAAACATGTTCCTATCATAATATTACATAAAACTATGCAATTACGTAATAAGTGCTGTCTCACCTCGCGTTACTTTACTTTATCTATACAATATGAGTACATATGTACCTACATGAAGATAACAACATGAAACTCTAAATATTTATACTTGGTCTTTCCAAACACTTTTGTATCATACGTCCAATGAAGACAAACGATGAAAACACCGGTTCGTAATTATCGATGAATGTGTGTATCGACGTCACTACATCACTAGGGCTGGCCAACAGAGATATAGGCCCGTATTCCAGAACGACACTCGAGCACCAATTTCTGCTTGAGCATAGATTGGCACTAGTTTCAACCAATCAAATGGCTTTAAATCTATGCTCAAGCAGAGATCGGTACCCCGATCATGAGTTTTTTTGGGGTATGATTTAATCAGTTACCTAATAAGTGCATTTTCAGTGATCTAATAAATCATGTTTGTTCCTAGAATAATAGATCTGTCACCTAAATTGAATCACCAAATAATATCAAAACGCTTACCTAAATATTAATTAAGAATTACTGGGAAATAATATCAATCATCTAATAATTTTATTGGGTATCAAAATAATAGAAATGTCACTAAAATTGAAATACCAAACAATACAAAAATGTTTACCTAAAAATTAATTTATAATCACTAGAAAATAATATTATTATAAATTATCGAATATTTCACCTGAAATTTAAATCTACAGCAATAAGGAAGGAAGGTGGTCGACGGAGCCCCGCTACGCGGGGCTCCTATTTCTGTCTGCAAGGTTAAAAGTAACCTAACACGAAGGGGTTGACGGGGGCTTCGTTCGCTCGCTTTGCTCGCTCACTGAAGCCCCCGTCAACCCCTTCGAACCTAACCTGTCCGTGTCGGGGTGCCCAAGTTCCCGAGCTCGCTTCGCTCGCTCTTGGATCCTAATGTTATTTTTATGCTAACCGATTTTCTCAATCCAACTAATCTGTATTAGGCATTTTTTCATAAAATTATGGAACTGATCTATTTATTAGGTGACAGATCTATCATTTTGATGATAGAACAAATTTTTTGAGCATAGAACTTCTATTTGGGCTATAGAAAAAAGTGATCAAACTATAATTTAAGTTACATATTTACATTAATTTCATGATTTATACTTAGAGACCGTTTTAATTAAAATGATGACTAATATATTTCTTGGGAATATATATATTAATTAGGGTATCGCAGATTGGTGACCAATCTAAACTTAGATGACAGAAAATATAGTTCCCGTTTTTTTGACGTGTAGTATCGTTAACGTAAGCATATTTTGAATTGAAAATACACGTTTGTTACACAATATTTATATAAATTAAATACTTAATTAATTTCTCTGTATTTTTTTAAATGTGCAAATTGTATAAAATTTTATCAAAATGTTCCAGGACTGCTGTATTTTAAATTCAAAATATGCTTACGTTAACGAAACTATACGTCAAAAAAACTTATGATAGGGGTACAGTGCTCGAGTATCGTTCTGGAACAGGGGTCATAGAGTGTTTCACGTAACAATTCCCTTCGACGCTATGTTGGCTCCCCCCCCTGTCTGTCACTCCTGAATAGGTCCTATTATTTATGTGTTAAAGTAATGCCTAGGACACTATAAACGAGAATTGGTGCTGAAAGAAAACTTCCAACTCCGTTAAAACGTTGTACCCTCAGATCATAGAAACAAGGGAGTGTGCCAAGGCGCTATCGAGCTTGATGCCTGATTTTGAGCAAATTGCTCATATTAAAAACGTACGCGCTGGCGACGAACCGAACACGATCGATGGTATAAATACAGTGTTTTAGTTTAGTGCTAGTGTTGAGTGACGATTAACAGTGTTAGATTGAGGGTGTGCGGAATGTTTAATGCGTGGGAGATCTTTTTATTCACAAGAAGCGCTTAATTATGCGCGAAATTGTGTCGAAAAATGTACTAAAAGTGGCATCAGTTGTTCCGGTACTAATTTGCTAAGATGGCATATCTCCTTGTTTCAATGATCTGAGGTTGTTCCTAACATATTGACATTCAGGGCAGCCAACATAGTACCGAAGGGCATTCTTATGTGAAACGCTCTATGCAGGGTGGCAGGTTAGACAGTGGAAATATTTTAAGGGGTCATTGTACTCTTCATTATGAACAACTTTTACTATGGGACCAACCCTGAAATCGCGAAAAAAAAATCAGCTGTTCCATATTTATATTCACATATAACTCAACAAAATGTATGGAACAGCAGATTTTTTTTTGCGATTTCAGGGTTGGTCCCATAGTAAAAGTTGTTCATAATGATGAGTACAATGACCCCTTAAAATATTTCCACTGTTTAACCTGCCACCCTGTATATTTTGTCACAAATAAAACAATAATGCGCCTTTTCCTCCGTGGCCTCTTCAGAAAAAAAAAATTGACGGTAGGTAGGTACCTACATTTTTGGAAAATATTTCTAGAAGGTATAAAATTTCCCAGAGAAAAAATCTTGACCAACGTTTATTAGGAAATATTGCCGCGGGGAACTACATAATTCTACCTAAACTAATATTTTATGCAGGTAAAGTTTCTAAGTTTGGTAATCTCCGGAACCACTGATTCGATTCTGAAAATTCTTTCACTAATAGGAAGCTACGTTATCCTTGAGTACTTTTTATCCCGAAATAATGCAAAGATCCTGTGACACGCGGACACAAAGTCACGGGCAAAGTAGTTACAGTAGCAGCTACTACCTACTTAGTACTTTAACACTTAGGTACCGTGGAATGGGGTGACTTTGATCAACTTTAAAATTAAAAAGCATTTTTCTCCTGAAATATGAGAGCAAAAAAAATAAAATAAAAATGCAAATATCGGTTTTGTTTATTCTGTCTATTTCTTGAATACAAATTATATTTTTCTTATTATTTTTGGAGAAAAAAAATAAAATGTCAGTGATCAATCTTAAACTATGATTGGGGTTACTTTGATACCCCCCTTTTTTTCTACGAAAATCGTAAGTAACCCTAACAAGAAACAAAATACAAAAAAAAAATGAAATTCGTCCGTAGGTTTAGGATTTACAATGTTTTTTATGTTTTTGGGGTTACTTTGACCTTGGAAAAACAGTAATAATTAAGTTTTTGTATCTTTGGACATAATTTCGCAGTATTTAATAATAGGAATATTCGGAAAATGTAATTTAATTATACTGTTCAGATGCTCCACGTAACGTCAATCGGTTTTCAACCACTTCTGTTACCGCCTGATTTAAAATCTCTCCAGTGTAGTTCCCGTATTTTTGGGAACCTAAACGCTTTTTACATATTCTTGACATGATACTAAAGTAAAAAAAAACATGTTGGTTAATAAGAAGACTAAAAATCGATGACTGATCAATGATCAAAGTAACCCCACATGGGTGATCAATGACACCCCGTGCAGAATATGCCGCCAAAAAACCAATGATCGTCAAGGTTATGATTAGCAATAAACATTGATGTTATAGGTCAATAAATTTCTGATCTGATGAAGTTCATACAATTTATGTCTTTGTGAAACTCAAATTTGTAGCTTATAAGTTACACAGGCTATTAAAATTACATAAAACTTTACTTACATATTTTGCATTATTTTTTCGTCAACCAGCAAGGATCAACCCACTGGGACTAATCATACGTTGACAGTGACGTTCAATGCCGCTAATTGTAAAAAAATAATCGGAAGAATGCGGTCAGATTTCGTACAATTTGAGTTTTATTACGAAACGAAGTTTTTATCAAAGTTACCCCAGGAATCAAAGTAACCCCATTCCACCTGAGACAGCTGAGACTAGACGAAGTAGGTATTATGTTTACCATTGAACTTTAAATACCATAGAAACATAGAATTTCACTAGAAAGGTTATAGAACCTATACAAAATATATCTTTGCTAGAAGAAATTGACAGCAAATTCCAAAATATCACTAGCGAGGGTTGACAACCTTATAAAACACCCACCTTGACGTAACATTCGAACAAAACAAGCATTAACTGGGATCAAAGATTGTGATATTGCACCAATTATGGCGGACTGTGAGACCGACGCCTACGGGAGCTGCATTCACGCGCCGGCTTGTTGAGTCTTGATTTGATCAATGATTCGCAAAACGGACATTCAATTGATACACAAAAACAACTTGAGTGTTTTAAAAAGCATGTTTTTCGTAAGCATACCGCAAATGTAGAAGATTTTTCGTCAATTGAAGCATACTTACTTTTGCTCGCGACTTCGTTGACGTGAGCCAAAGGAAGATATTTAAACAGCTAAAAATAGCCTATAGCACTCAGGTTTCACGTAAAGATTGTCTAATCTAAAATTGCACGCTTCGCCACAAAATTTTTTACACAAATAGGTCAAAATATGTGTGTGTGTGTGTGGAAGTGGAAGGGCATGCAGTCTTGAATTAACGAACTCTAGCTTCCTATTAGTGAAAGAATTTTCAGTATCGGATCAGGAGATTACCTCCTACAAACGAACTTTACCTCTTTTGAGTAAATTAGTAGGTCTATAATACTTATAGACCTACAAATTAGATTGGTTTCAAAATTGCCCTTCTAAAATTAGAACTTAATTTTGGGTGCAAAAAGCTAATTATCCGATTCGCCGTCCGTTTTTTCAGTCACTCGACTGTTTTTAAGACTACAACCTGCCAGTAGTCTAATTGCGGAACAATTTGGTCCGGTCGTTTACCGACAAGGTTCATCGACAAATTCCTGCAGTTGCGTCAAGTCTCCGACGACTTTTACGACCTGGCAACATGTTTTGGAAACATAATAAGTAAACAGTGTTCGATCCTTTCGCAACAGTGCACACGCTGCATTTTAGTTCGCGGATTGAAAAATAAATATTTATAGTGAATTTGTTTATCAGGTGAATAACTTTAGTTTGAATGATGCTGATGAAGAGAGCGTGTTGCATCAACAAATTCAACAATCAATCGACTCCATTTTCACACTTTGTACCTACCTATCCCGTATCAGCAAAAATCTTCAAATAAATAAAGCATCAACCATTTTCTTTTAGAGTTACATCCTGGCAACCAACCGGCTTAGCATGACCAATTCTATCTCAATTCTACCAAAGAATAGACAAAGTTCTTTCTATCCAACTCGTTATCTCTTCTGCCCGAGCACGCGGCGACCCGTGCTTGGCTTATCAGAGTTTTGTCTACTAAAGAATATAAACATTTCTTCTCTTCATTATAGGTATGCATAAACAGTAGAAATCATTCTACAATCTGTCATTTTGTCTATTCTTGTGTCGAAAAAACCCGTTTCTATCGTGGTCATGCAGGTAAAAAAAGGTAAAATTAACGTGTATCAAATACTTATTAATACTAGAGCATGGCCAAGTTGTCCTTGTGTCGGGCTAACACCAAGAGCAATGTCAGCCGGGAATAGACACCGGCCGTCATTGAGGCAGGTTGAATTGGTGCCAAACACTCAACGAAGACAGCCAGATAAAAATACACCAACAATGTCAGGCAAGCGTAATGCCGGTTTGTGAAAAAAAATCCTAATTCTCTTATGTAAAACTTGGCAAGACACGCTACTTCGTGTGGTTTTGTATGTACATATTTATGTTATTTTTTTTTGTTTACCTACCGTTCGACGTTTACGTAAGCGATTGTAGGTATAAATATTGATAACCAGCAGTTTTCCCGCGACCTGTTATCCACAGGAACTATGCATTTTGGGATAAAAAGTATCTTTAAGCACTTAGAGATTATACAACGTGAAATTTTAGTGGTTGTTTTCCCGCGGCACAACGATTTGCCCTAAGGGCGGGTTGCTTCAAACCATCTGTATTCGTAAATCAGTACGTAATCGTTAAGTCAGTATGAAATTGTCATACAAGCCGCCATATTTGACGGTTACAGATACGTAACTGTAAGATGAAACAACATGGCCTAAGTAATACACTATCGAAACATAGGGTTACATTTTAATGATTATTAGAATAAAATTTTTTTTTTTCAAAAACCACATTTTTAAAATGGTCTAAAAAGTGTAACATAATTTCTAATGAAATGAAAAATGTAGGACGCATAATTGTAAGATGCGCCCCACGTTTTTTATTTCATTAGAAATTGTTTTATACTTTTTAGACCGTTTTAAAAATGTGGAAACTGAAAAAAATATATATTTTTTCTCTTAATTATTAAAAATTAACTCTATGTTTCGATAGTACTACTGAGGGCAAATCATACTGCTGCGGGTAAACAACCACTAAAATTTCATGTTGCATAGCTACTTAATAGTGAAATAATTTTCAAAATCGGATCAGTAGTTCCGGAGATTACCTCATACATAGAAACTTACCTACAACCTCTTTATAGTAGGTAGATAAGCTCTACCTAGCTTAACATAATGCGTTTATTTAATAATAATACCTACCACCTACCTACATCATTGAAACTAAAATTAAGGTTATTGAAGGCTTTTTGAAACTAAAAACAATATTATACCTATATTCAGCCCCGGATCTAGTGGGGGGCTAGCCGGGGCCCATGCCCCGGGCGGCAAATTCAGAGGGCGGCAAATTCAAGCTTGGTAGACGAATACACTGAGTACCTAGTGTATTCGTCTACCAAGCGTAGTAATCGCAAAGATCAGCGCTAAACTGGTCGTTGTGGCGTTCTTTGTAGGAAGCCTATGTCCATCAGCATCAGTGGGCTTGTTATGGCTGAAATGATGATAAAGGTAAAAAAATATTGTCGGACGGGGGCGGCATTTTTCAGTTTTTGCCCCGCCTGGAAATAATTCAAGATCCGGGGCTGCCTATATTACCTATTATATTCCGACAGTTGCTTTAATTGCATTCCCCTCACACATAAAAAGTACATATACCTAAAGAAAAGAGAAAAAATGCCTCACCGTCCGCGTCGGTGCCCAAGTACCTACCTACCTAATAGATAGTGAACCTGAAAACCTGCATTAGGTACATATCTACATGATATTACAATACCTATAGCATAAGTATAATGTAAGAGACTACCTAATGATACGGTTACATCACTTCACGAAGTACGTAATAGGTTATCAACCTATCAGTACTTCAGCTGGAATCTCCAACATAACCTGCTAGTATTGATGCTACTCAGTTATATTCCGTCCACAAAGGAAAAGAACATGAAAGTAGCTACATGTAAAGCCTGCAATACATGTTGGCCGAGCGTTGTCGAGTGAAGGCCAATACCAACATGTAGACGGTATATTTACCTTGTCTTGCTATCGCTCGGTGTCACTTGGCTAGTTGGTTGAGTATAGACAAGCGCCAACGTGTATAGACCTCATATGACGTAGCTTGCCACAATTTGCAGTCGCTCGCGATCACTTGCCTCACTTCGGAGCGGTGTCGCTTTTTCTGCACAAATCAAAGGCGCTCGCGCGCGCTCATACAATAGTGTTCACATGTTTGTCCGCGCGCTATTATGCGGTTGACGCCAAACTTGCCGAACGTCTAGACAGTAGCGCTTGCCTTGTGTCAATTTGTCTAGGCTCGCGTTGGTCTAAGCTCGGCCAACATGTATTGCAGGCTTTACTTGTACACCTACATGTCTCTACGTAATTCCATCCAATGTTTATTACGTCAACCGCTACGTTTACAAAAAGCGACTAACAAATTATCCGGCCGTGCTAATTCTAGTTATATTTTGACTAGTGTATCCCGGTTATTTATGTCGGGAAGCCCTTGTTCTATGGTGTGAAACGATTCATTTATATCCTATGACGTCATCACACTATATCGCACTTATACGAATTCTAATTATCAAATGCTGGTTAAATAACAACAATTTCCTTTTCAACATTGTAATTTTTTTTATTAAAAGTTTTCTCCTAATTGAGAAACGCGTTTATCGGATTCAGAGAATTTTAATCTTGTATTTCATTAATTATTTTATAAATATAAGCATTTTTAGAAGAAAGATTTAATTTCCGAACGAAACCTACATTGTGATTTTGCCAAAATAAAATATAAAAACTTATTTTACTGTGTCATTAAGTTTAATTGTATTAATTGATCAATAATTGCAGTTAAATATTTCTCAGATTTAATATCCTATTTTGATATCATTATTTGTTTCAAATGATAAATATAGCAAACTCAGTTGATGTTATGTTTTATCGAATTTACTTAAAGATAACCGATATATTGATTTAAAAATACATTAATTATCCTTTAATGTTTTAAAACAGTTCTAACAAATTAGATTTCATTAAGTTTATCAATATTAAATGTTATTCGGTAAAAATATATGATTGGTTCAAAAGGGCGGCACAATGTTTGACACCATTATTATGGTGGGTAGGGTATAAAAGCCAGGTGATCGGCTAGTTGAGGACCCCTTTTATTCTAATCATCGTTTTTGTGAAGTAGTGTCTACGAGGTGCCACTTGAGTTAAGTACAGTGTTATTATTCTCCAAAATTATGTTAATTTAATATCTTTATATCTGTGTTGCTATATTGCTATGTTTTGTGTATCCTCATTTTATAATTGCTAATTTAAATGAAAATGATTGTCTAAATGATCTAGTTATATTATGTCGGAATATTCTGGTTTTTCTACCTACATGTTTTACAATGGTTATGACTAAATTTAATTTGTGTATATCATGATGAAAACAATATGTATAAAATAAACCATGGAGTTTCTTGCTCATTCTTCTCCATCGGTAATTTCTTTTGGAATGAGCAACTAGTTTTTCGAGTCACAAAAATAAAAGTCTAGTCTTGCCTAAATTGTGTTATTTTATAAAAAAATCCCCTTTTTGTTGGATACCTACCTGCACATATTCATAAATACTTGATAAATCACAAATAATCTCTAACATATATCTATAACAATGTAACCCACCAATATAATTTTCTGACACGTTCATTTCATTAAAAGACTAGTGCTGTCTCTTTCGTTCACTCACATGACACAGAAGGAAATGTGTGCCGAGTTAATTGAGTTTATCGCGTCACATTACACTGGGTGGCAATAAAAAGCGTGCCACATCAAGTCAGTCCCTTCAGGTCATACATTTTAAAAATGAAAGCATTTACATACGTAATTAGAATGCCAGCAATTTAGACTGGACATGACCTTTTATTCGTAACATAAAATTAAGGGTTTTCTAAGTGAAAACATTAGGCTGATACTTTGGTTTAATTTACACATCCATTTTTTTTTACTTGATTTAGGTATAACCATCATTTTTGTTTACTGTACCTATGCCCGTTGAACTTAATTATAGGTAAGTATTACTGAAACTAAACGTAAATATGACTGATTTTATTCAAATAATAAATACATAATTAATATCGTAATGAGCTAAGTAGGTAGGTACCTACTTCGCGTCAATCATTGGTCACTGACATATCGACCTTTGCTAATAGTACCTACAAACTTACACTCTCAATAAATTAGATCGATACCTATAATGTTGGCAGACAAAATAAATCCAATTACCATCTGCCGGCCTAGCATGACCACGATAGAAACGGGTTTTGTCTACATAGAAATAGACAAAGTGACAGATTGTAGAAACATTTCTACGTTTTATGAATGAAACGGGAGAAATGTTTCTACAATCTGTCACTTTGTCTATTTCTATGTAGACAAAACCCGTTTCTATCGTGGTCATGCTAGGCCGGCTGTAGTCTCATTAATTATTAGTAAGATTCGCATTTATTAGTAAGATTGATGAACGTCGTCATAACAGGAAAGAAAGAATGGCAGTTTGCACAGAAGGCAGGAAAGTTAAACACAATGATAAGTCTAGGAATGATAATGATATTATCGTTGACATTTGAACGTCAAGTGCAAACTCCCTCAGTAACCCATATCTCAACTATTTAGATAAGATTTGAAGCGTTTCATAGATTGATATAGACGTGTAAGAATCTAGATTTCTAAGTTTTAAGCTCGTTATAATACAATAATGAATTAAAATAATAAATTAACTACCTACTTAGCTGATTACTTGATGAAAACAATGAACCTTTGTAATTAGGTACACTGCACTGCCTAACCCTTCAGTGTCGGACTGTCACCCAGTTCTGATTTAGGGTGGGGCAACAGGAGCTCTAGCCCAGCGGCCTCCACAAGAACTAGGGGCCTCTACAACTTGTTTTTGTTTTAGATGAGACAAAAAGTAGGTAAGTAGGTAGGTAACCTATACCTACCTATCTGTCCATCAGAGAAAAGTTCGAATTGACAAGGTAGACGTTTTTTAAAAACATTTCAAAGCACATTCCTGTGAAAATTATAGGAATACACAAAACATTTTTTTTTTTATTCAAATTATTTAAAAACTTTTCGTCAGATTCAAAATTTTTTCGTTATCTCCACTTTTTGGTTGCCCCAGGGCCTCCACACCATTAAATCCAGCCTTGCATGGTCTCGCCAAAATGTTGTAAAGACCACATCAATACCTACTTTCAAAAGGAACCTACACTAGGAACAATGTTAATTCATTCGAATCGAGCCAAGCGTTGACTTTATCACGTTTATCAACAAACAAAATCCGCATGTTTTTGTTGATAACCAAAATAACATTGCTTACTTTAATTTTAACTGTTTGTATGTACCTACGTTTGATCCAACATAAGAAATGCCTCAACCCGAAGATAGATGTACCTTATTACACATACATACAGTAATAGATCCGCGTTATTTTTCGCGCGTCTGACGTCACTCGCGCCTTCCGCCACGCCCGCCCGCTGCAATTGATGGACCTGCCGGCCTAGCATGACCACGATAGAAACGGGTTTTGTCTACAGAGGAATAGACAAGTGACAGATTGTAGAAAGATTTCTACGGTTTTATGCATACAATGAAAAGAAGAAATGTTTCTATTCTTCAGTAGACAAAATTCTGATAAGCCAAGCACAGGTCGCCGCATGCTCGGGCAGAAGAGATACCGATTTGGATAGAAAGAACTTTGTCTATTCTTTGATAGAATAGAGATAGAATTGGTCATGCTAAGCGTGCTGGCAGTAAAGTGCGCGCAAGATAAGTCTGCGCGTGGCCAAAATCGGAACTAATCGGAGTCCGCTATTGGTAACGAGGACGGAATAGGCATACTTCGAGCTTTTCTTAGCAAACAGCGCCCTCATTCGCACGCAGACTTATCTAGCGCGCACTCTTATGCTCAAGTTTACACTTTCTCATAATAATTAGAGTGAGTAGATGAAAAATATAACGCTGATTCACGCGAAGTGACATCATCCACGACATTATACAGGAAAGTATCCATCACCTCATAAGTTCAGGTATCCTTTTGCTGCAATTAATTAGTTTTTCCTTTGTTTGTCTTACGTTCTACAAAATTCCTCGTGAATAAATTTTCTGAAAACTAAACAGACGAACATGTTGCTGGAGAGTTGGTTGTGCCACTTTACGGGCTTAGACACTAGGAACACATTTAGGTGCGCATTTAGGGGCTGTTTGTAACATTTCATGTTCAAAAAGTGCTGATTATCAGCTCAATTTGAATAGTCACCTTTTATCTCATACAAATACCATTGAAAAAGGATAGCATCTACGTCCTACTCTATAGTGCTATCATTTACGGGAAAATAGTCGCGAGCTAATGGCAACTAAATTCACGTTGAAAATATGCAAGTGGACTAATTTGACAGGATCACAGGACGAAAATCTTCTATCCCTTTCTCTTGATTTTTGTCTGAAAGAGACAAATTGAGACTAAATTAGGTACCTACCTACTTTTAGTTTGTAAACAATAGAATCGGCATCATTATGAGATTATTTTAGCTGAAATTGATTACTTTTAATAGGTAGGTACCTATTTAAATCAACCAATTTTATATTTTTTTACGCTATGATGCAAGACCAAAGGGGTACAGTCATAAGCTCGTTTTTAATTAAAAACAAGCGAAGTCGCGACCTCGCCGACTACCTCCCGAAGCGAGCCGTCCAACAGTTTATCGTCGACGATAAGATACCAGACTTTAGACAAGGAGTCGAAAGATAACTTTTAGAGTTTAGCACGCTTATCTGACGTTCGTACGTTCAACTGTTCAACTTGAATCTTGAGAAATTTACATAGCTGTAATAGCAAGGACGATACCTACGAATGTCCCTTCGCACTTTATGAAGTAATGTGAATTTGAAAACGAAAATTTCGTATTACATTTCCGAAGGAAAGAAAAACCAAGAACCAGAACCAGACCAGCATAGCTATTCACAACCATTCGACAAGCTTCCGTGTCGGAAATGACACTTGTTCGATTATCTGCCTACCGAACCGATGGACTCGTAAAACGCTAAACCAGAACCAGACCAGAGGCCCTAGACAAGTTACTTTTCTGTTAGCGTTAGCGTCAAACGCTACGGATAAAATGTATGGAAATTACATTTGTGGGTCACGTGACTTTTCCGCAGGAAATGTCATTGCCATACATTTTGTGCTTATCGTTTGGCGTGAACGCTAACAGAAAAGCAACTTGTCTAGAGCCTCAGAGGCCCTAGCCAAGTTGCTTTTCTGTTAGCGTTCAGGCCAAACGATAAGCACAAAATGTATGGCAATGACAAATGTCACTTCCATACATTTTATCCGTAGCGTTTGGCGTTAGCGCTAACAGAAAAGTAACTTGGCTAGGGGGGCTGAAGAGGGTTCCATACAAACTTAATTATGGAAATATGTGGACACTTACTTCATCCATAATAAAATAAAATATTCCACTAGAAATAGGTATGCAATAGCGCCATCTATGAGCAGATGCCTCCACCTGTTAAGGGTCTTGACATATGGACAGACGGAAAACAAAATTAATGATCCTTTAAGGGTTTCATTTTTCCTTTTGAGGTACGGAACCCTGAAAACAACTAAGTAGATGTGACTAGATGTGTTTTTTTGTCGTTCCGTTCCAAACGTCAGCATGAAACATTCATTGATAAGCGTGAAGCAACTTTGAACTCTACGTACTTACTTACCTACATACACGTTTCTATGGAAATGTCACCGTTGATTTTCCACTGTTTATCTAGATTCGCTTCCAATCAAATTAATCCACAAATAAATACGGTTCGTACCGATTCGAACCGGTTATTTAAATATGTAGGACGTAGGTACTCCATTGCTTTCAATTTCAATCGTAGAGTGGGTACACATACCTATTTGTGTAGGTATTTTGAACTATTTCCGCTCATTGTTTATAATTTATCACTTTCAACGTCTATTTACCTACATTGTTATTAGATACATATCTAATTCCACTAGTGGGTAAAACAGGAGCATCCGCCTAGGTATAATGTTCCACCCTGGGACACAGGCCTACGGTCTGTGAGAGGAAGTGGGCCGTAGTCCACCGCACGAGTCCAGCGCGGGTTGGTGGACATCAGAAGACTTCGAATTTTCGGTTCTAGGACATGCCGGTTTCCTCACATTGTTTTCCATCACAGTTTTCAAGAAGTGTGCCTGCCGTGGTTCGACGACCTATGACTTGTAAATCGGGCCCGCTACTCAGTAGTAGTACTCCCTTGTTTCTATGATCTGAGGGTGGCCCAGTGGCAAGGCGAGTTGTGCCAAGGCGCTATCGAGGTTGATGCCTGATTTTGAGCAAATTGCTCATACTAAAAACGTACGCGCTGGCGACGAACCGAACACGATCGATGGTATAAATACAGTGTTTTAGTTTAGTGCTAGTGTTGAGTGACGATTAACAGTGTTAGATTGAGGGTGTGCGGAATGTTTAATGCGTGGGAGATCTTTTTATTCACAAGGAGCGCTTAATTGTGTCGAAAAATGTACTAAAAGTGGCATCAGTTGTTCCCGTACTAATTTGCTATGATGGCATATCTGAGGGGCCACCACATCTCAAAATAGGAGCATAGAATTGGAAAATTAATAATAACTAAGTACAGTTAAAACCGTTTATGACGACATCATTTAGAACAACATAGGTACCGGTTAGGTATAATAACCAAAATCATAGGTCCTCACTGACTGTTCCCTCACACCGCTGGTTGTTACGACTATCGGTTTTTAATTTTTATAACCAAATATGAGTGGTCCCTTCGATATCGTTATAACCTCAGATCATAGAAACAAGGAGATATGCCATCATAGCAAATTAATACCGGAACAACTGATGCCACTTTTAGTACATTTTTCGACACAATCACGCGCATAATTAAGCGCTCCTTGTGAATAAAAAGATCTCCCACGCATTAAACATTCCGCACACCCTCAATCTAACACTGTTAATCGTCACTCAACACTAGCACTGAACTAAAACACTGTATTTATACCATCGATCGTGTTCGGTTCGTCGCCAGCGCGTACGATTTTAATATGAGCAATTTGCTCAAGATCAGGCATCAAGCTCGATAGCGCCTTGGCACATCTCCCTTGTTTCTATGATCTGAGGTTATAACAGATTTTGACTGTTTGATAAAATTATTTCGTCATTAGGTAGGTATACGCACGTAGGTAGGTAGGTACTTACTACCAACTAATTGATTAGACGTGTTAAAGGAAATGTTGAAAGAGATAATTATATTATTCAAAACAGAATGACAAGCCGAAACTAATAACAAATATAAATGTAAAAACGTAAAAATCTAGCTATAACAAGAGGAAATTACCTAGTTAGATGTTTTTGGAAACATCTAACTAGGTAATTTCCTCTTGTTATAGCTAGTACCTAAGAATGGATCATACGATAGGTATTGGTACCTATCGTATGATCCATTCTTAGGTACTCACTTATTATCCGACTGCGGCGAATCCCAAAAGGAGAGTAATGATTTGCTGAAGTGTTGGTTGACATAGCGTATCTTCTCTTTCGTAGTTGTTTAAATAAAGTTTAAAATTACGCAGAAACAGATATATTCGCCAGAACTTCAGTCTAGAATATAGAGGGGATATGGCTATAACAGTCTGAAAGACGACACGACCCTTTCAGACGATCTTTAGCTATTATAAGATCGGCGCCATCTCAAAATACCCTCAACCATGCCTATAAATTAATTCCACCAATAAAGCTACGAGACGATCAAACATCGTAACTTTTTATTCGTCGTCCTAATATAAGACCTAAGTATGTTGTCATTGCCAATAATAATGAGTTTATTGCATACGACCTCACATTTATAATCTTATCGCAGAATCAAAATATTATGTATCAATTCATTACATTAGTTAATACAAGTGTTTTATGAGTAGGAAGTCGTCTTATCGAGATAGACTGATTAGTCCAAAGTACGACTTCAAGTTCAGATCCTGGTTTAGATGCCCTGCCTGTCTATTGTACCAACACGCCGCGTGATATCACCGCGAGAACTGCCAATTTGTTTGCGAACGTTCGAATGTCACGGTAAGATTCTTCGAATGTCACGGTAAGATTCTTCGAATGTCACGGTAAGATTCTCCCTCGAACGTTCGTAAGCAAATTGGCAGTTCTCGCGGTGATATCACACCGAGTGTCGGTACAGAATAGACAGAAAGATGACTAAATGTTTTTAGGGTTCCGTACCTCAAAAGGAAAAACGGAACCCTTATAGGATCACTTTGTTGTCCGCCGTCAGTCACCGGACCATAAGTGGAGCCATCTGCTCATAGATGGCGCCATTGGAAGTAGCAGTAGCGCCATCTATGATCATATGTCGGAACCCTTAGGGCGCGAGGCATACTCGCACTTGACTGGTTTTTTTAATTATACCGGGACTTTTCGCGCACAAACAATCAAAATATCAGTATTTTGACTAACCTCGACGTTTCGATCAAGTTGCATTGACCCTGGTCACGAGAAGATCGTGGTCAGTCTTCTCGTGAACACGGTCAATGCAACTTGATCGAAACGTCTGTTTTAACGATTCTGTTGTTTATAACAGAATCGGCATCATTGTCTACCTCAGTGGCGGATTAACTAAGGCAAGTTCACGCACGTGTCTACAGGCACTTGGGAGAAGTGGGGCGCACGACGGAGCAGGTGACTCAATGCCACAGGGGCGTTGGCGAGGTGCTTGCCTAGCAATTTCCTAGGGGCGCTGTCACATTTAATCCATCCCTGGTCTACCTAGGTAGGTACACCTTGGTATACCTTGGTAAAGGAAATATGAAAAGTTAAATTTTAAAACAGTGAACGTTCTTACTCTATATCAGAAATGGATTCAGCCTATGTAGTTACACATTTGCCAATGCCTTCAAAAACGACAGAACTATCAGTGCTGTTAACTTTTATCAAAGTAAGTAGGTACCTACCCTATATAATGTATCTAAGAGTAGAAGGCTATGTAGCACGTGAGCATTACACCTAAACATTTCCAGGAATATTATGAAAAGTCTTCTCATAAGTAAAGGGTCCCATTCAACTTGATGAAGTCTCCTATGGGAAAAGGTAATGTGTTTGACATGACACTGTGGAGTGCAAAGACATAGTAAAGACTTTAGGCCATGTTGTTTCATCTTACAGTTACGTATCTGTAACCGTCAAATATGGCGGCTTGTGTGACAATTTCATACTGACTTAACGATTACATACTGACTTACGAATACAGATGGTTTGAAGCAACGAGATAAATGGAGGAGGATGCGGTACCTGTACCTACCTACAGTATCACTAAACTGTATTTTTTTTGGATTTGCAGGCTAAGATGCTGAAGATCTAAGATGCTTATCTACTGCATAAGTACCTACCTATCTTATATGTACCTACTTGGTCAAATAAGTAGGTTCGTAATGAGTTAAAAATGTTGTCTAGTCTATAGGTACCTACTTGTGAAACTACTGTGACGCAGACATCGCAAAGCCAGAACTGTTGGTATGAAAGGAGAAATTTTCCTTGAGTAGGTACCCTAGAGGCGCACTAAGAAAGGATTTCTTGAAATTCCATCGCATCCCCAAAGGGGTGAAAATCAAAATAGTATATACAGGGTAAAATTAAAACCAGTGCGGATATTTTAGGAGCTGAAAGTACTCATGAATATGATCAACTTTTATTATGGGACCGACACAGAAATATGAAAAAAAAAATCAGCTGTTCCATACATTTTGATCGTGTTGTACTTAGCGCAATTTTGTAGGGAACAGCTGATTTTATTTTTATATTTCAGTGTCGGTCCCATAATAAAAGCTGATCATATTCATGAGTACTTTCACCTCCTAAAATATCCGCACTGGTTTTAATTTTACCCTGTAGGATATGAAGAAGATAACGACATTGTGTTGTTTTCCGACTTCCCCGCAAACGGAGGTGCGATTATAGCTTGTATATATCATAATTGGAAAAACTCGGGTGTAGATATCCTTCTCTGCTTATTACAGAAAAAAAATCTAAAATAAATATTTTACCTATCACAAGCATTTAATAGTGGCCCATGAAAAACTTCAGAAGTAGAAATGATTGAAACGGAAACTGCGCTGTCCTATAAGAGGCAAAGCAAATTTCAAAGGAAGTCCAACATTAAAAAAATCTGAATTATAAAGAGAGCGCTGACATAAAACGTTCTCGGACGTTTCCTATAAACCTTGAACAGGTCTGCCGACCTTACCGTCATAAAACGGTTGCTTTGTGAGCACTCCGCTTTACGGCTATGAATATTATGGAAAATACATTACACCCGGCCAATTTTCTAATAGACGTTTTTAGGCAACATTTCCCAGTTACGTCGAGCCCTTTTACAACCCGCCAAACAAAAACTTGTTATCTCTCGAACTCGTTTTTATCTTGACTGGAATTTAATACACTTTTTATTTACAAGTGTGGCGCGCAACTAAATGACAAGTAGTTACTTCATGAATAATTCAAGGGTGTACACACAGTCATTATGTTATTAGTTCATGTCTGGCAGCACAATTGTTATTTATTAAAATATTTTTTTTTAAAAATTCGAAGACATTGTGAACAGTCGAAGAAAAATAATTAAATACGCAAAAATCTGCTATACTCGTAGAAGAAAAAACAAGTTAATAACGTGGGAAAACCCAGTTAACACGTGACTTTAGTTGCTATCTATTCTACCGTGATTGAAACTAGAACGCCTCAAACCTTGAATGATATTGCCGCTTGAATGTGAAAATTAGCATGTGTGTAGTACCTACCGATGACGTTACGTTGTCGAGGGGAAAACGGACATCTGGCGAACAAATACGAGAGAATGGATTTGATCCCTAGCTTTTACTAAGTATACCGAGCAAGGACAACGACGGACCCCAACTGTATTTAAGTAGCAATTACGAAGTGGGCAACGGACCGCTCCACGCTGCCTACCAGATGTCCCCCATTAGAAAATACAAGCTAAACACAACATTAATCAAGTCAAATCGTAACATCGTAAGAGTCCGTGTTGACTGATAATTACATTCAAGGATATTTTTCGTCGCCACTTCGCGTTTCCAAACTGGTTTTAAAAATATAGAAAAGATGGCGTTTTACCTCAAAACTAAGCGCTCATTTGTTATCAGAATTAAGGATGTTGTAATTTTGAGCGACGCCTGTTCATAAGCAACGATTATTCCGCAATGTCGGGCCGCGTACACACTGGGTATACCTACGTAACATATATGCTTTCTCAGGCTCCAAGGTTGCGACAGACGGTTGCGAGAACGAACCAGCCTTATAGGTAACACAACTACTTATTCGCAAGCGCAAAATGCTACATGAGCGCCGATGGGTCTATTGTGTGTATCGATGCCTAAGTGGAACACTTAGGAACCGATCAATATTTGACACTTTAGCAAAGCAACTCAGTTTTCAGTTAACTACCTACTGAATTATTTATTGATTGCTAGTAACATTACAACAGCACGTCGGCAGTACCTAGTCACTTGAAGCGAGGCGATATTAGGTAATCCAATGTGTTATTTCATTTGCCCACAATACATTTAATTTTAAAGAGGTAAGGATGTCAAAACACTCCAATAAACTCAAGAAACATAGGTATCACGGACCCGTCTTTAAAAAGTAAAATTTCAAGTTCGGTGGAGTAATCTATTGAGTGTTGGCATTGCACGTCAATACGTCACGCACCAAAGACAATACATTATTCAACTAAAAGATATACGTAAAGCCAAAGAACGGACCATTTGCGAGTAGAAAATTAATCGTTTCTGGCGAGATCATTTGGCACGTGTTACTAAGCCCATGTGTCCAACTAAACTTCTATTGTGTGGATTGTTAATGATCATACTTCCCACAACGTGGATCGCGTGTCAAATCAAAACATATCCTACTATACCAACGCTGTTACATACCAAGATGAATTTACTATACAAAGGTGGAAAAATGAGACGGTCGGTGCAGGGAAAGTGTCTGAATTGTTATAGCATATTTTTTTTGTTTTGTCGGATTTTTTTACTACTAACAAAATTATAAGTATCTACCTATAATCCATTTACTATTTATCTACTAACAAAAAAAACAACACAGTCTTAAAGACATTTAATCCCTATGACTCAAAGTCGATTGATGCCATAAAATTGCAAAAGTTTTTAGCATTCTTGTCTGTTCGATGCCCAAATTGAGGTGGGCAAGTTCTCAAAAATCTTTTTCAGTAACTTATATTTATTTTCAAATATAAAAAAAATGTTAAGCACAACTTTCTCATCAAAATTTAATTATTTTGAATCTACTGATCACCTTTTTTGCCAAACTGTATACGGTGTATACCTATTCGCTTGTGTATCTATAGGAAGTTATTAGAGAATTATCTTTAGAACTATCCAAGTATTATTTACCTAGTACAAAATGTTAACTGAAAAGTGGGCAAATTAATCTGAATATTAGAAACTAGCTGTTCCCCGCTGTTTCCACCTCCGTTTCTCGACTCTTATGAGTCGTAGCGTGATGTTAAATCGCCTATTCTATTCCTCATAAATCTGGCTATCATATTAGTACAAACAATAATTTTTGAATCCGAAGTAGTTCTAAAGATTAGCGCGAACAAACAAACTCTTCAGCTTTGTATAAGAGTACTTATTAGTATATATATGAGCTTAAACAATGTACATTATCCATGCATAGAGTGTTTATTTGTAGCTACTTTCAATGTGGAAACTATACTCCATTTATTATAACATTAGACAAAAAACGGTTATAACTGTTTCGTTATTTGGATATAGGCGTCTATTAAGCATGGTTATTTCACGATAATATTTAAAGCTATTTAATAAATTTACTATTTGCAAGTAAATTTAAACACAAAAGCGCAGTAATTACAACAATATAATACAATAACTATCGTTATTTCGCCGTTATTTTTCTAATGCACAACTTTTATTATGGGACCAACCCTAAAATCGCGAAAAAAAAATCAGCTGTTCCATACATTTATGTTCACTTAACTCAACAAAATGTATGGAACAGCTGATTTTTTTTCTCGATTTCGGGGTTAGTCCCATAATAAAAGTTGTTCATAATGATGAGTACAATGACCCCTTAAAATATTTCCACTGTCTAACCTGCCACCCTGTATAGGGCGAAGAAATTCGACGATTTAACGCTGCTGTGACGAACCGACGAACTATCGTGTTCATGTAAAATTGGTAACGTAAAGGTTATCGAACGCAACATTGATACTGTCCGGAAGATAATACTTTTATCAAACATCGAAATAGTTTCGGTAGTACCTACCTACTTACATACCAACTAGATAATTTATTAAAACTAACTTTGGCGTTCTAACAAATAGGTAAACAGTTAAACTACAAGTTTCACACTATGTGTAAGCCTCAATGTCAGCAAATAGGTGTGATTCAAAACGTGATGTAGGTAGGCAGGCACCTATTTGTTCGAATGAATCAGTAACCAACCGGAATGCGCTGCCCGAGTGGGTGTTTCCCAGCAGTTACAATCTGGGCATCTTCAAGTCACGAGTGAATCGGTTTCTTCTAGGCAAGCGTGCTCCATCATAGCTTAACATCAGGCGAGATGGCGGTCAAACGCAAGCCTATCAAGGAATAAAGAAATAAATAAAAAAAAAACATACCCCACCTACGTAGTACGTACCTACACATAATAGAGAATTTCATGAAGTTACCCTACGCGGTACCTACACCTAATACAGGCTATAGGTTTTAATAGTAAATCAAACATAGTCTATAGGTACTATGTATCTCTACATGTTATAAAAACAAAGTCCCTCCGTCGCGTCTTTTTGTCTGTCTGAACGCTATTAACTCAAACACTACACGGATTTTCACTAATGGACGGAGTGATGAATGAGGAAGGTTTTTGTATAATATTATAATGTATGAATGTGTTGTTTTTATTAGCCGAGCTGTAACAATTTTTATCAAGGAATTCAGAAAAAGTATCGGTTTGAAAGGGCTGTTTGCAAACAATGTAGCACATATGACAAAATATTGATTGAGCTTAAATAGTTTTACAAAAAAGAGCGCGACAGCATGTGGGTATCTAACTGTTATATTTAAGCCACAAAACTGCTTTTATGTTTTAAAAAATAACAAAAATAATTAGGTAATGGTGCCGATTCTGTTGTTTACGAGCTAAAGTAATTTAGTCTTATTATGTCTCTTTCTAATAAAAAAACATGAGAAAGGGATAGAAGATATTAAATCCTGTCAAGTTAGTCCACTTGTATAGTTTTAATGTCAATATAGTCGTAATTACAAAAGATCACGACTATTTTCCCGTAAATGACAAGGGCGTAGACTAATTTAACAGTTCTTAATATTTTCTGTCCCTTTTCAATTACATTTGCAAGAAAGAGAAAGAGTGTTATTAAAATTAGTTTAGTGCGATGTTCAACAGAATCAGCACCAATGTTTAATTTGGACACATTATCGATAAAATATTAATCCTTATCAAAATAAGTAGTTCCATCGCCATAATTTTTGCAGTTTACAGTATGTTATTTGGACGAATAATTTCAGAGATAATTAACACTATGTAGCTAAACAACGCGCAACGGAGTGATTTGTTTTTGTGAGAAAGTGAGATTGAGTCATAGGAGCGAATTTCGAGTGACTTGATTCATAAGGATAAACTAAGCTTAAGTCAGCCGCTCAGTTTGCCTATTGGGGACACATCCCCAATAGGCAAACTGTGAGCGGCTGACTGAGTTTGCACTAACAAATTGCAGTAGCAAACTGTTAGCGCAAACTAGCAAACTGTGGACACTCCATTTCAAATATAATATGTATATGGAAGGGCGTACTAAACCGATACGCCGCAAATAGTAATATAAAGCTGAAGAATTTTTTGTTTGTTTAAACGCGCTAATCCCTGCCGGCCTAGCATGACCCACGATAGAAACGGGTTTTGTCTACATAGAAATGGACAAAGTGACAGATTGTAGAAACATTTCTACGTTTTATGAATGAAACGGTAGAAATGTTTCTACAATCTGTCACTTTGTCTATTTCTATGTAGACAAAATCCGTTTCTATCGTGGTCATGCTAGGCCGGCTGGACCTACCAGTCGGATTTAAAAATTATTTTTTGCATTTGATAGACCAATTCTCGAAGAAGGTTATTTAACATCACGCTACGACCCTAAGGAGCCGAGCAACGGCTGTGAACCGCGAGACACTGTGTTAAAATATTTATCTGCGTCACGTCACCGAAGCATTCGCAACAGTATTTCAAACAATCGTAAAACGAATTTTTAGCACGTTTGTTTAACGAATGTTCATACTGGTGCTGGAATAAACATGAGCGTAGGCGAAATTTTAAAAATTCGTTTCACTCGAAGTTATGTGATACTTTTCAAAGTTGGCTTTTTGACTCCCTTTTAAGTATTTACCTATCAACAGATACCAGTTTGTTTTTACAAACGTGACAAGATAATAAAGATTACGGATACGCAATTAAAAACGTAGGTGTTTCTATTATAATTCAAGCACATTAAATTTCATAGCTATCTAATCGTGCAGAATTAAAAACATCACACATCGGTATCGGATTTAAAAATATGTAGGTAATAATTTGGATAAAAACTAACACCAAAGACATATTAATTGATAAACAGACAAAAATCTGCTTGGCGTCGGTATAATTAGTGAGAAATGGTTGTTACATAGCAGTGGTACGAAAATTATTGTGAAATATAGCCGTTGTAGAAACAGTGAGGGATAAAACAAATCTTTATCTGTCTGGCAATGATGAAGAGCGTACGGGCGTCGGAGCATTCCGCTTTATTAGGAAGCCACGTATTAAACTGGCCCGACCGCCCCACGTGCTATAGCCGTGGTCCGTGCTCCTCCGAACGTGCGAACAACGTCAGTCAAAAGGTACAACATACGTAGGTAGTAGGTAGGTATACCGCAGTAAAATTTTATCTTCGACATACCAAGCTATGTAGCATAGCAAAAGCAGATGTGCCAAAACACATGTCTAATATACAGTCAACACTGGAATAGAAACACTTCGATACGACATTTTTTTTAAATCAAACCATAGTTTACTGTTACATCGATATTTTAATTTCATCGTAATTTTATGGAAGATCAATACATGGTGACAAATAATTACTGAAATTAACTGACTTTTTACACTTGAACTTTCAATGCTATAGGCACTCGATATAATAGATCTAGATGTGAACATTTGAATATTTAATACGCACAGATATAAAAAGACGACGGTTCGCAAATACACATACGGTCACACTAATGTTTATAATATCCAAAATGGCTTAAAATGTTCACATTAGAACGTTCATATTGTGTCGATGAGCAAGTTATGAAGCTAATTGGAATGAAAGATCGCAGATATCAAAGCTGATACCGAATCTCCTAATTACTGGGGATACGATCACTCTACAGTTATATACAATGACTGTAACGAAGGGTACACATCAGATACTCTTATTAGTAGTGAATACAATATTTAAAAATTATACGCTGCGTTGACACTATGAAACTGCAGGAGAGATTGATTACGCGATTTTTTTAAACAACGTTAGAATCGTTAAACAATGTCTAATTGGTGAATGTCGCTTTCGTTTAAAGTAGCAAATAATTCACTAGTCCACAGGCAAATAGCTCAGACAATAGAAAACAGATAAAACATCTTGCACTACAACATAACTGTCGCTCGGAACAATGTCTCGAAAGCAATCTGAGAAATATTTATTAATAGTTTGCCTTCAACTCAATGATGCCAGGTGGAAATGTAGCGTGATTTTTACTTAGACTTGGATACTCTTACTTTCAAACTCTGAAATTAACTAATCTATAAATTCTACTAGCTAATTCTTAATAAATACCTAAGTGTCTGGACACCAAGCGTTCAACATTGCCACTTCCGAAACGGCGTTTAGTTTAAAAAAATTAACAAGTATGAAGTGACTAGCTACTTAAGTATTGGTCTACTTTTCACTGATACTTCGAGACTTACTTTATGACTTACTTACATAAAAGGTGCAAAGTTTAATACTGACATAATATGCGATAAGAGTACCGATTTAGCACAGCAATATATTATTGTATAGTAGGCAATGATTTTAATAATAAAGAGAATAAAAACATTAACAATATCATCTAAATATTTACAACGCAGGACCATTTCCGAAAAAATAATTATGGCACCAAATAAAATAATAGGTATTGATTTTAAAACTAAATTATATCAAATAGATTAAAAAGCAAAACATGATTTAGAGGCTTAAAATTTTGTCAAAAGACATTTCACCACAAGACATTGTTTATAATATAGCACAGTGCTTAGTAAAAAAAAAAATTAAATTAAGCAATTTGAATATAAATTCATAATTGAAGTTTGACATTGATTGATCATAGAAAAGATTGAGAATGCGTGATTTACAATATACATTGACTCAAAATGATTAATTTAGTGTACAATTTGATATGATTTTACAAATAGTTATTATCAACTTGACCAGTTCCAATGGTAAGAACAAGGACAGTACTAACTCAAAGACGACAATCATATGCATGCATCAGACATAGCTCAAGTCACATCAGTAACATTTTATAATAAATATGAATGTGCACAGAGCGGTTAAGTAACCTTCCCATGATTTCAACCTAATAACTATTACCACAGACGCTCACAATGTACACAATGTAAAATGCACTACGAATTACTAGATATTTATTTGTACAGCCTGGATTCAAATTCCTACATCTAATAGCTAACAAACTTTATAGTAAACATTGCCAAATTAATCATTGCTGTATCACACACTCCAGAGAATGGTGGAACCGAAATTAATAGCTGAACCTGATTATAATGTATCATGTCTCATTATACACATGCTTATTGATAACATCAGTCTCAATGACAAGATATCAACGCGACTCGCGCCGCGCCTCAATGATCTAACACTAAGTACCTTTAAACATATTCCTATTCTTAATGGAAACAATATCTCAATATAAAAATTCTCTCATGTCTTATTTTGTGCTGAATACCAAGTTGTAATGTATAAAACTATAAACATTTAACAGGACAGAAATATTGTTGCACATTGGAATATGTTTAAATGAACAATATTTATTGCTTTTTATATTAACTGATGCTAGCAATAAGGCCAGGTCACATAGCACAGTTTGTTCGGAGGCTGACTTTAGAATAAATGTATTCATGCACATTTGTATGGATTGACTCCACAATTAGCATAATTACACTTAAACCTACAAAATAAGGAACTAATACAAATTACACTTAAATTCAAATGAAACCTCACATCAGATCACAAACACAGGTCAAATTGCACATGTGAACACAGCTACAATGAATACATATACAATAAATTAATCTCTTCAATAATAGTTCCTTAGTTAAAAATATCAACTGATACAACAATATTAACACTATAAATAAAACCAATAACGAAATGTCAATTAATTAGAACCTATACATAATTAATTATAACATTCCATCAAGATAATTAATACATAGTTTTAGGAAATTCAATTCAGTAATCTACTAAAGTATTACTGATGGTCTTTGTAATTGCTCTAAGTTGATGGTTAAGTGATGTAAATAGATAAAATCGAAACTGAGAAATTCGATTGTGAATCTTAAAAGCAACAAGAAAAATTTGATCATAATTACAAATTACAAAATTGTATTCTTGATTTCGTAAAAACAATAAAAAATATTATATAATAAAGCTCACCACATCCCAACGCTATCAACAGCAAACTACCATGTACCATGTGAACGATCAGGTAGCAAGACATTGAGTGCTGCGAGCAACGCTGCGGGCTGCGGGTACAGTGTGTATGTGGTAACACTCGGGATATCACCAGAACAAGGATCACTTTTGCTCCTCTACCTGCTCTATGTTATGTCAACTTGAAAGGGCACTAAGCAAATGAACGCCACCGAAATATCGGAAATCAGTTCTACTATCATCTTGCCTACACTCCAAATCTGATCCACATGGGGTGCCAGCCAGGGGCCGCCTCAGCGTCTATAATCACCCAAAGCTGTGGCAAAGAGACGCACACGTCACCGTTCCACGACCACAATGTCACGGAAGATTCACTAAAAACACCTACTCACGGAAGTGTCCGCTCGCAGGCACCAACTACGCGCTCAGAACTCGGCAAACTCCTTCGCACACTTCTCAGTCGATGAGATACGTAATGCCTCCTCCTCGTAGTCGTCGAAGTTGCTGGTGTCTCCTGGGCCCTTGCAGCGCGGGATGAATGGAGCCTCGATCTTCTTTTGGAAGACAGCGATCCAGTCGGTGCTCGCGAACCATTTGTGGCCCTTAATGTCGTTCACACCAGCCTTCAGGTTACCATAACGCTTAGTCAGATCGACTTGCAATAGGTTACGGAGCAGATCCTTCAGATCCGAGCCGAAATGCGAGGGGAAGCGGACCTTGCCCGAAACGATTTTTTCGTAAATCTGGATGGGCTGGTCGGCGAAGAAAGGCGGGTAACCTGCCGCCATTTCGTATACTAGGACGCCGAGCGCCCACCAGTCGACGGCTTTGTTGTAGCCTTTGGAGAGGATGATTTCCGGCGCCAGGTACTCGGGCGTGCCGCACAGCGTCCACGTACGGCCCTTGACGCGCTTCGCGAAACCAAAATCTGTTACTTTGAGGTAGCCTTGCGAGTCGATGAGGAGGTTCTCGGGCTTGAGATCCCGGTAGATGAGGTCCAGGTAGTGGAGGTACTCGAACGCGAGCACAATTTGCGCCGCGTAGAAGCGCGAGTGGGGCTCGGAGAAGCGCCCCACCTTGCGCAGATGCGAGAACATCTCACCGCCTGGCACATACTCTAACACCATGTACAAGTTCGAGTTGTCCTTGAAATGGAACTTAAGGCTCACCAGGAATGGGAAGTTGATAGCCTGAAGGATTCGCTTTTCATTTAACGTATGCTCAACCTGCTTCAATTTGACCACTTTCTGTTTATCTAATATTTTCATAGCATAATATTCTTTCGTAGGTTTATGTTGAACTATCATGACTCGACCGAACGAGCCAGTACCTAATGTTTTAATTCGCTCGAAATCGTTCAATCCGGCGGTGTTGGTAGGATTCTTCTTCCATTTCTCCTCGAAATCCTCTTTGGCCTGATCGAGGAATTCCTTGACGCTTTCGGCGGCGTCCACCTTCTTATTGGCGGTGGCAGCATTGTTGCCCATGGCGCACCCCACAAACTGGTCCTACACCCTCGATTCGCCGTTATTAGAGGCCGCCTTGCTGCACTAATCGATGCCTGCTGTGCGACCGCGTAAGAAACGGGGCAGGTCAACACAAACCAATTTGAAACACGTACATTCTCAATTTTGATATCACGATCACACGTCACGAAATACACTCAATACAGGTACACATTGACACGTTTCCTAGTACGGAAAATCACAAAAAATACTTTTGTCACATTCACAAGAATAAAATGGCTTCCACAGCCGGACTCGATCGACAGAGCGAGATCGAGCGAACGATTCGCTCACGGGTGGCGGTCAATTAAAAAAATGTTGCCAGCTCACAACTAAAAATCTTCTATTAAGTATGAAAAGCTACTATTTTGAACGCTACCATTAATTTCTAAAATAAAAAAAATGTTAAGGCCAAAACAAACGTCCGGAATACCCCTCCGGAATTAAGAAGGTAAATGAGGTACTATTTTACGTCAAATTGAACGATTGCGGATGGAATCGTTCAATTTATGAACGGTATAATTCAATTTTACGTAAAACCACTCATTCACCTTCTTAATTCCGGAGGGGCATTCTGGACGTTTGTTTGGTCCTTAAGCCGCGTCTCCTGCGCCGTTTTCGTGTTCGGCGAACATTGAACAGTGAACAGTGAACGAGAAAGGGGCGTGGTCTACGTGTTTTGACGAATAAAAACACTCAAAACACGTAGACCACGCCCCTTTATCGTTCACTGTTCGATGTTCGTCGAACACGAAAACAGGGCGCAGGAGACGCGGCTTTAGAAAGGAATTCATACCAAACACCAGATATTTTCGAATAAAAAAATTACACTTTTTTATGACCATTTTTTCAAGTTATTAAAATACATTTTATGACACGATAATGTTGTATCTGTCGGCGACCAATCGTATAATTTGGCAAGATCATGAAATTCCTAGGTATTTCATGAAACGCCGCCATTTCATGATTTTCTAAACTAATTTAGAAATATATGCCAAATCATGAAATGGCGACGTTTCATGAAGTACCGAAGAATTTCATGACCTGGCCAATGCGATTGGGCCACGGGCGACGTTTCATGAAATGCGAAGGAATTTCATGATCAAGCCAATAGTCTCCGCGCGCGCAATTCAAATATTTGTAATAAAGGCGCGATTCCATTAGGCAAGTCTTGCATCCAAGTACGACATCACAATTGCAATTTGCATAGTAGAAACCACAGCTTGCAAACAAGTTGCAACTAAAATGTTCAATTCGAATCACTTGCACGCAAGTGTGACGTCATAGTTGAAAGCAAGACTTGCCTAATGGAATCGCGCCTTTACTTTTTTTTTTTTGAAGGGCCTCTCGCAGTTGGCTTCTAACAGGCGTCACCTGCTTAACCGGTTATCTGGTGAGGACTTACAAATGCCTCCAGCCAGGCTTAAAAACTAAATAAAACTACAAACTAAGCGACCGCACGCTAAGGGCACCCCCATACTGGGGTACGGACCTTGGCTTAGGGCGTCGCTGGGGGGAGGACAACTAGCTGGAAAAGATCAATATGATTTAAGGACATATTTAAATCTACAGGCTCAGCGCGGGCTGGCTCGAGCAAGGGTCGGTTAGGGGACTGAGTCATATTCGGCGGCGGACTCGGGTCATGATGGGGACGTCCTTAAATGTAAATAAGTATGTATGTAAAATTAATTGATTTCCATTAGTTAAGCGTCAATTGGCTGCTAAAAAGCTGGGTATCCTCTCGAAGGTGAGGAGGTACTTCACGTCGGAACAGTTGCTTCAATTGTACCAAGCACAGGTTCGTTCGTGCATGGAGTACTGCTCGCACCTTTGGGATGGCACGGCCAAGTACTAGCTTGAGGCGTTAGAATCCATTGAGAAGCGTGCCAAGAAGCTCATCAACAACGACTCCCTTGTTCAGACTAAGCTCCAAAGTCTTGAGCATCGGCGCAAAGTTGCTAGTCTATCGATTTTTTACCTCCTTTTTATCTCATTCCCTCCTGCCCTTTCTTCTATCGGACGGCCAAAATCACGACAAAACGCCATCGGTTCATGGTAGATATACCAAGAACCCGAACAAAGCGCTTCGACTTCGACTACGGAACCTTTAAAGTCCTCGCCTACACTTTCTATTTCTTTGCTTAGAGAAAACGTCTCCAGCTGTCCTGTAGAATTTAAGTTTAAACATATAGACCCTATGTCCGTGATTAAAGCTTTTAAAGATATTAAGATAAAATTGACCGAAGATCTGTGGGGCATGTCAATTAAAGTTTGTCAATCTATTATTGTTACCGTAGCGCCCTATCTGGCCCTAATATTTAATTCGTGTGTGGATCAAGGAATCTTTCCGGATCTAATGAAATACAGTAAAGTCATACCGCTCTTCAAATCCGGGGATAGTAAGGACACCAATAATTATAGACCTGTATCTGTGTTACCAGCTTTCAGCAAAGTGTTTGAAAAAATTATGCTAAATCAAATGCTACATCATTTCAATTCTAACAATATCCTACATGATCAGCAATATGGTTTCACCAAAGGACGTTGTACTACTGACGCCGGTGTTACATTATTGAAGCATATTTTTAATGCGTGGGAGGAGGGACAAGATGCCATTGGAATCTTTTGCGACCTCTCGAAGGCATTTGATTGCGTAAATCACGAAACACTGTTGTTGAAGCTTGAGTTTTACGGACTTCATAAATTAGCACTCAGTTTGGTAGATTCTTACTTGAGTAACAGACAACAGCATGTTCAAATAAACGGTGTGAGTTCATTGGGTCTAAAAGTGAAAATGGGGGTACCGCAAGGATCAATATTGGGTCCGTTCCTATTTTTAGTATATATTAACGATTTACCACATTTACTGAAAAATCAGCCAAAGATGGTTTTATTTGCTGATGACACATCATTGATTTTTAAAGTAGATAGACGTGTTCATAACCTTGACGACGTAAATAATGCTATTCTTCAGGTACATGATTGGTTTACCGCAAATAATTTAGTGCTCAATGGAAAAAAAACTAAATGTATAAGGTTCGCCTTACCGAATGTTAAAAGTAGTGAATGTGACGTCGTACTGAATAAGGAAAAACTCGAGTTTATTAATGATACAGTGTTTCTAGGGATCACGCTTGACTCGAAACTTCAATGGGGTCCTCACATAACATCCCTTGCAGGGCGGCTTAGTTCAGCCGCATATGCAGTTAGGAAAGTTCGGCAACTAACAGACGTCGATACCGCGAGACTGGTCTACTTTAGTTACTTTCATAGCATCATGTCTTACGGTATATTATTGTGGGGACGAGCTGCAGACATTGAATCTATTTTTATTCTGCAAAAGAGAGCTATCAGAGCCATTTATAAGCTTCGCAGTCGCGAATCTCTTAGGGAACTGTTCAAAGAAATTAATATCATGACGGTGCCTTGTCAGTACATATATGAAAACATTATGTATGTTAGGAAAAATCTACATCTATTTGGTAAAAGATGCGAAAGACATCATTACAGTACTCGAGATGGAAACAAACTAGTCCAACCACGCTACAGATTATCCAAAGTACATACATCTTTTATGGGGTACTGCGTAAAATTTTATAATAAACTACCTCTCAACGTTCTTCAATTAAATGAGAATAAATTCAAAAACTGTATAAAACGCACACTATGTAGGCAAGCATATTACAAATTAGAAGATTATATTGCTGATAAGAATGCTTGGCTTAATGCTGGTCCTGCTCCACAACCACTTAGACTCATGTAATCGGAGTTATCTGCCCTTGAAGCTCTTCTTTATGACTTTGTAAATTACTTTATTATTCTGACATTTACAGGTAATCTATTCAGAAATTGACATGAATTAATATAATAATTTTCAATAGTAAGTTTGGTTTTGTTGTACGCATATGAATAACGTTAGTTTTGTAATTGAGTAACTTTCTTTGTGTATTGTGAATGTGAGTGCCATGTACCTAGCTATTTAAGTTTTAAGCTTATAGTATGGCAGTTGAGAGCATGTCATGCTCGCTTAAATGTACCGCTGATGGTGGCGTGTGTATTGGATCGTTCGATTCCCTCCAAAATGGTTGAGTTGAACGGTGCTGATGCGCACGTCATGTCCGTGAACGGGCGCTGTCAGTTGGTGCTGGTCATCTCTTGACTGCCTAAACAATGTTTTTTCACTTGTCTAGTTGATAATTATTATTTTGTACCTTACTAAACATAGTTCTCACATATTAGGGCATCACTGTAATCAAAGAAATTGTAACAGAATTTATTGAAAAAGAGTAACCATGGAGTTTCTTGTCCGTTCTTCTCCATAGGAATCTACGTTTTGGAACGGACAACTAGCTTCAACTAACGGACAAACCGACTGACAACTATTGTAATATTGTTTGACATTTCAAAAGTGCCTGTAAATGGTCTAATTGAAATAAATGTTTTTGACTTTTGACTTTGACTTCGATTCCACTTTCAATGTGAAAACCGCCAAGCTGTGAAATGCGCTGCTCGAGTGGGTGTTTCCCAACAGTTACAATCTGGGTATCTTCAAGTCACGAGTGAATCGGTTTCTTCTAGGCAAGCGTGCTCCATCGTAGACCGCATCATCGCTTAACATCAGGCGAGATGGCGGTCAAGCGCAAGCCTATCATAGAATAAAAAAAACGTAGATTATTATTTTTATATATGTTTATTCGGCTATTTTATTTAGATACATATAGAAAAAAAACATAATTATTTTATATTTACTATAACGAACTGTTACTGCAACATTTTTAAATAAATAACTGAATGACCAATTAGTAAGGCTACTCAAATGCATGACGTGACAAAATACTTATCCTTACCACCATCTGCGGCATCTTTTGACAAACGCCCGCAATTAATTAAATATTTACTTCTTCGGTGACTTGACATAGTACTTGCTTTTAGTCGGAATACTTACACATTACGAATACATAATTTAAAATAAAATTGTCTGATACAACTACACCAATTATTTTCTTTGATGCATAGCATAGCGCATACTCCGGATAAATATGTTTAAACCAATTGGTAGAATTTAAAGAATTCTACCAATTGGTTTAAACATATTTTATTGTGGCAATATAGTAAAAAAATCCTCCCAGTACTCACAGGTGGCAGCACGTTCTATGCCATTCTGTGCACGGTACTAAACATAATTTTTTGTACATTGTACTTCAAGATCGTGCTGCCAAAGTGGCAGACAGCGGCATGTTGCATAACTAATTTGAATCGATATTTTTTCTTTGGTTATTTTTGTAATTTACATTTTACAACATTCCGTGTGCTTACAGTACCTACCTACTTAATAATATTCCACTCGCAAGTTTTTACTTTATGTACCTAAAATATTAAATAGTTATTCATGGGACAACAAAAGTGTGTGAATGTGTAGGTTTAGTCCTTTTTATTAGGTAAATAAAATAAAATAACATGGAGCCAAGGTTGGAACACTGTGCGCTTAAAAAAATATTTATAATAATAATAACATTGATAAACAATCAGTTTACCTACCTACTTAATTAAATCTTTTCATAAGAACTAAATGACTTAAAAAAATACAAGCTTGGATTCAGTGACCTTTGGTTATTTTCCTTGAAATCCACATAAGTAGGTAGGTACCTACCTATTACGAGTCTGCACAGCTCAGTTGCAAAATTATTTTTATTATTACGGGCCGAGAGTCAGACAACCTTGACGAAGCGACGTAGCAACCAGAATATACATAAAATATAATATAATTAGTGCTTCATAAATAACGCACTACATAATATATTATAGTTTTTATTAAAACGTTATTAGGGGATCCGTCAAGTAAGCCCACGAAATTCAATATTTCTTAAGCCTGCAATACACGTTGGCCGAGCTTAGACCAACGCGAGCCTAGACAAATTGACACAAGGCAAGCGCTACTGTCTAGACGTTGCATACATGTTGGCCGAGTTTAGACCAACGCGAGCCTAGGCAAATTGACACAAGGCAAGCGCTACTGTCTAGACGTTGCATACATGTTGGCCGAGTTTAGACCAACGCGAGCCTAGACAAATTGACACAAAGCAAGCGCCTAGACGTTCGACAAGTTTGAAGGAAGCCAATGCAAATGGCCAATATAGGCGAGTTTTGAGGAGACGCCCACATGATGGGCACTGTCAGTTTTTATTGTGCATCGAAACAACATGGACGACGACGTCGTAATTATCTCAGCCGCTGCTATTTATTTAATGAGCGCTTATAATTATTATGTCAGTGTATACCGCACTAAAGTTGTGAAAAAGAAACGATAAAAAAATATATAGGTATATATAGAAAAACAAAAAACCCGACTGCGTAAAAACTAATTTTAAAAAATACGTGAAAGAATTAACTTAAATAAAAACTAAAAAGAAAGAAACAAGCCCAGTAGTTTAGAATTCTGTTAAGTAATACTAAATAACTACACAATTGAAATAGTTTTATAATCGATACACACATAAAACAAATCATAAATTCTAATGCAGAACAGAACGACTCACAGTCGGGGCCCCTTGGGAAGATAAGATTGGTAAAATTTAAATGGGCCCCGACTGTGAGTCGTCCTGTTCTTTCACTTCTTTCACGTATTTTTTAAAATTAGTTTTTACGCAGTCGGGTTTTTTGTTTTTCTATAAATTATAATTTTTTATTTTATACTTTTTAGTTATTCTTTGTTTTCATGTTTGTATATCGTTAATACTTGAAATAAAAACTTAAATCAATAAGTAAGAATTAGCGAGAATGATTGCTTTGTTAAACAACTTTAAATCGTTATATATGTATATCTTAAACTATTATTTTAAATGAAAAATGATAAAAGGAACCTAAATATCATTTTACCTATTCAACGACACCCCACTTGACATAGTTCATCAACTTTTTTTTTTTCATTTTGACAATATGGCGTCTGGTTGTCGCTGTGGTGAATTTTGATTACTGTTATGTCTTTAGTGACACTCGCAAGGTTAAGACGAATCGATTGACGTAAGAATAAATTATCAAAATCGGCCTACGCATTTAGAGACCAAATGCGTAGGCCGATTTTGATAATTCTCGAACGCCACATAGAAACAAACATACATACATACATAGACTGATAAACACATTATCCTCCTTTGCGTTGCGCAGTCGGGTAAAAAGAAGGTGGTGGATGTTAAGTATTCACAGTCGGTACGCTTGACAAGTATGTGCGACAACTGAAGATAAATTTTGTCGTCGGATTTAAAAAAGAAGACTGTTGTTTGAAAACTTGTCTTTTTAGCTTAGTTCACGTTTCTCGGTAGAGTTAGTAGAGTACCTATAGTATATTCCTTGCCCCTTGGGCCGGATCCAAAAAAGCGCTAGATTGCGCTAAATTCTCAGATTCGGCGCTAAACATGTCAAAAAACCGCTAGATCTAGCGCCGAAAGCGCTAAAATGGCAGCACTGGCGCGGACAAACATGTGAACACTATTCAGGGCAGGGCTGTCAGGTGCAAAAATGGTGTGATCGTACGACAACTACAAAAAAATCGTATGCCAAGGATATTTTGAAATAAAAGATCGTACAACCTAAAAGTACAAAGTTTTATTAAAAATAACAAAAAATCGTAGTTTTAGTAAGGAAATGCAATAAAAGAATCAAAGAAAGAAAACATATTTATTTGGCACATGCCTTATGTATACCTACACAACAAAACAAAAAAAATAAAAACATAAAACTACACAATTAAAAAAACTATTAGATTTAATATAAACTTTGTACAGATCGAGCGAGTCTCGCTCGAGACTGACAAGAAAAGAAAAAAATAATAAATTTCGTAAAAATGCAAACAAATACAGCCTTTAAATGACTCTACAAAGAGTCTTCATTCAAGTAAAAGATCTGCGTACGCGTTAGGTTGTTGGGGAATTCCCGGAAACTCATACTTGCCAGTTGAGCACGTTCGTTTCATTATGAAATGTTGCCAGATTTGCTAGGTACCTATATAAAAATCGTACATTTTCCGTACAATCTTGGTCTAGCGATCCTACATGAGTAAAAATGACAAAAAATCGTAGGAGTACGATTAAAATCGTACATCTGGCAGCCCTGACACTATTGGCTGAGTGCGCGTGAACGCCTTTGATTTGTGCAGAAAAACCGACACCGCTCCGAAGTGAGGCAAGTGATCGCGAGCGACTGCCAATTGTGGCAAGCTACGTCAAATGAGGTCTATACACGTTGGCGCTTGTCTATACTCAACCAACTAGGCAAGTGACACCGAGCGATAGCAAGTCAATGCAAATCAGCAAATATACCGTCTACATGTTGGTATTGGCCTTCACTCGGCAACGCTCGGCCAACATGTATTGCAGGTTTGATGTGTGCAGAAAAACCGACACCGCTCCGAAGTGACGCAAGTGATCGCGAGCGACTGCCAATTGTGGCAAGCTACGTCAAATGAGGTCTATACACGTTGGCGCTTGTCTATACTCGACCAACTAGGCAAGTGACACCGAGCGATAGCAAGACAAGGCAAATATACCGTCTACATGTTGGTATTGGCCTTCACTCGACAACACTCGGCCAACGTGTATTGCAGGCTTTACGTTTTTTGCAAATTGCAGCACAGTTTTACGTTTTTTTGTATGTTGATCAAAATTCGATAGGTAGGTAGGTACCTACCTACACTACACGCCAATAATGATAGTAAGTAGGTATATTTAATTAACAAATAAGAATCATTTTAGCTCTCGTTTATTTGACAAAGTTAAGTAGGTTACGACTATTTCGTGAAAACATGGCGATTTTCCTCAAATTAATTTAAATCTCGCGGGCTACTTTGACGGATAGATCTCATCAAAAGCACGACATTCGTTTGATTTTAACCGACTTCAAAAAAAGGAGGAGGTTCTCAATTCGTCGTAAGATTTTTTGTTCAATTTGTTTTTATCGAGTTGGTTACCTATATTCCGTTTGGAGTTCTGATTTTAGTTCCTATTTCTGATACGATGAATGATGATCTAAAGCAGATGATATCGCAGCGTTGTTTTACGTTGTGTGTTGATCAACATTCAATACGTAAAAATAATGTTGATAAAGTTACTAAATACTACTACTAAAATCATCAACAATAGCCCTCGAAATTATATTTGAGGAAAATACGATTATTTCGTGAAAACATTATGATTTTCCTCAAATATAATTTCGAGGGCTATATTCATATAATATTGATGATTTTGATGAATTATTTAGTAACTATAATATCATTATTGTCGCGAATTGAATTTGGATCAACATACAACGTAAAACAGCGCAGCAAATTCCAAAAAAACATAAATAAAAATGAATTTCGCGTGCTACCAAGTAAAACTTATGAATGCGTCAATTGTGGATTTTCAGTTTCTCAAAATGTATTATTTTGTCATAAAGAAATAAATAATTAAACTGTCAATAAAATAAATATCTATAGAGGGGTTGAGGCGTTGTTATAGATTTTTTTGTCATTAGATTTCTAGGGTCCTCGCTAGATGGCGTGCGAATGCGTCTTATATTTTTTCTATGGCAATTGTTATTCTTTTCGCTAGAGTATTATTGTATTAATGTTCTGTTCTGTGGGCAATTGTGGGCAGAAGCGGATCCTCGAGTATTATTGTTCTGTGAGTGCACCAGACCAACCATATTATAGGGCGCACCGCGGCGCACGTGATTTTACATGACAGGACATGACCGCTCCTGAAGTCACGACGCGACGCTGCACGCTGGTCAAATGGGTTGGGGGCGGGTTCGCGCAGACATGCATAAAAAACGCTATTTCATTGTTTTAGGGCACGATCTAACTAAATATTGCTCAATTTTTGAACTATACTCTCGGGTTGGTAATTACCTACTGCAGCAGTTGTTAACTTGTTACTAAAAAATTTAAGGATAAATATTATTTTTTGTACCTAACTAGCTACCTAGGTACCTACTTACCAAAAAAAAAAGTCAGTAAGTAATAGAGCACACAACGCCTTTAAAAAAAGTCGGCGCTTAGACAGGTTTTCGTTATCGTTACATTGAAGTTTTTTGCGACGGCGAGCAGGAACAGCCAATAGTGGGCCGTGCGGCATGCCATTGATGCCTATCGCAACATCAACCCACCAAAAAAATGTTTGAGAAATAAAATAAGTAGATAGGTACCTACAGTAAAAAATCAATCGATCCATGTTATTATTATGTGTCCAACAAACGAAGCATCCGACCGACTGGCATGGCAATGGCCGGCTGGTCTCTCGTTTTTCTCCCACTTTGGCAAGCGGTGAAATATGGAACTAAAAACTGGCCGAATGCGAGTCGTACTCGCGCGCCCAGGGTTCCGTATCAGTTTTGGACGTATAAAGTGAAAAAAATTTACCCGACTGCGCCAGAAGGAGGGTTATGTTTTTTTACCCCACTGCGCCAGAAGGAGAGTTATGTTTTTCGAGTTGATGTATGTATATTTCTTCGGCACGCTCTGTAGCCTAAACAGCTCGGTGGATTTTAGCTTGAGAGGTTTCGTTCGATTCGTCTTGATTGTGAGAGTGACACTGGGTATATAAAAAATTTAAATGGCCGATTTTTTTGCGCCATTAAATGTTTCACTTTTTTTTTCACAAAACCTATCGAGTGAGGTATCAAAATAAAGGGTTTTATAAATGGCAACACAACAACAACTTATATGTTTAAATGAAATTTGGAATGAGAAATGCTAAAAATTATAACTCACTAAAAGGTAATTGATTGAACTTAAATAATTGCCGCCAACTGCATCTGACTGCTTGAAAAGTGATCTTGTATTGAACTTATTAGTTTTTTTTTTTTGCAGTCGGGTTTTTTGATTTCATCAATTTTTTTCAGTCATTTTTAGGGTTCCGTACCTCAAAAGGAAAAACGGAACCCTTATAGGATCACTTTTTTGTCCGCCTTCAGTCACCGAACCATAAGTGGAGCCATCTGTTGATAGATGGCGCCACTGGAAGTATGCAGTAGCGCCATCTATGATCATAATTATGTCGGAACCCTTAGGGCGCGAGGCATACTCGCACTTGTCCGGTTTTTATCATGATGTCGAAAACTGGGAGACATAAAATAAAAATGTGCAGATCAAGCCCTTTCATATGATAGGTCACTTGACCTAGTAACCCCACTTTAAAATTTCGGACCCCCACTCCGGCCCCTTTTGCAATGAAAATAAAAACATTTTTTGACTTTTTCATTTTCAATAAAGTTGGGCAAGCATTTTTATAACTGTTCCTTTCAGCTGTGTGAAGTCGCACCATAAGCGTTCCTTTTTTACCATTTTGGTACTTACGAAACCTCAAAAATGAATGAATAGTGGGATGAGAGATCCGTCAAGATTTTGCACGAAATTCAGAATATTTTGGGTTATTTGCAAATTGCAGCGCTATTTTACGTTGTATAGTGTATACTGATCCAAATTCAATGCGCGACAGTAGGTAATGATAATATAGTTAGGTACTAAATTATATTAAGTAGGTAATTAAAATCATCAATATAAATCCCTCGGAATTATGTTTGAGGAAAATACAATTATTTCGTTAAAAACGTTACGATTTTCCTCAAATATAATTTCGAGGGCTATATTGATGGTTTTGACGGATAATAATTCAAAAGATTTGTGTCAAACTCAGTACCTACCTACCTACCTACTTTAAATAATTTAGTTCTAATAAACGTAACAAACTAGATACTTCACTAAGATGGCACCGCAGTGAAAGGAAAATTTTATTTTAATTTAGTAATCCCTGTTTCCATAAAAATAAAAAGTATTAGAAAAAATGTATTTTAATTTTAAATATCTCATATTTTATCAATATAATAGTCAGAGATACATTTTATTTTAACAAATACTTCATTGAATAAAACGCCATTTTTAATCGTAATAGAAATCGATTTCTGCCGGGAAAGCGGGATTGTCCGAAAGGGATACCGCTGATCCGGAACATAAAGGGCTAAGGAAGGAACACGGGTGGGTTTTAGTCAGTAAGAGTCTGACACTCCCTTCCGCTCCGCCCAGAGCGGGAGGGGTCATTTGATGATTTCCCATCCTCAAAAAAAAATAAAAATAGATATCGATTTACTGCCTTGTTAAATACAAAATATGAATCCCACGTATGATTTTGACCAACTGAACTCACAGGATTTATAAAAATATATTATGATTTATGGATAATTTGTCATGGCCACACTCTTTAATTTAAAGACGAAACGGGATGATCAGTCATTCTCCTCACAGTATCAATTTTCCTATATACATATTAGTCTATGGTATCAATGTAAAACAAAGTACCTACCTACAACTTTTTTGGACTTACAAGGGGGAGGGAGGTGGTCGACGAAAGCCCCGCGTACGCGGGGCTCCTCTTTCTGTCTGCAAGGTTAAAAGTAACCTAACACGAAAGGGTTGACGGGGGCTTCGTTAGCTCGCTTTGCTCGCTCACTGACAGAAGCCCCCGTCAACCCCTTCGAACCTAACCTGTCCGTGTCGGAGTGTCCAAGTTCCCGAGCTCGCTTCGCTCGCTCTTGGACCCTAGTTAGGTAGGTATGTTACTCAAATGAAACATAAAATGTTTTTTAATTAAGTAGGTACCTACCTACCTATGCCAAATTGCCAAAATGCCAACCCCATTTTCCGCTTTTTCTTCCAAAGTCAGCGCCGGCTGCCAATTTAGCAACCGGCGCTGGCTGCAAATTCAGGACACAGCACCGGTTGCAGAGTCACTAATCCTTTATTTTAACGACATGAAAAGAAATAAGTACCTACCTACCTACCTAATTCAGTTTTCATAATGTTCTCATCGTAATTTCTTGCCTATAAGCGAACATAGGTATTTATGCAGCTATCATTTTATAGTCACTGTGTCAGTGTCACAGCACAGCTATTATTTCAATCAGCACACAAACTAAAGATAGACAAGGTAGCCGCCCTTTGAGTTTGCAGGCGTGAGAGATTTTATCTCCAAGCGATTGTCGATCGTATTATGTAAAAATAGAGTTGAGATTACCATAATGCTTATTTGTATTAGCAAAAATCACTGAAATTATTGTAAGCGCGTTAAGGTAGGTAGGGTCCATTTCAATTGAATTTGTTAATTTTGTAAACAATGTTAGTATGGCCAACTGTCAAAATTTGATGAATTTGTATAGAAAGTTTGTTTACATAGTTTACAAGTTCTATTGAAATGAACCATACCCATGTTAGGTAGAATAATAGGTAAGTATGTCGTCGTGAAGCAACGTTGTGCCACAGTAGGTATAAAGATTGATTTATATTTATAGACTGTGGTTGTGCTGACATTATAATGTACCTACCTAGGTAGGTAACTAACTAACTAGGCGTAATCAATAGCAAGAAAGGGTTAGGGTAGGGTGTATGTGAATGTGACAAACTCTCCGGACTTAGGTAGGTAGTACACCTACCTACCTACTTCGTTTTTAGGGTTTCGTACTCAAAGGGTAAAGACGGAACCCTATTTATTACTGAGACTTTGCTGTCCGTCTGTCTGTCTGTGTGTCTCCAGGCTGTATCTCATGAACCGTGATAGCTAGACAGTTGAAATTTTCACAGATGATGTACCTACCTAGGTATTTCTGTTGCCGCTATAACAACAAATACTAAAAGCAAAATAAAATAAATATTTAAGGGGGCTCCCATACAACAAACTTGAGTGATTTATTTGCTCGTTTTTGCTCGTTTTTACTGAGACTTTGCTAACGCCAACTGGTAGAGTTCATAACCGATTTGAATACTTAGGTAGGTACCTACCTATTATGCGCCTGGACGAAAGTTACCTAATTTCATTCTTAAAATGTGTAGGTACCGGTGTACCTACACATTTTAAGAATGAAATTAGGTAATTTGAGTTTAATTTTATTTTATTAGGTGAAGAGTCCCTACAATACGATGCCTACCGGCTTCCTTTTGTAAAATAGCACTCGCAGTATTGCCTACTTTTATTAACTAGCTTTTCGTGGCCAGGTAGGTAAGCATTTGTAGAAGTTTAAATAGGTAGGTAGGTGGGGAGGTCTTTACGACGGTTCTCAAAAGACATCGATCTGGAAAGTTTCATTCGTCCAGGCGCATAATAGGTAAGTATTCAAATCGGTTATCGATTTTATGAGGGTGTGACTGACGGACAAACGGACAGACAGACGGACAGAAAGACGTACAGATGCACATGTTGAAATTATAGGGGTTCCTTATTTAACTACGGAACCCTAAAAAACGCTGACTTTAACAAAAAACTTCTAGAAAGTTCTGACCGACCGATAAGCGAACTTTGTGGTTCTGGCACTTGGTAAGGGGACGTCCATTAATCACGTGATGTTTTTTTAGCAACTTTTTGACACCCCCCCCCTCCCCCTGGTGATACGTGGTGAGGTTAACTAACCCCTCCCCCCTACCCAAGATTACGTTTTCAGTATACCTATATTATCTTTAAATACCTATTTTTTTTTCGGTTTATAAGTAGCGCGTGCAACGCAAAAATAAATACACGTGATATCTCACTACACCCCCCCCCCCCTCCCCCCTTGTGATATTTTTTGATCCCCCCCCCCCTTTCGAGCCTCACGTGATTAATGGACGGCCCCTAAGTAGTGTAGTAGGTATCCACCTACTGCCATCCGCTAATGAAAATGAGCGTGAATATTAGGGATTTCGGTCTCGGAAGCATTTTCAGTCCCGGGACCAGTCTCGAATCTCGGAAGCTAGTCCCGGGACTCCCGGGAAATTCGAGACCCACGTGTTTTTTATATTAGAATGGTTTTTTACGGATACGTTACGTTATGGATGGAGGTATTGCAGGTGTGCAAGAAAATGGTGATTTTAATATTGTTTTGGAAGGTAAACTAGACTTATTTTGGTAAAAATAAAAGAAATGGCAATGACAAAGTATACGCTTTTACAATAAAATCCCTAGCCATATTCAAAAATTAAGCCTTAATAAATTCAAATCATTAATAAAGCGAAAACTTTGTCATAAAGCTTTTTATAGTGTTAAAGATTATATGGAGGACAAAAAGGCTTGGGATTGAGCTGTTCCAATACATACATGGGCCAATACTACTATTGACATAACCACTAAATTATTGCTCTTTTATTTGATTTTATATATTTTTTCTATATACACTTTGACATTAAATGTTTCCTTTTGAAACAATTTATATACAAAATGACATTGAATGTGATAATAATGATGTAATATATTGATTATAATTATTGTAAATGTGAGTACTATGTGGGTTATTATGTTACTGTTATAGATCTCAAGCTCAGTCTGACAGTTTGAGTACCTACTTTAGGGGGCCTACCCAAATGTCCTTTCTGATGGTAATGTTCGTCGGGTCGTTGAGCTCCCTAAGTCTGGATTGAGCTACCACGATACCCGGCACATGCGTGCACAGTCAGGTCAGGTCCACTCAAATCTGTATGGCTCTTTCCTCTAAAGGCCATTTCAGACTAACCTGCATGGTTCTTACACAATTTATCTTAATTGTCTGGACTTTAAAAGAGACATCAACCTTTGAGTTTGTTTCTGTGTTTCTTCTCAAAGGTAGTCATATAGGAAACACCGAACTCATCTAGCTTAAAAAAATGTTTTGACGTGTAAAAGTGTTATTTTTAACCTATTTACAAAATAAATATCATTATCATCATTTATCATTTATCATAGTTTGACTTAGTAAATGATAAACTATAAGAGGGTGAGGGTAGTAGTGAAACTGACTGAAGTGAGTGGTGGTGAACTGTGAAGTAAATGATAATTATGATTGTAACTGTTTATAAATCACATTTATTACAAATTTACTCTTTGATCAATCTGACCAAACCAAACATTACAATAGAATATTATAACAAATAGAAAAAAATAAGATAGCAATATTTGAAGTACCTAATTCAGACTTTCAGGTTATTACTTAATTCTGTATTCTTAATTCTAATGTTTAGTCTTTTTTAATTAGGAACTTTGGTAAAAAAAGCTTATATCTAAGTAGTCGTTTTATCTAGTAAAATATTAAAAATATACCCTTTCCTTAAGTTTCGGTAATTTAGGTATAAATAAACTTATAAATGTCGATTGACCTGACCAAACATTTAAACAAAACAAAACGAAAACTCTATAATTCTTGCACTAGAATCTCTAGAATCTTGCAATAGAATAAGTTCGGGTCTCGCTCGGGCATTGTCGGGACGCATTCGGCAAGCGGCAGTGTCACTAGGCGGTACATAGTGCGCGGCGGAGAATTTATAAGTATAAAATGTACAAATAAATTCTGGTGTTAAGAATATTTTAATGTTTTTCTACCGAAACATTTGGTCTCGAAATTCCCGGGAATTTTTATTAAGTCTCGGTCTCGGTCTCGATGATAAAAGTGGCGAGACTCCCGGGGCGAAATCCCTAGTGAATATAGACTATGCGTCACCAGCTAGGTCTGTATGCAGGTAGGTAGGTATATGTCTGTATCAACGGAGTGATTGACAGCGATATTGCCAACGCCTCCGCGTGTACGATGTAGGTAGGTACCTACCTACCTACCTACCTAGTCAATTCAAGACTGTCTTCACTTGACGAGTTCGTTCGTTCGTTCGCAACGCAACACAATCCTTCCCTAGCCTTCCCAACTAGGTATCTCTCTCTACCCATACCCATCGCATCGCTTGCTTTGTGCCTTCGCATTTTTTCCATTTCTTTATTTAAAAAAAAACGGAGGGCTGTAAAATTACTTTAAAAGCTCCAAAATATCAAAATAATTACACTCTTTGAGCCTATACAGGTTGTCCCACGGCTATGCCACATGGAGGCAAAGTACTTTAAATATTTGAGATAGGAGGTTTTGCTTCATAGAGACTTCACTTTATTTTTTAAATTAAGTAGGTAATACTGCATGCAAAGATTTTTAAAAAGATGCTTGCTTCATCTGGGAATCGAACCGACCAAATGTGAAAAAATTAACATCCTGTATTTTTATAATGCCAGTCGTTTAGGTAGGTAGGTGCGCCAATGCGCGGTATAGGTACTTTACAGTGACGTCACTGTATCACTGTCAACGAGAAATGACAGCCTTCACACAGTATACACTGTATACAGACACGGTTAAACTAGTAATCATCTAGTAATGAATGACCAACTGCACCAGCAGTGACACGCACAGCACAGTGCACAGATTAGAGAATAGGTAGTAGACAGCACCTTAAGAATTCCGTGAACAACTGGATGTGGAACCCCGAACCGATGTTCGATGATGGATGATAAAACAATGACGTCAGAGAGCTGTAGGTAGGTTAGTTAGGTATTTATTTTTGTTTTTTATCAATGTAGGTCGGTACCTCAGATCATAGTAGGTACCTACCTAAGTTCTTCTATGATCTGAGGTCGGTACCTACCTAGTAGGTAGTTACCTATCTATCTTAAAATAATTCAAAATACAGCTGCTTTTCACCTACCTACCGACTACTGATCTGCCACTCTAAGTAGGTACCTAAATAGGTAGGTAGGTATTATAGACCAGGGTCGATAATTTTTGAAACCAAAAAAAATTACAGTAGGATGAAACCCATTAGAAAAGGAGGGGAATATGATCAAAATGAAAGGAAAAATAAATTACGGTCGATCCGAGTTCGGGAAGTGGGAGGGGGTGAGTTTTTAAGGGTAAAAAATGGTTTTCCTTGATTTCCGGCAAAACTACTAGTCCTATGGAAAAAAGTTAAATGGCAAAGTTGTAGGTAATAAAAAGATCTACAACTTTTGTATTTGCTATTTTTTCACATAACCTCAAAATTTAGGTGAAAAATTCAAAAAACCAAGTTTTTGGTTTTTTATTTATATCTTTTTCAAAAAAAAATTTTTTTCTACGAAATTTGGTGAAAACTTACCTTATTATGTCCCAAATACACTGTAATTTATTTGATTCAAAATATTTATTTTTTCGCCTTATTTTAACTTAATATCAAAAAAGCACCCTAATTTTCAATCGAAAATTCTGACGTCAAAATATCAGCTTTTTTCAAAAAGTTTGGGGGCTTTTTGTTCGTTGAAATATCTACTTTCTGATGGTGTAAAAAATATACATTACTATAGGAAATGTTCTCAGAAAATGCAAAAAATTGTTTTTTTTTTTTTGTATTTATTGTCGATTCTCTTCTTGCTAGACGCCACTAAACGACTCAAAGCTGCTTTTTTTATTTCATACACTTGCTTGTCATCTAACTTATTGCAGATTATACAAATAGATTCAACCATACTGATAATCTGAAAAGACAAAATCAAATTAATAATGCCTTCAAAGTTTTATCATGAGTATAACTAAATTTCTTTGTATAAAATAAACGAAATTACTATTTTTTATTCTTGTACTAAAATATCATTCAATTTTAATTTTTTAGGTTATGTTACGTTAAACATACTATTTATGAAAGAAAATATTACTATTTTTATTTTAAAAGTTGATTAATATAGATTAAAATACAGATAGTATTTACCTTGCTATGTAGATTCCAAACGATTCTTTGAATAAAGTAAATTTCTCACAATTCACTTAGAGTAACTCAGTCTGCACGTGTATTTTTAAAAACGATGTTGTACACTGCTCTGTATCTCGAATACTGGCTAACGGTTTTTACAGCTGCTACGAAATAGCAGGTATGTAGTAAGGCCCAGACCCTCCTAGGTCCGTCCCCACTTCTCTATGAAATAACTTACAATGGGCTAAAATTTACCGAAGGTCACTCAGGTAGGTATATGAATTATCTTAAAACAGCAATAAATAGGCATCAAAAGATGTCTTATTAAATATTAACTTATTTGTTTGTTAATTATAGAAGTATATTTCAATTTGCAATTTTTTCGTTTAAAAATAAAACATGAAATCTTACGTTTTTTGAGTAATTAAAGTGTAAATTTTAATAAATATCTCAAAATTGTACATAATGATTAAAAAAATAATTTTCGAATTTGAGTTTTTTTCAATTTTTTGCATTTTCTGAGAACATTTCCTATTGTAATGTATATTTTTTTTTACACCATCAGAAAGTAGATATTTCAATGAACAAAAAGCCCCCAAACTTTTTGAAAAAAGCTGATATTTTGACGTCAGAATTTTCGATTGAAAATTAGGGTGCTTTTTCGATATTAAGTTAAAATAAGGCGAAAAAATAAATATTTTAAATCAAATAAATTACAGTGTATTTGGGACATAATAAGGTAAGTTTTCACCAAATTTCGTAGAAAAAAAATTTTTTTTGAAAAAGATATAAGTAAAAAACCAAAAACTTGGTTTTTTGAATTTTTCACCTAAATTTTGAGGTTATGTGAAAAAATTGCAAAAACAAAAGTTGTAGATCTTTTTATTACCTACAACTTTGCCAATTAACTTTTTTCCATAGAACTTGTAGTTTTGCCGGAAATCAAGGAAAACCATTTTTTACCCTTAAAATTCACCCCCTCCCACTTCCCGAACTCGGATCGACCGTAATTTATTTTTCCTTTCATTTTGATCATATTCCCCTCCTTTCCTAATGGGTTTCATCCTACTGTAATTTTTTTTCATTTTTTACCATTTTTGAAGGCTTCGACCCTGGTCTATTATAGGTAGATCGATCTGCACCTATCAAATAAGGTTAGGTAGTTTTTCATTGTATTGTAGGTACCTACTTAGGTACCTACATATTTCTACATTTTCTACCAAGTAGCAAGTAGGTAGATACCTACCTAGGTAGGTAAACTAGACCTATGCACTTACTTACTCTACATTAGTAGGTAGGTAGGTACCTACCTAACGTAACGTAGACGTACTACCTACCTAGGCCATATTTAGGTACCTAGGTATTAATTATTGCCGATTCGTTGCCTTTACGGCCATGCATGACAAGCTTCAATCGAAATAATGTGGGTTAACTAACCTAATTAGGTTGGTAGGTATCTTAAAGGCACGTGGATACATTATATATAAGAACAAGAACTGTTCTGCTTGACGAATTCATATTCTGACGAAATCACCAACCAGTGCCAAGATTTCTTTTAAAAGCCATCGACCTAACGGGACAACGTTATATTTTGCGTCTTATTTAAACTATAATCGTGCTTATTTCAATGAGTTAAAGCATAAAATGACGCAGCGTGACGTTTTGTCCTGTAACCTTCTGATGTTGGTGATAAGAGTCATTCGGATAAGACTCGGACTTACGCTTTTCTGGCACACAAGCAAACTGTGGTTGGCGGGAAATAAACGCGTTCTCATTGCAATGTTGTTATTAATTGGAAATGTACCTACCTACCTACTACCTACACCTAGATAATTAGAAGAATCTTCAATTTTATTGCGAATAAAGTCTAAATAATAGAATATCCTACTAGATAACTACCTACCTATTCTACATTAGGTAAGCACCTACCTACTTACATTAAAACAAGTAGGTTGAACAAGACAATCGGTCATTGAACTCTCGAAAACCAAACGCGCAAATTGTAGGTAGGTAGGTAGCAGTGGCGAAGGGTCCCTACAATACGACTCCTACCGGCATCCCTTTGAAACAGCACAAGGCAGTATTGCCTACATTTACTAATTAGCTTTTCGTGGCCAGGTGGGTACCTACCTATCAAAGCAGTTGCAGCTCCGGCTTACCTCTTACAAAAACTGACACTTCGCCACTGGTAGGTAGGTAGGTATTTCACGGACACAAAATTCACAAAATTTAATAGTCTCTACCTCTTTGTAGATATTTCTTACCTAGGTAGGTAGGTATAGGGTACCTACCTATACAGTGTGAGTCTTTATAATCTGCACATACTGAATCGAGGGAATCTTTGCTTAATTTTATCGACGGAAAAAATGATAAAAAAATTCTAAATATTTTATTGAAATTTTTAATGGATTTTTTATTTATTTTTTCTTTTCTGTGACTCCAGTGTATACAAAGCGGTGTAACTTTTTAACTCGATGTTTTATCACGATGAAACAAAGTCCATAATGATTGGAAGTAATTAGGTGTCCGCATTAAATGAAAATTGTGTAAAAAAACTGCCACCAATTAAAAATAAACACGTTTTTCCTTCAAAAATCTGATTTTTTTTCATCAATTTTTGCAATAATCGTAAAATTTCTCAATAAGATGCCCCGATTACCTTCATTTTTTATTACTTTAAATTATTCCTCATCGTATTAGCTACCTAATAATAAAAATTGTATGCTTTTAGCTCAGACAAAACACTTTCTATCAAGTGTTAAAGATGGCACTTCGAACGCGCTATTTTTGTTCTCTTAAGGATGATTTATTTGGGTTCAATGAATGAAAAAGAGTTCAATTAAAACATTTATTATTTTAAAGAAAATTTAATGCATTAGGTTCTCAAAATGTCCACCTTGTTGTTGTAGGCACAAAGCCGCGCGAACTAAAATTTGTTGTGTCGCTCTCCTTATCATTTCGGGATCATTGCGAATATCATTTGCACAGTTAATTATGCGATCACGCAAATCGACCTCACTGTTGATGGGAGTACTGTAGACGCGTTGCTTCATGGTCCCCCACAGGAAGTAATCAAGGGGCGTTAAATCGGGTGAACGCGCAGGCCACCCTACAGGTCCTAGTCGTCCAATCCATTTATCACGATAATTTTCGTTTAAAAATGATCTCACATTTGTGGCATAATGGGCAGGGCATCCGTCCATCTGCAGAAACATCCTTCGACGCAAAGACAGTGGTACATCTTCCAATAACTCAGGTAGATCGTCAGTCAACAAACTTAAAAATCTTTCACTGTTCAAAGTTCTCGGCAGTATGACTGGTCCAATCAACATGTTATCGATAAGACCAGCCCAAACATTTATTGAAAATCTTACTTGAAAAGTCGATGAACGTTTCAATTTCGGGTTTTGACCTCCAGGGCACCATCTGTGTAAATTTCTACAGTTAGTAATACCATCTCTGGTAAATGTTGATTCGTCCATCCATAGTATGGTTTTCGGAAAGTTTGGGTTTGCTCTGGTATTTCTTTGAATCCAGGTGGACATCACACACCTTGGACGCCAATCTACGTCTTCATGTAGATGTTGCACTCTTTGGTAGTGGTAAGGGTGCAATCCTTCTTTCTTTAAAATACGCCACGCTGATTTTTGTGATATTCCGTGACGAAGAGCCAGTCGTCTAGTACTTATGGATGGATCAGCAAACAAATCGCTCAGTACTGCTTGTTCCAGAACCACATCAATAATTATTTGAGGCGGCTCGCGACGATCTCTACTTGATTCAAGTCCAGTGATCGACAATCTTCTGTGAACTTCCTGGAAGTTGCGGGCAGATGGCACTGGTTGCCTGTTAGGAAACACAGCTATGTAAGCTGCGCGCGCAGCTCTGGCACTTCCTCGTCCCATCCCATAGTAAAAATGAATGTCGGCAATGTGTGCCGGGGAGAATTCACTTAAGCGCGGCATCACGTAGCAGCGAACGAAAGTCACGAAACTCAGGTAGCAGTGAATGAAAGTAACGAAACACATGTAGCAGCGGCGAATAATTCGGAGCGACTGCCTGTCTGTCATCCCTTCTGGTCCCTTCAGCTGGCCCTACCTCCCCGCACCCCGACCCGCGCACATTCTCAACAAAAAAGGACGTCTACCTGCTAAACAATTAGTGCGTAGCCGTGCTCTAGGCCTTTCTTTGGCTGTTGATAAGAAATGATGGGATTGAGTTAAACCCTTGCAATTTTTACTATTGGATAGCTAATACGATGAAGAATAATTTAAAGTAATAAAAAATTAAGGTAATCGGGGCATCTTATTGAGAAATTTTACGATTATTGCAAAAATTGATGAAAAAAAATCAGATTTTTGCGGAAAAAACGTGTTAATTTTTAATTGGTGGCAGTTTTTTACACAATTTTCATTTAATGCGGACACCTAATTACTTCCAATCATTATGGAGTTTGTTTCATCGTGATAAAACATCGAGTTAAAAAGTTACACCGTTTTGTATACACTGGAGTCACAGAAGCGAAAAAATAAATAAAAAATCCATTAAAAATTTCAATAAAATATTTAGATTTTTTTTATCATTTTTTCCGTCGATATAATTAAGCAAAGATTCCCTCGATTCAGTATGTGCAGATTATAAAGACTCACACTGTATGTTATTTATTTTTATTTAATTTGAATTCATAAACATTTTGTAGGGTAGGTATCATTTCATTTGTTGAGTAGGTAGGCAGGTTTGTATAGGTAGGTACCAACCTACCTGCATGGCCTAAGTAGGCCTAGGTAGGTAGGTAGGTACCTACCCATTTAAATTTATATTAATAGGGTCAGTAACTCAGTGTCAGTAGGCAGGCGCGGTCCCAGGGGTCATGGGGGTCATGACCCCTCCCCAAAATCGTACAAAAATGCGCCAAACACGGTAATTCACGGTACCTACACATTACGTCGTCGGCATTAATCGGTAGGTAGGTACCTACCTACCTATAACCGGGCCTAAAGTCTTCAGCTGTGGTATGACCCCCCCCCCCAAATCGTCGGCTGGGACCGCGCCTGTCAGTAGGTACCTACCTGTATATTATGTATATGTACTTAGTTATACTACTCTAAGTAATGTACCTACTTACCTACCTAATTATTGTATAGGTATTTATGCAGGCTGTAGTAAAATTGTAGGTAGGTAGGTACCTACCTACCTATCTACCTAGTCCCTTAACCCTTTACAACCTAAATGATTAATTAAATAGGCAGGTACCTAGGTACCTACCTACCTACCTAGCAAGAACGTAAAGCGTGGTAAAGGTACCTAGGTAATTAAAATTATGTAGTAGATACCTACCTAGGTACCTACCTACCTACCTCCCTACTACGTACGAAGGACCTTCGCGACGCGACTACTATTATAAGGTACATGACATCAATAGTAGGTACCTACCTACCTTACTACTTGAATGAAAAATGCCAATGCCTTTCATAGATAGGCGGAGGTACAGTCAGAGCCATAAATTACTCAGGTCCCCACTTTCAATCGACCTGTTTACGTACCTATGTAAGTAGGTAGATACCTAGGTATGTAATGTTACATACCTAGGTACCTATCTACCTACTTACGTACGTATAGGTATGTACCTATGTCCTATACGTACAAGTGCGTGTGTAACGCTAACGACTGACACCGGCTCCACACGTTGGCCCCAACGTTGGCCCCAACGGCACTCGCCCAACGTGTGGATCTAGAAAATAGCGTTGGCCAATGCTATTTTCTAGATCCACTAGGTATTCTATTCTATAACCGTTGGGGTCAACGTTGGGGCCAACGTGTGGAGCCGGCCTGACACTATGAAGCTACCTAATGTTTTTACAACATTACCAATAAGTTAATAAATTCTAATAGGCAGATTTTGTATAGAAACTGCTTATACCAAGCAAGATACATGGTTAGCTTTCCTAAAGAGATTTTATGTAGGGACCGATAGGTACCCTAGGTAGGTAGGTAACCTAAACATAGGTTAAAATTTTAAAGAGTTAGTGCAGTAACCGAAAATTATTGTCATTAATTTTTTAAACGTAAAATCGGCTTTAATAATGTTAATTTCAGAAGAACTCCATTTATTATTTTGTCTTGTTGGAACATTAACGATTGTATTTTTTAAACAGACTAGAAAGAGAAAGGTATAGTGTTCGTGTTGCTTGCCTGTAGTATTGTCGAGTGTGATTCAAGGTTGTCTGAAGATGAATATGAAACCTATAGCCATCTCCTTTTAACAAACGTAAATCGCGGCATGTTATTTCACCATCTTGAAGTAAACGCCGCTAACTTCACTACATGTGCAAGGCCCCGCGCGAGGGCCCTTGTGCACCACATACGGTTCCAGTTCGTATTTTATACGGAAACGGATGAAAATTTCCGAATGACGCATTGTGCACTACATTCGGTTTTTACTGTTTATAGGCCAGGAATGGCGAACCTTTTTTACAATATTGCGTGCTGCAATCTTACTACTTACTAATATTATAAATTAGGGATGTCAAAAAATTATCAATTATGGAAAAAATCGATTATTTTTCGATAAAACTCGATTTTAATAATCGATTCAAAAGTTTAGGAATCGATTAATAAAAAATCGTTTTTTTTTTCATTGTGGATTTTTTTCATCGACGACGACGACAGTTTACGATAGTTAGCGTCAATAAATTGACGGACGACAGTTTACGTCATACCTTTTGTATGTCGAAAACAAAGTTTCGTTAAAGTTATTAAAACTGTCAATAGTCAACCGTCAACGAACTACTAAGTTTCGCGAAATGTTGCGTAGATAAACTTAATAAAAGCTATTGTAATCTTCTCTCTGATAAATCAAGAAAGAGGCGGAAATAAGTAAGACACGTCGGAAACTCTGAACGTGACGATTAAGGATCTCCCCACATTTATCGACGGAAAGCCTTTATGTCTATTAAATAAGGGCGTTACTAATACCATTCGCATCGGCTCGGCTCGGACGACGCGTCGCGACACCGGCTGACGGCGAAACGAGCCGTTTGCCCATTAGCTGATCGCAGTGTGGTGATAAGCACTCAGCTTAAGCCGATTCCGCGTCGATAAATGGGGGGAGACCCTAAAAGCACGCTGAAGTTCATTCAAATCAATATTTTATTTAGTTTGATAGCACTAAAGCAAAAAAAATAATAGAAAAAACGATTCTTGCTATATAATCGATTATTTTTATTAATATTATAAAATAATGTGAACGTTTGTGAGGATGGATGTACCTATGTATGTATGGATGTATGGATGTTTGTTACTCTTTCACGCGAAAACTACTGAACGGATTTTGATGAACTTTACAGTAATATAGCTTTGTGGTTAAAGAAACTTTATTCTCAAAAGAAATTTACAATAAATTTCACTTCATGAGATACATCAAGCTTACAGTAAATTATTCTATATTAGTGAGCAGAGCTAATTGCCTATAAAGTAATCACAAAAACGTACCCACTGTCGATGAATCCATGTGTATTCACAAACATTAATCACTTAAAACTAGAATCCTGAGTGCAGCGATAATCACATAGCTATAGGTACTAATCTAAACAAATTTAGCTTATACATCGGAATAACACATAGGCTACTTTTTATCCCAAAAAAGCGAGCGAAGCCGCGGGCAGAAGCTAGTTACTCATATTCAAATCGTAGGGCGTTTATGCACTTATAATCCGTTTCCAACACGTATTCGTATTTCCCGTCCTGTCCGTTTTACCACCAGTGAACCAGTTTTTAAAATGTACTAAAAAAACGGTTCGTAAAAAAACCGTGTTAGAAACGGATGAAAAACGCTCGTATTCGTGTTTTTTAATTTTCACTAAAACGTTTCACAAGTACCTACCTACCTACCTACTTTTACAATTCTATATTAGTTTTTGAATGCCAACCATAGAATTCGATCTCTGCCTTCCTTCCCCACTCCTCCCCGCACGTATTAAACGTGTGACACGTTTAATACGTGCGGGGAGGAGTGGGGAAGGAAGGCAGAGATCGAATTCTATGGTTGTTATTCAAAAACTATTATAGAATTGTAAAAGTAGGTAAGTAGGTAGGTAGGTACTATGTGATAGGGTTGCCAACCATACTGTTAAAAACAGTATTCGGTAAATTGTTTTTCGCTCTGTAATACTGTTCAATAAAAATAAATTATACAAAATACTGTTTTCATCATTTCTGGTACCCAGAACTATAAGTGAATAAGTAATAAGTGCATAAACGCGCTACGATTTTAATATGAGTAACTAGCTTCTGCCCACGGCTACGCTCGCGTTTTTGGGATAAAAAGTAGCCTATGTGTTATTCTGATGTATAAGCTATATTCTCAGATCATAGAAACAAGGAGATATGCCATCATAGCAAATTAGTACGGGAACAACTGATGCCACTTTTAGTACATTTTTCGACACAATTACGCGCATAATTAAGCGCTCCTTGTGAATAAAAAGATCTCCTATGCATTGAACATTCCGCACACCCTTAATCTAACACTGTTAATCGTCACTAGCACTAAACTAAAACACTGTATTTATACCATCGATCGTGTTCGGTTCGTCACCAGCGCGTACGTTTTTACCCGACTGCGCGACGCAAAGGAGGGTAATGTGTTTATCAGTCTATGTATGTATGTATGTATGTTTGTTTCTATGTGGCGTTCTAGAGACCAAATGCGTAAGCCGATTTTGATAATTCTTACGTCAATCGATTCGTCTTAACCTTGCGAGTGTCACTAAAGACATAACAGTAATCAAAATTCACCACAGCGACCACCAGACGCCATATTGTCAAAATGAAAAAAAAAGTTGAACTATGTCAAGTGGGGTGTCGTTGAATAGGTATTTTAAAATCATCTTTAGGTTCCTTTTACCATTTTTCATTTTTAATAATAGTTTAGGATATATAACGATTTAAAGTTGTTTAACAAAGCAATCATTCTCGCTAATTCTTACTTATTGATTTAAGTTTTTATTTCAAGTATTAATGATATACAAACAAAAAAACCGGCCAAGTGCGAGTCGTACTCGCGCACCGAGGGTTCCGTATAATTTTTGGACGTATAAAGTGAAAAAAACCGGACCGCATAACTAAGTTTGTTTGTGAAGGAATTTTGATGATTTTGAAAAAACTGTACTAGTTAGGAACATCGTTTTATTTTCAGTGCAATATTTGGGTCAATGCCTATTAGCTCTAATTATTTCAGATTTTTCGCTCCGCAAACTTCGGAGATAAGGAGGGGGATTGTAATTTTTCAGTCATTTTTCATCATATGTCGAAAACTGTGGGACATAAAATTAAATGAAAATATATTTTGAAATGTGCAAATCAAGCCCTTTCACATGATATGCCACTTGACCTAGTAACCAAACTTTAAAATTTCGGACCCCCACTCCGGCCCCTTTTGCAATGAAAATAAAAATATATTTTGACTTTTTTTATTTGCAATAAACTTGGGCAAGCATTCTTTATAACTGTTCCAAATTTCAAGTCGATAGCTTTAGTAGTTGCTGAAATAAGCAGGTGTGACAGACAGACAGACGAAGTCGCACCATAAGGGTTCCTTTTTTACCATTTTGGTACGGAACCCTAAAAACAGTGAATAACTAAAAAGTATAAAATAAAAAATAATAATTTAAAGAAAAACAAAAAACCCGACTGCGTAAAAACTAATTTTAAAAAGAATTAACTTAAATAAAAACTAAAAAAAAAGAAACAAGCCCAGTAGTTTAGAATTCTGTTAAGTAATACTAAATAACTACACAATTGAAATAGTTTTATAATCGATACACACATAAAACAAATCATAAATTCTAATGCAGAACAGAACGACTCACAGTCGGGGCCCATTTAAATTTTACCAATCAAATCTTCCCAAGGGGCCCCAACCGTGAGTCGTTCTATTCTGCATTAGAATTTATGATTTGTTTTGATTTTTACAAATTTCTTAAAAATCGATTTCTTTAAAATCGTATTTTTTAATAAGAAGTAAGATTGCAGCACGCAATTGTAAAAAAAGGTTCGCCATTCCTGGCCTATATAAACAGTAAAAACCGAATGTAGTGCACAAGGCGTCATTCGGAAATTTTCATCCGTTTCCGTTAAAAACTGGATACGAACTGGAAACGTATGTGGTGCACAAGCAGCCCGAGGCATCGCGCATTATATTTTTTCCTTCTTGCTCCTTCATTTGGTCGTCAGTGTTTGAGCGGTGAACATTGTTGTACGTTGTGCGTAACACGTGCTTATAATTATTTCTTTATAATTTAAAAGTATATCCTAAAACTTAAAAAAACAATGGCAGACGCAGCCGTCGAAAAGAAGTAAGTCTATTTCGTTGAATTAGTTCAGTTTTAATAAGTTTTGCGGCTTATTATTTTTGGCGGCTTCGTAAACGTGATCAAAATGGCTTCCTATTTATGTGTGAAATTTGTGTTTTCGGTGACCAAACAGTGATTCTATAGTGTTTTAACATTAATATCGGTTGGATAAATTAGTGCGATAGTACAAGAATGTTGTTTTAAAATGTATTGATAGTTTGGTGATGCTTATTTTGTAAATGCCGCCGAAGATAAGACACGCGGGAAAATATTATTTTACTGATAAACGATTACAGCGATTTTCTGAACTCAAGAATGGATGTTAATAAGCGCAATACGTATAGGGGAATGCGTAGTGTCGATTAGATTTAATGGATTTTCCTGTTATGGCGTATTTATAGTAAAGTGGAAAAGTTAAAGCACGCCGGGTGGCGGGCGCGGGGCCCCCGCTCGCTTGTTTTATCCAAGATGGCGCTGCTTGCGCGGCGTGCCGGCGCGTAGCGTCGCCGGACGCCGGGCGCGCGCTCGTTTGAATTCACCGAGACCTCGAGTTTTGCAACTCAGTGCTGTTCGGTTACGTTATCGCGGGCGTCGCGTGTTGTCATTAGTTATTTTTAACACTACGACTCGCCGTGAAGTGTGACCCACTGGAGCGAGTAACGTATTCATTCAGCAAAGGTGATCACGGTTACGTTCAGTTTCCTCTGTTGCAACTTTCCCACATGCAGGCTTGCGCAACAGCCACTTGTTTTTGTTCCGGCAGACTTTTCCTTTTATGCCGCCCCACATAACCGCTGAGCATTGGCCGCGCGTGGAATTGTTGCATTGTTATGTTCCGTTACTGACTCGCGCACTTCGTATTAGCCACGGTGCGTAGACATTTAGATTGAAGTTTTTACGGCATTCAGCGCAGCGCCGTTAACACAATACGCTTCTATTTATTAGTGTAGGGAAACTGTTCAACATTCTAATTAACCTTATCGCGTTGTATTATACCGATACCTAGGTTTCTTGTACCTACAGGAAATTAATTAGCTGCATACCCATAACTTCTAAAACCTTCGTTTTCAGGGACGCCGCACCCGAGGAGGTCACCTCAACTGAGGTCAAGGACTCTCCAGTGAAGAAGTCTCCCGCCAAAAAGGTTGCAGAAGTGCCGGAAAGCAACGGCAAGGAGGAGAATGGCAGCGAAGCGGCGCCCGAGGACGCGCCCGCCGAGAACGGTGACGCTGACGCTGACGAGAGCAATGACGCCACCGAGAACGGTGACGCGACAGGTAAACACTGCCACACATTCAGGCGCGGTCCGAGGGGTCATCGGGGTCATGACCCCTCCAAAATCTTATAAAAATGTGCGAAACACGGTATAGCAGGTCGGCATTAATCGGTATGACGCCACCTTCAGTCTTCGGCGGCGGTATGCTCCCCCCCCCCCAAATCGTCGGCTGTGAAACGTCTTCAGCCGCGACTGCACCTACACACCCATTTCTCTGTGGACTACAAAAAAAACGATTTTCATATACATATAAAATCATTCATGAGTTCTTTAGTACAACAATCGAATGTTTGGTTTACAGAAAAGAAAGAAGCCGGCGTAAAGAGGAAATCTGTGCCTGCTGATAACGGTGACGCGGAGAAGACCACACCAGACAAGAAGGCGAAAGTGGCGGAGGAAGCGCCCCCTGCCGAAGCTGAGGAGGCAGCCGCCTAAAACTTCCTACCAAACTACCTCGCTTGGTTTACTGCAATGCAACCATGTTCATTAGGGCTCAACTCAACCCACATACATATCTACATTTATAATACAAAACTCAAACTACTCGGACTTCCTAACATGCCAAATTTGACAGACAGATGACCTACAATAGAATTAACCAAAACACATACAGGTATTATGTTGTGTGCAAGTTACTCACAAACTTTTAGATACTCTGACACTTAGGAAGTCTTGGTAGTTCCTATTTACAGTTTAGCGCTGCATGTACAATAAAGGGTTGGGCTCTTTTGTGACCGCACTTATGTTTAGGTTTATAATACATTGTGTATTAAATCTTACCTGTGAAGTACCTGTAAATTGTAAATTTAATGTTACTGTCAGTGGCAACCGAAGTATGCATCGCAGTGAACTGAACATTATTGCAAGAGTCGGTTTAGGTGTTGTATGCTGTTTTTGAGTATTGGTGTCTATCTCAACGGACTAGTAGCGGTGGATTATTGAATTGATGAAAGTAACGTATCGGTTTACATATTACGCCAGTAATGTTCTGCCAAAGTAATTCACAAAATGTGAAATCAATTCACAATCCGTTCTGTGAACGACGCGTTTTATAAAACAGCTTCTGAAAAACAAGGATTTTAGATAAAGAATAAGATTAATTAAAAGTTTAGATAATTAATTCAGTTGTAAATTTAAGTTAGCAGATAAATAACGCACATTTTATATTTCATAGGCATTATTACTTAACCATTTGAACATTCCTTTGACATTTTGGTTACGGTTTGCAGTGTGGACGAATAACTTCCTCGCGAGTTGGATGGGGTTTGCGTTGATCCTACACACAACTGATTTATGTGACAGTATTGTTGAACGCTTGTGAATTCCAACCGGCGCGCTCGGGAGACCCGTTATTTAAAATAATTGTTCACATTGTAACACTAATTTTAGGAATTTGGAATTTAATTAAAGTTCAAAGTTGACAAATAAGGTGATAGTTCATATTGACATAACTAACTTTCGTGTGCTATTTTCTTTGTTTGTACCTAATTCTATGGACAACTTTATTTTTCTTATATCCTGTTTTTCTAATTTATTTTCTTATATTGTGATAATAACAGACCTCGAATGTAAGATAACCCTTGTGGAAACGAATCTTCATTTATAATATTGTCGGGTAAGTTAACAGTGTTCTTGCTATGATATAATAAATAATATTATATTAAAGTTGTGACTAACTCTTTCAGATTGTATCTTACAATTTAAATAAGAATTTTTGATTCAAAGTACATTTAGTATTAGATTTAAAGTACATAGTGTGTACAGATTACACTTTACTTCTCCCAACCGTGGAGTTAGTGTTTGTAAAACATTTCTGGCAATAAAATAGTCCAATCAAAATTTTGTTTTGTTTTCTGTGCTGTACCACATACCTACTTAACGTTCGCTTTATCAACGTCAATATAATAACTTGAAAACCAAGATATGAATGTGAAGTACCTATTGGCCTTCTGTTGCAGTTTTTATTATTATGTTATCATTTTTACCAGTTAGTTTTTATTCTAAAACTACTTTTAATTCAACTGACGATGACTCTTCAATACAAAGGATATAACAAGGTATTCTAGTACGGTACTAGGTATGTAGGTACCTAAACTCTAAATAATTTGTCCTGACCTTCACGCCTAGGTGTTGCGGAGTAGGCAGGTAATTTATGCAGAGACATTGTTTTTATAAATACCTAGTACGTAGGTACCTACTACCTTTAGTAATGAACGCGTTTGTACGTAGGTACATGTTCAATTTTTGAAATGGGCTTTTATGGCCAGATCCGAAACTGAGAAATAGAGAAAGTGCAATTTTTGTTTCCTTAGCGCCTTTACATGCGCGCCGCGACAATATTTTGTCGACGCTTTTATCGTGCATTTGTCTCGTATTCGCACGAGTAAGAGCGAGACAAAACAGTCGACAAAATTTGTCGCGGCAAGCATGTTAGCCCCGCATGACACCGTTTTTTTTCGAGGTGGAAATCCTCATGGATTTCCCCGCCCTGAGGAGGGCGGAGGGGTCTGTCAGACTTACTGACTAAAACCACCCCGGTGTTCCTTCAACTACCTTACGCCGGGGGCACGGGAGTCACTAACGCATTCGTCCGCACCCCCGGCAGGTATTGGCCCGCCAAACGGTAATGACGGGCCCCGTCACCCTATGCGGCCGTTATATACGGCCGCAATTCCTCTTGAGAGGCGCGCGCGGAACACGTCGCGCCACCGTCTCTGGCCTGTTTCCGTTCGGGCGACGGACGCCCCAAGTCCGCCGCCCGCAGGCCGCACCCTATGGTGGCCGGAGGTCGTTGGCGCCCGGTGCGTCTGCTGCGGATGGGGAGAGAGGACACCGCCTCCCTCTCCCTTTCCGCCGCCTCCTTGGCGTCCATCACCTCGCAGAAGGAGGCGACGGCGTTCCAAGCGCTCACCATGACCGGGAGCGAGAGGCCGACCGCCGCGACGAGGTCACGGCGCTGCACTGCCCACGCTGGGCACTCCTGTGCTGCGCCGTGTCGTCGGGGCAGTCACCGCAATGGTGGCAACCGGGCGTCGGCTACCGGCCTATACGGCACAGGTACTTTCCGAAGCACCCGTGTCCAGAAAGCACCTGTGTGAGCCGGAAGCTAAGGGCGCCATGCCGTCTGAGCCCATGACACCTAGAGTTTCGGATTTGGCCATACAATCTCATCTAAAAAAATAATACTTATACCCCGTAGAGATCCACCACGATAATAAAGCACGCCCCGCCGCGCCGCATAACTGCAAGCAAAAGTGTTGTGCACGCACTTGCAGATGCAGTATCAATGGAGGTGCCATGTTATTTAAGTGGTATCGCGCGGTCATGTTAACGAAAATACCTACTGTACCTATAGTTGAATCCTTGTAGGTACCGCGCGCTGAGTAGTTCGCGCAGCCTTAACCGGTCAAAACTAGTAATCAGAAATAATCAGTGTACCCCTCAGATCAGATCTGAGGTGTACCCCGACTGCACGTGGTCAGATTTTGTCCTACCCCTGGAGTGCTACGTTTAAACGTGGAGCCAGAAATTCACGCAGGAGGTCTTGAGCGGAAAGAGCGCACGATGCCGAAGCGCAGTAAGTGGGAGGAGGTGGCGAGCGAAGCGAGCCGGGCACTTCCCGAGCGTACCTAGCTGTGGCCAAGAGTGAGAGTGAAGCGAAGAGGCGACAAAGTGAGTATTCTGATTTCTCTTTTAAGAGTTTTCCAAGAGTTTTTACCATAACTTAATAGGTCTATACTTACCTACTTAGTATTTCTATACCTACCTTCAAAGGAATTAATCTACATTACATACCCAGGTAGGTACCTTGTAGGTACCTACTTACTTTGTGCTGATTAGTGCCTCTGCCAAGGAGCATTTTATAAAGGGTATAACGCATATAAACGTCTGGTATGACGTAATTGGACACTGATACGCTATAAAGTGCTATTAGACTATGAGACAACCTAATGACTAGGTCTACATCATAGAAACCTAAGTATGTTTGTGCTACTCATATCATAAGTAATTAATGATGTTGTCTGGTCTGTTTATGTTCTTGGACAAACATTTATTAATAATGATGACCAATACCCAATACATCGATAGGACAAGCCGCTTCAAGGTCAGGCATTGCCGTGGAAACTATGCGGTAAACAGAATAAGTGGGTAAACCACCCTCAGTCGTTGGTCAGATACCCTGGCGGTTAGTCAGTGGGTTAAGGAGGGAGTTGTTACGATGCACGATTCAAAATAGTAGTGATGGAAAGAAACATGTCAGCGCTTAGTGTTGTTGTTATTTTTCATTTGATTCACATCGCTTTTGGGCAAACTACGCAAAATATAAATGTTTGTAAGTAATGTGAATTTTAATATTTTCTTGACCCATCTTCATAAATTAGCTCTCGCGGCTCAATATTTTCCGATGCCAACCAACTGTACGATTTTTCAAACTCGTACGATATGACTCATTGATAAACATACAAACAAACTGATGCAGAAATATATGTATTTTAGAGTTACGAATGCGCTAAGTACGTAGGTACCTACCTAAACCATAGCGTATGGAAATCAATGGTATTTTAGAATAGACATCTTATTCGTAGTTTATACATATTGGTTGCGTTTACAGTGCTGATCAACGAGGAGAGTAATGCTTTGGCTGAGAAAGCTTTTGAAGTAGCGAAGGAGTACGTGAGACGTAATCCCAGCTTAGGTCTCGCTGTGGATCCCGTTATTGTTGTGGGAAACAGAACGGACGCAAAGGCTCTATTGGAGAATGGTAAGAATATTTCCAAACCCTGGGTAGCCTTTCCAGAGTCATTACCTCAGACCATAGAAGCAAAGGAGATCTGCCAAGGCGTCATAAAGTTTGATACTTTGACAAGATCAATGTGATCATGTTGCTGACGACGGGCCGTACGCGATCGATCGGTCGACGCGACGAGTGACGAATAACAGTGTTAGATTGAGAATGTGCGGCATTTTTAATGTGTCTGTGAGATCTCTATATTACAGAGGCACGTTAATTTGTAGGTATCTAGTGGTGACGCACATTGTCTTAAAAGTGGCGACAGCGGTTCCTGTACTAATTTGATGTTATCATTATCTCCTTGTTTCCAAGATCTGAGGTCATTACTGTGTTCTTTGTAGACATGTATTACCTATAATTAGTTGTGTTGCGATAGTTGCAGTCGTTGCAGTCTAGTAGTATGGATGGAGTGTCAATTGCCGTAATAAACACATACAAAATAGCAAATACGTATGCATCACAAACATGTTTGTCTCGGTAGATACGACATAAACATTCAATGAAATAGCCGATAAACAATCTTAGACTAAAAATATTATGTTTGACTCAAACGTTTTTAGTTTGCAGAAAGTACAATGACATGCTCTTGGCGAAAAAGACACCTCACGTGGTTCTCGACTTCACAATGACCGGCGTGGGTTCCGAAACCATTAAATCGTTTACAGAAGCTTTGGGCTTGCCAACCATATCCGGGTCCTTCGGTCAAGTCGGTGATCTGAGGCAATGGAGGACTCTGAATGCTAATCAGACAAGGTTCCTTCTGCAAGTCATGCCCCCCGCTGATATACTACCTGAAGCTATAAGAGCTGTCATCACCAAACAAGATATCACAAACGCTGCTATTATTTTCGACGAATTCTTTGGTGGGTGTAAAAATATTTATAAACGTTCCGAGTTTTATCGTATCAATCAATAATGACGTGTTATCGACGTCGAGCGTGAAATTAGCTAATATAGCGTTTATGTCAAGGCTTTCACTTCAAGGCCCCAGTTTCAAGCGGTTTAGATAGCGCCCGCATAACTTTATCCGTTAATTAAATTTATTGTTAGTTACTAAGTAATTTTAACTGTTCTTGATAATAAAATCTGTTTACAGTTATGGACCACAAATATAAATCTCTGTTACAAAACATACCGACGCGACACGTGATCACGCCCGTGAAGAGTTTTGAGGCAAACGAAATTAAAACCCAACTGGAAAGTTTACGGAACTTAGATATAGTGAATTTCTTTATCCTTGGGAGTTTACGAACTATAAAGAATGTTCTAGACGCTGCAGATAAGAACCAATATTTTGGAAGAAAAACTGCTTGGTTTGCTCTGTCGTTGGAGAAGGGCGATATTAGCTGCGGTTGTAAAAATGCAACAATCGTGCACATGCGACCGACACCAGACGCGAACAGCAGAGACCGATTGGGAAAGATTAAAACCACATACAGCATGAACGGCGAGCCAGAGATCACATCCGCCTTCTACTTCGACCTGTCTCTGAGAACGTTTTTAGCTATCAAGTAATGACCTTTACTATTCCTGTTCTAGTGTAACAGTTTCTACTTTAGTACACCACGTGCAGTGTGGTTTGTCTAAATATATCCTGGCTTATTCCATGAGAGTTCACGCTTATGAATTTCCAGATCACTACTGGACTCTGGCAAGTGGCCAAACGACATGAAATATATTACATGCGACGAATACGACGGCAAGAATACACCAAACAGGACCTTGGATCTTAAAACTGCGTTCCAAGAGGTGCGTTGACACATTTAGGCAGAAACGGTCTTTAGATATAATCGCCTTACTGCCGGTTACAAGTGCTACAAGTCACTGACTTTTTTTACAGATAAAAGAGACGCCCACATACGCTCCGTTTTTTATTCCACAAGATGATCCTATGAATGGAAGAAGCTACATGGAATTTAGCACTGATCTGCTTGCGATCACGGTCAAAGACGGTGCTTCTATAAGTAGCCATTCTCTGGGTTCCTGGAAAGCTGGCCTCTCCTCGAACCTAACCTTGACTGACCCCAATAACATGAGTAATTACTCCGCACAGCTCGTGTACAGAATCGTCACAGTCGAGGTAGGTAAATGAACTCGGCTATTGTTTAAAATTCTGTTGGCAACTTGATAAAAATTTGTCAGTTTGCTTAACAACAGACTGTACAAACAACAGTGTCGTTCTAGTCTTTCGTTCGTCTGGAATTTTGATAAGAAGTCTTTACAAAATCATTTTGTTTTTCTAGCAAAGGCCGTTTATTGTGCGAGACGACAAAGCGCCTAAAGGCTTCAAGGGGTATTGTATCGATCTAATCGAGGAGATTCGGCAAATCGTAAAATTCGATTATGAAATAAGTTTAGCGCCGGACGGTAACTTCGGCACGATGGACGAGAATGGAAACTGGAACGGAATTATAAAAGAGCTCGTTGATAAGAAAGCAGATATAGGGCTGTCGTCGCTGTCCGTCATGGCTGAAAGAGAAAATGTCGTTGACTTCACCGTTCCGTACTACGATTTAGTAGGGATAACAATAATGATGAAACTGCCAAGAACACCGACGTCCCTGTTTAAATTCCTAACTGTTCTGGAGAATGACGTCTGGCTATCGATACTGGCTGCGTATTTCTTTACCAGGTAATCCAATGACATCATTCGGGTAGCTTTAGCGTTGCAGAAACCTGTTCCTTAAGAAACACATCTGTGCTCCACAATATTTTACAATTTCCGAATTCTTTGCAGGTGACCTTATTTTTTATCCCTGTCCGTTTTTGCATGAAAGACAGAGATGGTGCGCGATTTTGGTTCAAAACCAGTATTTTAGCGGTTATAAGCGTTGTGGCGTACGTAATCTGAAAACGGGCGTCCATCCGTGACATTTTGACATTTATTACGATACATAACGCGATCGATGGGCCAGTGCCCACCTCCCTCAATTATTTCTTATCTGATTTTATGGAACGAGGTCAAACGATGGACCTAACACCTCATGTACCGGATGTTACTATTTATTTATGAATATAGCTATTGCATGTGCCAAGGGAAATCCTTACTAATTAGACCTTTGATCTACTAATATTGAGAATTTACGTAGTATTTTCTAAAATACGTTTTTATGAACATGACGTGTAGGTACACTCGACAACATTGACGGTCGACCACTTTTCACCCTTATTACTAAGAACATAAGGGTGAAAAGTGGTCGACCGTCAATGTTGTCGAGTGTACCTAGGTACAGGTCTAACTTAAAGTTTGTATGTTTTGCATCTGCATTGTGTGTGACTCGGCTAGACGGTTGGTTTGAATTTATAATTAAGCCAAACCATTCATCAGGCATAGGTATAAAACTAGAGAATATTCAATACTAGCTGTTCCCCGCGGTTTCACTGCCGTTACTCGGCTCCTAAGGGTCGTAGCGTGATGTTAAATAGCCTATAGGTACTATTCCTCATAAAGTAGGTACCTATGTATATGAATCTGGATATCTTATGAGTAAATATTTTTTTCGAATCCGACCAGTAGTTTCAGAGATTAGCGCGTTCAAACAAACAAATAAACAAACCTCTACCTACCTAACTACCTACCTATTAATTTACAATACAAAAACTTCATCTCTTTAGAAACTGACTTTTTTGAGAGCAAAAGAATAATACTTAGGTATCCATTCCAAATATACCTACCTACCTACCTACCTAATTGAATTTCCGAAGCGCAACGTTCTTTTTTGCTGTGGTCGATATAATATGCGCCGAAAAATTAGTCACAGTTTCATTGAAAACACTAAAGTAAAATGAGTACGCATAGCAACAAGTAATTCCCAAAAATTCAACTTTACAATTTTCAACCTTAAGACTCTAGATTTAGGATTAAAAATTAGTAATACATGCACGAAATTACTAGCTATATTATGTATCTTCGTATCGCTGAAACATTTTGTACGTTATTGTGCAAAATGAGGCACATTACTGAGATATTCATTATTCACAATAATAAAGTTCTCTGACTATAGGTACAATGAAACTGATGGTGGTGACAAATATTAAGGCAAATGCAGTAAAAAACAAAAGCCTCTTTAGTATTTAAAATTCGAACAGTTAACTTGCTACATTTAAAAACTCCTTTAAATTAAAGAAAAAATAATCCTCAAAAAAGTTGAATGCACCAAAGTAGGCATTATAGTAATTGCAGTAGGTACCTACTTACTTAATGCATTTGCATAATATTATTATGAGTTCCGTAGGTACCATAACCAACGAATATGTAGTTAATTGGGTTAGTTCAATGAGGAAAAGTCGACCTAAATCTTTGCTATTTTTGTCCTCCCATAGGATTTTATACGAACTTATCGGGATTGAACACACATATAGTAAATCATAATAAACTTTATGATAAGTATATTTAAATCAGACACCAATAGGTACAACTTGCTGGCTAGCGGATATGTAATATTATGTAGAGTCACGTTTTGTTTAGGCTAGGAAAAAATATTTTTCTGTTCCAAATCGATTTAGATTTGAATTATGCTTTATTATGGTTAGCTAATCCATTCCTAGTACGAATTTGTTTATTAAATTAGTTATGTTTTGAGGATAGCTTTAAAAATACTTAGGCCTTAATTTTTTTAAGCCTGAAGTCTTAAATAATATGAGATTTAAAACATCTAACACGATTACACGAGTGATGACGAGTGGGGCTCGTAAATGGGTTTTAAAAATTCCACATGGGATAGGTACGTTAGCCGAGTAATTAGAGCGATGCCAGGTACGGCACTGGGGGTCTACTCTCTAAGCACGAAATCCGTAGTTTCGAGTTCGAGCTTAGTTACGGGCGTTTCTTACTCCGTATCACCTACGGACCTAAAATTAGTTCGGGGCCCGAACTAAGAATGAATTGAAAAAGTTTTTCAACAAATTAAAAAAATTGAATTATAGTTCTATTGTACTTTCGGACGGGCCCGTATCTTCGTTGACGGACTTACAGAGTAGACCCCCTGCCGGCCTAGCATGACCACGATAGAAACGGGTTTTGTCTACATAGAAATAGACAAAGTGACAGATTGTAGAAACATTTCTACGTTTTATGAATGAAATCTGTCACTTTGTCTATTTCTATGTAGACAAAACCCGTTTCTATCGTGGTCATGCTAGGCCGGCTGGTTCGAGTTCCATTTGTATCAGTTGTTTTTAGGGTTCTTATAGTTTTGTCATGTCTGTCTTTCACACTCCCGTAAAATCTACAGTTCACCAATTTGTATGAAGCTTCCCAGGTAAATGTCTTCTGTAAGCCGCTATCAAGGCGTGTAAAGTAGTGAATCTTATACGAAAAATAAAATAATTAAGTAGGTAGGTACCTACTTTCTATTAAAATTGGTTTGAACAAGATTCGTTAATTAATTTTGTTATTTTAAGTTTTGAGTTTGCAAACTGCAAAAATAACTATAGGTAGGTATTTGCGTAGCAGTGTACACTCGACGCCATTTACGGTCGACCACTTTTCACCCTTATGTTCTTAGTAATAAGGGCGAAAAGTGGTCGACCGTAAATGGCGTCGAGTGTACCTAATAGTCAGAAAACTGGAAATAATTCTTCTTGCTACTGAACTTAGATACTCTACGTGGTCCGACACACTCTTTCCCGTTTACGATAACAATAAAACATGGCTACCTATAACAAGTTAAACATCTCTTAATTATAGACGATGATTAAATTAAACAGCTTTTAGGTCAATTGTCAACTTTAATTGTCATACAAATTATATTTATGATGAATGAAATACCTAGATAAGGATAGGTACTTGCTGGCGCGGTCGCAGCCGAAGATTTGGGGACCGCAGCCTTTGGGGGGGGGTCATACCGATTAATGCTGACATGCTATACTATGAATTACCGTGTTTCGCATATTTTTTTAAGATGGGGGGGGGTCATGCCCCCTCCCCCTCGGACCGCGCCTGGATAGTTGTATATGTCTGGCGTCTAATAGTAAGGGAATAAAAGATACTGAAATCTAGTTTCCTTTCAGTTTTCTGATGTGGGTGTTTGACAAGTGGAGTCCGTACAGCTATCAGAATAACAGAGACAAGTACAAAGAGGACGAGGAAAAGAGGGAGTTTACTTTGAAGGAGTGTCTATGGTTCTGTATGACGTCACTGACGCCTCAAGGGGGAGGCGAGGCTCCGAAGAACCTGTCCGGACGGCTGTTGGCAGCTACTTGGTGGCTGTTTGGGTAAGATATGAAGAGCGCGAGTGGATTTTTAGGCGCTGCGCAGACGATGAACAATTTGTCCGCGACGGTGGAACGTAGTTATGGAAATCTAGGCAGTCAATTTGGCCTTCGTGTGTGTTATTGCACAGAATTCTATAGGGTCTACCGTTGCTGGCAAATTTTCCTAGATTTTGTAGAGGGAAGGCTTAAACTTCTTCGTGAGCCTATAAGATCATTTTACAAGTCTGTTCCCTTAAAAACGACTCATTATCATTGGGTAAGCCGATGCTGCAAATTCTAAAGCCAGGTGTATGAAATATGTGGATTAGGGTGGTCCTTATTCCTAAGAAAAAAAAAAAAGTTTCTTCAATTTCACGAGGCACCATATAATTTGAATATATACCACAAGAAACTATTGTAGTATTTTTTTATTAATTTTTAAATACCATTTAAGGGTCGCTACCAACTAATAATCATTTGTTAGATTTTCCTATACTCTTTCGCTAACAAAAGCAAATATTGCTTTTGTGCTTATCTGGTTGTAATCAATTTATTATAATCTTCCAATACTGCAACACTACGCTCACCACACTTCATAAACACATAAATGAACAATTAGTAAGACTCTTATTTTAGCAGCCATGTATGGGTTTCGTAAAACTTTGACAACTGGTAGCGACCTCTAAATCGTATCCAAAAATTAAAAGAACAAACTTAGTTTCATATTTAGATGTATATAATCGAATGACAAAGTGCCGCGATGATAATTCAAAAGTCGAAAAATAAGGACCACCCTAATGTGGATCTGATATCCGATATCCGAACGGACAATGTGAAAGGCGGGTACATATTTCATACATTTTACTTGCCCCGATATCGTACCCGGCATCCGATATCAATAACGGATCGGATAATGTGGAACTGCGTCCTCTCATGTTTCTCCATATACAAATAGCATGCAAAAAGCAACAATAAGATTAGCGTTATTTTTCACAGCTTCATCATAATCGCATCGTACACGGCGAACCTGGCCGCCTTCCTGACGGTGTCTCGCCTGGACACGCCGATCGAGTCCCTGGATGACTTGTCTAAACAGTACAAGATACAGTATGCTCCTCTGAATGGGTCCTCGTCCATGACTTACTTCCAGAGGATGGCGAATATTGAGGAGAAGTTCTATGAGTAAGTATGGAAAAAGTTACTCATATATATTTTTTATTCAGGTTCAGATTCAACATCCTACCTACTGTATTTTTTTTAAAGTGCGGTAATTTAAATACCTAGGATTTAGGAAATTATCCAAGCTTTGCGTATCGATTATTTCGATTCATTATCAAGTTATCAAAACTGATTTGGTCAATGATTGCTAACTCCTGAATAAGAAATAATCTTATAGCCAAAATATGCTGGATTTTTTCTACAAGTCTGGATAATAGAGATATGTACCGACAGAATAATCTAAATTGTCACAAGTAACATCATACGATAAACGGTTTGGTAATAACACCTGACAACACTGACTACGGCCTACTATAGGTAACCTACTGCCCAAATTCACTCATTTTGGGTTACCTAGTGTGCCTTAAAAATGAGGATAATGGGACTGGTTATATACTATGATTCACTTATGTGAATCATGGTATACACCACTGGTATATAACCAGTCCCATTATCCTCATTTTGGCACACCTAGGTAACCTAAAATGAGTGAATTTGAAAAATCATTTTTTTGAAATCGTAAATGCAAATAATATCGTGCAGAACGAATTATTCGAAAACAGATAAGTATATTTTTTTTTAATGTAACCAGAGATACGAATTCTGTTTTTGGATAGTTTTATCTAAAGAGTTTTATTTATGTAATTTTTACGATTTGGGAAAATTAATAAATATCACCTGCTAGAATCTTGCAAGGAAACAATGCGATCAGTGGAATCACGTTAGTTCCAAATTTTTATTTATTATTCTGTACACTTATGATAAAAATAAACTGAAGTGTTAACCGACTTTTATTGCTGACAGGGTGCAACACAGTATGCAAAAGTAAGCATAATTATTCCGACAATTCCCCTAAATTGCCTGTATTACCTAATTCCCATACCCTACATTCGTAAAGAAGGTTCTTATTTAGCAGTTTATCTATCCTACAATCTTTAATTTGTCCAGGTGTACGCACGTTATCACTTCTTATCGGTCAAATAGCGTCAGTACCTACTTTCATTACGTGAACTCGGTACCTATCTCTTTTATCATTGTATTTTGGATCTCAATCTGTGATCAAACATTATAATCGTGTCATTCAACTCGCTTTTATATTTAGTAACGTATTTAAATTAAAGAGGAAGATGAAAAAACTTTAAAACGCTTTGGCATTGGGTATAATACCTAACTAATAAAAAACTGTAAAAAAGACATGTCTGCCCATTGAAAATATTCCACAAAACCTCCACTTATACAGGGTGGCAGGTTAGACAGTGGAAATATTTAAAGGGGTCATTGTACTCATCATTATGAACAACTTTTACTATGGGACCAACCCTAAAATCGCGAAAAAAAAATCAGCGGTTCCATACATTTATGTTCACATAACTCAACAAAATGTATGGAACAGCTGATTTTTTTTTCGCGATTTTAGGGTTGGTCCGCGTTTTTGGGTAGGATTTTAGGTTGGTTTTTGTTTTTTTTGGTTTTGGAAGTTTTCTTTCAGCACCGATTCACTTTCATGCCTTTTTAACGTCCTAAATAATATTATAAAACATAAATCTACAAAAAACAAAACGATATGACCTAAATAGGAATGACAAGCAGAGCCAACATAATTTCTAGGGGAATTCTTACGTGAAACGGTCTCTACCTATAGATTCTTTAAATTTTTAGGGTTCCGTACCAAAATGGTAAAAAAGGAACCCTTATGGTGCGACTTCGTCTGTCTGTCTGTCTGTCTGTCTGTCTGTCACACCTGCATATTTCAGCAACTACTAATGCTATCGACTTGAAATTTGGAACAGTTATAAAAAATGCTTGCCCAACTTTATTGCAAATGAAAAAAGTCAAAAAATATTTTTATTATCATTGCAAGGCCCCTTTTGCAATGATAATAAAAATATTTTTTGATAATGATGATAATGATAAAAATTTCGGACCCTCACTCCAGAGTGAGGGTCCGAAATTTTAAAGTGGAGTTACTAGGCACATTTCAAAATATATTTTCATTTTATTTTATGTCTCACAGTTTTCGCCATATGATGAAAAATTACTGAAAAAATACCATTCCCCCCCCCTTATCTCCGAAGTTTGCGGAGCGAAACATCTGAAATAATTAGAGTTGATAGGAATTGACCCAAATATGGCACCAAAAATAAAACGATGTCCCTAACTATTACAGTTTTTTCAAACTCATCAAAATTCCTTGACAAACAAACTTAGTTATGCGGTCCGGTTTTTTTCACTTTATACGTCCAAAACTGAACGGAACCCTCGGTGCGCGAGTACGACTCGCTCTTGTCCGGTTTTTAATACCTATAGGTACTTACCTGATTGCGTGAGGTGTCACGAAGGTCAGCCGGCGGGCGTTCGCTGTGCGTAGGGATTGTGCGTACCTATCACCAAAACCAAAATATATAGTCACTAGTCAGGTCACGGCTAAAGGAACTGGTCATGCGCCCATTAGCAACCGGACATAAGCAATACACAAAGAAAACGGTAGGATCTAGGAGTATGAGCAAAGTCAAGGTCTGTATTAGTCAAAGTCAAGGCTCGCCTCTAATTCATAGGACTTATGACCTGGTGAAATGTGGGTGTAGATCAGCGTTGCCAGATTTTGAAACCTTTTGAGTAAAAGCGAAGAAGTAAAAAAAGCGGGATTCTTTTGTCGGAAGCGGGACATAATAAAAAAACGTAAATAATCAGCAGTTGAAGAACTCTGCAGGATAGCTCCAGATTGAATTGAATGAGTAATTCTAGTTTCATTTTGACGGAGCATTTATTTCCGGCTTCCGACTATTTAAACTTCATTTGGGAAAAAACGCGTTCGGGAAAGCAGTTTGAAGTTGCGGCCCGCACCGTCGAGTAATCCTCGAAAAGCGGGACATTCAATTTTGGGCATCAAAATCGGGACGCCCCGCCAAAATCGGGACGTCTGGCAACGCTGGTGTAGATACTACTCCTCTGCCTATCCCTTCCAGGAATACAGGCGTGATATTATGAAATATTTATGTTGTTGTGAATGATGTAAAGTTAGTGATTAAGTACGATAGACCACACACAAGTAGTGCTATGGGCTATACCAGATATAATCAGGTTCCCTCGAGACAAAACATAAACAATGGTGCCGACGCTATTCTATACAAACTGAACTAATTTAGCTTTATTACATATAGGTATTTCTTTCGAATAAAAAATATCGATTCCTGTCAAATTAGTCCACATAGGTCGCGACTATTTAATTTTAAGGGCATGCCAGTTCTTTATTTTTATGGTTTTTCAATGAATTTTGCAGGAAAGAATTAGTGTGACTAAAACTAATTTAGTGCGTTGTACCTACAACAGAATTAGCACCAATGAAGGCCTAACCCGACCGAATTCAAAATAACACCTTGCACTTTAAATTGTTGATGTTTGTGATCCATCTTAACCTATCTGTATAATAATGGCTGCTTACGTTGTTATTAGACTGACAAGTTAAGATGAACCAAAACATCAACAAATTGCGGTGCATCGCTTGATTTTTAATTTAGTAGGGTTTCATTTCCATTGTATGCGTTTTGTCTCAAAGCTAGTTGAATAAAGTATAGTTTATCGCTTAAGTATGTAGGTACAGCATTAGTGACCTACTTCCCTTTTTACGGCCTGCGAGAAAGATAAGCGATGACTGAATTTTCTATTACTCAATAATAATTGAAGGTAATAGCGATACCTACTTACCCACCTAATGATGAAAATATCATTGATACCTACTGAACTTTCATAATAATACGTTAACAAAAGCATGTGGATTTTAGTTCTAATCAAAATCGTTGTTTTTTGACAAGAACCTATTAAAATTCCGCTTCTTATTTGTAGATTTTATAACTACTTATTACGACACCTATAACCAGGGGGTCTACTCTGTAAGTCCGTCAACGAAGATACGGGCCCGTCCGAAATTACAATAGACATAAGATTCCGTCAAAACAAGTGTCAAATTCAATTTTTCGGACGGATAAAAACACATAGGGACGAGGAAGGAGGGAAACGAGTAGGGACAGCTGTCAAATCGTGCTATCATTCATTCATTAGTTCGGGCCCCGAACTAATCTTAAGGCCCCGGTATACGCCAACGGCCTTGAGTGATTTGGGCGGTATAGCTTGAGTGTTCTGCGCTGAGCTCAAGCAACGCGACATACATCCACCGAGCAATACCACTCGCCTATCAAGGAGCGCGCTGTGCAGAATTAGACGTATTATTACTTTTTAGTATCTAAAATATAAAATAAAAAAAAAGTAACAGGCAATATTATAGGTAGTAACATAGTCTTTTCACACAAAACAAATCATGAAAATATCTTAAGCGATTTGAAAGTAATTACGTTTTTATGTTTTGGGTAGACACGAATTCATGAATTTATTTAATTAAGTATTTTACTACATTAGTTAAATATTCACAGGTACGATTGATGTATATATGTTCTAGTTTAACATAAAAAAATTGCACAACTAACCTGCATTATTTGACGGCGAAATAAGAGATTTAAAACTGGCCGTTACCATTTACCTTCGCCTTAAGTCCGTAGGTGATACGGAGTAAGAAACGCCCGTAACTAAGGTTGAAACTACGGATTTCGTGCTTAGAGAGTAGACCCCCTGATGTGAACAGAACAAAACTGATATGAAGATTGTGTAGGTATCCATCATTCTATTTTTATCGAGTTTCTTGAAACGTTATGGGAACATCAGACGATGCTTGCTTGACTTGCTTTAAAAATTGCCCACTTCAGCCAAATTTTGACAGCCACTACGGACATTGAACTGTAGCTTACCTTTTTTTTTTTTTTTTTTTTGGATGGGAAATCATCAAATGACCCCCTCCGCTCTGGGCGGAGCGGAAGGGAGTGTCAGACTTGTACTGACTAAAACCCATCCATGTTCCTTCGTTGCCCGTTACATTCCAGGGCTGCGGTGTCTCTTTCGAACAGTCCCGCAGCCCTGGCAGGCTTCGGCCCTTGCGGGCCCCTACGCTGTTGCTGACTCTCTTTGAGGCGCGCGTGGAACACGAACGCGCCGTCGACACGGCCTGTCGTCATGAGACGGACGGACGGTGAGCATACCCAACTCACCGTCCACAGGCCCGCGCCTACGGTGGCCGGGGGCCATCAAGTGACCCCCGACGCCCGGGGCGTCCACCGCCGCGGCGGCTGGGACGTGAGGCTCTCTCCCTCTCACGCCCCGTCACCTCCTTCGCTAGCATGACTGCTTCGCAGAAGGAGGTGGCGGCTTCCCATTCCCTCTCGCCCCGGACCATGGCTTGAACCAGGGCCGGGCGCGAGAGGTCGCCGCCGCCGATCGCCGTTACGAGGACACAGCGGTGCTCCGCCCAAGCGGGGCACACCTCTACAGTGTGCTCCGCCGTGTCCTCCGGTCGATCCACGCAGTGGTGGCACCCGGGCGTTTCCTCCCGCCCGATTCGATGCAGGAACCTCCCGAAACACCCATGTCCGGTGAGGACCTGCGTCAGGCGGAAGGTGAGGGCGCCGTGGCGCCTCTCTAGCCACTCCTCAAAGAGGGGCACTATCGCCACTATTGTGGCGTGCCCTGCACGGGGCTGCGACAGTCGCTCTCTCCATGTCGCCATGAGATCGCGCCGGAGGTCTGTCCGCTGAGCGACGATTTGCCGCGGCAGCGGAGTTTCCCCCCGGCGTAGTAAGTACCTCCGCGCGCCAGTCCCACAGGCGCGCGAGGACTATCGCCTCCAGATCCCATGGCGGCAATCCGGCAAGGAGGCTCGCCGCTTCGCCGGAGATCGTGCGGTATCCACGGACCAGCCTCACGGCTACCACCTTTTGGGGCGCGTTAAGATAGTGGGCGGCTCGCCGCCCCAGAGAACGCGCCCACACCGGGGCCCCGTAAAGGGCCATGGACCGCACGACCCCCGCGTAGAGCCTCCGGCAGGAGGCGTTTGGCCCCCTCAGGTTGGGCAAGAGCCGTTTGAAGGCAGCCCCTGCCCGTTCCAATTTGGGAGCCAAACGTCGGAAGTGCTCAACGAAGTTCCACCGGCTGTCGAGGACGAGTCCTAGGTACTTCAATGTCGACTCGACGCCGATGGAGACCCCTCCCGCCATCAGCCGGGATCCCGGCGGTGGCGCATTCCGAGGCCCATGAAAGCACATGGCCTCGGACTTGTGCAATGCCACCTCGAGACCCAGCTGCCGGATCCTCTCCGCGACTATCGCAACCCCGCGCGTCATCAATTCGACCGCCGCCTCGTGCGACCCCCCTTGTGCCAGTACCAGCGTGTCGTCAGCGTAGCAAACTACGCTGACGCCAGTAGGGAGGTCGGCACGCAGCACCCAGTCGTAACCGATGTTCCACAGGGCCGGCCCCAGGACCGATCCCTGCGGAACACCGCACGACATCTCTCGCCGGTTCCATTCTCCGCTGCGACCGGGGTAGATTACTGCCCTGTCCGACAGGTAATCCCCGACCACTCGACGAAGGTAGGTCGGCACCCGGTGATACCGGAGTGCCTCCCTTATGCAGCTCCAGGGCATGGAGTTGAAGGCGTTGGCGATGTCGAGAGACACCGCCAAAACAACCCCACCCCGAGCCACCGCATCCCCCGCCGTGAGGGCTCTCACGCGCATGATGGCGTCCACCGTAGAGCGCCCCTTGCGGAAACCAAACTGGTGTTCCGCAAGATCCGGCCCCGTCCCCGGAAGGTGCTCGGCGAGGCGGTTTGCAATTACTCTTTCAAAGAGCTTGCCCACCTCGTCGAGCAGCACCACGGGCCGGTATGCGGACGGAGAGTCCGCAGGGCGCCCCGGCTTCTGAATGAGGACCAGCTTCCCCGTCTTCCAACGAAGCGGGAACTGGCCTCTCTCCAAGCATGCGCTTAGGAGCCCTTCTAGTCGGGGCCCGAGAGCCTCAGAGGCCAGGAGCCAGGCTTTGCCAGGCAAGCCGTCGGGTCCCGGGGCGGTATTTTTGGCTTTCAGCCTGCCTACCGCCACTCTCAGGTCTACCCCAGTCACTTCCGGAACGTCGTCATCGTCGGTGTGGTCCGCTTCCGGCACCGCAAGCGGCGGAGCCATAGGCGGGGGAGGATGCTCCCCTCGCGAAGGGAACAGAGCGCTCACCACCTCCTCCACCAGCTGAGGCCGGAGACTCTGCGTAGCTTACCTTGGCCTATAAGTAAAAGACTCGACATTTTATTTTTAACTTTATCTTTAACCAAGGTGATTTAATTCGAAGTTCTGCCCATCAGGAAGAGAAAACAAGCGTGCTACATATACATATGAATAAACAAATCGTTTTTAGATCCACATTACGACAAATAGGTAGGTTCTTCTATGATCTGAGGTAGGTACAAATCTTTTTACATTAAGAAAAAAAAAAGAATAAGTGCCCTTTTGTCAATTTGTGACGTTTTAGCTGTCAATCTAACGTCAACTGAATCGTGTTAGGTTTTGATTTTAGAATGTGCATGCTCATCCAAATCCATCTAAAAGCGAATTTTGTCCGGTCCCGAATAGGTCCCTCGATTCTCCAGTTCTTATTTTTTGAACGCATAATGCTTATTAGTGTTAAAATATAGTGAACTGCTTAGTGCACTATATTGTATCCTGTAGAGATGAGGCCAAGCTCTTTATGACTAATAAATAATTTCTAATACGCGCATGACTTCGAAAAGTCAGCGGTGCGTGCCTTGGGATCGAACTCGAACCATTCGCCATGGGAGGCACACGGTTAAACCACTAGGCCTGACTAGGCTATCACTGCATTATTTCAATACAAACTCAGTACATATTTAAAACACCTATTACTTAATTTTCTAAGCTCCTTTACCACTGTTCTAGTGCACTCACTGGAAGTTAAGTTAGCAAACTTTAAGCCGTCAGCGTCAAACTTTGAACAATTTTTAACCGACTTCAAAAAAGGAGGTTCTGTATTTGTCCCGTATGTATGTATGTATGTAAGTATGTATGTATGTAAGTATGTATGTATGTATGTATGTTTGTATGTGCACGATTTTCTCAAAAACTACTGATTCGATTTGGATGGGATTTTCACTAACGTAATCTACATACTGTCAGGAAGGTTTTAGTATATAATACATTATGTAATCATTCCTATGTACAAAGTTAAAGGCATAAATGTACACACTCCGTAGAAGATTTACAGTTGAACGAATTCGTGAAAGTATCTAACACGGGAAAAATAAAAAGCTTTATTAACAAAAAATAACCGACTTCAAAAATCCACTACAATGAAAATAATAATTTTGGTTTCGGAAGTCGGTGGCAAAAAAAAGCAAACAAAAACCAAAGCCACCGACTTCCGAAACCAAAATTATTATTTTCATTGTAGTGGATTTTTGAAGTCGGTTATTTTTTGTTAAAAAAGCTTTTTGTACTTTGCCATTCACTGTGTCTTTTTAAACATTGGACGCATAATTGTGCGCTAAAAAACCAACAATGGATGGCAAATGTCAATTGTTTGTTAAATTGAAGCTCTTACTTTTAGTAAGAGCCAAACTACCAAACCGTGAGATTTACTAAATGACCACAAATTAATGACGTAGTTGTCGTCACGAAATTATTACCTGCTTATTTTTTATTTGAAACACTCATTGTGTTTTTTCAAAAGCCTCGAACATTTTGGGTTAATCATTATGTATAATGCGAGACTATTTCCTCGTTGCTATGAGGTTATAATGGCTCAGTTTTGACGTCCATTGAAAGATGTATTTATTTTACTTTTATGTTGTAGGTATACAAGTGCTGCAATGAATGGAAATGTCAGCGTAACGAGAATATGTCATAACGCCATGTCAATTTATGAAGCTGTCTTCAGACTACGCTATAGGTACTATATAGTATAGCGTATGCTATACAGGGTTATTATAAATACCTTAGCTATTTTCACAGAACCTCTCCTAAATTAAATATACTATTTCCTAATTTTATTTGTATTTGTTATTTATTATCGAAAAAACAGATAACACGTTTCGAAGTTATCCAAAAAAATAACGAACTTTATTGTCACCGCTCGTCGCTCGCGTCGCGGTCACTGACCGCTACTAGCGGCCAATTGTGTAGGTACCTAACTACTAAACCTGTGCCGCCTGCCATGCAATTATCTTACCTACGTTATTGTCATAAGGTGCAATTTTTTCTTCATACTTTTACGAGCTTAGGACCGTCAAAATTTTCGTATTTAAAAAAATGAAATCCTTACCTTACCTTATTCATAATCAATAAAAATCAAAATAACAAAAAACCGAACCTTAAAAGTCATTGATACCTTAACAATTGTTCATAGCTAATTTCGGTGACCTAGGAGGCCAAGCCACGGGACCGCCGCGGCCTATCGATTGTTCTCCGTACTTACTGTTATGGTATCGATATTAAGCTGGGTACTCACTTAGCAGTGTTGCATGTAGCGTATCAGATACTGTATTAACCTGCAAGTGGGTACGGCTCGTCCACGGTCCACCGCGTCTAGATACGCGGTGGACCGTGCACGAGCCGTACCCACTTGTACGAGCTGTACCTACGAGCTGCGCGGGATCACACTACGAGCCGCCTTTGTGTTCGCAGTGATACCGCCACTCGGCAGGTCACTGCGAGCTTATAGCGCTCCACGCGCGAGCGGCTCGCAGCGGGCTCGTGCCTACGTACTCACTTGATACCGTATCTGATACATTACATGCTATACTGCTAAGTGAGTACCCAGCTTTACACCCCGTAACATAACGAGGTACTTACCTACTGCAGTTAAGTGACTTTGAATAAAATAGCGAATCGCGTGAGGGTTTCGATTGTACAATCCGATTCCCCGATTGAACTTGAACAGCGCTTCGTCGTTTTGATGTTCTAATGTGATCCACTCACAGAAAACTCCAGAGCCTTCGAGCTTCGTAAAGATTTTCACCACTTTGTACACTCTCACCATTTCGTAATAATTCCGGTAACTGTATCTACATTTTAGTCAAAAGTCTTTTGCGTTAATAGCGGTTTTCAAGAAACTGTCAATATCGTAAGTTGCACGAGTTTGGCGCGAGTTATTATGACATTACGTATGCACGGCGTCACAGGTTCGCGGGGACTAATGCGCGTGTGCGCGGCGGGCGCGAGCGCGTGCGGCGTGCCACGTGCCTAGCGACACCCCCGCCCTTCCCGTCCGTCCCTCTACGAGCGTACGTTACCTACACTACATTCAGGCATTCGGAAGAGAAGGTCACTGCACTTTGCAATTTTATCCAACTATTATAAAGTTGTCGGGACAATCTTAAGATAAAAATGTAAAAAAAAAATTTTTTTTTTTCTTCACCAATGGGCTCTGTTATCGATTCTGGTTCAGAGAAATGAAAATAGCTAAGGCTTTTACTATAGCGCTGTATAGTATAGCGCGCCATACAAAGCCATAGTACTATATAATATAGCACAGTGTGAACGTGTCCATAACAATTAACAATGTATGGTGCGCGATATTGTCGTGCTATGAGCTATACAGGGTGGCAGGTTAGACAGTGGAAATATTTAAAGGGGTCATTGTACTCATCATTATGAACAACTTTTACTATGGGACCAACCCTGATATCACGAAAAAAAAATCTGCTGTTCCATACATTTATGTTCACATAACTCAACAAAATTTATGGAACAGCTGATTTTTTTTTTGCGATTTCAGGGTTGGTCCCATAGTAAAAGTTGTTCATAATGATGAGTACAATGACCCCTTTAAATATTTCCACTGTCTAACCAGCCACCCTGTATACCTACTATAATGCTATATAGTATAGCGTAAACTGAAGATAGCTTAGTCGGTTTTTATTACTTGTCATAATTGAGTCATCATAGTTCGGTATGCACTTTGTCGTTTTAATCAAAAACGTCACTATTGCAAGCGACTTTAAAGCCAGTGCACATACAATACCGCGTAGTGAACGAAATAAAAATACTTGAAAGTATTTATTTTATTATAATTGCAATAAAACCTTTCGTCTGGAACACATTATTTTATTCTATTTGTTTTATAATAAATATAATTTTACGTAGGTATCAAATAAATCGTATCGTTCAGACTTGAAATTGAGGTATAATTATTCTAGGATATGGAAAGAAATGAGCCTAAACGACAGCCTAAAAGAGGTGGAACGCGCGAAACTAGCAGTATGGGACTACCCCGTCAGCGACAAATACAGCAAAATGTGGCAGGCGATGGAAGAAGCTGTTCTGCCTAATACCATAGAGGAAGCGATACAGCGAGTCAGGGATTCCAAGAGTTCCAGCGAAGGGTTCGCCTGGTTGGGGGATGCTACTGATATTAAGTACCATGTGCTGACCAGCTGCGACCTTCAGTCAGTTGGAGACGAGTTCTCGAGGAAGCCGTACGCGATTGCAGTGCAGCAAGGATCTCCATTGAAAGACCAGTTCAATAACGCGTGAGTACCTACTTTTAACACTTTAATATCATTTCGTGTTTTGATTTCTAGGCCTGTTTAGTTGTTTGTAGGAGGTAATAGGGATAAATCTCAGATCATAGAAACAAGGGAGATGTGCCAAGGCGCTATCGAGCTTGATGCCTGAACTTGAGCAAATTGCTCATAATAAAAACGTACGCGCTGGCGACGAACCGAACACGATCGATGGTATAAATACAGTGTTTTAGTTTAGTGCTAGTGTTGAGTGACGATTAACAGTGTTAGATTGAGGGTGTGCGGAATGTTTAATGCGTGGGAGATCTTTTTATTCACAAGGAGCGCTTAATTATGCGCGTAATTGTGTCGAAAAAAGTACTAAAAGTGGCATCAGTTGTTCCCGTACTAATTTGCTATGATGGCATATCTCCTTGTTTCTATGATCTGAGGGATAAATGATGAGTAAATTAATGTATGAACCTAGTAAAACCTAATATAATTTTGTTTATCAGCTCTATTGCACTATGATCTATCTTGTCATAAACTTGATATTTATGTGCGAAATTAACTTGTCGCTGTTACATTTTTTTACGGTTAAACTGCTGAACCGATTTTAATGAAATTTGGTATGGTGACAGTTTCAACCCTGGGGAAGGACATGTGATGCTTTTTAGCCGGGTGTCTAATTTAGTTATCCTAGGATGCGAATAAAACGAAGCTACTGCATCAAAAAACCAATTTTTGGTCGTTTACAGTGAGAAATTAGCTCATACAATTAATATTGGGCCACGTTCTGTTTTATTGTAATGCAAATTCTTTAATTAACATTACCACAATCCAAATGCAATATTTGAACACGTTTTATCGTTCCTACATTTTCTACATATGGAATCATATTTCAGCTAAACAAACAGACTTCAGTTTCTTTGTAGAACGTATCTGAATTTCAGTTTACATAGCCTAAACACAGCTTTATTATTGTCGGCCAATGACCTTTATTTTACGACTTCCCGCCATTTTTTGTGAAACTTTTTCATAGACAATATTTATGTGAACTATCTCGTTGCTTCCTTACGATCGCCGGCAAGCGTGACTGAAATACTGTTAACAAAAATTCTCAAAATATGCGTAGTTATGGAATATTCCGTACGTTATTTTTACGTTGAAAACTAAAATCAAGCGAACCTTGTAGGTAGGTACACACGGCTACACATCAAGCTATACATTCCCAGTTTACACTGACCTCTCACTGTAAGGAAATCCTATACAATGCGAGATCAGCTTATACTGGAAATGTATAGCTTGATCTGTAGCCGTGCGTACATACTACATAAAAAATTCTGTACTGCGTGAAAAAAAAGGTAAAAAGTAAAACCAGCAGCTCTATTCTGTACCGAAACACCGCGTGATATCACCCCGAGAATTGCCAATTTATTTGCGAACGTTCGAGGGAGAATGTCAAGTTTGTTTACCTACATAATAATACGGTAGTGGCCTACTATTAAAAAAGTACTAATAAATTATTTTATTTCAAAGAAGGAATAGATCACAACAAAAAAGTAAAAGCAAAAATAATAATTTATCACAAAATGGAAAACATAGACGCTTTTAAAGTTTTTGGAAGGAGTATCGCTCCGTCTTTGTCGCGCGAAGCGGACGTAGGTGGTGTTACGTCACTAGTAGGTAGTGCCCTCCGTGTCTAGCAAATCATTTTAAAACGCTCATAACTTTTCCAATTTTGTAGATGTTTCATCGGTTTTTTTGGTGTTAATTGTCTTTTTTCAAATAGTTTACATATTCACAATAAAAAAAGTAGTTAACATCCCTATTATGTAGTTCGCAAGTTCTATTGAAATTGACCTTAAGTATTTATTACAAGCTATTTCCTTTGAAAGCAGTTTCGGATTAATTATTAAATAATCACAAGCCCGTGATAAGGGTCCCCCTGTCTTTCAGGTCGAGAAAAGGCCTAGGTACTTTAGAAATCAGGTCAGCGCCGAATCACACTTTGTTGATAAAAAAACATGGTCGGATAATTTTGAATACCTTTCTAAGGTATTCTCTTTCAATTGTTTTGGGTTTTCTAAAGGTGCAGTTAAGGTCCGTAAGATCAATCGTAGCTTAACCACGGAAGAGTTTAATCTCCCGTCTTCGATTGTTTTCTAATACAAAAACCCAAAGAAACAATCCAAGACGGGACATTAAACTCTCTTTCGTGGTTAAGCTACGATTGATCTTACGGCCCTAAACGGGAAAATTTGTCAATTTCTTGCTGCAATTGTATAGCCGTGAGTCAGCAGTTATTGTGATGTAGGTACCATCATTTAATTTCATTGCAATATCGCCGCAGCGGCTATGCTGCAAAATTGTTCTACTGAGTTGAACGTTATAGATCTCAACTCACGGCTATACATTGCAGCAAGAAATCGCACCACTCATCAGTCATTATGACAGCACCGCTCCAGGGCAACACGTAACTTATTGTCATGTAAATAAGGGGCCCTTACTTATAGATGCCTTTTAACTTTAACCACTGATTAAATATACAACTATCCTTGCCATTTGTATGACAATGAATAGAGATGACAATTGACATAAAAGCTTTTTAATTTAATCATCGTCTATAAGAAAGGGGGAGAGCTTTTTACCCGACTGCGGTGAAGCCCAAAAGGAGTATAGTGTTTTTAGGCGTGTTCTTGCGTCGTACAATACATTTTTACCGACTTCAAAAAAGGAGGAGGTTCTCGATTCGTCAGAATCTTTTGATAACATCTTGATAGATTATCCAACGGCTCGCAGTAAGCGCCTTGGCATTATAAAATGTATTGTACACACACGACTCAAAGACCTAATTAAAATTACAAGTAATTTGCCGCACTGAGCCGTGCGGTTATAATGAGTGATGACCTTAACTGACTTGTACTCAGTCATTCTAATGCGCGCATTACATAATCCAATTTGCAGTGCTAGGAAAAGAAGCCCAGTAAATATTACACAGCTTTCGAAAGTGATATATAGCTTCGGCTTTATAGAGCGTCATCTCTGTCGGGCTCAGTCGAAAAATGCCTACCTACTTCGGCACTACTACCTACTTCGGCACTACTACCTACTTCGTATAATGATACGAAAAGGACATTTTGCGGAGAAGTGTATTGTGAAACGACGTAACGCAAAGCTGACGCAACGCGCCGTGTGGACTGGGCCCTCAGATCATAGAAACAAGGGAGATGTGCCAAGGCGCTATTGAGCTTGACGCTTTCATACGGTCACATTGACCGTATATAAAAAGTACACGCTGGCGACGAACCGAACACGATCGATGATATAAATACAGTGTTTTAGTTTAGTGCTAGTGTTGAGTGACGATTAACAGTGTTAGATTGAGGGTGTGCGGAATTTTTAATGTGTGGGAGATCTTTATATTCACGTGGGGCGCTTGTAATTGTGTTGAAAAATGTACTAAAAGTGGAGACAGTTGTTCCAGTACTAATTTGCTATGATGGCATATCTCCTTGTTTCTATGATCTGAGACTGGCCCTAACTCTCTTTACACGATAAGAAATTAGCTCACTAGCACATCCAGCGCTCTGTAAATTGGATAGTGTAATATGACTTTTATTGTAGCTGTAGGCTGTTAGTAGGTATGTTACACAATCTTCATGAATTATAAGCGTTGCCTTCCTTTCGTACGAAAATACAAGATGCGAAAGAGAAGAAGAGTAGATGATACGAAAATAGAAAATGCAATCGTGCTATATTTCCAGAGATTGTTTGGACAATTCAGAGAAACATTTTGATAGATCAAACAAAAACATTCAGGCTTTTTTTGACTCTCCATGCATCCATCTGATCGAGACAATTCGTATATCTACATTCCAGCTCAAAATAAATAGGTACCTACTTGGCCAGCACAATTAAAACAGCTATAGTTTTGACTTACTGGTATGAGTATAACTAGGTAAATGTCCTATGCAAATAGTTGTAGCTAAAGGTGACCGCTGTGACATTTTGTCGGTTCTCCGAATAAATTGCTCGTCCACGGCGTATACCTATTCCGTACATTTCCTTTTATCGGTCAAAATAATACATTGTGATCATTTGTGAACGCCTCCTTAGATTAAAGTTATCCAACATTTTATATTATTAAGATTTGGGTATTCATTTGAAACCTCTTTGTAAACCGAAATATTCTAATGATTTTATTTTATTTATTTATGTTGTTACTACATACTAGAAATAATAACCCTTCCTTTTGGCTTTGCCGTAGTTGGGTACCTAAGTGTACCTATTTATTTATCTACAATTCGCTCCGTAGTTATTTGATTAAACATTATGTGGCTTGAATGATGATATTGATTACATTTCTATGAACTACGTTAAACCGTATTTTTCAAAAGTTCAAAGACTAAATGATCGCTTTGATGCACACAGTTCTGTTTACCGATAAAGTATGCCGTTTGATACTTATTAACATTAGACCTAATAAAATTGTGTTTACTTGAACTTGTAGTTCGATCGCCATACGAAGGAAAGTAGGTAACATTAATGATTAATGCTATTAAAGCTCTTTCGAGTTACGATCGATAGTAAGCGCTGTTTAATACCCATAATATAGATACTTACATAGTATTATGTTGGTACGTAGGTATACAAAATTAATACAAATGTCATGGAAAACGAGAAAACCGTAGAAAACTTTGAATGCATTTAAGGTCAGTTTGTTGCCTACCCTTGGCCTTAAAATTATAAATTATACCTACCTAGGTCATTCTTACAAAGTTACAATTTATTAATGGATTACGATTATTCCTGTTTAAACTGATAGCAATTTATAATAAGATTTTAATTCGCGTGGAAGGAAACACTTACCTAAGATCTAGAACTAGGTAGGTACTTATATCTAATCTAACAATCTAGTCATAAGAGGCCCAATTGTTAGGTAGGATGCATAATCTCATACAAACGTGGTGAAGTTTTGATTACGTAAACATGTAGGTAGGTAACTTCTTCAATTTTCATCACATGTATTTGAAAAATTGATGTTCATCTTTATAAAACATAAGTTACTACTTAGGACTCATAAGAGCATGATTTGGTTTTCATATTTTGGAGAAATACTTATATTTTATTTTTTATAAAATAATAATGCGTCTAAATCCAAACCAGCTGGTGTTCTTGCGCGATCTCCTATCCCTTTCTTACGTCCCACAAAGAAAGGGACGTCAAATATTCGGACACGTTCCCCTAGTAGGCGAGTAAGGCCAAGTGGCAACATCTTCTAAACTAAATAAACCTCCATTCATGTTACAGAATCCTCCAACTCCTGAACAAACGCAAACTAGAAAAGCTCAAGGAAGTCTGGTGGAACAACAACCCTGAGATGATGAAATGTGAGAAGCAGGACGACCAGTCAGACGGGATTTCTATCCAGAACATAGGAGGGGTGTTCATCGTGATATTCATGGGCATCGGACTCGCTTGCGTGACCCTGGGAGTGGAGTACTGGTGGTATAAGTGGAGAAGGAGGCCCATTGTGGGAGATGTTACTCAGGTACGTTGGAAATAGGGTTGATAGTTGATAAACATACATAAAAGAGGTAAAAGAGGGCATTGTAGGATATTTCGCTCAGACCTGGGAGGTGATTCTCGCGGGTTCGATTTAATATCACTTTCGATATATATAGCAACAACTGTCAAAATATCGATCGAATGTAGATTTCGGTATTCTCGTAAAGTCACTGCAGATATATATCGATAGTAAAGCGTTCGACATGCATCGCATGGTATGGAGCAGTCGATAGTGTTATATCGAATGAATTATCGTACGCGCGTAAAAGAAATCGTAGAATTGTTGTCAGATTGGTAAATTCATTTTACTTCCAATTGATCAAAACTATGAATTTCGAAAGAAAATCGTCTTTACAGACAAATTTGTCCGTTGTCGAGGCTTGTATCACCCAAAAATTCCCAAATCAAAACTAACAAACAAAAACAAACGATTTCACTTCACTTTTTGGTTATGGCACTATTACTTAAAACGATTCAATTCTCAATTTAGCTAAAATTACGTAAGTATGAGTACAATTTTATAAAAAATAAACAAATGTTTAATAACAATTAAACAGGAATAAAAATATAGAATTTTTGACAGATGTCCATAAAAGTCACTGTCAAAACATTGACGTTCCGTTCCACAAAAAGTATACGCATGTTAAGATTTTTTTTAATTAGAATGAAATAAATACTTCCTACTTGACTAAATTCTAATGGTGGTTACTGTAAAATTATAACTTAATCATACTTTTAGCCCAAATGACTAGAAAAAATTATTTGAAGACAAATTATCGAAATTTATTATTAATTCTTGGTCCGAGCACCAACCAACAAAAACGGAACGTGTCTTGGCAGAGACAAAAACTCGAAAAGGATTGAATGAACATATAATAAACGTCAATATCTATTACAAAAATATCTGTTGCCCGCGAGAATACCGATTTTAGCATGGGACCGATATTTTCAGTAGATATGATCTTGATCGAATGCGATATCTACATGATACGATATTGATCATATCACTGATTTATCGCACAAAGCGAGAATCACCTCCCTGGAGTCCGACTGGAGAAGTACTTCCACCTTACAGAATACCACAGCTAAATAACGCTACTCTTCAGTAGTGTTGTGTTCCTATACTGAGTAAGACTCATCAGAGCTTCTGAAGATGCGCTGTGTTGATGACAGCGGGGGAGTTGCTTATCCCCTAATTATAATAAATTGTATATTCTCGTAATACACATGCCGTGAGGGTAGGTTCCTTTTATGTGCTACTCGTGATAGGTATCCTGGATAACCAAGTTTACATTTACCATTTTACTAACGAGAAGGTAGATACAAAAAAAAATGTTCATGGTCCCTTGTAGGTCTCATTCTACTTAGATAGGTATGAAATATACTAAGAAAAAACAAAAATAACTTACCGTAGACGGTAGCGTGAACATTCTTCATATCGTTGACTTGAAGATTCTTCACACTTTTAAGTTTAACGTATTTCACCGGCCTCAAACTTATCCACTATTGGTCACACCCACTATGAGCAGAGGTACCACATACACAGAAGAAATGAGCATTCAATACTACGCGCACTTTAATAATCAGTTACCTAGTAAATGATTTGATCCAGGCACTATAATTTCCATCACTACGCGCACTTACTCAAGTAGGTAGGAAGATCTTAAATCGTTTGATCCAGGCACTACCATGGCACCAATGACACTGCGTATATCTTCTTTGAAAAAGGAATCCTAATTTTCAAATCACCATTTGAAATAATCTTTGTCAGCCCTCACTTTTGAAATAATGATTTATTTTAAAACATACGGATATTTATAATTAAACTAGAAACCGATGGCAACCCAGGGAACTTACTTAAAAAACAAAAAGGATTATTCCGAAAATGGAAACGACGAATCTTCTTTGACAATGGACTGACATTATTAATCTTTTTCAGGTTGAACCGGCGAAAGCAGTCAGAAACAACGTTGACAAACAAGGCGAAGGTTTTAGCTTTCGAGGTAGAAACTTAGGTCTTAGCTTTAAACCTAAGTTTTAAAATAATGTGCTTAGTACCTACAAACTTCTCTACTTAATTATCTTTAGGCATTTTGGTATTTTCCATGTGTTCATTGATCTCATTTTTATTAAGTGTAATTGTATAGTTCTGCCCCAATGTATGCAAGTGTGTCTGCAATAAACACGTGTCACTGCATTGTGTTTTTATTGTGAAAACCAAACTAAACGACTTTACATAACTTAATTCGAATAGGAGGTAGATTAGTGGGTACCTAGGTTCATACGTATAAGGTACCTAATTAGGCAGGCAAACGATGCATTATGTATTGCCCATATTAACTTAAAAGTGGACTAAAATAAGCACAATGCTAAAGAATAGTTCTGTAAAATTCCAAGGTAAAATGTTGTTTGAAAAGTCCGATAGATGGCGTTGCCAGTAGCATTTTACAGTTTTACAGGTGTGAATTAACCATGAAACTGATTGAAAATAAACCTTACTGACAAAGATATTGGCATTTGAATTTTTAGAGGTGTATTATTCCATTTTAATATTAATCATTTATTTTAAAACTGAAATGCTTTGTACAGCTATGCATCTAAATGAAAGCGATAGTGGCGCCACCCCGATATACTAAAGTACAGCAAGTTTAACAGACATCGTGATTTCTTAGAAAACTTCAGTATTGACTGACTGGCAAATCTTATTACCACGACTAGAGCTAACAGGGTTTAAATAGTATAAAACAAAGACACTTTTCGTGTCCGTCTGATTGTTCGCTTAGTTCTCCTGAACTACTCAATAGATTTTAATGCGGTTTTCACCACCATTTAGAGAATTTATTCCGGAATGTTATGTGCATAATAGGTACGTCAATATATAACTTAGATACAGCAGTCGGTCAGTAGATTGCACCCGTGCGAACCAGCGGGTCGCTAATCCTACAAAATTCGAGAAAAAAATATAATTACCTAAATTCTTAAACAAGAAAGTAAACAAGATAATAATTTTAAAGAAGTAATTTATTACAATAACTTACGGCGCTACGTTACAATAGTACGATCAACATAACTAATACAATGTACACTCGACGCCATTTACGGTCGACCACTTTTCGCCCTTATTACTAAGAACATAAGGGTGAAAAGTGGTCGAGCGTAAATGGCGTCGAGTGTACAATGGACGTGGGAGTGTGAACCAATTGTATACTACCTATCTGTATAAATACATAAAGGAGCTGTTGTGACGCACGTTATATAAATGATTATTGAAGATGATGAGGTTAACAAGAATAGGTGATGTATTATTGATTATTGCGTTGTCGTTGTTAAACGAATTTATTAAAATAAATTTAAAAAATACATAGACACGTAGGTACGTCATAGTTTTTCTTTTACACAGTACTACTTTTAGACAAAGTATTACAGGTTATAGCTATCGGAAAACATGGACTCAGGCAGGGAGCTCCACTTTTTGACCATACGCACAATGAACTGCAGTAGGTGGCATAAAAGTGTTGAAAATCAACATCAATCAATCAAACAACCTATTTCAAATTACATAAACTTATAAATTCTTTTTTATTAGTTCAATAAGCTTCCTAAATCAAATCATAAATATATTTTTAGCAAGTTAATTTGACTTACCTATTCTATAATTTACGTAATGTATTTCAACCGTATTGTCTACTATTGGTCCACACACTCGTCCCTTCTCTAATTCTGCTAGTTGAGTATTATGACGGCAATCTAACATAACTTTGATAAACTCAACTACAGTATCATATTGTCATTTACAAGGCAAGAAATCGTCATAGTTTACCTTCCTCAAACCACGATCTGCCACATTATGATTAATATCATTATTCCCTTCGATCATTCTGTTTTCATCAAATATGGTTCTCTTTGTGACTCTGTTATTATTAGTATCTAACAAGCCATCTCGCCTTTTCTCTTAATTTATATTTACATTAGAAAAATAGCTAAGTATTTAAATATAAATATTAAATTATTGAATTTGGTAATGTTTATAGCTCGATAGTCTTGCCATGTTTGTTCAAGTTGTTCATGTTCTTGTTGCATAATTCTAGTTCTAATCTCAGGCCGTCCACTTCCGCCTCTAAAGTACGAGATCTCTTGAACATTTGGACGTAGTTCAGCTGTAGCTGCTTCTGGTATCTTAGTACCTTGTCCTTTTCTTCGGACCATTTTCTCCTTTCGCTGTTGAACTGGGTTTCTTTAGCTTCCAACTCGCATTTGAGTCTGTCGACGATAGCGGTGGCCGCACAGGGTTCTCCGCAGGAGTCTGGGAGTTCTCCATTCAGTCTTTGAACTTCAGCATCTTCTAGGGCGCTGTCACTGGAGTTCCAGTGGTATTCGTTTGTTTTGCAGACGTCGTAGATGCCTCTCATGGTCCTCCCGCACTCGATGCCTTCGTAACCGCTGAGGGAGATGTCCGATAATTCTTGTCTTAACTCCTTCAGTTCGGTTTTTAGTCTTTCGATTTCATTTTTACTGGCTTCCTTGGTCTTGTTAAGGTCTGTGACGCTTTCCATGAGGTTGTTGGTCAGCCTGTCGACTTCTGTTTGCAGTCTGTTGATGGATTTCTCCTTTTCGTCCGTTTCTGCTCGGAGCCTCATAATTTCTTTCTCTTTTTTGTCGAGGACTTCCCTCAGTTGGCGGCAGTCAGCCTTCAGGGTGAGATACTCGTGCCCCTTAGCCGTTTGTTCATTCTGGAATAATACAAATCAAAATATTACTTGGGTGTTAAATAGAGTTTTATAGACAGGAACGAAGAGCAGGAACAAGTATACAATGCCGAAAAGATTAATGCTTCACTTTGTGTTAAGAACATAATATTTATAACCATGATCGTTTCGATTTCGTCTAACCTTTCATTCGGTGCTGATACCACGAGATGAGCTGCGTAATTTCCATACATTGTAAGAAGCAGATATCTTTTCTTCTTGGAATGTACCCGCCTGCCAGAATTACTCTGAAGAACTCAACCAACCTGAGCATCTTTAAGCTGCGTTTTCAACAATGCGATCTCGCCAGCCCGCTGGCACAGGCTCCACTCCGTGTCCTCAAGCCTCTGCCGCAACAGCGCGCGGTCGCGTCTCACTCGCGCCAGCTCCGCATCCCGCTCGTCCCGAGAACGCCCGAAGCTTTGCATCATGAGACCTCGGGCGGCCCGAACGCGGACCTCGTGACTGCGGACTCGTTCTGTTGTGCTGAAATGTCCAGTTTTGGTCCAGTTAATTCTAAGGTGGAAGAATTATGGGTGGTATTAAAAAAGAGACTTTAAGGTCCTATCAATGGATGAATGATTTTCAATTGGTTGACTATTTTAATGATAATTTCTTGCCATTTGTACAAGGATATGACTACAGTTACGAACTATCGTAATTTCTAAGTACGAATGTCTTAATAAAAACTTATCGGATCCACTCCTAGCTTAATCTTACCACCAGCTATAAACCCAGTGATAGTATTAGAAAGTATAATATATTCCTTTCTCAGATCTACGAACCTGTACAATTTTATAGCGGTTCGCCGTAAAACCTCCTAACCCAACCTACTAAAATAGTCGAGAGCTGAATGTTTATAGCCGCAAGAGTTCTGCTATATATGAAGTATAAGGTCAACTGATGATGGGCTATTGTTTTACCTCTGACAGCTTAGTCAACAATATGAACAAATTTTGATTATTTTCTTTGTAGTGTAGGTACGCTTTCTAATATTAGTTGAAATGATCAGTCTTGTCTGGATAAAAAACTAAAACTTTCTTAATACATTCAATAAACTGGTGGTAAAAAAACAACGAACCGAATGCATAACCTCCTTTTTTGGAAGTCAGTTAAAAATGGGAGACTTCAACGGCCGCCTATACCTACTCATTCCGGTTCACGTGTGTGACGACAATCATACGGTTGTTGCTACTGGCTTTGGCTTATTGAGCCTAATTCTTCATAACTTTAGCGTTTGTCGCAACTTCTACCGAAATCAGGTTCTTGTAGTTTTAACGCTAAAATGCATATTTGACGAAAATAGCTTTCCTAACATGGGACATAGGTAGACATGACTTAAATCATCCTCCAACAGTTTGGTCATGAACCTTTAATACAGGTGATTCAACTGGACTTATTTTTTATGTCATGTCCTGACAATGGCCAGAAAGGGGGTGAATAGTAAGATGTTGGCGGATAGACATGTAAGGAAGAAAAAGACTTGTGACAACTACGAATAAATTGGGATACGTACGTAAGTTAAGTCTCCTTTAATTCATTACAAAAACATCTTGACGAGCTAAGAGCTACGAGGTATTGGCTTTTTTTCGAGATGGAATTCCTCATGGATGTCCCACGCCATGGGGAGGGCGGAGGGGTCTGTCAGACTCTTACTGACTAAAACCACCCCGACGTTCCTCCATCTACCTATTACCGGGGGCACGGGAGTCGCTCGCGCATTCGTCCGCACAGGTATTGGCTTACCCGATCCCTCTTAACACTCTTCTTATACAATTTTAAGATACCTAATTTTAATCTAAGAAATTCTAAGTACGTAGTATGCAGTATAAACAACGTCAGCTTACCTATAGTCATGCTGATCTCTCTCCAGCTCAGCGACTCCAGAGTCTGCAGGAGAGGGCGCCGGCACCGGCTCCTTGTCCGCGCCGCTCAGGACAGAACTTGACTTTGTGCTGGAAAAGACAAAGGTATATGTTGTAGTAATGAAGGTATGAAAGGTAAACAAAGGTATGAAACAGTCAATTCTGGCTGACCAAAGATAAATTGGAGCCTTGGTACTGGATGATATCCATTAGTTGATTAAACTATACGGAGGCCTTGGATTCATCCGAATCCTGGATGTAAAAGGTTGTAAGTTCTAATGAAACCTCTTGCAATATTGACGTGAATCCATTGCCAACTTCCAGCATAACGATAAATGTTGCTGTCAAGATTTACTGGACAAGGCATAGGTATAAAGTAATATCTAGTCCAGAAACACTATGAATAACCGAAATGTTGGGTACTTCATTAAGACTAGGTACGACCTCGACCCTTAGGAGCCGAACAACGGGGGTGAAACCGCGGATAATAGCTAGTTGTTTCTATAAAAATATACACATGTTGCTTATCAATTAATATCACTAACAAACGATATGAATTATTACAAATTCAAATTACTATAACTAGTAGCATCACCTAGATTTTATTGACGTAATGTATAACACATTCAACAAGTGTTTATCATTTTATATGCCTATGTTTATCTTAGGCTGGTGCTCCATTACTGGCATAATAACTTCAAGTCCGAAGTGTAAACAGAGTAAGTATTAAACAGTTAAACATTGGATAGTCTGTCTCTATCTGAGAATCTACGCAGATCGTAACAGCAATTGCCATCGAACGGTAAAGGCGTTTGATATTTTATTGCTTTGTTTACAACCTGCTATTTGAGCCGTTACCTGAATACCTAGTTCGTAATCTGGTCAATTAGGACCGGATTGGGTGGTTCTAAAGGCTCCGCTCATGGCTAAATAACTGAGATGTTCGTTCGATCTGCGAGGTTAAGCTGCGCTTGCCGCGGTCAGTCTTTGAATGGGTGGCCATTCTTTACACATCAAGACCCCTTGAAGCCCGAAAGCCTGACAATAGGTCTAACTTTTGCCGATATTATATCCATACCCAATAATTGGGTTGTGGAGGTCAGAAAGCAGTCGCTCTATGTAAAATATTGATAATGTGTAGGTATATTTTTTACTACGTTGAGGATTTAGTGATGAACGAATTCGTGAAAGTAATCAAACTCGGGATAAAGTCTAAAAACTTAAAAAGGAACAACATAAAATCTTTTGACAAAAAAACAACCGACTTCAAAAACCCACTACAAAGTAAAAAATAAATAATGATTTTACTTTCGGAAGTCAGTGCAAAAAAAGCAAACAAAAACCGCAGCCACCGACTTCAGAAAAAATATTATTTACTTTTTAGTGCTTTTTTGAAGTCTATTGTTTTTTTGTAGTAAATATTTTTTTTATGTAAAGTGTGCTATGCGCTATGTAATGAAATCTTTAGTTACGAACGATTGTATGAATGAATGAAGTTGTACTAACGAAGACTGGTGCATTTCGATTATTACTATTGTTATTTTTATTCTTATTTTTGTTATGTAACCGAATCTTTGATTGATATTATGTAGTCGACTACGGAATTAACATTCGGACAATAGGACAGTCGTACTTTCATTTCTGTGTATTTTTTTTTTGCTTTTGGACATACGCCGTCGGGCAAGCAGGTTTGAGACTACAGTCACCCCTTTGGTCCTTTTTTTTTATTTATTGGTCTTAGATTGTCTCGGTATGGAGAATCTAAAGTAGACGAACCAGCTAGACATTTCACTGTACGTCTGAATTTAAGGCCGTCGCAACATTGAGGAAAACCAAACGCTGTCACTAATAATACCACAGAAAAGAGAATAGTTCTTATATTCCGTAGATATTGTCGTAGAAGAGGCATAGTTTTGGGCATGACAATTTTGAAATTCGGGGTACCATCTACACGAAGAGAAAAAAAGGTTTCTTCGAAGGTTTCTCTTACTTGGGTAAGTTGGGTATCATCAAGATAACTCAAGTAAGAGAAAGCGGTCAGATATAGCCAAGGGCGTAGTTAGAGAGGGGCGGCAGGCAAGGAAAACATGGATATAGCGCTAGTACGTCTTCGGAACTTAGCTTAACCCTGATCTCATGAGCTCTCACTTTCATACAAAAATAAAGGGCCTTTATTCATAACTACCGACCCGCCCTGGCTTCGCACGGGTGCTATAAACCTTCCTCTTGAATCACTCTATATATTTAAAAAAACTGCATCAAAATCCGTTGCGTAGTGTTAAAGATCTAAGCATACATAGGGACAGACAGCGGGAAGCGACTTTATTTTATACTATGTCCTGGGTTCCGAACCTGGGGGTAATTACTCGGGGGTATAACAGTCATTCTGCGGGGGTAATAAGGCTGGTAATAGATAATGAATTTTATAATCTATAATTAAAACTTTACATATCATTAATAAAAAGCTTGCAAATGCAAAACAATACCTTCACACTGCATTAGGTATTATTAATTTTTATTAACCGACTTCAAAAAAGGAGGTTCTGTATTCGTCCCGTATGTATGTATGTATGTATGTATGTATGTATGTATGTATGTATGTATGTATGTATGTATGTATGTATGTATGTATGTATGTTTGTATGTGCGCGATTTTCTCAAAAACTACTGATTCGATTTGGATGGGGTTTTCACTAACGTAATCTACATACTTTCAGGAAGGTTTTAGTATATATTACATTATGTAATCATTCCTACGTACAAAGTTATATGCATAAATGTACACACTCCGTAGAAGATTTACTGTTGAACGAATTCGTGAAAGTAATCTAACACGGGATAAGGAACTAAAAAGGGAAAAATAAAAAACTTTTTTAACAAAAAATAACCGACTTCAAAAATCCACTACAAAGAAAATAATAATTTTGGTTTCGGAAGTCGGTGGCAAAAAAAGAAAACAAAAACCAAAGCCACCGACTTCCGAAACCAAAATTATTATTTTCTTTGTAGTGGATTTTTGAAGTCGGTTATTTTTTGTTAAAAAAGTTTTTTTTATGATTATTATAGGCTTTTGTATTTTATTTTTCACATTTTAAGGGGGGGTAAAATGAGTTTTTCTAATAGGTCATAGGGGTAACAAGATTGAAAAGGTTAGGAACCGCTGTACTATGTAGTGACAAGTGTGTGTTTAGATTTAATCTACCAACCTATACCAGTTTACCACAGAACAAGTGCACTAACGATGTTCTTAATATGAAAGGCAGGTCGCGGTCGGCGGCGCGTCTTGCACCACCGACCGAGCGTTACTACGACTGCGCCGGCGCAGCTTATGAATCTATTGTGCCTCCGTTAATTATGGATGTAACGTGCCAATGTCAGGATTGATGCGGTTATGAATTATGATGACGGGTAAATGGAGTTAGCGTTCTTAAGACTTTGCTGGACAGTGAACGGCTATAGATAACAATAAAACTTCTATTGTTTCTATCGAGTGTCCACCAAACGGGTGACTACAAGTTGGTTACGTCAGATAATGTTAAAAGTTCTGGCTGTTGTCTCGTAATAGGTGACTTCGAGATTATACCATGAGCATCAGAATCTACTTATACGATTTAATAAAATACTGAATAAGTGAATATAACAAAGATGATCTCACAATCCCTAACAAAAGTAGGTACCTATCAGTTGGAGGTGAACAACGGTGGATCAGTCTTGCAAAGTGGGGTGAGACCAGGCATCCTGAAGACTACATGGATGCCAGATTACCTAGTTTGAAATGACAAATATGCGTACATGGACTATTTAACTGACTATTCCGATGGTATATTATTACGGGTAATCATAATCACCTTGATGTAGACTCATATGATTAGTCAATAGGTAATTTACTCGTAGCATTATGTAATATTGAAAGACGAATTTAAAGACTAATGTTTGCTGATGTCTATTGAAAAAATATTGATTTTATTATAATAATGAATATTTAATTATAAATATTTGCCGACGTCTATTGATAAAATATTGGTTTTATTATATTAACGAATGTTTAATTACAAATGTTTGTCGACGTCTAATGATTAAATATTGATTTTAAATTAATGACTGATCAAACGCTGATCCTATCTTTAGCATAGCATAGTTGTGATATACTCGTAAGAGTACTTAGTAATTTTTATATGACTGCCACCTGCTATTACGTGGAAGAAATCTAGGCGGATCAGTAAAACGTAGATACAACATCTAGCTGACCTGCTTAAGGTGAAGTGCTTTAATACTTTTTCGTTTACCCAATAATAACTCGATACGTAGATTTCTACTCCAAATATTCGTAATGTGAATAAATTAAGGACAATTATGTATAATTTAGTATTTCAGAAAAAAACCCTTGAAAGTAGAGCGTTCCGGTCAACGAATGCATTTTGTGAATTGTAAACAAAGTGGTTGTGTTGAGAAATAAAAGACAGATGGAAGAAACACAAACAGTATTATAAAGAAGATGAAAAAGGCATTCCGGCCACAAGAAAAAATACTCTGTTTACTGAAGGAAAGTCAGTGCCGTAGTTAAGGTCATGAACTCATGACCATGAGCGTCTAGGGCAGTGATTCCCAAAGTGGTCCAGGTGGGTTTCCAGGGGTCCACGGAAGACGTTGGCGTAGTAGGTACTTAGAAGACAGCCTAGGTGCTTAAAAAAATACCACCTACTTAATGAAACAGGAGCTGCTTAATTTTTAACCGACTTCAAAAAAGGAGGTTCTGTATTCGTCCCGTATGTATGTATGTATGTATGTTTGTATGTGCGCGATTTTCTCAAAAACGACTGATTCGATTTGGAGAGGGTTTTCACTAACGTAATCTACATACTTTGAGGAAGGTTTTAGTATATAATACATTAGGTAATCATTCCTATGTACAAAGTTATATGCATAAATGTACACACTACGTAGAAGATTTACTGTTGAACGAAGTCGTCAAAGTAATCTAACGCGAGATAAAGAACTAATAAAAAGGGAAAAAAAACTTTTTTAACAAAAAATAACCGACTTCAAAAATCCACTACAAAGAAAATAATAATTTTGGTTTCGGAAGTCGGTATTTTCTTTGTAGTGGATTTTTGAAGTCGGTTATTTTTTGTTAAAAAAGTTTTTCATTAAAACATTTAAAATTGTCATAATAATAAGTATTTTATCACCTATCTTTCTTTCTATGATTCCTGGAAAAACATGAGACAGCGCGGGTAATCGGTAATAACTAATAACAATGTATTATATTCAGTTATGGCTTTTCTGTTATGGACAATATGGTAGACAAGTGAAACACTAGAAAGTGGATGAAGAAAGCTGTGGGTTATATTTTATGGTGTGGCTTATTTACGGGAAAGCGAATTAGGTTGCGTTTCCACGAGAACTGTGCGAAGTATTGCGGTGCGCGAGGAAAAAATCTACCAATGGCACAAAGACTTCACTCCCCTAAGCCCTTTTTCACTAGAGCTGCCCTGAGCGAGGTAATGAAAATTATGTAGTCGCGGGATTACTTAATTTTCATAACCTCTTAGGGGAGTGAAGTAATCCCGGGATTACCTACTTCATTTTCATAACCTCGGAAGAATGAAGAAGGTGAATGAGGTATTTTACGTCAAATTGAACGATTGCGGCTGGAATCGTTCAATTTGTGAACGATATCGTTCATTCGTTCTCTGAATCCAGTAAGCCATTACGGACGTCTGTGATGAGGCAAAGACTTCACTCCCCTGAGCCCTTTTTCAGACAGACGTCCGGAAGAGCCCTTTTTCACTAGAGCTGCCCTGATCGCTCAGGGCAGCTCTAGTGAAAAAGGGCTCTTCCGGACGTCTGTGATGACCAGTGATGACCCTTTATGCATACTACAAAACAAGCGAGAGATGTGTTCAACGGACGCGAGCGAGGGAGGCGTGCGTGCGAGGAATGTGTGTAAGGCGTTAAATAACCCTACACTATCACTTGGCTTGCTCGCACCGTATTAGTGAAAAGAGCCCGTTTGTATCTTCGCATCGATCAATTTGCTCGTACAGGTTTGGTGGAAAGAGTCACACAGTTTTACATTTTCGCTACGCCTCCTCGTATCGCTCAGCTTCCTCGCACATCCCTGGTGGACACGTAGCCTTATGGTGACGAAGCTATGTAACTTCGATTCTATAGACATAAAATCACAATCACGTCCCTACTAGAAAACATAATACATTGAATGTAAAACCATCTCTATTACCGGACCTCAACTCTACTATAGGTAGGTACTACCGGAAATTGTAATATAAAGAAGCACCAATGTGTGGGTATTATTGCTATAATGAAAAGAGGAAACAATGTGTCAAATTTCACAGTAACTTACAGTAACAAGTTTCAGGAATTAGGCCTACATATATTATGAAGCAATTTACAACAATGTAGGTAGGTACCTCAAGTTACAATACTGATCTAGCTATTAATGCCACCTAATAAATTTGCCTATGTTTGGCTGTAACGCTCAAATAACACTTGACACTTTTTTTTTAATATAAATGAACACAAAAATATTAAATAAAAATTGTAACAGAAACTAATAAAAACTCTTGACTATTAGATGAAATGCTGAAAGCAGTCTATGGATTAAGTCGTCTGGTTATTCCAAGTAGTGTGGTTTTTTTTTCCAAGGAAACAGAAAGAGGAAACTTCCCATTCTTCCTACAATTACATCCGACTTAACCGGACCCTTCCTCGTATCAAACAGTTTCCGTGCTGCATAGAAAACTTTAGCTTTACGAAATATAGCTATCACGCACACCGAGCCATTCAATTATGTATTTATGTATAGTACGTAGGTATATGTAAATGAGTGTGATGCGGGTGCAACGGAGCGTGGTTCCTGGCTTCATCTCCGCTAGCCTATTGTTAGGAGATTATGAAGGCTACGGGTACTTGTTTTAAATGAGTGATGAAAATTTTCACGTATATCTTTTTAGAGTCTTCACACTTTTGATTTAGGTAGTGATTTAGAATTAATGAGCGTAAATGCGGTAAGACTCCAACTCAATGTTTCTACCTTTGCAGGTAGAAGGATATCGATGTCCTTCCGATGTCCTTCTACCTGCAAAGGTTGGAGTCTGTAATTAGTCTCCGATAGACGTCACCAACGCTCCTAAGAGGCGTAAAAAGAGGTTTCCAATTACAACTGCTTCAGACACGACACTGTAGCTCAGTGGTTAAGAGCGTTGCCCCGGTTTAGGCAGAGGTCGCAGGTTCGATTCCTGCCTGTGTCAGTTGTTTTTGGGAGTGTCTTATATATTTAATAACATTATATAAGCATAACATGGCTTTAACATGTTTAAAATTCGCTAAAATTTACATTATGTATTTACGTGCATTTCTGTTGAGAGTCTTTTTTTTTTTTTTTTTTTTTGAGGATGGGAAATCATCAAATGACCCCTCCCGCTCTGGGCGGAGCGGAAGGGAGTGTCAGACTCTTACTGACTAAAACCCACCCATGTTCCTTCGTTAGCCCTTTTGTCCGGGTCAGCGGTATCCCTTCCGGACAATCCCGCTTTCCCGGCAGGCTTGGGCCCTAGAGGGCCTCCTCTCCGATGCTGACATCTCTTTGAGGCGCGCGTGGAACACGTACGCGCCGTTCGGCACGGGCCTGGTCCTGATCGGACGGTGAGCTACCCATTACTCACCGCCCGCAGGCCCGCGCCTACGGTGGCCGGGAGTCGTCACGCGGCTCCCGACGCCCGGAGCGTCTACCGCGGCGGCTTGGACGGGAGAATCTCTCCCTCTCCCGTCCCGCCGCCTCCTTCACTAGCATGACTGCTTCGCAGAAGGAGGCGACTGCCTCCCACTCCCCCTCGCCCCGGACCATGGCTTGAACCAGGGCCGGGCGCGAGAGGTCGCCGCCGCTGCCGATCGCCTCTACGAGGACACGGCGGTGCTCCGCCCATGCAGGGCAGGCCCCCACCGTGTGCTCCACCGTGTCCTCAGGGCGATCAACGCAGTGATGACACCCGGGCGTTTCCTCCCGCCCGATGATGTGCAGGTACCTCCCGAAACTTCCGTGTCCGGTGAGGACCTGCGTCAGGCGGTAGGTGAGGACGCCGTGACGTCTCCCTAGCCACTCCTCAAAGAGGGGTCTTACCGCCGCTATTGCGGCGTGCCCTGCGCTGGGTTGCGAAAGTCGTTCCTTCCATGCCACCATGAGATCACGCCGGAGGTCCGTCCGCTCCGCCGCAATTTGCCGCGGAAGCGGGGTTTCCCCCCGACGTAGTGCCTCCGCGCGCCACTCATACAGGCGCGCGAGGACTATCGCCTCCAGATCCCACGGTGGCAGTCCGGCAAGGAGGCTTGCCGCCTCGCCCGAGATCGTGCGGTAGCCCCGGATCAGCCTTACGGCTACCACCTTTTGGGGCGCGTTCAGATAGTGGGCGGCTCTCCGCCGCAGTGAACGCGCCCACACCGGGGCCCCATATGTGGCCATGGACCGCACGACCCCAGCGTAAAGCCTCCGGCAGGAGGCGTTTGGACCCCTCAGGTTAGGTAGGAGCCGCTTGAGGGCGGCCCCAGTCCGTTCCAGTTTGGGGGCCAAACGTCGGAAGTGCTCCACGAAGTTCCACCGGCTATCGAGCACGAGTCCCAGGTACTTCATCGTGGACTCGACGCCGATGTGAACCCCTCCTACCGTTAGTTGGGATCCCGATGGTGGCCTGTTCCGAGGCCCATGAAAGGACATGGCCTCGGACTTATGCAGTGCCACCTCGAGACCCAACTGCCGGATCCTCTCCACGACTATCGCAACCCCGCGTGTCATCGCGTCGGCCGCCGCCTGATGCGACCTCCCCTGCGCCAGGACCAGCGTGTCGTCAGCGTAGCACACCACGCTGACGCCATCAGGGAGGTCGGCCCGCAGCACCCAGTCGTAACCGATGTCCCACAGGAGCGGCCCCAGAACCGATCCCTGCGGGACACCGCACGACATCTCTCGCCGGTTCCATTCCCCGTCGCGACCAGGGTAGATGACGGCCCTGTCCGTCAGATATGCCTCGACTATTCGACGGAGGTAGGTTGGCACCCGGTGATACCGGAGTGCCTCCCCAATGCAACTCCAGGGCAGGGTGTTAAATGCGTTGGCGATGTCGAGTGACACCGCCACGACAACCCCGCCCCGAGACACCGCGTCCCCCGTCGTGAGGGCTCTCACGCGCATGATGGCATCCACCGTCGAGCGCCCCTTGCGGAAGCCGAACTGGCTGTCCGCAAGATCCGGCCCCGTCCTCACCAGGTGCCCGACGAGGCGGCCCGCAATCACTCTCTCAAAGAGCTTGCCAACCTCGTCGAGCAGCACGATGGGCCGGTATGCGGACGGAGAGTCCGCAGGGCGCCCTGGCTTCCGAATGAGGACCAGCTTCCCCGTCTTCCAACGGAGTGGAAACTGGCCTCTCTCCATACATGCGCTTAAGAGCGCCTCCAGTCGAGGCCCCAGAGCCGTCGAGGCCAGGACCCAAGCTTTGCCTGGCAGGCCATCGGGTCCTGGGGCGGTATTTTTGGCCTTCAGCCTGCCTACCGCCACTCTCAAATCTACCCCGGTCACTTCAGGGGTGTCGTCGTCGTCCGCGTGGTCCGCTTCAGGCACCGCGGGCGGCGGAGCCATGGGCGGGGGGGTATGCTCCCCCCGTGAAGGGAACAGAGCGCTCACCACCTCCTCCACCAGCTGGGGGCGGAGACTCTGCGTCAGCGGGGGGGCCCAGGTGCGGAGTTTGTTCCGCACCATTTTGTAAGGGCGCCCCCATGGGTCTCCGTTCAGAGTCTCATCTCTGTTGAGAGTCTGAGGCCGAGATAAATAGACGTTACTCAGCACGTACTTTGGCTAAGCTATGTTCCCGTCTCTGTCTTGCTTGCAAGTTGCGCGACAGTGACAACAATACTGTTTAGCCAAAGTACGTGCTAAGTAACGTCTATTTATCTCGGCCTATGACTCGCCCGGATGGCTCTAAAGATCGGGCGACAAATGAGTTTGTTTTGGACTAAGAATATTTGGTGGAATAGGTACGCAAAAATGAAGTCATTTTTACAAATTAGGGTGAGAATCAGCGCTCTAGAACGTCAAAAGATACAAAAGACAACTCTCAAAACGCACACACTACCACTTCATCACTCCACCATAAATTACGTATTGGATATGAAATAATTTTTCCCATCCAAAGTACCTAAACTTAACTTTTTTTTAATAAACTAAACCAGACAGCAATTATTAACTGAAACTCACCAGAGAACTAACGACTGTTTTTTTAATTACAGCTAACTGCGTAAAATATCCCTATCCAGGTCAATGACGAATCAGCATCGATTATGGGGCTTCATCTAAATCGGTTCAGTCGTTACAGAGGTTATGCCAATACATACATACCTACATTACAAGGTCGGTACCTATTATTAACAGAACTCTTAAACCAGTGAACCGTCGTTCAAGTGGTTTTTATAGCATCTATTGTTAATGGCAGTCTAATTAATAGTTGTTAGACGAAGGCAGTTAGAAGTAAGGTTAGAAGTAAGTTAGAAGGAAGTTAGAATTAAGTCATGAATAAAATAAAATGACTTAATTAGAATGTTACCTGATTTTAATATGGATATCTAAGCTTTTAAAGTTTTAAACAACCACCAACCTTCTGTAGTTAGAAATCCTTTGAGGTAAGTATTAAAAGAATCGTTTCATTTTCCTTACTGAAGATGGGACAACTATTTGACTGATTGCATTTACGATCTTACAAACACGTACAGCGTATTACGCAAAATCTTTACTATAGCAACGTATGTTTAACGTCTGAAGGTTACAACAAATATAATAACTAAAGTGATCATAATTGTAACAATAACAACGCGTTTCTGTTGCAACAATTAACGTTTCATAACGGCTCTCCATCTTCATTATCAGGGAAATCTAAGGTCGTTTATTTCTAGAGTAGCCACGGAAACTTGTCATTAAGAAAACTTAGTTAAGACTGCTATACACGTACCTACTCCTTGTATGCTTGGCAATTATGCATGGACGTTTGTTTGCATCTACTGTTAGAATCGATGGATTCATATACAGGGTGTCCCAGAAATCAACGTCAAGCCGAAATCGAGCATTAGGCCAAGTCGTAACAGTTATCAGAAAAATATGAAAAAAAATCTTAAAAACTGACACCCTGTGATGATCTTTCAAGTCCTGTGACTGCAAATATTAACTTTTCTTCAGTTTTTTTTCTGTGTTTGAGAGAAGGGTTATTCATAGTTATACGGTAGAAAAAAAAATGACGAAAAGTTAATATTTGCAGTCACAGGACTTGAAAGATCATCACAGGGTGTCAGTTTTTAAGATTTATTTTTGAATACATATAATTTGAAAAGTACATGACCAAGATTTTTTTTCATATTTTTCTGATAACTGTTACGACTTGGCCTAATGCTCGATTTCGGCTTGACGTTGATTTCTGGGACACCCTGTATAGTATATAGTCTGTCATAAATATAATCTACGGCTAATGAGGTCACCATGGTAAAAGACGGAATCAGACAGGTAGACGCGAAAACGAAAAATAAATCTATAGTGTATGGGATGAAAAAGTGAAAAATATTAACAAACCCATCAAAGACTACTACCAGAAGAAGTGTCCCGCATTAACAGCGGATAGAAATGCGTGTAGAGAGAAAGGTTTTTTTCCCTACACTAAAAATACAGGGTAGAAATAGTAGTAGTCAGAGACTAAATCATGTTGTGGACAGACAGATAAATAGATACTGCTACAAATACCTACAATGGATAAACTTCAAGCTGCATCATAACGCCTAGCTAAATTATGTTTTTGCAAAAGTGCTTACATGCATGCTTGTCAAGCCCGCAGTATCGTCTGTTGGTGTCTTTAGAAACAACATAATTACGACGTAACTAATTATCTAGTGTAACAGATTGACTAACAGTTGCGAGGGTAGTTATGACTGGTAATTTGTCATGGATCTTGCTAGATGATAATACAAGTAAGGCGTAAGCGGTTACCAAACGCAGTAGCGTAACTGCGGCGGCAGTTATCAAAGTTAGGTCGTTTTATAGTGTGGTTAGTATGGAGTGGAAATGGGGTATTAAACAGACACGTGAGTGATAAATCTCATGACGTTTATAGGTTGATTAACCAAGAAACGAATAAAACTCTACAAGAGTTGATCTGTAACTGTGCCATATTTCTAGAGGTTGTTTGGATTGTTATTCGGAGCAAGACTTGATAGGAAAATAAATCGGACATTTTTTTTCAGCTTTTATTAAAAATGAAATCATGTGGTCGGGTCAATTCGTAGAGTCGAAATTTTTTATTTGCCAATAGTTTTTAACTATAATTTCTATAACTTTCATAGCTGTCATATCAACAAATAGCACTGTTAACTTTTATTAAACACAGTCATTCCATAATCTACATAGGTAGGTAACCTTAGTACTCAAACCATGAAAACACTACGTTAAACATGACGAATAAAAGATCATTAAATGTCCCACTTCTCTTATCTAGAATCCGATGACTGCAAAGGAAATTCATCAATGATGCTGATAGTACCTACTCGTCGGAAATAACTGAGTGATTGCGAATTTGTTGATAAACGCAATATTTTGTAATCAAATAATATGAGCAACAGGATTCTGCTGTTGGTCACAACTTCACTAGTATTTATCGCGAAAAAAAAATCAGCTGTTCCATACATTCTGTTGAGTTAAGTGAACATAAATGTATGGAACAGCTGTTTTTTTTTCCGGATTTCAGGATTGGTCCTATAGTAAAAGTTGTTCATAAGGATGAGTACAATGACCCCTTAAAATATTTCCACTGTCTAAACTGCCACCCTGTATAAATTTTTAAACATCAATCATATCTTTCGGATTCTTGTCTACTCCCACGAAACAGGGAAGTACTTGAGCCTTTATCGATATGAAAAGAATTTTCCTCATGTCATATCGGTGCTTGCATGCTCTAAATGTTATCGTCGTTGATAGTCCCATTCACATACCATAACTAGCATTGTTAAATACCGCGTATTGTAGTGATTTTGTAAAAATGCTATCGGGAACATTAACTTAAAATGAGTAGACTAGGAATACATTGGGTTAAGGAGAACGAAATGGTTCTAAACACCAGTTCATTCAAAATTCTGCTGATTCGTTTTTTGGACGATACGCGGTATTTCACAATGTTAGTTACGCGGTATAGGACTATCAACGTTAATTCTATGTAGCAATAGTTTGAGTATTAGCAAATTCTTCAAATGCACTCTAGCCTTTTAGGCAGAAATAGCTTTTAGAGTAACCTTATGGTATTTTAATCAATAGTAAAGTGAGAAATACTTAAAAGAATTTATTTATTGAATAAAGTTATTATAATAAAAATAAGTAAGGCTTGAATATGTAAGTATTTAGATTTTTCTAATAAATATGTTCATTAGTCTTGCTAGGGCTTCGAATAAACCAATAGTGCTTGCTCTCTTGAACTCCTTATAACATAAAATTACTTATGCGAAACAATAAAACCTGAAACACAACGCAGCTTCTCGTAATGGTAAATAACAAACTTTCGCTTTTTTGATTGGACTGGTGCATAGTGCACTAACAATAGGCACTACAGTATAGCCCATTCACCCATTCATTGACTAGTACAGAGATGGCGAACCCGTGGCATGCGTACCATAGATCTAAATAATTTTGGACAAGGTAACAACACAAGTCACATTAAGACTTTCATTACCTTATTAAAAATACCTACAGATCTACAGTGCATTATGTACGATATTTAATTCCATGTCTGTTCCTTCATAGAAATTTGATGTTATTTATTTTGGCCTACTTTTCTCAAATAGGTATTTGGTTGGCAAGGCAAAAAAACTTTTTATGCTAAAATTGCTCGAAGGTTCGTCATCCCTGCACTAGTAGGTACTGCAGTCTGTAGGTAACCCACTTCTTTCAACTGTTGTGCGCGAAGGGAAGCGGCCCATACAACTTTGTTTAGGTCAGTGTATTTTACAGGGTGGCAGGTTAGACAGTGGAAATATTTTAAGGGGTCGTTGTACTCATCATTATGAACAACTTTTACTATGGGACAAACCCTGAAATCGCGAAAAAAAAATCAGCTGTTCCATACATTTAGTTGAGTCAAGTGAACATAAAAATGTATGGCACACCTAATTATTTTTTCGCGATTTCAGAGTTGGTCCCATAGTAAAAGTTGTTCATAATGATGAGTACAATGACCCCTTACAATATTTCCACAGTCTAACCAGCAACCCTGTATAAACAAGGGGCTACGCTGTATAAAGAAATACATTTTACATTTAATAGGGTGATAAAGTATATTACATTGAATAGAATAAATAAAATACTAAATTAAAATAAATGCTCTAAGAACGGGCTATAGAAATTGCTTTTTGCTGAGAATACATGAAACAATATTTACAGCGAAACCTATAGGGTTTCGAAGCCCCCACATTTGCGATAATATCGCAAAATATTTGCTCTTAGTACATTTTGTATTAGCACTATTAGCACACACGTTGGAAATATCGGACTATAAAAACGCAGCTGTGTGGACAGAACAGGGACGCATTATGTCTTGACGCTTGACGCATATTAAAGCAAGCGATATTATCGACCAATATTATCGCACCAGTATGGGGGAACCATCAAGGTAACTGCAAAAGATTATAATCATTTTGTTGGTAGGGTGATTATACCATCAGCTGAATGAGCTCCCGTCTACCTATTGGTAGGTTCTCCTTTATTCAAAACTAATGACATCATTCGGTTATTGTCAATCTCTCGACCTCTGCGTGACTGGTGACTATTATCCCACAAGGATTGTTCATTCTGATGACGAAGAGATGGATGATATTCTATTCCTATAGTTTTGCAATGAATACCTACTGAGCTATAATAGAGCAGTAGTAACTACTGGTCAGGCCAAGACTTACGTAGGTTGTGCACAGGTCGTGGGTTTGTACCCAAACAAGCACGTACTATGCGATCGCGTTATGAATAGGAATGTCAATGACTTCGAACTGTCATGTCAACTATCGCTTGAAAAGTAAGTCATACAAAATTTGCGAATCAATAACGTTATTTATTTTTTCACTTTATTTAATGAGTCTTTGATTTACCAAATCTATTGTAATAGATTTTTAATACAAAACAGCTCAATTTTCAATACCTACAAAACGTCACAATATGGCACCAGTTCAGTCCTATTTTTATTTTGATCGCATAGTACTTTAATTTGTGCAATTTGTTTCATCAATTCCGATGAATTGGAGTAATTAATATGTCTATAAAATTAAAGAAAGCTAGCCGGTAAAGAAATAAGTATGTCTGCAATTGATTGGTTAACTTGAAATGTTCCTACATTCATTGCTTAGAATGGATATATTTCTATTAGACTTTTTCGACAATCGTTGTATAGTTTTTTGTTAAAATAGGTGCCTTTTTTAGCTTTTAGTCACTGAGAAAGTCTACCGTGACTATGAGAAAGAAAAAAATGTAGCTAGAAAAATCTTAATACTTGTTTTTAGTTTAATGTAGGCTACAAAAATACTAGACCGTACGATTGGTCTAGTAGTTTTGTAGCCTATATTAGTCTTTTTTTAAACGTTTTTTTTCAATCTAACTTTTTTTTCTTAGCCTACTTACACATTTAGGACTGTGAGCGCGGACCGCAAATAAATCACAACTTTTATTACTTTGGTGTTACAGAAAAAACCTATTACCTACAGTTTAATTGTTAATTTAATTTTTATTGAGAACGCAACGCCTTAGTAGGATCATCATGTACTCATTAGAATAGTTTAACTTAGTATATAAACTCAGTGTAAATAAATAAACGATGTGATTAGAAACATTTATCAATTAATTTACAAAATCTACCTAGATTAGGACTTGCAATAGGGATGTTGAATATATATTTTTTATTGTGAATCTGTAAACTATTTGAAAAAACATAATTAACACCAAAAAAACCGATGAAACATCTACAAAATTGACAAAGTTATAAGCTTTTTAAAATGATTTGCTAGACATGGACGGCAAGCATGATAAGTGACGTAACACTACCTATGTCCGCTTCGCGCAAAAAAGACGGAGCGATACTCGCTCCAAAAACTTTAAAAGCGTCTATGTTTTCCATTTTGTGATAAATTATTATTTTTTTTTTACTTTTTTGTTATTCCTATTCCTTCTTTGGAACAAAATAATATATTTGTAGTTTTTTTACCTACTAGTAGTCCACTACCGTATTGCTGCACGCTCCTAATACCTACGTCATCGGCCGATTAGAAAAATGTCAAACCACCGTAATATTTTTCAGATAAAGTTATCAAACGATTGAAAAATCAAGCTAATTAGTTTCGAACATGGAATTTGAAGCTAAAACTGGTGGGCCAGGCCCTTGAGTCTGGCTGTACTAGACCAAAAAGATAGGTTCCAATTATAAGTGCAGGCTGCCTACGAACATAAATATTAACTAATCATTTATTAATAAATATTTAAGAGTTGATTGATTTATTAACAGCTGTTGTCTTACTACTCAAACCTATTTAGAAACCTACGACATAATAAAAAAAAATCGGGTCTAACTTTAAAACTACATGACTTTTATTTAACTTCAAACATTCCTTGTATAATACCTATACATATGTTCGAAGGTCACAGGACTACAATCAAAGCTGCATTAATTAATTACCGATCTATACGCAAAAAAAAATCACAAACCCATCCGTCCAAAACTCACCTAAACATGTCACGCACAACTCTCACTTTTCAATGAACTTCACCATTTTATTCACAGGAACATATAAACACGTATAAAATCACCATTTGATAAATGAACACTGTTATTGCGTACGCGCACCGGCTAGTGTCTACTCTGTTCGACGTACGAATGTCTGCGCGCGCGTGCCGGCCGCGCCGCTAAACTGGTGCTACGATAATTACCGAGTAAACCGAGTAAATACTGTATTCCAATAATGTTTTTGCTTTGATAATGAATGTAAAATGAGATAGTTTCAAAGAAAGGTGGATATAAATGCTAAGTGTACTGTTGGTATGGCAATTTCTGCGCGGAGATTTTATCTGTAAGATAAAAAGTTTCGCGTATTTTAGTAACTTTCTTCGCAATTTTTGGTTAGTTTTTTTTTTCTTTATGCGAATGTTGAATTGAAAATCACACACTGATGAATTGGAAATCACAAAAATACCTAAATGAAACACACTGAGTACTTTTTAAAAGTATTTATATAAATAAGTACCTACCTGCCTTTTTTTGTAGCACATACTGTATTTTATTTCTTTACACACTGAATATAACTCATGCAAGCTCTGAGTTTTTACTCTATGATATGAAAAGAAAGAACTTTCTTATAACACGAACGCATAACGTGTAGGTACTTATTTATTTACTGTTTATTAAATTATACGTTGTTCTTTCTGGTGAATGAACACGACCACGGAATGATTCAGTAACATTTTACAGCTCCTAACTCATTCACTACGGCACTACCATTAGGCGTGTTCATGTTGCAGTAACATAGCCGAAGCTGCCAATTTGATAAACTCCTAATGATTTAGTAAAACGGGCAAGGAAGACAACAATTCGGTAGAATTACAAACGTTTAGAGATTAACCATGCTATTAGTCTAGACTAGATGTACGTTTTTAGCCTAGATACTGTTTTCTGGTAAAAATATTATGCTTTCTAAGTTCTTCCGGGTAGCTATTATTTTCCTACGCTACCTCAAACCAGCCCTAGTCTAACCAGTCTAGATATTATCATAATTATTTTTAATTTGACTGATTTATATAACTGCTTCGCACGGTTGCAATCTATTGGATCTAATCTATGTGGCGACACGTCAAGACATCGAGATTTCTGTGCTAGATAATAACGTATTATGTACACATAAATCTTCTGGGAATTCTAGCATACTTACATTTTCTAAGTGATGGTGAAAACTGCAATAAAATCCATTGTGTAGTTTAGAAGAACTAAGCGAATAAACAGACACGAAAATCGATTTGTTTTGTAATATTTCTAGATTCTAGATTACTATGGTTTTTTAATGTGAAATAAGCATCTCAGGACGAAACAATTAGTATTGTTAATGTAGTAGTAACAAAATATTAGTATTGTTAGGACGAATAAATTAGGCAAAGTCTTGCGGCATCTCAAATTGCTAAGCTAAACTACTAGACAATTGTCTGGATTCCTGTCTCGTCTATCTTCCCACAACATGCACATGCACACAGTAACTTTAAGTGTTAATTATTAAGTTTAACGAACAGATGCATCGTCTTGTGTGTCATTGACGTGTCAATCGTCGTGGTGCATCGTAGAAAGCTTGTGGAGTACTTGTGATCTATTCTCGTGCGAGAGGAATTAATTTTTATTAGGAGCATGTGTGAGTCAGCGCCTTACTCAGACTATTGGTGGCTATTATTAGTAATCTATTTTTATGTTTAGGAGCAAGGGACGGAGAAGTGTGAGTGTTTAGTTTGATGTCGGTTAAAGTAAAAGCTTAAAAATGATGTGCCTTTAGCAATATATTGCTAAACGCATATGATTTTTAAGCTTTCATAAATTAAGCTTTTATACGGCGATACTTTTATGTGGCAAATAGGCGTACGGAAGTGGACACCGTAGGTATAACTAAACGCTTGCAACATCCAGTATTACATGCGCGTTGCCGACCTTTCGCTATGTCGACAGCTTAAAAACAAATACCGCTGACGTTGATTCAAGTCTTGATATTTTTTCTCCAACTACAAAGCAAATTCACTTTTATACTGGAAAGTAGATGTATTAAAACAGATTTCATTTCACGAAAACAATTACGTACACGAAAATGCGTGTTCGTACTACTTTCAGAGAAGTTATACTAACTTCATTATTCCTTATGATGACGATCTAATTTCATCTGTTTGTGAGAAAACATTAAATTCTTAATTATTAACGAACTTTTCAAACACGTAAACTCTTTTGACGCATTTCATTAATAGAAACGCGTCAAAAGAGTTTAGAATTTGAAATGCCGGGTAATTTCAAGATCTGGCCAATACGATCGAACCACAGCGTTTCATGAAATGACGAGAAATTTCATGATTTGGCCATTATGATCGGACTACGGCATTTTATACTGCTCCAGCGCTGCGGGAAGTGCAGCCCCATCGCGTCTCCGAGTTTACAAAAACACTCTAGAGGGGTACGGCAGTCGGGGTCGGGGTTGGCCAATTCGGTTCTGTCACTATTGGCCAAACATAATACTGTGCTCGTATTCTGTAGAATGACAAGTGACAACAAACCACCCTACATAATCGATAATATCGATTATGTAGGGTGGTTTGTTGTCACTGTCATATCGATTGGTTATGCCCAAACATCGCGCTATTCGCTAGGCAAATTGTAAAACAATGAATGTTGAAGGATAAATGGCGGGTGTTAGCTGGCCAAAACATGATGTGGCGGCGTTTCATGAAATGCTGAGAAAATTCATGATCTGGCCAATTATACGATTGGACCACGACATCACAATGGAGCAGTCATGTTGTAACTAACTATGTAGTCTAACGACTGCAATCTGATACTATCAAAATATACCTAAACCCAATACAATGTAACTCTAGTACTTACCTAAAACTCGTATGAAACATCTGGGTTCTAGTTTTATAACAATTGAATTCACAATGGAGTGATGTCATTCGTTTAGCGGAGCGGAGAGCTTAGCGGAAACGATACAGCCGATTTTTTTGACGTGTAGGTATAAACTATATACCTATAGGTACACCTCTTCACCTTTGTAACAATCCTTTCAGCTATTCAGTTAACATATCTCCCAGAATCAAAAAAAGATATAATAAACTCACACAATAGCGGAGTGATGCCTCTGATGGAGCGGGGCGGACGGCGTGGCGGGCGGCAGGGCGGACAAGGAGGCGGGCTGTGGCGAGCCACACCACCGGCCCTCGCGCACGTCTGATGAGCCTGCCAATAAGACAGACGTGGTAAGTTAATGGCCTGTGTTGAACGGAAAAAAGGAGGCCATGATTTCGTATAAGTGCTACTAGATATAGGTTACCGGCAGGAATTATGATCACAGATCGCGAATGTACATTTTCGGCCCAATAGACAATAGATAGATGGTCCAATTAGACGACGAACCAATCGCGTGCAGCCTCGGCGCCCCCCGTCTTCCTCATTCTGCTATAAAGACCGAAAAATCAGCTAATGCGCAGGTGATGTTTGTGATCATTACTGCTACCGCTAGTTATACCATCTTGCAAGACCTTGACATTATTCTATTAAAACTACGCTCTTGTCTACAGAAGAGTGCTTCGAGCCTTATTTCACGTAATGCAGGTCTCTACCTTTGAGACAACTCTTCAGCAGATCGCAAAATTTGAGACCAACAACAACCAATTTGACATCCTACCTTCCAGAGACTTTCTGGCAGAGACCACTTTTGCCAATTTTGCGATAGAAATGTATGCAAAAGTTATGTGTCTAGCAAAAATCGCAAAATTGGCAACAGAGCCAATAATGGTGAGTCTCAAGAGATTGACACGTGAAGGAAAAAAAGTAACGGTGGTACCAATCTGTCGAGACTCGCTTGGAATGGCTCATTATTGGGCGTCAAATTCGGTCATTCGTAGGCACTTAACTATAGGTAATTATAGGATACAGGAATCAGAAATACCTGTGTCAAGTCGTCATAATTATCTTCCCTACGATTTTTTGCATGTCTATTAGGAGTCATGCGTTTGTTAATGGTATACTCACTGCCATAGAGCGTCAAGTGTGATGGTGGCCTGCTGGCCAGCACGGGTGTGGAGCCATACCTCTCCCCTCCCGCTGACAAGCGCCCCCCGAGCGGCTTGAACGCTATCGGACGGATCACCGATTTGCCCTGAAACAAGGAAAGATACACGTTACATAAAGTTTTATTTTTTTAGAAGCAAACGTGGTCACAGCTGCCTTTCAATATTTGCAGTAGGTACAAGAGGTATCGCAGATGTGATGCCCACCCTAGATAAATAATAGGTGTCAGCCCTGTTTATAAACTGTCCCACTGCTGGGCACGGGCCTCCTCTCAGAATGAGAGGGGATGGGCCATAGTCCACCACGCTGCCCAAGTGAGGGTTGGCAGACTTCGCAATCCTTTAAGAACTTTATGGAGAACTCTCAGACATGCAGGTTTCTTCACGATGTTTTCCTTCACCGTTAAAGCAAGTAGCAAGTGATAATAAATTTCTTATACGCACATGACTTCGAAACGTCAGTGGTGCTGTCCTTGGGATCGAACTCGAACCTTTCGCCGTGGGAGGCGCATGGTTATACCATTAGACTATAACTGCCCACCCTAGAGATTAAGTTTAGATGTCTCATGTGCCTGTAATTATAGCGGCACCTATGCCCCTCAAACCGGAACACAGTAATGTTGTCTAAGAATGGTAGTAGTACTTTCCCAGACGAGCTCTTTCACAAAAAGCTCTACTACTCAAAGTCATATAATATGCCTTTGTACAGGCAAACAATCCTGGAATTATATTTAGGCTAGCATTTTGTTAGACCGCTGTGACGTCTTTGAGCTGTCAAATTACGTGAATTCATTAAAATAACGGACAGTTAGGAAAACTTTACATAAAGGAGTAGGTTAACTAGTAGAAAATCCTACCATTTCACATAACTGAATACGTGCTTAATTCATAGAAAAAAATAAGCACCAGCATTTAAATTATCATGACTTGATTTAATTTCGCGTAAATGTGCGAGTACCGTACTGCCAAATAACCATACATGTCTTATTTCGGAATTCGAAAGGTGACACAGAATAAAAAAATCAAAATCCATTTGCTGCAGTGGGTCAACAATACTTAGTTGATATAAATACAGATAAAAGTGTCCATTGACATTTTCTAAATAACAATCATTTTAATCTAATAACCACTATGCCAAGGACCCAACTTAATGTTTTTAGGGTTCCGTACCAAAATGGTAAAAAAGGAACCCTTATGGTGCGACTTCGTCTGTCTGTCTGTCTGTCACACCTGCTTATTTCAGCAACTACTAATGCTATCGACTTGAAATTTGGAACAGCTTTAAAAAATGCTTGCCCAATTTTATTGCAAATGAAAAAAGTAAAAAAATATTTTTAATTTCATTGCAAAAGGGGCCGGAGTGGGGGTCCGAAATTTTAAAGTCGAGTTACTAGGTCAAGTGACATATCATATGAAAGGGCTTGATTTGCACATTTCAAAACATATTTTTATTTTATTTTATGTCTCACAGTTTTCGACATATGATGAAAAATGTCTGAAAAAATACCATTCCCCCCCTTATCTCCGAAGTTTGTGGAGCCAAAAATCTGAAATAATTAGAGTTGATAGGAATTGACCCAAATATGGCACCAAAAATAAAACGATGTTCCAACTGGTACAGTATTTTCAAAATTATCAAAACTCCTTCACAAACAAACTTAGTTATGCGGTTCGATTTTTTTCACTTTATACGTCCAAAAATGATACGGAACCCGCGGTGCGCGAGTACGACTCGCACTTGGCCGGTTTTTTTAAATGCGTTCGTTAGTTAATAAGTCCATGCGCAGTTATCTGAGCACGGATTTGACATTTCGTACGCAACAACGCATCTAAATGTCATGAGAAAAAGGTCAACCTTGGTATATTCGGTGCATCAACGTATGTTACCGTTAACATGATGTATGGGGAAAATATATGGATTTCGTGATGACATTAATCAGAGCTTTGCGTTTAAATTAGGCCGATGCATTATTAATGTCGTGTAGCGGTCTCTTCTGGAATTCCATGGGTTGTGTAATAATATTTCTGTATCTGTTTGTTTTCATTTATTTTTGTGTTCATTTAGGTACTCTAGCTTATTATTAATTTTCTAGAGAAAATGTTTTGCAAGATTTTCTGTTGTAGGAACATTATTTTGATCATATTTTTGTTTGAGCACTATTTTCATTTTATTTCACGGTGATCTGAAATATAATTTATAACGATGTAGTAATCTCCATTCGCTAGTAATGGCATCGCGGTTTAGAGGTGATGATTTTTTTGATATATGGAATGGCAACCCTGCTTTGACACTTCTTTTTTCGCGCGTTCGCGGCATCGCATGCAAAAATGGTTTCGGAAGAAAAACTATTTAGAAAATTGTGTAAATCCAGTAAAAAGTTGAAGCAGCATCATCGTAACAAATGTTGGAGTCACGACAGTGAGCGGAACCGCAGTCGCAGCCTTAATTGACGCAGTACCTACCGACCGTGAGCGGAGCCCCTTGCGTACCGATACTCCGGATAATGAAGGTAAGTCTTTTTGCAGGATTTACAGTGCAACGAAATCAAGGAACGTTCCTGGCTATGTTAACGAGCATATATACCGTGTTGGTACGAGATACTTTAAACACGAAGATCAACTTTGGTACGAGATACCAACTTTGATGTAAAACAGAATTCTGTTGTCGGTACGAGATACCGATTCTGCTGCTTGCACAGGTCATCACATGCGCATTTAACTGTACGAGATACGGTATAATGCAAGCAAAATGCTCTTGAGAAAACCTCCAAGGTTTTTCTCATATTTCAGATGAAGTCATCGGTCAGTGTGAATTCATCCCTCAAAACTTGGCCCTTGGGGATCAGACTGAGACCCAAAATGTCCAGACCCGAGAGGTTGAACAACAATTGGAACCGCCAGAAGCAGAATGAAGAGTCATTACAATTGCTGGGCCAAGAGTATGAAGTGATCAAATAAAATAAAAAAGTATTATTACCTAAATAATGATAATTGTAAATGTTGGAACTAACATATACATATAACATGATCTAAGATGGGGAGAGATGACATCCTAAAATTGCATAATTTGCCTGTAATCTGTCAACTTCTGGATGCCTACTATATGAAAAGTAGGGGCAGTGATCTCTGAAAGTGGGAAGATTAGAGACAAGTGTATTGTTTACCAGCAGAAACAAATGGGTACTGCACCAATTTGTAGACAAGACCATGTCAAACATAATTAATGACTCTATAGAAAAAACATGCTCAAATCTCAGTGGAAAAATTGAAACTAAACAAGAAGGTCACTAGTGGCCCCAGTTAGACATTTCCTAGAAATGACTCATAATACAACCAAAAATGAACTTCTCTATGGAGAGCAGCTAAGATCACAAATAATACATAGGAAACAGGAGTGTTTCATCCCAACAAATGAATCAGCACCAACCAGCCAAGCCGATGACATGAGGTGGGCCATGAAGCCAACCACAGCCTTCGCACCACAAGATGACCTACAACCCACAGCGTTCCGAGAGAACCCGGGGTGCCCACCACAAACTCAGCAGGACATAAGGTACATGCTGCCAATTTAAAACTACTTTGCTTTTTGGATGTCATTGACAAATGACCCCATTATATTGTAGTGAATTAAAGGATATTATATTCCTTTTATGTCTAATCCTCATCAAAATATAGCCCCTAAAAATAATTTATAAAATAGTAAAAATCTTTTACAGTTGGGGGCTATGACACCATGCTGTCATACAAAGAGAATACATTTCAAAGATTTTATTTGTACCTAAACCTAATGGCATACAAATATTTATACTAAATATAACATAATACATATTGGTACTAAATCATTTGAATAAGTTCATAGAAGTTAGCCATTAACCACAGAGGATAATATAAGGACTGCAATAAGGTTAATTGATCATGGTTATTGTATGTGTTACATAGATCTTATGGTAGGTATCATACCTATTAGCACATAAAGCCAATGAACATAGGGAGTACCTCCATTTTGAATTTGATGAAACTTTATATGAATTTACAGCATTACCTTAAGGGTTGTGTATGGCACCGATTGTGTTCACCAAATTATTAAAACCAGTGGTTGGTAATCTAAGAAATTTAGGCTCCCTATCTACAATCCATATTGATGATTATTGATGTATCGGCCAAACATATAATATTTTTGTTCGGAAGTGCTTGGGCTTCATTATTAATTTTGAAAAACCAACACTTTGCCTAGTAAATATTGCAAATCTCTTGGATTAGAAACCCCATGTCATTGTACCTTGAGCTACCTTTGGGAAAATGAAATATAATTATAATTCCTAAAATTACAAAATGCTAAATAAGAGAATTTGCTAAGTTACTGGGCACTTTAGTAGCAGCATGCCCAGCCACACTATATGGTATGGTATATACAAATACTTGGCATTAACTAAATCAAAAGACTAAATCATCAACTATATTATGTTAATGTCAGACCTCCAGTGGTGGACGGATAACATAACGCATAACAGCAAACATTTTAAGCCAATAAATCTCGATTCACATGTGTATCTGTATACAGATGTTTCTCTATCAGGTTGGGGGTTCATTGCAATGGTGAGAGTGTTGGAGTCCTATGGTCATAATCAAAATATCACATATACCACTGAGACCTAATGGCTGTATATTTTGGCTTAAAATGCTTTGCAAAATCAAAAAATAACTGATATTCTTCTTCGGATTGACAACACCACCACCATAACATGCATTATTAAAACGGGTACTTAGGGTTCAATTTCCACATCTCAATAATGTTAGTAGAAAAATATGGGATTGGTGCAAAGCTATAAATGTTCATATCAATTCAGGCATCTTACATAAAATCTAAAGATAATTTTGCAGATGAGGAATAAAGAAATTTGACTAACATTGACTCTGAGTGGGGATTATTAATAGAATATGCATTCAATCAAATTGAGAGAAGGTTAGGCAAGCCAAGTACCTACCTATTGATTTATTTGCTACCAGGATTAACGCAAAATGCTAAAACATACCTGTGTATCATGACATAGAGACCTATATGTATATGCATTTCAAATAGATCCCTTTACACTACACTGTAGCAACTAGATAGATAGATAGATAGAATATACTAGGTACTTCTTTTAGGCATTTCCACCCTTTGCGTTAATTACAAAATGTCTAAAAAATAAAAAACGACAAAGCTAAGGAGACTTCCCTGTGGACTTGTCAGCCATAGTACCTATGGTGCTTTTCAGCCATGGTACCCCATTGGCAAAAATGTTGATGGGTACAAACCAGCAATATTTCAACCTGCCGGTTAATTGTTCTACCTACTAACTACAATTGTTACTATGCCCTTCCAGTACAGAACACCCATTGAGCAGTTCACTTACTCTGGCAGTGAACATCTTCTGCGGGAAACATTCAGATGCAGAGGTTTGCCAGAAGGCTCACAAAATATTATGTTATCATCTTTTTTCACCAGGTATGTTAAAGCAATACAACACAACATGCAAGAGCTGGTAGTCATTCTGCAAACCCCACGGGATAGAAATCTATACAGATTCAATACCGGATGTAATAAATTAACTCAATGAAATAATAAAAGGAATCTAGCCTACGGCTCGTTAAATTCTGCTAGATCGGCACTCTCCCTTCTGAATAAATGAAGAGTTTGGTAGTGACGATCACAGGCATAAAGCTTTTCTTTAAAGGCCTTTATAGAATTAAACCCACTTTGTAAGTATGTTAATACTTGGGATCCTTCGATAGTGCTAAGATTCCTGACAAATTAGGCCGTTAATAAGGATTTAAATTTAGGAAAATTAAGTAAAAAGCTTGTCACTTAATTAGCTCTTGCTACTGCTCAAAGGGTGCAGACTTTGTCGGTAATTAAAATAGAAGATACATCCATGTATCAAAACATTATACATATAGGTACCTACATAAAAATTTCTGATCTTATAAAAATATCAACTTCATCATTTAAATTACCATTTTGTGACCAAAACCCCGTAGTTTATCCAGCTCGAGCTTTAAAACAAACATTGGGCAAACATCAACTATTAGGAATGGTGAAAAATAGGTATTTGCTATTAACTAGTAGACAAATTAATAAGATCCAAACAAACAATTAGAAAGTGGATTAAATCAGTCATGAACATGAAGGAAAGCGGAGTCAACACAAAAATATTCACCAATAATATTCACAAATATTAATTAATAAATTAAATATTTACCATTAGGAAAATGGCAGGTTGGTCGGACACCTGTCTCACGTTTGCGAAATTTCGTGATGTACCAGTTAATTGCTCCACATGTAATGTTCCACATGACAGCTTTATTAATGCTGTCTTTACTTCCAACATAAAGATATACCTACCTAGCTTTTTGCGTTCACATAAAATAAATATAGGTATAACGTTTATGTTTACCTAACGTTCAAAGGTTTATTGTTAATTATATTTTCAAATATTTAAAAATAGTGTTATGGTTTAGTTATTATGACAACGGTAATTGGCCAATTATTATTTATAAGTACTTTGTCTAATAAATTTTACCAAAGTATTTAATTAAGTTATTATGATACAAGATTCATAAAAATATCAAGAAGAAATATATAAAATATTATTTATTTTGAATAATAATTATTTCTAAGCTAAGCTACCTAATGGAGCTTTTCTTTTGAAAGTTTATGTAATTATTGTGGAATGTTTTAAGTTATTTGCTATTTGATAAATACTGATTAAGTATATAAACTAAATTCAGCAGAAGTGCTAATAATATTATGAGTACTTAAGCAAATACTCAAACCTCAAATAAAAGTTGCTTCTTATAAAGCTGTTTTCTCCTTTTAGTCAAAATAATACTAGCCCATGTCGACTTAATACTCTAAACAGCTACATCGTTATAAATTATATTTCAGATCACCGTGAAATAAAATTGAATAATCAGACGAACTTACCTTAAGTGAAGTCCGATTATAATTTTATGAACGGTGATCTGAAATATAATTACCCACCCAGCCCATCCTGTATTGGAATAACAGTCCCTTGTCGAATGGGCCAACAAAGCAACGCTATCTCTAAAAAAGTGTCAAAGCAGGGTTGCCATTCCATATATCAAAAAAATCATCACCTCTAAACCGCGATGCCATTACTAGCGAATGGAGATTACTACATCGTTATAAATTATATTTCAGATCACCGTTCATAAAATTATAATCGGACTTCACTTAAGGTAAGTTCGTCTGATTATTCAATTATATTGTTTCGGCAGCTATTATTTCGCATACTTATTTATAGTGTTTGCTGTATTATAACAAATAGATCTATTTTTTTTCTATGAAGAATGGAAAATAATAATTTAATTAGAAAATATTAATCATGCAAGCTATTCATTATTTGAGTAATATGATGGAGGTTCTTAAATCTTGCATTACAGAAAGAAAAGTAACAAAGGTGTAGTCTAAAATACTTTGGTCAAGGCATTCGTTTTCGCAATGATAAAAAGCCGGAATAAAAATGCTCACCAAAAAATAAAAGAGGCACAGAGCATTTGCATAGCACGCATAACACAAAACCTTTTTTGGTAAAGTCATTAAACAAAATATACATTAAACTTGGGTAACGTGCCAACGAATCAATCAGGCGGAATGACGCGAATTGCTTAGTAAAAAACGCATGCCTTACGACCATCGATGTCGAACAGAGCACGGGCAGAGACGCGGGAATGTCCACTGGGACAAAAACTTGAACACTTGGCATTGCTGCATACGGCTGTTCGTTTAACGTTTCCTTTGAAGTTGTGCTGCTATATGAACTTGCTGTGACGTAGAGTAGAAAATGCAGTTGCACCATAATATGATTGTAATATGTTTTTTTTCTATACAGTCTGTTAGGTTAAATGAGGGACGTATTAAAGGAGTGTATTCAGTATTCGATACTACTTCGATTAACTGCGGGACTAATCCCTTATTGGCCTGCTAATTATTTTTTATTGGAATAAAATTAATACAAATTACGGTAAGCAATGTAACTTTCGATAAATGAGATTGAAGTTTCTAATATAGACGGAAACAATTAGCTACCCTTTTTAAAGAAGTAACTACATATTAGTTCCTGACTGAGATTGGCTAGCTATAATCGATAACTAGGTAGGTACTATAGCTGAAATACTAGGTACTATATACTTGTATGCTTTCCCATCTATAAGGGTTAGCGGTGTATAGTTCACCCACGCGGAGTTGGAAAACAACACAATGTGAATGTCGTATTTTCTTCATAAGTACAAACTTCACCACCCCTTTTCAGACTTTTCACCCCTTTAAGAATGAAATTTCACAACATCCCTACCTAGTGCAGCTCTAGGGTACCTACTCAAGTTATACAGGGTAAAATTAAAACCAGTGCGGATATTTTAGGAGGTGAACTTACTCATGAATATGATCAACTTTTATTATGGGACCGACACTGAAATATGAAAAAAAAAATCTGCTGTTCCATACATTTTGATCGTGTTCTCGTGCATTTTTGTAGGGAACAGCTGATTTTTTTTTCATATTTCAGTGTCAGTCCCATAATAAAAGTTGATCATATTCATGAGTAATTTCACATCCTAAAATATCCACACTGGTTTTAATTTTACCCTGTATAATTATATTTTCTCTAAATTTAAAATCTCTAGGTCCACCGGTTTAGGCTGTTGTTTGTCAGTCAGTCACACACGGTAGGTACTGTATTACTTATCTATACTGATATTATAAAGAGGTAAAGTTTGTAAGTTTGTATGTAGGGGGCAATCTCCGGAACTACTGATCCGATTCTGAAAATTCTTTCAATAATAGGAAGCTGCATTATCACTAAGTGCTATAGGCTACTTTTTATCCTGGAAAAATGCACAGTGGGTCACGCGGACTAAGTCGCGGGTAAAGTGCTAGTAGATAAATAAAATAAAACGTTTTTAGTGTCACAAATAAATACTTACATTCACATTAAATAATGTTTTCGGTGGGTTTGCGTAATTTAATGTAATGTAGGTACTGCATAAAGATAAATTACCGTACATTAGAACTAAATAGGTGAACATCCGGAAATGTTATAAGTAGCGGATAGTGACATGATATAAGCATAGTAGGTACCTACCTATGGTTTCAAACCTGTTACAAGTGCGGTGTGAAAATGTGAAACTGGATTGCTAATACATTTGCATTGCAAAATACTTTCACAGGAAGTTTTCATGTCATGATTGTTCCATGTTGTGGTTGTTACTGTATATTCTTAGACGTATTAATAACGGGACGTGAAAATCTCGAAAAATGTAGATACGAAATTCAGATTAACTAACTTTTGAGGGACGACGGAGGGAAGATGGCATTGCCAGGTGTGCCGAATTGCGCGGGACGTCGCGATTTATCCTTAATCGGCCAATTTAAGTTTCCTTCAGTTATAAAAAAAACCGGTGCGTACGCGGATACGTTGCATTGCACAAATTATACTACCTACATAATTAAATAGTTTACAGAATTTTAAAATGACATCATAAGACATAATTAGGTAGGGTATCATTAATAATTTGAAATAAAAAAATTAAAAATATCGTTTAATATAAAAACCCAATTTATTTATTAATTCAATTTTAAAAACAAAGTCCTGATTATATATTTTAACTTTCGCCCCGAAACCTATAAGTGGTAGGTATACTTATTCCACTTATCGTCGTTCCGACTTTAAGACCTCTTATGTGTAAAATTGAATTTTACACATAAGAGGTCTTAAAGTCGCAACGACGTTATGGCGCTGGTATTGTCTAACAACGAGTCATACTGACAAGGCTGTATAGCAGATTGGGTCTTCTGTTCTCAAACCGCAATTCGCGTCCAGCGGTAAATGTGTTTAGTTATGTTTATATTTTATGAGATTTCAGGAGTTTATGTACATTAAATTATATTTATGATGCCTGCCGGGTGTTAATTTATAGCACTGCTTCAAGTGCATACCTCATTAATGGTGTAATTTATAGTGTAAGATTTTTTGCCTATAAATATCCGATTCTCACGTTTTGATTGGTAATTTAAAATTGGCAATTGGTTTATTCGGTCTTCTAATTTACCAATCCGATCTCCACGCGCTCCATGCGTCACAATTTCATTGGTAATCGACTTCAATTGCCAATCAAATGGTGTCGTCTGTAATAGGATATACATTGAAATTGAACATAGGTACCTACTTTAAAAGCGTTTACAAGTGAAATGTGTGATGCTAACACGACTAAAATGTACTGAAAATCTTTAGCACCATTGAAGAACAAACGATGCAGTTAAAAGACAACATCACCAATCGGACAAACACTCACAAAGAATGTGTAGGGCTGCCATACGTCCGGGTTTCCCCGGATTTGTCCTAGTTTAGAGGGCGTCCGAGGAGCGTCCGGTAGGGGTTTCAAAAAGTGTCCGGATGAAACCCGAACACTTTGTGTCAGGGTAATCCTGATTGACGAAAATTTTTTGTCGGGGGCGTCCGGGAAAAGTACTCGATTTCACCCAAATGTCCGGGGTTTTGAAATTTTTTGACCGGCGTCAGCAATTTAGGTGATGGCAGCCCTAGGTATGTGCAACACAAACAACACGCCTGTTGGCTTAGAAATACATATTTGCAGGTTTAGTGACAAGGCGACTTCGAGGAAACGCCAACTGATAGTCGCATAAACCACGATAAAGACAATATCTAAATCTGAACGCCCTTTCCATAATCGTGTATGATTGTTTCAATGTGTGAGAAGAAATATTTGCAACACTACTTGTGTGCGTGCAACGATTTTATTGAGAACCTGGATTCACCAATGACGAAGTATTTGTGTGTATTAGGTATATTGGAGATCATATAATAAGTCGCCTAGCCTTTTCCAAACTAGGTAGGGTCAGGTTCTTAACCATTAGTATCAATATTTTACGTGGAGTGATTGCCATCTGACCTCCAAAACCCAACTACTGGGATATACCGGTATTTTTTTTTTTTTTTTTTTATTGATATTATCAAGAAACTTATTAACATTACAATTTACAAAATATACGTTAAAAGTTATTCTATTCTAAAGTTAGACCAGTTGTCCGACTTTCGGGCATCTGACTACCCGTAACAACTGTCATATGGCAACCGGGACCGATTGTTTAACGTGCTCTCTGAAGCATGGAGAGGTCTCAACGACTCGTCGTGTAAAGAATGGTCACCCATGTATGGTCTGACCTATAAATATTTCAAGTTTACTACATTCTGATGTGGTTTTCTATTTTGGCACGTGCCAAGATAAAATGGTCTTTATAGGTGACAGAAAGACATCTAATTGACTTTATAACATTAACGACAGATAAAAAGCTTACACCCTTACCACAAAAGAGATAGGACGCATTAAACGCGAATGCTACCAAAAATAATACACACTTGTTTTAGACAAGTTAGTGCTAAAACAAGTGCGTATTATTTTTGGTAGCATTCGCGTTTAACGCGTGTCTATCTTTTTTGTGGTACGGCCCTTAATGTTTAACGTTTGGACTATAAAAAGAACAGGTATGTGTGCGTCAAGAAGACAGTTTCTAACGTCCAGAGGCGTCTAGGTTTGTGGGTTATCTGTGACACGGCCTTGCAGACGTCCAGCCGACGGGTTTGTGTGGCTCGTGTTATAGGAGGTAGAGTATCTTAGAGCGCATATTGCAGTAGTGAAGTCCAAGGTGTAAGTAAGTCCACAAATCGAAAAAAAAAAAACAAGAAGTAAAAGTACTTCACTTTTTTTACACTAAAATGCCATAAAATGACGGCTCTTTTTCATATGCACACCTTTAAATTAATGTATTTTTCACAGTTTACCCTTGTTTATACGGTGAAGTACCTGGGCGACCTTTTAATTTTTCTAGTAAATATGAAGTTTCTCAGGAATGACACCGATAAACTTAGAAAGAAAACATTATCTAAAAAAACATCCTAATCGTTAGAGCCGTTTCCGAGAAAACAATTACATGGTATAGGTACTCGGAGAAACCAATTAAGTATTAAGTACTCGTATCTATACAGAAATTGCTCGCATAAAAGAAATAAGATATAGAATTAAAATAGTTGATGAAGATTTAAGTGCTATGAATTAATTTTATTTCGCAGGAAGAACGAACTTATTGAAAAACGATTTAATGAGTAGGTTCAATTAGCATCATGTCCTAATTTTTTTGTAATTCTTCATAATCCGTAATTATCTTTTCACGTACACCACCTCTTAACTGTTTGTCTCGTTGCCACGCGGAACAGCATAAGTGATTTGTCTCCCGTTTGTAAGACCGGATAGTCTTTAACGATACTTCTTGTTCGATTACAAACCACTCGTTTAAGAATCGATATCGATGATAGTGTCGTTAATTTAACGATTATGTGCCCTCTTTCTAATACGTTCTATTAGTTTTATTACTGCGAGTGAATGGTTTAATTGACACAGTTATATAAATACATTGTAATTTCTAGACGGACATTCCAGTCTAGATCCGTTTGAGCCCAGAAAGTGGTCCACTTATGAACTATCACATAATGATGTTTTGCAAGTACCTGCTGTACAAGTGTTTAGCATCATTCAGCAAGTAAAAGAGATCCTCTAGACGTGATATTTATACTGCTATTTACAAGATGATTCGGAAATCAAATATAATTAAGAGGTTTACAACTACATATTTTGTTTTTTGTTTTTGTCTCTTTAGATTTATTAAAGAAGTACCTATTGGTAAACGTCATTTGTCGTACCGTATTACCATTATAACATTTTATATATTGCAGTCTATGGATATTTACCTGATAAATAAAAAAAATGGAACAGAGTGTTTGAAATTATCTGCCAAATAAGTTGAACGGAACTTATCTAGAGTGTTACGAACGAAGTGTTTTGATTCCACTTTCATTGTGAAAATCGCCAAACCGTGAAAAATGCGCTGCCAGAGTGTTCCCCAATAGTTACAATCTGGGTGTATTCAAGTCTGGAGTGAATCGGTTTCTTCTAGGCAAGCGTGCTCTATCGTAGACCGCATCGGCGAGATGACGGTCAAACGCAAGCTAATTATTAAATAAAAATAAACAATTATCTCAGGACCTCACGAGACCAATAAGGCAGTATCCGCATTAAATAATAATATACGCTACTGTACCAACACTTCCTTACAAAGATCCAGCTACTTGTGTACATTAAGCAGAGAATTACATAAAGTTTCCTCAACAGCCGGGGATTTCGCAACCTAACCAGTTGATCTAGTATCCGTCCGAAGATTGCGCCGTACCGCATTGGATAGAACGGATAATTTCCGCCATCGTTAGCTCGACAGACCATTTCCAATTACCAGAAAATGTGGGCAAAAAATAGGAACTGTTAAATGGACGGAGTCTAAACCGCTAGTTGGTTTTATGGAGAAGAAGCATTTGGTATAATCTGGTGAGGTTTATGCAGAATTTGCGAATGGGAACGAGTTGTTTGTATATTGTTTTTTTGGATTCTCTATAAGGATTAAAAGTATTCTGTAGAATTGGTAGGCATGCCATGCCCAAGCAAATTAACTTTGAAGCTTTATGCAAAAGTGGTTTGATTTTGTCTGTAACCACACTGGGAATTCAAGAGAACAACAAAATTGGTGACCATAAAGTAAAAAAAATACGATCCGAATGCATAAACTACCTACTCCTTTTTTTGGAGTCAGCCAAAATGTGGGGTAACGAATAAAAAAATAAAGTAGTAAAAGTACCTAACCTTATGAATGTCTACAACTCAGAAAAATATTGATTAACCACACCAATGAAAACTCCTACAAAAAAAACTAGGAACCTTAATCCGTAACGTCAAATATTATAAAGACACAATCTAACTGTGATTGCTAATAATAGTATATTATGCAATTAGTGAATAAAGGACGGATTTAAAGCGAGGGCCATAGATGAATCACGAGCTAGTGAAGGATTCTAACGATTGAATCACGACCGTAGGGAGTGATTCATGATGATTGAATCACGAGCGTAGCGAGTGATTCAAGTGTTAGAATCCTGAGCGACGCGAGCGATTCATGGCCCTCGATATAAATCCGTTTTATTCAAGAGTTGCATACTATACTTTATACCATGACTACGAGAAAAAGAAAGATTTAAGTGAAAATATACATATAATGAAGAAAAAGTAAAGTTAAATTGGCTTTGATGTAAACCAGCCGTGATTTTTTGGGTAGCAAGCTTTCCACCTTTCCACTATATCGGCCGCCCTCTCTTTCACAAACTCAGGTGTTAACACATCTTCATCACTAGAATGCATTTTTAATCGATTAGAACAACACTAAACAAACACAAAATTAAAGATTAAAGTAACACTAAACTTTGTGTTCGTACAACTTACAGTATTCAAAATAGCGCCAATTTACTAAGGACAGCAAAGAACACAAAACAGTTTTTATTCTAATGCTAAACTCCTTGTCGAAAATGTCGACCAATCAAATTGAATTTAGAACACATCAATATAGGTCGAATACACAGATTACACTTACACTAGATACGGCAAGCCACGACTAAGCGTGCCCTGCATGTTCGACTGTTCGTACTAAAAAGAGTCTGTTAGCTCAGTGACGCTTAGTGATTGAAACAATTCTGTTTACTCTGAGCACATCACTAAATGGCTGGGGTGAAGTTATCGTAGGTATAAAAAAGATGACACGTTCGGTTTTCATACAATCTAATAACGTGCCGCATCTAGCATAGGTTCTTTAAATCTGTGGTCGAATACATTGGTGTGTTCCATTTTCAAACATCAAAACAGTGAGTAAAAGTGCTTTTTATTCACTGTTTTCAGTGAAAAAAATAAGCTTTTTAGAGGGGGAATGGTATAAAGTAATAAATAGCTTCGTTTACGGCCAGGTAACAAGTAATGGCGTGTAGTCGCCGGGTGCCTCTCTATAAATCATGGACGCCACCCAGCGCGAGTGGTTGTAGGACGCGGTACGAGTCCGCGGCAAACCTCGGAACAAGTCCAGCAAACCTCGGAACAAGTCCAGCAAACCTCGGAACAAGTCCGGCAAGTGCGACAAGCGGTAGCTACGGATTTGTCACCACTCAATATAATTCTATTTAATGTCCATAGCTATTATTGATTAAAGATTTAGATTTAAATGATGATTGGCAATTTATAAGCTATCTTGATCTAATCTGATGATCTAATGACGAAGACGTGACAAAATTATTTGAGGTTTTTAATCCATCTAATAAATCGCAGAAATTTATATACACCTAGGTATTAAATGGTCAAAAACATTCCGAAAGCCAATTAATTTGGAGTCTCTAAAGTGCTTTGGACACTTGACACAAATGATTAATTGGTAGATGTTGGATTGGAATATAAAATTATTTTAAGACCCAATGTACCTTAATCTAGCAAATAAATTACTTGGTTATGTTTAGTACTCAATTACAAAGGTAATGAATAGTAAAACCTAAAACATTATTAGCAATATAATTATAAGATGTTTCTTACAATGTTTAATAACTAAGAAGACGTTAACAAATCGATGTTATAATTAATTGTTCCCGCTATTCTTAATTCTTGTAACGGTAAAACAGGTGATTATGGATAACACAACTTCGATGAAAGGCTAAATGTTGGCGAAGACCGTGAGATACGGTTTTTCTTAAATGAGCAGAGTTTTTATGACTCACCAATGCAGTTATTGGAGGTTTTCTATCACTATCCAAAATAATCATTCTAGGATAATAATTATACAAGATATAGTCTTAATTAGGAATGAAATGGTAATCTTAATAGAATCTTGACTGAATGCAAAAAAGTTATCCAGTTAAAATTACGAAAAGATATTTTAAATATTAACTAACTGCGATATACAATATACATTCGTCCAAAGATCATAAATTTGATAAAAAATAACTTCGTGACATAAGAATGGTCTCGATTTGAAATATTGATTCAAATATTATTATTATTCCAACGATTTCACGCCATAAATTATTAAACTCCTTTAACTACTAATATATCGTCTCAATGAATTTCTATAACAGGCGTATGAAATGACTACGTAGGTACGCGTTCGTTAAATTAACATAAACATTCATTCAAATTACATCATTCTGTGTATCAAAAGAATACCTGTGCCACTAAAACGCCTACGCCTAATCAGCCGTTGAAAAATCAAAATTTGCATGACACTAAACAATAACTTAAAGCAATTTGTTATAACAAATATAGCAAGACTGGTACCACGGTGAGTCGATCACGTATGCGGAAAATTTCACAAGGATTCAAAACAAAGATCTGAAGGCATATTATTGTATTGATATAACGCACAAACGTAGAAAGAGAAGATAAAGAAAAGATAATGAAATCAGACGATTATCTATCTTACCTGAGGCATGATGAAGCGAGCACGCACGTCGCAGAGTAACAAAGAAAGTAACAAAAGATTCCCACATTAGTCAAATTTTAAACAAAACATAACCTTGAAAATTTACTTAAACAATCAAAGCAATTCACTTTAATTATTGGGCTCAAGAAAATGATAATGACGAAGACGATTTCGAGGCGAGTTACAGAAGTATTCGCGAAACATTGCGAAACCTCAGGCGTTCTCCCACGTCCGTTCACGCGAGTTAGAAACACGTGTAAGCCTCAAAACCGGTCATTCCTTTCTAACATCATAATAAGCGTAAGCGACAGGCTGAAACAGCCCCCAGCTAAATCCCAGGCTGTCTGCCGTAACAGTGACGCCAACTTTTGGAATTCCTCCTTTTTACCCGACTGCAGCGAAGCCCAAAAGGAGGGTATTTAGTTAATTGTTAGGCCCTCGAGGGCTTCTGCTAATGCTTTAAAGATCCAGTTTTGACTCTAAATAGGGTCTCACTTAACAACGCTTTAATGATAGTAATATTTTAATCGGTCCTTTAACGCTTAGTGCCACTGTCATTATAAAGCAGAATTGAAGGATTGCACGCGATTCAAAATTATCTGGGAATCTGCAAACAATTCATGGGCTTACAAATTATTTTAAAATGTTTTCGAATAGACAGCACATTTGGCAATATTATTTCACATTAGTAAAACAATCTGAATGACAAGCAATACCAACCGAATTTTATTTCTCAATAAATTCAAACTAAGTTTCGGTTACTGGGACATTGGCGCACAATACAATTTCTTCACTCCTTTAATACACCTATAAAAATTTGACGGCGGTATAAAACGTATCGTAAAGGACAAGATCGGATCGTCGGCGTTTGATTGTGGCATTACGAACATGATCATAAATTAGGCGATAGCGATCTTAACAGGACACATTACAACGACATACGGACCGCCGAGGATGCATAAAGACATGTAAGAAGTACAGCCGTTGCAAATATTGGAATAGTGCCAATGGGATGTAAAATAAATGCAATTCTTAGTATTATTTAGAGAATAATAGTGAATAGCAATGTGTAATGCATTAACAATTTGCCAGGTTCATTCCCCTCAAACTTTATTTGTAGTTGACCGTAATGGTACCACATTATAATTTGTTCATAGATTTATATCAAGGAGAAACTTAAATGCAAAGACCTAAGTTTCTTAGATCTTTGCTTAAATGATTTATTCTTTAATTCAGTTCGTCATTGTTAAAATCCTTTACAAAGTAGAACTAGAAATATAAAGCTTTTTATATCTGATCACGTTATCATATGAATACAGAAATTCAATATCTCAATCAAAGTTATCATTATTTATGACAATAAAACTACCGTTACAGGCGTTGATTTCTGAGGTGTAAGATTAAATTTCATATAATAATAAAGGCAGCTATATGATAGCAGGTTCCTTTTATTATTGGTATAACATGTTTATAAAGAATAGAATGACAATCAGTTGCGCAAATGGGCATATTATATTTAGTTTTATTGATATCTTGTTGGTCTGGACCTAGTTTTATTAATTTAATAGCTATCATTAAGACGTCATCAACCCAGTCTTTAGCAAGTGTGTTGGGGTCAGCTGCCTGTCGAACCAGCTGCGTCTGAAACCGCTTTTTAGCAACGATCATTAAGTTTATACAAATCAAACTTTATATAGACACAGATTCATGAATAACGCTATTTTTTACTTTAATTATAAAAGTCTTTGTGATAAATTTTACACAAAGGCACACACGTGCCAAGCAGATGTTTGGACGCAATCCATCTGCCATTTATGCACCCTCGGGGAATGTCTATACAATTTGTTGAAGTGTTTCGAAATGCAGGGAGCTAAAGGGGAAGTTTAGGAATTCATAATATAGATGTGATATTGAGTAAAAAACTACGGACAGAATCGAATTATTATTAGCAATAAATTCTGTTTTAGATAAAAAGTAAATGATTAGTAGAACTGTTTTCATTATTTTTTAGTCAAACATTCTAATGTGTTTTAAAATTAAAGACACTAGTAAGTTATTAAAAAAAAATAAAAGATCGAACAACTGTAAAAAAGATTTTAGTAAAAACAAGTACAGTACAACTACAAATATCTCTCTTTACAAAACAAAAGTGTTTTATCATCATAAAGATAAAACAGGCATTAATTTAATAATGCAAAATACGACACAAACAACGAATGACAAACGATAGGGTACAAAAAAGCAGAAAGCAGCTGACGGTAGCCAAGAGATAACTCAAAAAGGAATTTAATTTGATACTTAAACTGAATTCAAAAGCTTGTTCTTGCAAAGTAACCACAAAGCGTTTGCCATTTTATTGCACATTCACCCATATAAAGAATGCGGTGATGTTGTAAAATAAGGTAATGCAGGGTGCGGCGGCTATAAAGAATTGTCACAGTAAACAAACAAACTTTACGACTGCTAATAGGTGTTATTCATCAACAATGACAATAAATTTACATAATTAGCAACACACTGATGGATTTCCTATCGTAAATGCATAAAATGTTACTTGAAATCTCACACTAATGTGTGATCTGAGCTTGAAATGGTTTGAGAATTTTATAAATACATTTACTCCAGTCTCTCTTCTAATATGTTGACTTTAAACTAAGCTAATAAAATGATCGTTATCTAGGTTTTCAAAATAGGAGTATTATTTTATGACATGTATTAATAGTTATTTCTACCTTCAGGAGTCTTTCTTTCTTACATAAATCTTTGGTATCTCTTCACCCATCAAAATGGCAAACTTCAGTTGCTTTTCACCATCGCAGTAACTGATGCAATCTTTAGGTACATGTCAGTCTACTTCGCTTTCTTCCTCCGTACTTTTGGATTGCATATCTTTACCGTCAATCTCAACACTGCACACCAAATGTCTTTTAATTTCAATATTCCCAACAAAAGAAATTTCACTTTTATGACTACAAAACCTTTTATCTTAAACCTTTGTAACACTCCTTTCTCTCAATTACTTGATTGATGTTATGACGTTCAATCAATAGAAGAATTTATTATCTCAAGACGCTATTGATGAACCTTACCCTTCCTTTGATGGACGAACTGACGGTGAAACAACATCCGGCTGTAAACTTTCATACCAGCAAAGATTTGCGCAAAAAACAATACACACAACTGCGAAGCTGTTTGTAACTTGCGGAATGTAATACATACTAATAAATGTACACAATTTTGAGCTTTATTTCTTTAATGGTAAAAGTTATTCAAGCAGGTGTTCTTACGTTTGAACGGTAAAAAAAAAACACTTTTGCTGCATGAAAATCGATATTAATATCGAGAGCAAAAGTACCAATTAATATTCGACAGTGGTTTGATAGCTATCATAATTACCCGTAGACTTTGATGGAAGTCTGTCGTTTAGAGATACAATTTTTTTTCGCATAATTTTATTATAATATTATTATATCGTATTTAAATTACAGGTTGGCAAGATAAACTGTTGTTTTACTTAATAGTAGGTTTGGATATTGGATGATCTGCAAAGAATCTTTTAGATTAATCCGTGCCGTCCATTCACAAAACATTCTAATCTTCGAGATTAGTTTAATCGATAAAATCAAACACAAATATCGATACAACATCGCCTTTAGCGCTCGGCGCGTAATGCGAGCCGTATAGAGGTGTGTATAATTTTACAAGCAGCACAATAACAATCAATAGATGGGCAGAACAGGTCGCACACTTGCGTATCAACTTTTTTTGTAGGCTGGAGAAAGCGAGTCTCCGAAACGAGCCAGCAAGACGCCAACGTATCGAAAAGATTATTATCGATTAAGATTTATATGTCGAATATCGATATCGGAAATGTCACGATTGGAAATGGAACGACATGAGAGCCGTACTCAAAAGATGATTTCTGTTGGATTGTTATCATAAAACGATGACACGACCCAGGTTATTAACCTTTTTTTTCTGAAAACAGGTCTTGATTATTTTATAGTGAATTTAAGTAATGTGAAATCGTACCTAATTAGCGAAGTATTTGGAAATCTTCCTGCACATTTTCCTAATCCACGACATCTAACACGCAGACAAAGCAGTATGGAACATTACGTATAGTCCACATTAGTGAAACACTTGAGACCTTGGCACGAATGTGGTGCAGCTCGTGACGGGAGCACGAATTAATCCGAGTAAAGTAACTTACGATGTACGTACATTATGTTATGACTACCACAAATTGGTAAGAGGCAAAACATAGTACCGTTAAAGCGGCCTAAATATGAATACAATTTTGAAATGAGCTTGCATTGTACGAAAAGTACTATAACTACTGACATAAAAAATAAGTGGAAAAGCCATAAACATAACTAAAGCCTGCCTGATCGTTGCAAGTACTAGAGTCAGTATAAAATTAACAAGTATTAGCAAAAACGATTTTGTTGCAACTCCTAAAACCAGGAAAAGATTTAAACCTAGACAACAATGCACAAGAAGATATAGAGATAACTGCCCTTCAAGTGATGCTAATTTTGCTAGTAACAAGCTAAGTGGACATTTAAATATACGCTATGTAAATACATTTCCCACATACAAACTGTGAAAACAGTTTTGTGGGGCTTTGTTTAGATAGAAGAATATTGATTATTTATTATTGATAAATAAAGATACATACATACATACATTTATACAAACAAGAGCTCATTACCAATGCCACTATCACTAATTACTGCTTTGTGACAACTATGTGAGGGTCACTGTTTAATAACATAACAAGATGTAATTGTGACACTAGTTTCTATTAGTAATTGCACATTAGTGCCATGTTTGACCTCCAACCCACTACAGTTTGGCGAATAGGCAAACACTTTTACTAATAAGGCTTTGCTTATTTATACAATATGATTTAATTATTCTTTTGTTACAAGCGTGACTGCTGAAGAAACTCTCAGTAGCAGCCCGAAGTCTGAATTTGTCATCGTTAATAGCAATATGCTCGCCTCCTATAATATGGACTTATGCAAATTGTGGGTGTACTATACGCCTTTGCTTAATCCTTCGGAACATACAGGCGTGACGTTATGTTATAATATGTAATACTAGAACAAACGAAAGTTTAAATGCCCGTTCAGTTAGTGTCTGTCTTTTCAGACGTAAGATTTTTTTTGTATCTGGTCACAAGTTCAGATGATCCACAGATGCGAAATTCTGGTGAAAAACAATCGTAAGTTCTACAGATGTTGTGCCTGAGTCAGGATGTTTGTTTACATGTTGCATTGTTGCGTGTATTCATATAATAATATGCATGGTGGCTGATAAGCTGACACTTGTGCTTTCTTAAGATCTTTTTTTTTAAATAAACAGAATTTAATGAGCACAATTTCTTGCATCAACATATTGGTAGAAGTAATAATTGGAAGCTGAATATAATACTATAATAACCTGCAGAAGTAGGTTATTCTCAAAACCGATATCAAAAGTTAATAAGAAATTTTCGAAGAAAAGATTTGTATCGTACATTTCTTGAGAATCTCACTCAATTCTATGAGCATTCACAATATCTGTTATATATATAAAAGTAATTCTTTATTTTAAAGCTTGTATGTATAAGTCTCCATGTAATAAGGGGCAAGCTTATTATTACCGTTAACTGGGCATAAATCCAGACTCGCCGCTTCTGAAAATTTCCTAATAGAAAGGACTTCATACATAGCAATCGCACTTGGGACCACTAGACCAGCGAAGACAGTCTGAGGCAGGTGATTTTAAAACTCTTACAGCAACATAAAAAATGTTGGATATCACCAAAAAAAACTTAGAAGACAACACAATACAATACCACTTCTACGCTTATCATTGCTGTATCAGCTACAGAAATCTAAATAACAGCAACTATTAAAATAGACATTTAGACAACAAAGACACATATAGTCCTTGATACGAAGATAGCCGTACCATAAGACTAGTTAAAACGCATACGGCTAAAGATTGTCGTAAAATCGATAACCTTTAAGATTTCCAACTGGTGAGATAGGAGGGTAGTGACGCAGGATGCCTTCCGGGCCTCAGGCTATAAGGCCTTAGATAGCTATCTATTTGATAGCGTACAGTACATTTTATTTTCTTTGTAAGGGTTAATGCTTTTAATGGCATCAAGAAATTCTCATTTAGTATTATTATTGTTTGGAACAGGCTTTTTCCTTTGACCTTTTATAAAGCAATTAAGTGATCCAATCAACAATAAATTAATTATTATTTAATGGTCAATACTGTTAATACACTGTATCAAATTAAGAAAGGTTTTATGCGCAATTCTAGAAGTAGATATTGTTATTGCTGTCCTCTTGAACGAAAATGATTTCAAAATAAATCTGGGTTTCGGATGAGAATCCCTTCTAAGTAAAGATCTAAGTAAGCAAAAATAATAAGTGGAAGAAATGGAGGAAAGTTGTAACCCCGGAGAGGGATAGAATAGTCTAAGAAGAAAGGTTTCAAATGTTTACAACTAAAATTATTTCTAGTAAAATTCCTACTATAACTTTAAGACTAGGGTTACTGACTGATGGATGTTGTTCTTTAGTAAAAACACCTTGTGAAACAGTGCCAATCACTATAATAGTATAACATAACAGACCGTTAAAATTGATTTTACAAATTGCACAGCATTGAAAATGGTTTGTGATTACTACTTAGCTATCAACTAACGTTTGAGTGCTAATCATTTTACGCAATAAGCATCTACAGGTATTACGTGTGGAAGAAGATGGAACAACATCGTGAAATGTTAGAAAACTAATATGTACTTTTAAAAGATAATATTTGATAACAAAAGTTTCATAATTATAAACTTTATGAAGATTGGAAATTTAGAACTTTGCAGCCAGCCATATTTGGACATCAAATCAAATAAAAATATTTATTTCGTTATTACACCTTAAAGAAAGTTATATAGTTGGTGGCGTCCCCTTTTAAGCATATAGATGCAGGACATGGCAGGAATTATTGGTCATTTGGATTTATTTGCGAACAATTCGTAAGTGAATTCAGCCTCAAGCTAAACAGGAGGAATGTGGGATTTTGGTCAGTATAGGTCCAATATCCGTTCCGTTCTCCCCAGACAGACACATCTATGGACTGGATCCATCCATGAGAATTTCCCTACGAATAAAAGACAGGAATTCACAAAAAGCGTCTTGCTTATGAAATGTTTGATAAGATTGAGACCAAACAGCACTTTCCTGAAAATTTCGACACCAGAGGTAAAGAAAATTGTGTTTTCAAAAAACTTATAGAAGAAAGATCGATAATTTAAATCATAGGAGCATTGCATAAATTGACATTTAAGCCAAATAGTCATAAAGGTCTTATTAGACAAACATTAACTGATTCAACAATAGCTCGCTCCAAGCTAATGATGGTAAAGTAACGTGCAACGTTTTGCACAACGGAACATCGTCGATCATTTATTGTTTAGAAATAGTAGGCGTTTATCTGATAGTTATCGCATCTTCAAGGCATCGCATCGTGTTATAGACTCCCACGAGATATGGGAAAGTGAAGTGGAGAAGAATTTAAGGTACAAGCGAGTTCAGTATTTAGAAACATATGTTTTAATAGTTCTAACAGCAAGAAGACTGAAATCATTAAAAAAGATAAATAGTGCAACACAAGATAAATACTACAACAATATACTTAATTATGTAAATGAAACAATATTTTATAACCACACAGCAAAAGTGGAATACCTACTATTTGTTAATACTGAAAATAATTCCAAGTAGGTTGATTGGTGATGTTTACCCTTTTTCGTTAAATTACATTATTTTGTCTGCAAAGTAATACTTTATACAAATAAGTATTCTCTACCACCCAATTTTTGTGTGATGCAACACCCATGACATGTTTGTAAAAATACATATTTATTTACATGAAACCTTATATTCAAGGCTTCATTCCTTTTACAGATTTATTTACGTAAAGATTGCGAATTATTGTTATTCAATTTCGGTAATCGCTTGTAACTTTAGTCGTAGCATCTTCCATTTAACAGATTACAAAGTTAATTGCATTTCATTAAACAAACATTGCTCAAGGCAACAATTGTTGTTATTCAGTGACTACACACACACACTTTGTTTTAAAAAACAAGAGAAGGATGAGCAATATAATGCATTCAATAGAGCAATGATCAATGTCGTAGTAAGACAATATAATGTGTGGGTGAAATTGAATCGTGAAATTCAACCATCATTAACAATGGATAATTAAATGATTAAAGTTAATATAGTCAAATCATTAATTTATTACCGACAATATAGCCAATTAATTGTGGACGTTGAAAAGATTTAGATTAAACGAAGCAAACTGAAGCGTAAAATGAATTATGTATTACAGTAAAACTCAAAATTCATTGCACAATTTTAAATCGTGGAAATCACAAATCTACAACATTTGAAAGTATGTACAAAAATGAACAAAAAGTGGAGCATCGCGTGGATGCTCAAAATTTCAATTAAGACCCAAACTCGATAAACATACACAAAAAATGGTTCGAAAATGTTAATCGGTTATTTCAAATTCGAACTGGCACCAATAAATTCCGAGTCAACCGACGCATTTAATTTGCAATATCAAACAAGAAGGATTGAATTGTCAACACGGCTTGCAGTAAGCCTGGGTTCAACCGCCACCAATCAAGCTTTACTGCATTATAATCACGAAATGGCAGACAGAATTTTAATGACACAGCCTACGCGAGAGAAAGTGAGAGTGACATACGAATGAATGTAATAAACATTTTTGTTAATGGACTAACTTAGAATGCCGATATAGAAAAAGACACCTAAGACATGATCATATACATTTTAAGTCGTGACCAAATTGTGTTTCAAATGTTAATCCCACGCAATAAATGTACCTACTTTCTAGCTATTGATAGAACATTTTGTAATATCAAATATGAAATTGAGAGCAAAATCGATCACGCTCTAAACAACATTTCTAATTTTCAATGCAAAGAATGTGAAGAAAGTTAACAAAGAATGCATTTCAATCTAAGTTGTCACTGATCACAATAAATTGGGAATCATATAAATAGTTGCACAGCGCCCAATCAGAATTAATTACATTGTATGAATTTCGAATACTAAGTTATCTACTGCTAGATCAGTATTATAAGTATAATCCAGCTACGAACAACACAGCGCCAGTCAAACAAATAGACTTGTCAGCAGATAGTTTCTTAATCTAGGAGGCGTAGGCGATGCAATCTTGGTACGGCCATCAACAGCCTACCTATCGGACAAGCGTGAATAATCCACTACGTTACACATGTTACCCGACATTCGTTCCTACAGGGCTGCCAGACAACCAGTATTTCTCTCAACGCAACATTTAAAATGAAGAGATATAAATCTATTTATAAATGTAATACCATTATGAAGTAATCCTACAGCTTTATACTCGTTTAATGGGATAAAGGGATAAGTAACGTCGCTCAAGACAACCCTGCAAGAGTTTTGAAATGCTAACATATCGCAAACGTCTAGATTATTGTTGCTAATGTATAGTGTCTTACACAAAGTAATTTACGAACATTTGTCACGCTGCATGTTGATAAATATTGGAGCCTAGATGACAATAAGTTATCATCGTATTTTTTTCAATGTATATTTAGGTCAGTTACGTAAAAATGTACTACCTACCAACTTAAAATTAATAAGCCTGCAATGGAAGAGAAAACAATCAACGCTCAATCAACATGATCAAATTAAGGATATTATATGAATGGAATTCGCAAAGACGTCATTAAAACGGAATGTGTATGACCAATCACTAATTGTATTTATTCACTTATATCCAATGAGCGCGGTAATCTGAATCGGAAGTTAGATAATAACACTCAATAGCCATTCTTCGACGATGCATTGACCGATACAGAAGAATGAGACTAGAATAATGATAGGAGATACTATCTAGATGAGATAGGTAATGTTATAGTTACATGTGGTTAAGCTTACGGTGTATCTTTGAGATAATAGGTAAGAGAAACATGAAGGTGTATCAACTGTGCATGTTCTTAAACAAATTAGGTTGGACGTTGGATGAAGAAAATTGTAATATTATGTTGTTGGCGATAAAATACAAATATAATATAAATATTGAAATAGTGGAATGTTGTGACATAATGCAAGTTTTTGCAAAAGCAGAATTACATATTACATCTAATAGATTCATTGGAGCATATCTGCGAAAGTAACTAAAAGAATTCAAATCATGAAGCTAGCACAACATCATGTTGACAACATCCACAATTATTTAAAAAAGATTATTATGGAAATCAGTCCTATGTTGTTGCTATTTGGATTGTTCAAATCCAACCCAACATTAGGCAAAAAAAGACAGAACTGATGAACGAGAAAGCAATGACATAGAACAAAAAACCGGCCAAGTGCGAGTCGTACTCGCGCACCGAGGGTTCCGTATCATTTTTGGACGTATAAAGCGAAAAAATCCGGACCGCATATCTAAGTTTGTTTGTGAAGGAATTTTGATGATTTTGAAAAAACTGTACTAGTTAGGAACATCGTTTTATTTTTGGTGCCATATTTGGGTCAATTCCTATCAACTCTAATTATTTCAGATTTTTCGCCCCGCAAACTTCGGAGATAAGGGGGGGGGAATGGTATTTTTTTGGACATTTTTCATCATATGTCGAAAACTGTAAGACATAAAATAAAATAAAAATATATTTTGAAATGTGCAGATCAAGCCCTTTCATATGATATATCACTTGATCTAGTAACCCCACTTTAAAATTTTGGACCCCCACTCCGGCCCCTTTTGCAATGAAAATAAAAATATTTTTGGATTTTTTTCATTTGCAATAAAGTTGAACAAGCATTCTTTATAACTGTTCCAAATTTCAAGTTGATAGCATAAGTAGTTGCTGAAATAAGCAGGTGTGACAGACAGACAGACAGACAGACAGACAGACAGACAGACAGACAGACAGACAGACAGACGAAGTCGCACCATAAGGGTTCCTTTTTTACCATTTTGGTTCGGAACCCTAAAAAACAACTAAGACAGAAAAAAACAATTCACGAACTAATTTCCAAATCCAGCTAAGGCATTAGATCCGCTAAACAAAAAGCTAGTCTGGTAAAAAAGGACGCGGTAACGGTTAATTAACATAGATACTAGTAGGTACGCAGAGTGCAACAGGTTTGCGATGAAGCGAGAACCGATATGCAAATGTTCTTGCCCGGTGGTCCTAGATGCACCGCGCTAGATATTACACTGCCTTATTCTGATTTAAACTCTTTATTCTTTATTGTTCACCAACACAAATACACAAAGTTACCTACTATTACAATGACAAAAGTGCTGGGAGAAATATTTTAATATTATAATAAAACAAGTTTAAACGGATTAATCGCGTATATTACAGAGTTTTCCTGACGTTTCGAACACTTTGCAGCATTCGTGGTCGCAGGACGAAAACTCTGTAATATACGCGATTAATCCGTTTAAACTTGTTTTATTATAATGTGTAATAATCGCGAAAACCTAAGACATTATTATATTTTAATATGTATTACCTACATACTTGAATAGTTTAGAGTTAGACTAACGACGGAATAAGTTACAAAATTGCAAAATTATGACCTTATTTATAAAGAAACAATAATTTGATTCTTAGGGTCATGCAAGATTTATGTAATACACAAAACAAAACAAATTCTACTCTATGAAAGTCCTTCTCACCAAAGGTCCCATGAGATTGGTTGAGACACTGTTATGTACTTAGCTATTTTCATATTGTCCAGTATCCGGTAAAGGTTAAGATTAAGATTAAAATATTTACTTTTAAAACAATTGAATTCATTTTCCCTGACATTCGCAATGTCCTTTTAAACAATACCAGTGTTTAAACGGATACAGTTACTCGTGTACAGTTAGCTACACAGCAGTTGCTATTAGAACTTCCTGCAGAGAAAGAAATGAAAAGACAAAAAGTGCAGGAACTATAACCACAACCAATAATTACATTAATGCACCAATGAAGCGAACGAGTCATATATTCTTACCGAGAAGCGTTACAAAAATAACTCGACTATCGTTTTTTAGGGTTCCGTACTTCAAAAGGAAAAACGGAACCCTTATAGGATCGCTTTGTTGTCCGTCTGTCACGACCATGAGTCATCTGCTCATAGATAGCGCCACTAGAAGTATCTTATAGCGCCATCTATGATCAAGATGTGATATATCTATTAAGATGTAACAGCGCGGCAAAGATGGCGCTATTGCATATTTCGGAACCCTCAGGCCGCGAGTCGTATTTCGCACTTGTCTGGTTTTTTCATGAATAGTCAAGTGTTCTGCAAAAGGCTTTACAAAGCAGAGTCCACACAATGGGGTTGATTAATAAAACATTGTGTACGGTGCCTATCTCGTATTCACTATCGTGTACGAATGGGTCGCGGCGCGTGCGCTTTCAGCCCGCCAAGCTGCAGACCGACTCGTTTGTGGGTCACAGGGACAGCTTTCAGATATTTGCATATACACTTGTATGTTGATATCTCATCAAAGGAGTATCCGTAAAGAGACAGCGCATCTACGCTTAAAAGGAGAGAAATTATAAACACAATTGAACTTTGTAAATGGAAATATGTAGGTAAAGCAGACACGATAAGTGTGACGCTTGTTCGATTTGAACATCGATTTCGTAAGTACCGTGACCAAACATCGATTCGAATGTTATGGGAGAGTTGACAAAGTACAGTACGTAAAATATTTGCAACAAGAAGAGTTGAGAAATTGACTCACACTATGCAATTCTATAAAATCAAAATTTGTTACGGTGAACGGCCGATCATACGGACGCGCGTTCGTGACCGTGGACTGCTCAATCGCTCAGAAAACGTTACATTTGGAAAATTTGTTCACAATCAGGTGAATTGTGAACAAATTGTAAAAAATCTCACGAACCGAACTATTTAATGTCGAAATATAATTTCCAATCCTGAAAAACTTTTTAGATTAATCTTTTTTAAAGTTGACAGATTTCTGTTGATTGCACTAAGCTTAAGATTTACTGTTAAACTATTAAATTTAACAATAGGCTTCGATATTTTAGACGAAATAATTTGGTCACACCGGTGACCGGTGAGTTCAAATGCAGGACAAATGTATCAACGCTACATTATGGTACCGTAAACAACATCAATATGGCACGGTTAAACGAGGCTAACACTACACGGATATTAATACTCAATATCAGTTTTATCACGAGCCTTTTGCGGGGTTGCTGGACAGCAATTATCAAAGATTTAAGTAAGCCCCGACCGAGTGAGTCGTGACCGCCGGATCTCAAATCCGTTACCGGTGGCTAACCTTGGACTATTTCCACACACCTTTGTGTCTAACTCTAATAAAGGTCAATTGGAAAGTCTACGGTTAGCTATTGTTGCATACGTTTGATAATAATATATCGCCTGATCTAGTTATATCAATGATGCAACCTAATGGATACTCAAGGTTATCGATTGATTGTAGTGCCTAAGATAATCTGTCTCTTCCATAGAAAACTTGAGGCTGTGACCAGGTTCAATGCAAAGCTTATACTACACCATGACCATTCACGTATGATGTAACAATTCAATGGCGTACAAGGTCAAGTGCAAAGCCAAAGCCACAGAATCGATTATGCACGCGGTATCAAATGACCGATGAGTAACAGTTCTACCACATAAATTCTCAACATCCGTAAGCTATTGTTAAATTTATATTGATATTTAGAGATATCAGATAATTCATGAATAAATTAAGGTGTAACCGATCTCATTTGAATGGTTACACGGCGACGGACCGTGGCAGAACCAGCCGTTGGCTATCTCAATCGCCTCGCCTCGACCGGCACCGTTTATGCTAATCATCTGGAATTTCTAAGATCGGAACAGCGCTACAAGTATTATCGGTATCACCCAACTGTGATTTGTGGGTGTCGGCCATCCGGAAGAACGATGAGCCCAAAATTTAGTTTTTTAATTAGCGGAGGCGAGGTTAATCGGTCTCGGCTGCCTATAAAATTTCTCGCCTATCAAATGCGGCGGTCGACATTAGTTCGTGGGCGAAGAAGGCGCGAACATGTTCATCCATAAAATTCCTTACAAATAAAACGACTCGTGATATGACATAATTATGATATTTTATCTTCATTTGTCACGTTGGCAATCAACTTTCCGAAACGTAGGGTCTTCAGTAAACAAAACGAAACTAGTGGCTTCTCGGTCGGTTCCCATCCGAACTTCCTCAATCAATTAGTCAGATGATGTTCCATTGTTTGCAGGTTGGTTTTTTAAAGCTGATTGCTTCACGGTAAGCAATTTATTAATTTGTTTGTAATCGGTAACATCAGTCAACCGTCAAGAGGAACGCACTCCCACGGTTGATGCACGTTCACGGAGACGACACAGATCGTTCCCAGAAAGGTAAACTTACGTTACACAATAAGTATAATTAAAAAGTCAGGGACATAGTGAAGCTTTGCAACAATGTTTTCAATTGAAGATTGCATCAGCTATCTAGTTAAGGTTTGATTGAATTCATAGACTTATGATTTCGGTTCAATAGAGATGAGACTGATATGCATTGAAGCCGAATCAGATCCATAATTTAAGTTTGCTACAATACTGATTGTATTACCTTATGAAGGAACTAACGTCTAAGATACAGGCTCGGCCTAGTTTAGACGTTAGTGTTCATTTTGATTTGTAAACTTACAGAAATTGTACTGAGTATTAAGAAATGTAAAAAAAAAAATTCTTTATTCAATAAAAGTGTATTTATTTTATTATTATCCAGCCTTCAATGACTCACAGAGCGATCTGCTCGAATTATTTCGTGCTACACTTTTTGTCGTCATCTCAGTTTTTTCCGAGGATAATCGCCGCAATCATCGAGCACTTGTTTTGTAAGGCATCAGAATAATTGCTTCAAGAAAAATAATGCGGAAGTCAATACCGAAATTGCAATAAGTTGCTAGTCATACATTTCCATTTCGATTGTATGAAATAAGAATAATATAAGTATTATGAAGATAGATGGTGCGATTCAGGGGCCTCTCGACCTCGTAGATTCGAATGGCGTGACGAAAGGACATACAAAGGGGCAAAAAACTCAGTGTGCAAGACAATGTTATGAATTGAAGAATAGGTACTTGGGAGTAGTTGAGACTCAGGTCTCACATATGAATGGGGAGACAGTTTTGCTTTTGTTCCGTGACATTATTACGGTACGGGGTCACGGCCAGCGGAAATAAGTGCGAAATTGCGAGCGCGGCTGAGAGATGAATCACTAATGAATGCATAGCCACAAAAATAAGGGAGCACGCAAAATCAGTTGCATCTTTATGTAATACTAGCTTTAGCCCGCGACTTCGTCCGCGTTTCCGTCGTTTTTCGTAAAAAAGTGTATTATAAACGTAAGAGTAAACAAATACAATCAGAAAGCTCCGAACTGCTAAGCTATCGGGAGTTACACGTGTTATTGTGTTGTTTATTTATTGGTTGACTCACAATAACACGTGTAACTCCTGATAGCTTAGCAGTTCGGAGCTTTCTGATTGTATTTGTTTACTCTATCGTATACGATAGACAGACATCGATAGACATAATATGCTCTTGTGGAATATTTATTAGATAATTTTATGTAGAACATTTCCGTCATACATGATTTCTATGTAGCTTTAACCATTAAGGCTGCACACGCGACGGAAGCTTAAATAAAAACTGGAGTAACTTCTCCCGTTTTCCCAACATTTCCCTTCACTGCTCTGCTCCTATTGATTGTAGCGTGATGAAAAGTATACTATAACCTGCCCAGGAATATGAAAAATAATTGTACCAAGTTTCGTTAAAATCCGTCGAGTAGTTTTTGTTTATAAGGAACATACAGACAGACAGACAGACAAAAATTTTACTGATTGCATTTTTGGCATCAGTATCGATCACTATAGTTATTTTGAAAATATATTTCATGTACAGAATTGACCTCTCTACAGATTTATTATAAGTATAGATATAGATGTATTGCATTTTTGGCAAAATTACTTGATGGCGGAACCGCGGAACATACCGGCTGTTATTAAAACGTTAATACAGACCTAATCCTGTTCATAATATTTTTTCTGAAACATAACTTTTTATCACGTTTTTAATTTTATGATGTCATATTTTATAGTTATATGAATGTCTATCTATTTTCTGATAGGTGTGGTCGATCACCATATAATAGAATGAAACTTAATTAAAAAATTGTTCCACATAATTGTATATTTTATGTCCCTGTTATAATTTATGTCTTTTTAAGGATTCATTCAACTAAAGCGTTGACTGAAAGGTCGTGAGGTCAGAATGATACTTCATCATTAAAATCCTTTGCTTCGTGAACCCATTTATGATTGTGACACCAAAAGAACCTTTTTCATTCCAATAATATGACATTGTAGGACTTGCTTTTTTGCTAAATTCATTCACACCAATGTCACAATTTCATTGACATAGTAAGTACTTCCTAAATAAAGCTAAGACACCACACCACCAAAGGTGCAAAAAAACATCGCGAAGGAACCGTGATTCGAAGATCAGCAATTGGCAATATGCTATGCAGTGAGCAAGCGTGAATATCGCGTTCTTTCGTTTCATGAGAAGGGATCTTTGCCCTATAGAGGATATATTAATAATGGACTCATGTCATTCCGCCCCTATTGTTGATTAACTCCGGGACAAGGGGAAAGTTTAATTTCCATTTGTAAATAGGACACATTGGATGAGTCATTGCCCATTGGACACATTTTCATTTGTAACTAAACCCCACTGACCTCGCATCATACGAGTATCAATGTTATAAAACCGGCTGCATTGCGCTCCCCAAATTGAGGTTTCTAACACAAGCATTATAAAATATTTTAATGTTGTTGGTAGGTATTCTCGTGTAGTTAAAACTTCATAACTAAACAAATGTTTCCTCTTTACTGGTTGACTCGCGTTAATGTTAATAAAACTTTCATTCAATATATGAGGGTCAACGCATCATTGTTACTATGTCTTAAAAACCGGACAAGTGCGAGTATGCCTGGCGCCCAAATGGTTCCGAAATATGATCATAGATTGCGCTACTGCATACTTCCAATGGCGCCATCTATGAGCAGATGGCTCCACTTATGGTCCGGTGACTGACGGCGGAAAACAAAGTGATCCTATAAGGGTTCCGTTTTTCCTTTTGAGGTACGGAACCCTAAAAAGACGTTATTTTTAAACAAAAATAGCCGCTTACTATCTATCTATCATCGATTGAAGCCATCATACCCGAAGCCCTAACCCTATTAGTAAAAACAAAAACCTTGAAAAAGTTATAACGCTGAAAGTAAATTAATGCCAATGTGTAATTGTATAGGTCCAAAAATGGGATTTGTAATAAGTATAGGTAGACACTTACACCAAATTAATAAAAATAGTATGAACAAAGAACAAACCATCAAAATATTGTGCGGAATAATTACGAGGCACGAAGCATTACTAAATTGTACGCATACGCACATAATTTAATCAATAAATATATTTTTTTATTTTTTATCACATTTTCCTTCTTTCTGATGCAAAATTGATAAAAAAAAATAACGACTTTATAGTGACTATATTTAAAACAAAAAAATAAGATATCAATAAACGTTCCATCTCAAAAAGTATACGACATTAATTGCTAATCGCGATTGATCCGAGTCTGCTATATATAATCGCAAGTAAGAAGTTCGTGAATGGGTGGCAGACATGGCTGAGTCGCCATGATTCACCGATGACGTCATCACTACGGCCACCATAGACTCCTGAACGACATGTTAATGTGGACACGCGGGGAATGCATAACGACGCCAGTTAAGATTTACGGATTAAAATGTAAATAAATGCTTGAAACTTTAAAGACAATAAAACGAAAGTTAAATTGTGATTTGGCCGGTTTTGTAAACACTTGGAACCCAAGAGTCCACGGGAATAAGTGTATCAAGCTATTAAGATATGTTTTTTTTAGAACTATACCTAAAGGAGCACTCAAGATTTTTTTTAAGTAGGAGTAATGCTTTTTCAGTTTTTCTCATTGTGTTTGTTAGTTAGTCTTCGCAAAATATTCGCATTCTTTGGTAGCTCAACATGATCATCCCGATATGCAGTAAATTTTAATCAGCGGTTAAGTGAGGCGTTTAATAATGGTAATAAATATGGAGATCAGATGCATTCAATGAAAAGCTAGAACGTTTATGCTGGCCTCTTAAGTTGTAAAACTTAACGTAAGTTATTACCAGTTAGGCATTAAGTTCAATTAAAATTAAATTTACTGCCAAATCTCTTGCTAATTTATAAATGATTATTTTAGTCAACTAACAGCAACAACTGATCGAAGACTTGATCAGGCTTGTAGGAACGGAAGGTTAATTAAATTAACGAATGGTTAGCGCCCTCGATATAGTTACGGATTGTTGATCAAACACGGCAAGTTTATTCAAATTTCATACAATTATACAATAATATCTTCATTAAGTACGCTATCATACCTACTTAGGGTATTTCATTAACTGCTAGGTATATTTAATTAAATGTGTACTTAACCTAAGTATTATTAGCCTATGCAAAGAAAAAGTTGATTAACTCTAAAAAATTGCTTAATACCTAAAAATAAAATATTTTTATAATTTATATAATAATGATGTAACATATACCAAGTAAAGCAAATAAAAATAATTCATGAGGAACATTATGACTAATGATTGCATATCTAATGCCATGCACATTTTATTCTTAGTTCCTGAATCCAAATTAAGAAATATTTAGTACTGCACGCCCATTAAACAATTTAATAACATTATTTATATTCAAATGTATGTAAATATCTGTAGACTAAGTATTTGAGAACTTAAACCCGGTAATGGACTTTTTATATAAAACAAAGTAAGTAGGTAGGTACTCCCATTTGAGGTTAATATACGTTAAGTGTTAAAAGGTAGAAAAGAGAGTGCAGTCAATCGTAAAATATCACGTCTTTAAATCGATTAAGTTTTTAAAAAAAAAAATATTGAAATCATCGATACTTTTTGATTTTATTACACTTTTGACACTTATCACCTAATTCTATCATAAAACCCAAAATGGTTTCTAAGACATGACTTCTAAATATAAAAATCGTGAGATACAATTAATTTGAAACACGTTATCAGGTAGTCTTAAAACTAGTATATAATAATAATTTAAAATAAAAGTGCCTAATCTAATCCTAATATCTACGTTGAATGGCACTCCATCCTCATATAATTTAGTCTCGGGTCACAGTTCAAATCGTTATTCGCATGATATTTTACATAATCGATACGACCACATCACTAGAGAGAAACTTAAAGACAGTCGATCTTTTTTGCTCTTTAGGCTTCTGATACGAAAATAATGGTCAAAACAATGATGATAGCAGTGAAAGCGTCAAAGTACCCATGAACTGTGTAATGACGGGTATCGCACACATTATCACCGTTTTGAAAGCGGTGATTCGGTGAAAGTTATCTAAATAACTGTTATTTACCAATAAGTTCGTTGATTATTATATTTGATTAGGCATATTTTTTGGAATAAAAGTAGCCAGCATTCAGGGATAATGTAGCTTCCTATAAGTGAAGAATTTTCAGTTTCGGATTAGTATTATTATTCCGACGATTATCTACCTGATACATACAAACTTACAAACTTTACCTGTTTATAATAGTAGTACCTGATAGTTAATGTGTGTAAAAATGAGTGACAGAATTTGTGTATTGGTTACAGTAGGTATTCGTTCCGGATTAGATATATTTAGGTATTAACACAACTAAGTAAGTAGAAAATTATCAAAGATTCCATAATATTTGTTCATTAGGTTTTAGTATACCTAATAAAAAAATACTTGTTCCATTTTAGAAAAAAAATCCACAAAATACCTAGAACTCTAAAAAGTTTTTGTAGATTTCGGACCTACGTTGCGTATCTACGTTAATGTCAATGACGCGAAACGGTGTTGATAAGCAAAGCAAATATTTTATTAGAAACGGTCTAAAGATTGTATTGATAACATAAACAAACCATAAAAATTCCAAATCACATCGTTACTATTTGTATAAAAATAATAATTAGATAGGTAAGTATAATAATAAAAAAAATATTGTCCGAATTTGATTATAAGCGAATATTGATAAATAAATTACAAACAAGAAATCATAGCTATGGTACCTATACCTACTAAAAAATAAAAATCTATTTAGACTAGTAATTATTTGATTATTTCATAACATTAAACATCAATTAAATATCAATTTTCATACAATTTGATTGCTCTCTTATTTATACCTCGGATTTATACCTAAGATTTCAATGATGCCTGGATCCTTAAGAAACCAAAACAAATGACATGACAAAAACTCGGACACAAATTATGGAAACTCTCCCAAAAATGGACCAAAACCAACCACACTAATTAGCAGCTGCCAGAGATGACAAAAAACCGGCCAAGTGCGAGTTGCACTCGCGCACCGAGGGTTCCGTATCATATTTGGACGTATAAAGTGAAAAAATCCGGACCGCATAACAAGTTTGTTAGTGAAGGAATTTTGATGATTTTGAAAAAAACTGTACTAGTTAGGAACATCGTTTTATTTTTGGTGCCATATTAGGGTCAATTCCTATCAACCCTAATTATTTCAGATTTTTCGCCCTGCAAACTTCGGAGATAAGGGGGGGGGAATGGTATTTTTTTGAACATTTTTCATCGTATGTCGAAAACTGTGAGACATAAAATAAAATGAAAATATATTTTGAAATGTGCAGATCAAGCCCTTTCATATGATATGTCACTTGACCTAGTAACCTCAATTTAAAATTTTGGACCCCCACTCCGGCCCCTTTTGCAATGAAAATAAAAATATTTTTGGATTTTTTTCATTTGCAATAAAGTTGAATAAGCATTCTTTATAACTGTTCCAAATTTCAAGTCGATAGCATAAGTAGTTGCTGAAATAAGCAGGTGTGACAGACAGACAGACAGACAGACAGACAGACAGACAGACAGACAGACAGACAGACAGACAGACGAAGTCGCACCATAAGGGTTCCTTTTTTACCATTTTGGTACGGAACCCTAAAAACGCCCAGAAAAAGCCACCGAACCTTCTCCATACACCATAGATGAGAATCTCAAGAGTTTCAGAACATTCGGGCGATTGTAAACAAATAGTATAAAGTAAACATCAAACATGCTAGGCGATAGCACGTTGCGTTGCTTGCTTTCCGTTGCCCATACAAACAGATCAGCATCGATAATGAACAATGTAAACATTCAAAATAGAGTATAGACATGGTAATATGTAAGAAGAATATGGAAAAAACTCGCGCCGAAAGCAGTAACGCTCGTCTAAAATGCAGGCCTGTTTTATTAACCGACTTCATTTTAAATTGGATAAACAAACTTGCTTGTAATGATGCATTCCGCTTCTTAATTAGATACTTCTTGCCCTTGCTTTTGGCAGTAATAAGATATGCTTGTATGCACCAGGAACTGTTATGTGTAGGAGGCTTTAACGGTCGTTTGTTGTAACATAACCTTCTGAACGTGATGATTAACGTTAGTAAAATTCGTGTTACAATGATGTCGACTCGTCTAGTTTACTGCGAATGTCATCGGATGCAAGTGTCATGTTACCCTATGATAAGACCTTACGAGGAATAAAAATACAAGACACAAAGATGAATATTGTGAAAAAGTAAAATTGTAAAAAAGAAAAAGTAAAATTGTAAAAAACCCGTGTCTGTACATTGAAGATATTCCAGAAAAAATAGTCGAGATAGGGTAGGTACTGGGACGTAACCATGCCCGAAAATATTTTTTTTTTAATTTTTGTCTGTCTGTTTATCTGTGTGTCTGTTTGTGCGCGCATCACGCAAAAAGCACTGAACGGATTTTGATATGGTTTTCACAATTCGATAGCTTGGGGTCCAACTTAAAATCTAAGCCATGTTTCATCTAATTCCGGTGGGATAAACCAGAGATACAGCTTGACCTCTTGGTAGTACTAGCCACCCTACACTACGGAGGTCATTTAAACTGGTCATTCCACTGTAGTCCACACGGACGGAGTCGCGGGCAAAAGTCTAGTAAAAAAATAATAATTTAATACTTTCAGGGAGCAATGGTGGCCAAGTAGTAGCGGCCCCGACTTACAACTCTTACAAGTAAGTAGGTCGTGGGTTCGAACCTCAGATCATAGAAACAAGGAGATATGCCATCATAGCAAATTAGTACGAGAACAACTGATGCCACTTTTAGTACATTTTTCGACACAATTACGCGCATAATTAAGCGCTCCTTGTGAATAAAAAGATCTCCCACGCATTAAACATTCCGCACACCCTCAATCTAACACTGTTAATCGTCACTCAACACTAGCACTAAACTAAAACACTGTATTTATTTACCATCGATCGTGTTCGGTTCGTCGCCAGCGCGTACGTTTTAAATATGAGCAATTTGTTCAAAATCAGGCATCAAGCTCGATAGCGCCTTGGCACATACCTAAACAAGGGAGTTTCTATGATCTGAGATTCGAACCCTGGCAGGCACACACTTAGTGCAATTTATTTCATCACCACTGCTCTAAAAACGGTAAAGAAAAACCTGAGGAAACCGGCATGTCCCTAGAACAATAAATTCGAAGACATGTGACGTCCACCAAGCCGCATTGGGTCATCGTGGTGTACTACTACGGCCCCCTCCTTCTCCTTCCCCCTCCTTCTCACAGAGAGCCTGTGTGTCCCAACAGCGCGAACAGTATAATAGGGCTAATAGGGTGATGCTAAATACTTTTCAAGTATCGTATCACACTTCTAACGAATTCGATAAATTGGTTACGCACACGCATAATGTGAATTGTGTACATATCATTATGCTAAATAATCTTGAACTTGTCACCTACCGTAGGTGCAGTGTTTAAACTAAGTAATAGTTATACACACACCGACTGTGAGACATTGCATAGGAGACATTTGTCACACAGAAATTTATTTGAATAATGTGCCACATGTGTTCAGAAGTATTGAATGTATCATCATAAACAACCGTTTATTCATTACGACGCACTACAAATATGAATATTTAATTGAGCCTGAATAATAACGACTTTTTCCAATTTAAATTATGCTGGGCCATGACACTCGAACTTGCGCACAATAAGGTACGCTTACCTTAGGTCACAAACAATAAAGAAATAAGTACTTATAAAATAAAAAATAGAAATGTCTTTCTTTTATAATTTCCTACCTTGCAATTTGGGCTCATAACGTTGTCTAATTAATAAGAAAAAATTAAAGTTTAACAACGGTAGGTTCCAGTTTGCGAAGATAATTACTCAACAAAAACAACTAAATGCCAAGTGGGAAATGTCGTGCACTCACCTCATGGTACACAGACGTCATCATCTTGAAACACTTTGTTTTGTTTTGCAAAATATAGCTTCACAAGCAAACACTCATTTCACTATTCAATAATTCGTACAATATGGCTGCCACTTTTTTTATGTGGACTAAAAAAGTTCTATCTGTCAAACTTCCCGCCAAGCGCGCGTAAAAAAAATAAAAGGCAAAGGCACACTGTTACGCAGCCTACGTTACTGGCGCGTGTGACGCGTTCCGTGTTTAGGATCGGCACTGCCACTGAGCGACGGGCGATAGCGTCGGCTGAATGGATGACGATGCCGCTCAGCTGCTATACTCAATGAACCATTCGAGTTCGGAGGTCACCGATCAACGCGACCCCATCTTTTCTGCTCAAAGTTTCTCTATTACCCTATAAACCCCAAATTCTGTATGCGATGAAGCTATTCAGTATACATATTTTAACACAGCAAGCATAACGGATTCGGTTATTTACATAACAAATACTGACCTACATTAATTATTGTAATAATTAGCTGTTGTGATTGGAATTGTTGCAACCATACAGTCACTTTTAATTACATGTCGAGTAAAAAAAAATCGAAATAAAAATTATTATAGAACTTGCATCTTTGGCGAGTTGCGTAGCAAAAAGTCGAAGCTATCGACCCGTTACTATCGTGTTTAGCGTGGCCAGTCGAAATGTTTTTACCGATGACAGGCAGACATCGAAGTTCGTCGACAGTGATCATTCAGATTATTTTGTCATGGAACCGGTATTATCGCCTGAGTCTGGAGCCAATGCGGTGTAAAACACGAAGACTTAGGCTATCAATAATCCATTACGTTAGTTCTTGATACTCAATTTGTTATGCTGGTGGAAAAATTAAATATGAAACATAAGCTGTGTTAAAAATGAGATCTTTTGTCCTGTGCACCATTAATGAATTTCTTCTAGACAATTTCTTTCGATTCTTTGCGGTTCTGCTTGCACACAATTGGTTCCCAAAATTATAGACTATGTGTAAATTTCGATCGCCAATAGATCAACGAACGGTTTCGTGATGGGAAATAAATTGGATTTCCAACGTTTCTCCTGCCGCATGATGGTACGGACGGTATGAGAAATATAATATGTTTTTCAATTTCAGAAGTTCTTATTAGGCATCCAAATCTTAGAGCACTTCTCAATGAATTTAAAACGGTTTTCATTCCCCCATTACATACCCATAGAAAAAAGTCCCCAATTGTCCATCATTTTCTATAAAACCAGTTTCAATCAACTTCCTACTTAACCCCATACAGCATAAAACTTGGAGCATTATATTCACACCGGAAAAAGGAATTAAGATTTAAAAATAACTTACTCCAGACAGGAAAACCAAAGAGTTATTTCGCCAAAAACAATGTAGCTTACATTCACAGGCGTTCCGTTAACTTTTGCCATTATAACAGTTGCAATAACGTATAACGTTTAACGAGTCTACGTTACGTGTGGTTACCACCATTGTTCGAAGCAAAAACATAATGTCAGCGGTGCATGGTGGTTTGTGTATGTGCTATAAAGTGTAACATTACAGCTATTAAGGAAAAAGCAGGTGAAAGATATAATAAACATGTTTTTGTAAAGTAGTTCTCGGTGGCAGTTTAAGCAGTAAACAAGCGAAGTTTTGACTCAAGGTTGAGTAATGAAAAATATGACTTTGTCTGACTATTAGATAGAAAACTAAAGCCATCATCCACTGCTGACATAGGCAAAACATTCTGGGACAGAAAATAGTCTAAAGTTATCATAAAGTTTAGGATTTCGTGCAGCACAATTCAACTTCACCATCATAACATTCATGACACTGTAACATCTTTGATGACCACTATCAATTCTAACTAGCTTACAGAAATCTACCCTTCCAAAAATGAGGTAGACTCAGCTCCAAAGGGCAATTACCTATCTACGGGAAATAATATTACGAGATAAAAGATTGATAGATTAGCGACTCGCAAAAAATAAATGCCACCACTAAAAACAAAAGACTACATGCACGCACGAGTACCTACCTCAGTAGCAAACAATATTCTTGCTCCTTTAAATTACCTCAAAAGGAATAAAACCCTATACAACTAACAACAAATTAAACAAACAACGAAGAACAAAGTTCAATCGATTCTTATATCGCCATCAGACGTGGGAACCGAGCACAAAGGCGACCGCTAGTTTATTGCCAATGTCCTCGGATATCCATATAAATTGTACGGGGAAATTCAACGGCCATCTGGATTCGATAGCGATCTTGATGGATAGATTATAATGGCGCTCGCACTTAGAGTTGTGGTTGAATCGAATGAACAATCAATGTGAACGAATTGTTTGTTCGAAGGTAGCTAATTGAATGTGAGAATTTATTTTGTAACGGTAGTAAAAGAAAGAGAGAAATAGGTTCAGTTAATGGAGACCACAATTTCATTCTAATATCTATTGATTTTGATAACAAGAAACATTGACAATAAGTACTTAATAATAAATATTGCCTCTTTGGAATGAAATCTGGCAAATGTCAGCAAAAAATAAACGATCTGGCTAACACACAAATTAGTCGGCATCTTTTGAACAAGAAAAAATATCACGAAAGAATTACAACTTACAACATTGTACTCTCAACCATCCTAACATCGAAGAACAACAAAAGGTTTGCCGCGACTGCGCGTGCGACTATCTTCGATCTCCGAGCAATATGGCGCCAAGGCGCCGATTCTAAATCACCGTTTTAGACAAAAAAACAACTCATTATCTATAGCAATTCATTATTAAGAATCGATCGGCTTCGGAAACTTGTTAGGAGACCGGGATGTTGTATCTCATTAGACGTCGATTTGAGGACGAAAATGTATTTATCAATATTACAAGATTTAGGTATGTCATAAAGTATTTTGGAATTTTCGCCGATTTTATTAAATTATGCTATGATATTTATAGTCCTGCGTTGTTAAATAAGACGTTATGAATAATAAATATTTTTCAACGAATGAAAAACCGTGTTTTATAAAATGTTTAAGATTTTGTACTTAACTAGTGTTTTTTGCGAGTAGCTGCGACGTAATAGCTTACGTCAATCAAAAGCAGAAATCAATCAACTCTGCCAATTGTACTACTTGATCATATTATCCTTGCTCACTACTACTAACAAAATAATAATAACTGCCAAATAATATATATTAGGACTTCTAAGGGTACTTAACTTAGTGGGAATCTCTAGAAAGTTGTCACGAGAACCGGCTTAAACCAGAGTCGAATTTGCGAGAGAAACCCCGCAGGCCCGCACGTGTGCAAGTGTCCTTAATTATAGGTATGTGCGTCAAATACATTATGTACTCGTATTACCGTCACGCATGTAATCCCAGAGCTGGCAGAAGTATCAAGTTACCTGAACTTGAATTGAACATTGAAGATGATGAATTGGACGAGGTAAAGTAGAAAGAAGAAAATAGAAAGCAGAATGAAGAACTATAAATAAACCGTTTGAAGTATTCTATCACATATTACTTGAATTTGAGATTCCACTATAAACCACAACTACTGTCGCTAGCAACAGACCAAGCTGTTAACTAAAATGTAATGAGAATCCTAAAAATGTATTAGTCGAAACAATTTACCTTTCTCATAGGGAAAACAGTGAGGTCAATGAGAACTATACAATAGATTGATTACAGTAGACAATAGTTAAATGTTAGATAAAATTCAACGACTACTGGTGGATTATAAACCGTCGATGACCTGTTGTATTACGTATGAAACTGACGTCATTTCTCCCGTATAGGGCATTACGTAAAGATTCAAAGGCATTAAATTTATCCTCTACCAATCTACAATTTGGTAAGGTAAAAGTTGATAGTTCAACAGTGAAAGATTCATAATGACCTTTATGTGCATTATATAATTCCTTTAAAAATAAGTACGTGGATACAAAAGAAACCATTGTACAAAGATAATAATGAGAACATTCGCCAGCAGTAATTTCAAATACCACGATCTGTTGGCTTATCGCTAAAAACCCATCAGGTAATAAGGGACTGTAATGTCCTACTATTTTGTAAGTATTTTGATGCTATTTAACAAGACATACACAACAAAGACTGTAATTTTCATAATTAAGTTTATGATGCTTAGTATTTTTCCATAAAGGACTTTATAAACTGTAGTTAGGCTACTGTGAAACGACACGAATATTGATGAATTTGAAATAGCAACATCGTGTATTCCATGGAAACGTGCCTTTCACTTGAAAAATAATATTATTTTCAGTGTCAGTTACAGTAAAGATGATTAGAAAATTATTGATCAGAATGAAATGCAGATCGATGACCAACGCCTTTATCACATAACCATTGTTCTATTTTTCTTCTCGCAAATTATTCGGTAGAATAGTACAATGACCCGAATGCAAAACAGGTCTTGTTTGGTATTTCCCGATAATATAGGTATTAGCTTCCCACGCAGTCTTGAATAGGACGCAAATGGAACACTTATGTAGGTTGATGTCGTTTGTCATAAACTTAGACATGACTATTGTTATATGATCATTGTTATTAGATCATTCCTCTTTAGTGTCTATAAAGTCCGAGATCAAAATGCTATAATCTTGTTTTGGCACATTAGCACTAATGGATATGGCGAGACGGCAAATTAAAATGAGTGTATAGATACCTAAAAAGTGTTTCTATTGACAATATGTGTTTTTTATAATCTTGCCGTGTCTTCCAAGCAGACATGGACAGAAACAGCACCAAATAGAGACTTTTAGAAAGTCAAAAAAGAAGCTTAGGGGAGGAAAGAAATAAAAGAACATCACTTTGAAAAATAAAATGTTTGTAAGGTCACGCTCATGTTTATGAAAAAAGTTGTAATAACGAAGACGTTTTTGTCAGTGTGTTTGTTACTTCTTAAATGTATAATAGGATATGTTCTAAAGCAGTACATGTATTGCTTATTTTTAGGTTTCGTCCAATTTTTATATTATTATCATTTGATGACGACATAATTAAATTACGGTCTTTGATCAATACATTTATGCTTTTGTTGCGAAAAGATCGGTCAGTGATATACCTCTTCCTTTATATTGTTTTTTTTTTTTTTTGTAATGCATGTCCAGGCTATCAAACATCCACAAACTACAATAGTCAATTGATCAGTATCACCTAAGCTTTAGAATTTTTTAATGGTTCAGTACCTAAAACGCAGACTTGTTATTGTTAAGATGAAAAAAAAGCCAAAGAAATCTAATCAATATTTTGTATTATTTTTATTAAAATTTATCTATGGAATGAGTTCTATCATTGACTGACTCTGCATGCTCGGAGAAAAGCAATTTTAAGTCAGTTACTGACTTTTATGTAGAGAAACCAGATTCACATCCAAATTAATCTCAATAAACAGCCTCGCTTGAAGTGCTCGAAGCCTAATAAATAACATCAGTGGGCCACTCAAGCCATACATCGCCCAAGTGTGTCACCATCGCCAACAATCGCCCAATTCTTCGCCAAAGTGTCACACAACAGCTGATCACAACACGTCGTGTGCTTGTGTTAAAAATTCGTGACTCCACCTCACGATGTGAACGGAACCTGTCAACTGACATGTATTGTTCGTTCACCCTGACAATTGTCGCCATTGATCTGCGAATGTCGATCTTATCGTTTAAGAATCGAACGGGAATTAAGATTTTTGTGTGAAGACGATATTTGTGTGAATCTGCTTAGTCTTGGATCGTGTCGTAGTTTCAGCTTATAAGGTAAGCTCTGACAGTACATATGTAAGTACTAATTTGCAGTTCGTTGGCGGTGCAAAGCTTTGTTCGCTTTCAAGTCCAAAATGGTAAGTACTTGTCAGCTGTAATTGTTGGGCCATAGGACTATAAACTGCGGTTTATCCTTCTACAGCTTAGCCTTCAACTAAAGCTTCCATAGTTAAACTTAAAGGATTTATGATCTTTGCAACATTGTCTTTCTCTTTTCTTGGAATACATCTAATCGTATGAACATGAGTCTGAAGATTTTTGGAATCTCATAGTCAGGCTAGTGTAGTCTACTTTCAACATTGAATAATTTATAAAATAATAGTTAATAAAAACTAAAGAACTGTGCAATTTGACGAGTTTTCACTGCAGCAATTAATCAGAACCACACTTTAATACTAATCCTTCCATCTATTACCCGTTACTAGATATCCAAATAAACGTAAACCAAATCCACTGATTGCACGTAGCCACATTTATTTCTAAGATAATGGCTTATAAACAAATGGATCGAGATATCGCTTTGCTAGACTCGCTACACACCCTCCTTTTACAAGATGTAATCTTACAAACAAATTGCATTTGTGCATGCCATCATCAATTATTTTTATCATTTTGCTCACGATTAATTGTAGCCATTGGATATTCTTATCGATATATTTTTCTTCTACAATCATGATAGCCTTGGACACTTAAGGATCCTAAAAAGTAAAAATAATAGATGTTAAGGCTTTATCAGGCAGAATAAAAGATTTTTTTGGCTCTATCAACTGCTAGTTTGCCGTGCAAACTGTGGTTGCATGCAATGAAATGCAAAACTATCCTGAAATAGCCATTTTGCAACATCTGTCAATTCGTTACACAACTTTTTATCATTCTAAATTCAGTTTTTGACATAAAAAGTGCAAATCCGTGAAATTGAATTTACCGGATCGAATGTCAATACGAAAAAGACAAGTTATCACATTAGTTCCTTTTTTAAAAACTGCTATAAACTTTTTCGTCTTTTTATTCGAAATTGAAAATTGCCGGTGACCGTGGAATATCGGCTTTTAAAACCAGTCCTTCTAACACTAACATTATAATAACGGTACATCCATCTTAAGCCTAATCCGTATTATATTGCGCCTACAGTAGTGTATTTATACAATATCTACTGTAGGCGCAATTTAATACTGTAATTTAAGTCCAGACACATAAAACTCATTTTAATGAGACGAATTCGTTCCTAATTTATTGTTAGGTATCTCATAATATTTGTTTAAAAAATAAATACTTATCTCAACCAGTGGGAGGCCTCCCACTGTTTGAGATAAGTATTTATTTTTTACATGATACTTTAACATGAACATATTTAAAACGATTTAAATTTTAATTAGACTATTATTTCTACGATTATGATATGCGACCATAAAAATTTAATACAACGACATAAAAATCGTACGTATTACACAATTATTTAAAGCATTTTTTTTAAACAAAATCTTGATTTGCAAATTAGATAGATTCGTTTTTATTGTAGGTATCAACCATTAAGATAAGTAATTGTAGTCACATGCTTTTATTAAGCTTTTTTAACTGACTTTTCCTAGTCATGTGCGTATTAGAAATTAAAAACGTATCACTTGTTTTAACGGTAAAGGAAAACATTGTGGGGGAAACCTGCATGCCTGAAAGTTCTCCATACCGTTTTTGAAGGTGTGTGAAGTCTGTTAACCCGCTCTTGGCCAAAGTGGACTATGGCCTGTCCCCTTTCATTTTGAGAGGAAGCCCGTGCCCGGCAGTGGGACAGTTTATAAAACAGGGCTATATATTTGGGGGGTTAAACTTCCATTGTTTACGTCTTGTCTCAAAGCTCGTTGAATTTAGTATAGGATTCTCTCCTTCACTGACTGCCCTAGAAAGAGTAGGTAGGTATATGTTTTTCCAACAATCATTACTAGTCATCATTAACCGCCTAGCCTTTTCCGAAACTAGATTGGGCTTCCAGTCTGATTGCGGCTGAATATCAGTATTTTACGTGGAGCGTCAGCCATCTGATCTCCACAAATCACAACCCAATTATTGGGGAATACCTACCGATATTCAAAAGTTAGACAAGTTGTCAGACTTTTGGGGACCCGTAACGCCTGTCAAAGATATTTCTATGACAACCGGGACCGACTCTCCGAGGCATAGAGGGGTCTCGATGTGTAAAGAACGGGTCCAAGGACTGACTGCGGCAAACGCAGCTAAACCTCGCAGATCGATCGATCAGCGCGGCTGTCACTTAGCCAAGAGCCCCTCCGACAATAACTAGTATCAATAAATTTTGAATCGGCCACTTTACCCTTTGCCACTGATACAGATATTAAAGACCGCATTCGACACTACATTTTGAAAATGATTTATTTCTTTAGAACGGCAAATACATTACAATTTCCCGCCACACCTGGGATCCGGCACCAAGCACAACTAATGACACAGGACGGTAATAAGCTCATTCAATTGTTTCAGTTTATTGTGATTATAGCGTGTCTAACTAAATCATTTTGTTTATGCTTTGTTGGTTTTACCGTCGTATTAAATGGTCGTTTAGTTAGGCCTTGACCAATCACATTCAAGTGTTGGAGACAAAGGATAAAACTTCATTTCAATTATGGCGCAAAAAAATCTGCCATTTAAAATTTTGATATACCTACCCAGTGTCACTCTCACAATCAAGTCGAATCTAATGACACCTCCCAAGCTAAAATCCATCAAGCCGTTTAGGCTACAGAGCGTGCCAAAGAAATATACATACATACACTCGTAAAACATAATCCTCCTTCTGGCGCAGTCGGGTAAAAATCAAAAAGACCGCCTATACATTTGATAAATGATAAATGATGAATGATAAATGATATTTATTTTGTAATTAAAAATAACACTTTTACACGTAAAAACATTTTTTTAAACCTTTGAGAAGAAACACCGAAACAAACTCAAAGGTTGATGTCTCTTTTAAAGTCCAGACAATTAAGATAAATTGTGTAAGAACCATGCAGGTTAGTCTGAAATGGCCTTTAGAGGAAAGAGCTATACAGATTTGAGTGGACCTGACCTGACTGTGCACGCATGTGCCGGGTATTTACGGTACCCATACATTTTTTTACATGCAAAACTACGTAGCCATCAGAAGCCCAATTTTATTCTCGTAAAAAAACCGTCCGCGTGGACTACAACAAAATAACCATTTTAAATGACCTCCTTAGTGTAGGGTGGCTAGTACTACGAAGAAGTCAAGCTGTATCTCTTGTTCCTCCCACCGGAATTAGAAGAAATGTGGCTTAGATTTTAAGTTGGACCTCAAACTACCAAACTGCAAGAACCACATCAAAATCCATTCAGTACTTTTTGCGTGATGCGAGCGCGCACGTACAGACAAGCAGTCAAAAAAACTAAAAAAAAATTTTGGACATGATTAGATGGTTACATGTTACATCCCTGTACCTACCCTATTCCGACCGTTTTTTCTGAAATATTATCTGGAATATCTTCAATGTACAGACACGGCATTTTTATATAGATGGAGTAACTGTAAGTAGATGCGTCTAGTTAGGCTGTAAGCGGACTTAAACCTAGTTGAGAAAAGCCTAAGATCATTCGCGTGCTACATAGCTGGACATGCCCTAAATATCTCTACACAACAAACTCAATTTCTTCGTAGATGACAAAACAAAAACAGTTAAACAATTAAGTTTATTATTATATCCTCAACGTTCTGTGTTGAGTGCTGTCACTTGACATGCGTACTCAACGAAGGTCAAACAAGCAATGATAGAAATGTTCGTGAGACATAATTATTATCGATGTCAGTAGCATGAATACCCGCAAATGTAGGTTTAAAAATATAACATAAAACTGGGTTATTCTCGTTAATATCTTTAAAAGCGCTAGCAATTTGCACGCGCTAAGATTTAACTACCACTAAACGATCTGATTTCACCAATCAATTGGTTTTATTATTTCAAATTACATTCGTTATTAAAGAATAACCCAATTGGCGCTTCTTTTTTTTAACGTGTGGTTTAAGTGTTTTTATAATGAAAACTAGCACTTCGCCCGCGACTTCGTCCGCGTGTCCCACAGGAACTGTGCATTTTTTCGGGATAAAAAGTAGCCTATGTTACTCAGTGATAATGTAGCTTTATATTAGTGAAAGAATTTTTAAAATCGGTTCAGTGGTTTCGGAGCCTATTCGGTACAAACAAACAAACAAAAAAATCTTTCCTCTATAATATTAGTATAGATAGATTACGGAAGTATGTTACGTAAAATAAATACTCAACTTTACATTACGCTTTAAAAAATATGTGTGTCATTGTTAAATGAGGTAGGTTAATAAGATTTGAATATAATTAATTATACAACAGTTTGTGTAAAAAAAAATAACAACTAGATACATCAATTTATCTACTTACCTACCTACCCAATAAAATATTATAACAGCGTAAAAAAACAATTTAGTACTTAGGTACCTAATTAAAAAAACTAATAAACACGCCTGCCATTTCTAAAAGTGTACTAAAAAGCGAAAAATAAGTTGTGTTAGTTAGTGTGTATGTGTAAATTATCCACAGAACTGTCCCCAAACTGTCTTGGGGTTTAGATGTTATGGTGGATTAAAGAAACTCGCAGACATCCATACATGCATCCTAAAAACATACTTATTTTTTGAGCAGTCGTGTAATATTTCCATTCACAATTAAAATACCCAATTTAAGCAAAACAGCTCTAACAACATCATAACGAAGATGTCAGACCACAAAATGACAACAAACCGTATCTTACACCATCACGATAGTGCCGTAAAGAAGTGTTCCCTCAAGTACGTCACAATCACCGTAGATTGCGCTCCACAGCCCGTTCCCATGACCCATGGTGTTCTGCTGATTGGACCAAAACCTCTTATTTATGGGAAACCATTATCGACCGCTTCGTGTGGCATTAATATTTTACGACAAACAATTCCTAAGATAATAACAAATCTATACGGATTGTTTTAAAGGTATGTTGAGATATTGCAAAATTGTCAAGTTTTCGATAAAATTTACTAGATTGCCTAATTGCCTATCCTTTAAAGGTCGAGTTTAACCTAACGAACAAACAGCTAGAGTAGAACAAGAGCATTATTTCTCGATCTTTTAATTTAAACGAAAACTCGTTTTCAGCGTTTACTGCACTAAAATATACGAGTAAAAATGAGAACCAAGAACTCCGTCCGCATGGACTACAATAATTTGACAATTTTAAATGACCTCCTTAGTGTAAGGTGGCTAGTACTACGCAGAGCAAGCTGTATCACTTGTTAACCCCTTCGGAATTACTTAGATGAAATGTGGCTTAGATTTTCAGTTAGACCCCAAACTGTGAAAATCACATCAAAATCCGTTTAGATTTTGCGTGATGCCCGCATAATCAGACAAAAATATTGTTTTTGGGCATGGTTACGTTACGTCCCAGCACGGTGACTGTTTTTTCTGGAATATCTTCAATAACGTCATGCTCTTTGGAAACCCCATCATCAGTTTTACCATATATAAATGCACAACGCAATTGAACGCAATATGTACTCAATTTGTACTTACTTGATAAAAAAAAATGTACCTTAATAGGTTCATAGTACAGTCCAATTGAATTTGGGGTTGCTGTAGAGCATCTCCCCAGCAACCCCAAGAGCTCCAAATTATGGAGGTCGATACCTTGAGGCTCAAATCTCATTTTTGTCAAAATGGTGGTTATACAGGATACTTCCTATACAGATGCGGCTTTTTTACAGTTTTATAAAATAGTATCGATTTTACGATTAATAGAAACTATTAGAAATTAAATAAATTAACGATTTGTTAATAAACACTTTAATGACGAACATTAAAATAAGAAAATTACCTTTTAAAATACAAAGCTTCGCTTAATTTAATGTGTCTGATAAAGTAGTTTTGCCATCCATCCGGGTTTCCTCCCTCGGGTTTGTCCTTTTGGAGAAACTGCTGGGGAACGTCCAGGCGGATTGTACAAAATTCAGATTTTAGTAAAATACAAGATTTTATTTTAATTCTCTTAAGTCTATAACTACTCGCAGTTGCGTAAAAAATTGTAACGAACCAATTAATAATGATTGGATTTTAAAAGTTATTTTGAGATCTGTAATTTATTATACAGGTTGACAATGGTGCCGATTCTGTTGTTTACAATCTAAACTAATTTGGTCTCATTATGTCTCTTTCTAACGAAAAACATGAAAAAGGGATAGAAGATATTTAATCCTGTCAAATTAGTCCGCTTGCTTCATTTCAATGTGAATTTTGTCGGTTTCGCAAAAGGTCATGACTATTTTCCCGTAAATGACAAGGCCATAGACTAATTTGACAGCTCTTAATATTTTCTGTCCTTTTTCAAAGAGATTTGTAAGAAAGAGATATAGTGTGATTAAAATTAGTTTATTGCAATGTTTAACAGAATCAGCACCAATGCCGCACGAAGAAATATTGTAGATGTTTTGCGTCACGGATACATGTTTATTTTTAAAATTAAGTAATATTGCATTCAAAGATTTTTTTAAACTTGCTTCCTTCATCTGGGAATCGAACTGACCAAATGTGATAAAAATAACATTCTGTATTTTTATGATGGCAATCAAAAGGGTCAATTATAACTTCTAAGGTCCTTATTATTTCCTTCTAAGTAAGATAGCGTCTTAAATTAAAGGCACGTCGTAACATTTTAATTATTTTCAAATTCGCCTACTGTCTAGCTCACAGCAAAATGCATTAAAATACTATTTATCGTATTTATCGTGCACTTTTAAAGAAAACAGTGAAAAAGTAATTAATAATTATCTATAATTAATTACTTTTCTTAAATTGGAATGTAAAATTTCATGGTGTTTCTTTAATTTAAGATGCTTGTTACTTAGAATCAACCTTTTCGATCGGCATCATAGAAATAAAGGTGTCTCTTTTTTACATTTGGTCGGTTCGATTCCAAGATGAGACAAGCAACTTAAAAAAATCTTTAAATGCAATAATATTATTAAAAAAAAATGAAGTCTCTATGAAACAAAATGTCCTATCTACAATATTTAAAATACTTTCCCTTCATGTAGCATAGCCGTGGGGGACACCCTGTATAATGCTGTGTAATACTTTCAATCCCTCGATGCTTTCAAATTTTTAAAATTAAAGTACCTAAGTTAACTTAGGCACATTATTTATTTTTGACCGAAATGTCCAGTATTACGCTAGAAAATCTGGGGCTTGTCCTGTTTTATTGATTCTGGTAGCCTGTTAAAGTAGGTTAATGGCCGTTCCCAATAACCGATCTATCGGCTTCCCCTACTAGAGATAGATTTTTGACATAAGCTCTATAGTAGTACCTAATGTGGAAAATCGATCTATAGTAAAGTGAAGAGTCGATAGATCAGTAATTGGGAACGGTCATTAGTCAATACTGTTTTTGTCTTCCTAACGAGCAAGGTGGATTTTAATATGAAAAATACGTTTTTGCAAACATAAATGATCTTCCCAATGGATTTTTAGTGTTTCAATATTTGTAGAGGATACATAATCATCCATCAATGTCTTGTTTAGCTCATTATTTAAAGGGAATAGTTATTTTTTACTTATTTCTATCGTATCTTAGCTGTGCTGTGCCGTAATTATGGGTGAGTCTTAACAACATAATTACTGCAGCAGTTTAATGTGTAACTACGATTTAATTAGTAAATAACAGCTGAGGATAGAAGATTAATGACTTCAAGGGTGAAGTTATGGAGTGAGAATCTAGTTGTTGAGTGGTTTCTCGACCATGGTAATCTTTGATTTGATTTTCTTTGTGTTGGCTTTTGTCATCATGCATACAGCGTTATGTAGTTGTCAATGATAATTTGTTTCTCTGAAAATTTGATGGGTCATTGAAAACTAACTTCGTGTTTAAGAGTTTGTGTCAAAATTTTGTGTAGGTACCTACATAGATGCATTCGTAATCAACCTATAATGTTGGGACTTATGCTTTCGCTCTGTGAAAGGAATATTATTTGTGGGTTGGTGAAATGCAGCTTTTGTATTTTTTTCCGTCAAAAGTTGTCGAAATTATCTCGCGTTGGCAAGCCCTACTTATTTGTAATTTTCCCTTGTTTTTGCTTCTTACTTAGCTCAAACCAGGGGTTCCCAAGGGTAGTCAGCAGGGATGCCACGAGGCCATCCTGTTTCCTCCCCAAAGAAACTATAAAATCGCGCACCTTATTAGTGTCATTTTGCACATATTTTGACAAGGACGCCGTGACAAAACACTTTACCCTGTAAGTGCGCCGTCAACTGGAAAAGTTTAGGTACCCCTGGCTTAAAAAGTTTAGCAAGTTAGACCACCACAGTCTACTATAACGGCGGTTCAAGTGTAGCACAGCTGACCGTGCACTCTTACTATATTGATATTACTGCGCATCCCGTTACTGTGGTACCTACCTGCAGTACTTCCAAGTTGTATAATATTACATAATGTTTTGCTAAAATGTTTTCGAAAGAACCGAAGAAATCTTCATTGCTCGCAAAAAGGAAGAACTAGATTCATGATTACTGCTTACAGATTAGAGCCATTTTGAAGACATGGTTTATGGAAAACGAAGTTTATATTTGTCTAAACTCTAAAGATATTGTAAATAAGAATATTTCATAGGTAGTTTATGTGAGGGTAAGATCCGAATTTGATAATTATATCAGTTCAATCCGCCTGCATTGTGAAATCCCCGAAAATCACAATTAGTCCGTCTTCAAGTCGTCTTCAATGAATGGTTTCTTCTAGGCAAGCGCGTGCTCCATCGTAGACCGATTAATGAATCGGCCTACGATGGAGCACGCGCTTGCCTAGCATATATAAGCAATGGCTTATCATCAGGCGAGATGGCGGTCCGTGAGCCTATTATTACAATTATTTAACTGGTTTTAACCTAAAAACAATCGCAACGTAGAAATCCACAATTCCAAAAGAATGGATTTCTATGTTTCTATGACTACCTACATCGGATTGATATATCGAAGTCGGATCAGATATTATATGGATAATCCGAAATCTAGACCTCTTAGCATACCTAGATTGCTCATTTTTGCTTCTTTCGTTTTGTAACAAATTCCTAGTCGTAGTACAAACTATATATAATCAAATAGAATACCTTGTACTCGTACATATTAAGAAGAACGGTGTGAATTGAGGAATTACAACTATATCCGTTAGTAACGCGTTTGATTCATTTCACCCCGTATCCACTTCAACCTAAACACCCGGGCAGGTTGGTCCATTCATCCATTGTGACTAAATAATATGCGAATTATGAAAGCATATTGTTGCTTTCATAATTCATATGGACAAAAACTTGCATATCCTCTCGAAATTATTATGTCTGAATCCTTCAGAATACAATGAAAAAATAACCTTGATTGAAACTATTTTATTATAAAATTAGTTACGTCTATTTTTGCGAGTTAATTGTTTAAGACAGGAAATATGATTTCCGTTATTTGTAAAAATATACATACGTTTTATTACAAGGAAATGTTATTTGATAGGACAGATAAATTGGGCAAGTTTCATATTTAAATAAAACAATACCTACATGCATTGACCTATATTCAGCAGTTCCGAACAAAAATCATGCCCCACACGCGGGTACTTGTCTGTTGCTCACCGCATCAAACGTCAAAGTGAATGTGAGATAAGTGTTGTGCCCGCGCAACACTTGAGTGTGACTGCTTGTCTAGACATATAAGTCAATGCCTACATCAGAATTGTACGAATTGGACGAATAAAAGGGGCTCGTGCTAAAGCTGTACGCGTAGCATGAGCAGTTGAGCACTATAGAAACGGAGTTTGACTACAGAAGAATAGACAAATGACAGATTGTAGAAAGATTTTAACCGAATACATACAATGAAGAGAAGAAATGTTTCTATTCTTCAGTAGACAAAACTCTGATGAGCCAAGCACGGGTCACCGCGTGCTCAAAGAGATGGCAGAAGAGATTAACGTGTTGGATAGAAAGAAATTTGTCTATTCTTTAGTAGAATAGAGAGAGAATTGATCATGGTAAGCGTGCTGGTCCCGGTTGTTATACGAATATCAATTTATAGCAGTCGTTATTAGTCAGACGCCTGAAAGTCTGATGCTTAACTATGTTGGCAGTCACTCCAAATAATATACTGGTATTCAGCTGCATCTAGCTACACTGGAAGCTGACCTGGTTGGGGAGGGGGAAGACTAGGCGGATGTCAAATTGCTTTTCACACGGCAACAATGAACCTATGGGAAGTATAGATACCATCACAATTATTGAGTAACGGATAGTAAAAGCTGATAAATGATAAATGGGACTATAATCTATTATTCGGCCTATAGTTCTACGTAATGATGCGTTAGGGACTCATAGATATGATGATTGACGTAAGGTAACTCCAACACTTTCATAATATATATGTAGTGGTACTAAATTGAGTAGGTATTCTATTTTTCTATAGAGCCAATAGTGTCGTGCCGATGTCGACAATTCTGCCAATATCAGAAGTATTATCGATATTCGTGAGTGGTAAAAAAAACAAGAAATGGAATGAACACGACGCCAGCTCATGGATGTCCCATAGACAACACAATGTTGTAACATCATCAAGCCCATAGACGACCGCAGCTAAACATGGACCCTGACCTACAAAAAACAATGGTGTCTAATTGTTTAATTACAGAAAATATTGCGATACGTTAAAAAAATGTTACAAAACACATAATACGCACTTCTAGTTAAAACTGTTTAATCAAAGCCGCAAAACCTAGTACATATAACGATACTATCAAGTCAAACTCCCAATCTCTTTCTAAGACTGAACAAATCTTACCTAAAATCGCTCTATTCCTAAAGCACGCATCACGGAAACGCTGGAGTCCTCTTAAGGATATAAACGACCCTATCTCCGGAGTAAATGTAACAGTTTAATGTTCTTAAAGCCGTTACCTCAAGTGCCTATAAAGAAATGTCTATGTCTGTGTGTCAGGAATAAACGTGTGGATCTGTATCGAGATAAATTAGCGCCACTTTACGCTGCAATTACGGTTTTGCGTCGGTTTTGGTGGGAAAATTCAATTGGGGCGAGGACTTTAGGCGCTATTAACCATAGATCTATAAGATAAATTTTGAAATGGAACAGATTTCATATGATGTTATCTGCCAGATAAATTACTTATACGGCCGCAACCAGATACAGAACTTGACAGTAAACTTGGTGGTAAACACTTTGCCCGCGACTTCGTCTGCGTGGTCCACAGAAACTGCATTTTTTCGGGATAAAAAGTAGTCTATAGCACTCAGAGATAGTGTAGCTTTCTATTAGCGAAAGAATTATCAGAATCGATGATGATTCCCCATATCGATGCTTGCTAAAAATATGAACAACATTACCTCGTAAAGACTCTTCTTATTTAAATAAATACCAAGGTAAGGTACATTTGATGCACCTCAGAACATAATGATAAACATAATTAGGTCTTACATTCAAGATATCTATAATTTTAGTAGTAATTTTATCTATTTTTTTTTCTTATTATGTCTCTTTCTAATAAAAAACATGAGAGAGGGATAGCACATATTTAATCCTGTCAAATTAGTCCACCTGAATACTTTTAACGTCAATTTAGTCGTAATCGCTAAAGGTTATGACTATTTTCCCGTAAATGACAAGGGCGTAAACTAATTTGACAGTTCTAAATATTTTCTGTCCTTTTTCAGTGATATTTGTAAGAAAGAGATACAGTGTGATTAAAATTAGTTTAGTGCGATGTTCCACAGAATCAGCACCATTAATTGCAAACGACTTTGTATAGCTGACTACACTATTTTTTGCGCAACATTGTATGCATATCACACTCATATAGGTAATTTACATCACACGCTGGATATTCTCCACAATATAATCTTTACAGTTTACATAATTTGTTTACACGCTTTTTATCCCTTTTGTAAACAGACAATATGTTAAGTGTTACCACATTATGTAAATGTATCGTTAGATTCTTAGTTAATTATGTCTTGTTTTCTTAGGGTGGGTCCACATTTGTAATATTTCTACGGACCGAGAGTTCATGACCGTGGCAGATATGCGTGGCAAAAAACAGTGACAAATGGCGACTGTGATACGGACGAACATTACGATCTACGAGTATGTCACACGGTACTGTCCGTAGTTCAAAAATACTGATGTATTCTGCTTTGAGTGCCTGTTTATTTTATACGACAAAGGTGGAATACAGGCGTACGGCCCGCCTGATGGTAAGCAGTTACCGTATCTATGAAACGCTTGCAAGATCGATTATCACATGCCTTTAAAATGAAGATTCGCTGTGCCGACAGCTTAGGACATAAGCAGGTCCTCCGCTGTCAATACAACGCATCCTCAGGAGCTCTGGCGACCTTACCACAGGAACACAACACTACCAAAGAGTAGCGTTATTTGGCTGTGGTATTCTGTAAGGTGGAGGGACTTCCCCACCGGGCTGCTCTTTGCTGGAATTTGAGCGAGATAACCCTCTGTGCTCTATTATTAAAATATTGGTATTACATTACCTACATACTACCTACCAAATATATTCACAAATGCTAATATCTATGGTGCTGAACGCGTTGGTGCCTGAAAGCAAATAGTCAAAGGGGATTACTTCGCCTATCTGGCATGGTCACGGTCTCTCCGCTCAGCGAAATGTCACAAATGTAGACCCACCTTTAGACGTCTTGTTTTCTTATGAAGATAGATTCTTGTCACACCCTGAGATGTGTAGCCGTGCGGAAGGCGGAAGACATGGCCTTACATGATCGCTTCCATGACTGACAGGGAAATGGTATAGCTGGATGTGTTAAGCTGAAGGAATTAAGGTGTTCGAAACGTAGTTGTGGTAATGTTAAACTTTGCTAATGTTTTAAAATAAATAAGTTATGGGAAGGTTGGTTTATTTTTCTATGAATCAATCAAGAGTCTAGTTTTACTCATACATATAAATGTAAAAGCTTGATAACTAAACATACTTGTGATCAAAAGATTATAGGGTTATATTACAGAACCTAACTTAAGATTCAAGCATTACTTGAGACTAGTTTAATTTCAAGCAATCAAATGGCTTGAAACTATGTAGTTTGAAGTAATGTTTGAGTCTTGAGTTAGGTTTTGTAATGCGACCCTTAGTTTAACATCTGTGTAAGCCCTAAAATAAGTTTCAAGTAGAATGCTAATCAGTCTCGAGATGTAGGTTGTTACCGTACATATAAACGTACGATGGCACATCCAGTAACATCTACCTCTGCAACCCGTCTAGACAATGCACAATGTTATTTTTGCATCTGTGCAAGTTATACGCGGGGCTCCTTAGTTTATAACCACCACGCTGAAAGATCGTGGGACCTTTGTTCCTAAATAGATATAGGTATCTGAAGTAAACAACACAATAATAAGTGACAAGATAAATAAAATGTTTGTTTAAGTTAATGCTGTAATGTTGTTTTATTAAGTTTGTTTAATATGTAAGTTAATGCGGTAATTTTGTTTGTCTAACTAGGTCTTTACCGGGTTATAGGTACCTACGTTAATGGCACATTAATTTCAGATTTGTAGGTAATGTCACTAATGTGGAATTTATTGTGCTCTATAGAGTCTCAGTCATGACTGAGTAAAAGACGTAAAGGACACGTAGATTAATCTTTACTCTATTAATTAGTATGAGTATTTAAAACTGATGACTTTTGAAACGCATGGTACATTTAACTTGATACTATAGACCATACAAATACTCGTAAACAAAGCCCAAAGTAAATAAACAACAATAACGAATCCCGTAAAACGTAAATCTCGGAGGACGGGTCCAATCAAATTGAATTATACAATTAAACCAATTAAATTGAATTATACAATTAAGAGAAGCGTCACAGCAGCGCATTGAAGTAAAAATGGACAAAGGAAAGCTGATGAAGGTGACAACCTTGATTCTTACTTAGGGATGTCACTAACAAACCTTGCAACGCCTTCGTGTACAGTGTACCTACCTAACTCAATGTCGTTGTATTGATTGGCAATACTTTTTGTTATACAGGTGTGAGAGTGTGAGTCTATGTAGGTACTAGTGTTGTGTTTAGTACATACAAAAAATAAAATTGAAGCATCATTCGGTGATTCCGAAATAATTGCCTTTTCTTAAGTTAACAAAAAATATACAGACGAGAGTCGGATTTTGAAAACGTGCATGAGGTTTTCAAAATCTAACACCCGTCTTTGTATTTTTTTTCTGTCTCGGTTAGTTTCAGTTAATCTTGTTTTAAACAGTAAAAATTCGAGGCAAAATTTGACGCAGACGAATTTGTGGGTACGCTATTGCAACCAATATAAATGATGAATAATGTAATTCAATAGCAAACTGCACAAAGAAATAATTATTTGAAGGTTCAATGTCATAATAATTATGCTGAGTTAGTAAATCACTCTTTTCTAGGTCACTCGCATCCACTAGATACCAGCGGCCTTCAGGTAGATGCCATCAATATCACCAACCAGATTGATCAAAAGAAACTAGGTAGGTAGAACCCTCAAAAAAACCCATCTAAAATGGCGGCACTCGTACGTCATTGCTGTCGTCGGGTGTGAGTAAAGACAACAATAACGTGCGAGTGAGAAGGAATGATTAGTGCCGCCATTTTAGATTCACTTCTTTATTGGCGCGGGTTATACTTACCAAAATCTCCTGTTTAAAAAAAGGAATTGGTAGATACGATGATACCGTTATCAAGCTATCAGTTTTCAGCGCGCCTGAAGGGCTTCTGTTCTGCGCCCACAACATTGACCGACACAGCTGCTGTGTTCCCCAAGGTTGACTGGTTCGCGACGGATAAATTTAATCATACAGAATCAATGTTACTTGCTTCAAAATGACGTTAGTGTAGGTAACATAAAAAAAAGCTCCAAGATTTAACAATTTTGGCACAAAAAATTGTTGGTGACTCCACATTTTTCTGTATATGTAAGTATATCGATACCAGAAGTATCAATTAACGTAAAGGAACTTAAACTATATTAATTGATACTTCTTATATCGATATTATGCAAATGATCATAAAAATTCTGCTTTAAGAGGCATGGGTCTTCATTGGCACCAAGAATTCGTATCGCCAGTGAAAAGAAAAAAGAAAAAATGTTTACTTTCTTAGGGTTTCTTGCCCTAAGAAAGCAAAAATTGCCATCACTATTCCTGTAGACTATTCGTATTCAGCTAATCAGATTCCGATGGCTAAAAGCGTCATTCCGATGGTTAAAAGAAGCCGAAGTTCATTTTTTTCCTGTTATTCACATCTCCGAACATTATTTATAAGAAAAAATATAAAAGTACATAGAAAAGCTGACAGCCCTAGTTAGCGTTAGCTCTTTGAATGCATTGTAAACATCTCAGGGGACGGCCGTGAAAGCTCAGCACACAAAAAACTGTACTTGTATCTACCCACTCAAGTGCTTTCAGTTGCGAGGCAACCCAATTTTTTTTCGCAAATCGCGTCAGGTAGCCAGAGCTACCAAGAGGACTATGTTCGATTTTCGGCTCTATTTCGATTATTGTAAGGTTCAGCGGGTCAAAGTTTGTTTTATAATATTAGTTCAATAATGTAGCGACAGAGTGCGTGCCATTTTGAATCTGTATTCAGTCGAATAATTTTATAACAGTGCTGTGAAGTGAGTGGTTAAGTTCGGTCGTTCGACGCCATTGGAGAAATATTTGTAAAGATGCCGTAAGTAGTTTCCCTTTAATATTTTTAGATGTATTATACGTCAAAATAAACGTTGTTTATTGCTCTATTTGGTTTACTATTCACTTGTAATTATTCTTGGTGTAATATATGAAAAATTAATTTCACAAAATGCTCGAAGCTGCATTTATAAGACAGGTGGCAGTTTTGAAGTGGAATAAATGTATGATTTTCATATTTTAGACAGGAAATATGTTATAAATTAATAAATCTAGTTATTTAACTTTAATTTAAAATATAAATATTAACGGAAAATGTGTGCATTTAAACAGGATGGACGATAAGGCACGCGTTGTCGTAAGTAAACGCCCCATGTCGCTGTAGTTACCAAAAGCACTTTGGTGTTTTACGGAATAAGGGCTGAGACAAACTTTTTTGTTGAATTTTTTTTTTACTATTGCTGATTAGTGGTTTGTTTGGGTTCTTTTGTATGGTTTTTTTATTTAGTTGGTTGGTATTGGTATTATGTGGAAACATATGTATAGGGTGACAGGGTTTTTGTATTTTTTTCATCTTACTAAATGTTATATTTCTAATATTTCACATTTTCAGTAATAAACAAAACAAGCGAGGTAGAGGCCAGCCTAGGGGGCGGGGTAAATGTTCCCCTAGAAAATTATATAGTGATACCCCACCACAAAATACACCTGAGGTGGATTTGGCTGTACCAGGACCTTCTTCCCGGTAGATATATTACTTTATCTCTATTATTAAATGCTGAGCGATAGCCGTTTTGCGCGGATGTGAGGCATACTTTCCCTACAGTTATTTTCCCTCCGTATCATTATTTTTATTTTTGTGCGTCATATTGACGGAAATGAATGCTTTATCTTTCTTCTTTTCTTCCTTTCTTAATATTTTACACGAAGGTAATCGAAGGTCTGTTATTTGTAGATCCTACGAAGAAGAGCATGCGTTGGTGAAGCAAGCGGTTGCCAAAACAAAAAAAATATTGGCCAAAATGTCACCATCGGTCAAGCAGGAGTTAGTGGCGCGGAAACGCCAAAAAGAAATGGAGCGCTCACTCATGCCTGATGCGCCTCCTCGTAAGCGGTCACGGTAAGAAAGCCGAAATCTGTTATAACGATATCGAACGGACTACTCATATTTGGTCTTATTTGTTTGGTTTGACATTGGTTATTGTTACAGAAAGCAATCACCGCACCGAGAAACCTGTCGGTTGAGCGTAGGCACGCCAACCACGCCACCAGCTCCTAAACTGCAGGCTTGGGAAATTCGGTATAATATAAAATACCTATACTTTATAGTACCTATAATTTAGAAAATTTACGTGGCTTCTTTTGATCATTATAATGTCTTCCATAGAAAAATTGAAGAAAGACATAGGGTGCTGACTTCAGCATCTCCAGTCCCAACGTCTCCAGTCCCGACATCTCCAATCCCAACATCACCAAAGACCGATTTTTCGACTCCAACAAGGTGACAAGGCAATTTAAAAAAATATATTTCAACACATAATTGTAGCAATTTAACAAAAGTATTAAGTAAAAGATAATTTGTTGTATTCCAGCACGATCAGTTTTGACAGTATTGTCGAAGCTCCTGGATTTTCTCCGCTACAGGTGGACTGGACTTCTGGCAATCTAAGTAAGAATAACTTTGTTTTTCTATGGAGTCAATTCCCTATGATTTTATACATTTAAAACTATGAATAATATTGTATTCATTTTTATAGAAACCGATGTCAAAATGGTTGCTCCAAAAAAAGCGCCTCGACGCATAAATGTCCGTTGTGGAGTTGGTATGTATATCAAACAATCGAAATCACATTTTTGGAGTTAAATTTACAACACATTTTAATTTAAAATATTTTTTCTAGGCTCCACTTCTAACAAAGATGCCTCGTGCACCAGCACATCCTCCGAAACGTCAAAGCCAAAAGGCTTTTGCGCATCTGGTAAGTAATCATTATCAGCATTAAATAATTACATCGTTATTATTGTTTCGTCAGCAAAAATAACTTTTCTTTTTTCTAGATCCGGATACAAAAAAGTCTGATGCCATTTTGGACCAATGGCTGCAGGAGGAGGACAATGACAGCTCGCACGAGGCAAGCGATTTGGAGTTGACAGAAGCTCAGACAGATTTGGAGTCTGCCCACATACCGGACGATCTTAACGCCGAGGCTGTGGAGTGGTTGGCGCAAGAGGATACCGAGGCAGACCTCTTGATGCGCCAAATGGCATCGGCAGACAACCTCTCCTTTGACTGGAGCTGCGACCACAACACATTTGTTGGCCAGCGGGAGGTTTTCACAGGTACCCCTGGTCCAACTTTTGCTGTGGACCACACTACCCGGCCGTCAGACGTTTTTTTAAAATTTTTTGACGACCAATTTTTTGATCTCCTCGTGAGCCAAACAAACAGGCACTCGTCGTACGTCATTGACAAATACCTCACCACGGAAAAATCTCGGCTTAACTTTTGGGTGAACACGGATCGGAGTGAGATGGCTGTTTTCTTTGCCGTTATGATTTTTCAAGGGTTAGCGCCGCTATCCGTTGAAAAGGATTACTGGCGAGAAAATGGCTATCTCACCTTGAAGTATTTTAGGCAACTTATGACATATAATAGGTACGTGCTCATAAAGCGCATGTTACATTTTGCGGAAAACGTGACGGGACGGGACATGACTCCAGATGAATCCAGACTTAGTAAAATTCGGCCGGTACTCGACCATCTTAATAGCAAGTATAGTTTCTTATACTATCCAGGACGTGACCTCGCCATAGACGAATCACTCCTCAAGTGGCACGGTCGGCTGTCCTTCGCACAGAAAATAGCCACCAAAGCCGCCAAGGTAGGCGTTAAAAGCTATGAGCTGTGCGAAGCGTCGACCGGGTACTTGTGGAAGTTTTTCTTCTACACTGGCAAAGGACAGACAGACGACAGACAGACAGACGACAGACAGACAGACGACAGACAGATAGACGACAGCCAGACAGACGAAGTCCCTAGTACTTCAAGGCCACCTCCACCGTCTAATGTGACAGCTCGTATTGTGTACGATCTCGTGAACCCACTCCTTAATCGAGGCCACACTTTAGTTATGGATAATTTTTATAACTCGCCTCTTTTGGCAAGATACTTGAAGTCCCATGGCACCGATTGCTATGGGACTCTCAGAGTTAATAGGGAGTTTGTCCCTGAGTCCATCAAAAGTGTAGGTAAGAACGAGTTGCGGGTTGGTGAAATCGTACACAGTTATTGCCGGGATTTATCCGTGATGTTGTGGCGTGATACCAGCGTTGTCGCCATGCTTTCGACATTTCACAAAGGCGAAGTAGCGGGCAAAGAAAAGTACGGGCGGTACAAATATAAACCACAAGTAGTACTAGATTACAACCTTTCTATGGGGGGTGTGGATAAAAAAGACCAACTTCTCTCTGCACACCCCATAGAAAGGTCTAGAAATCAGGTGTGGTACAAAAAAGTGTTTAGGCGCCTTTTAAATGTTACCATTCTAAACTCTTATATAATTTATAAGTCTTTTCACAAGACCGCTACACAACGTGCATTTAGACAACGTCTAGCCGAAGAATTGGTTCAACGATTTGGAAGGCCTGCATCTTTTCCGACTCAGGTCGTCACGAAATATCTGTCACTTGGACCGGGAAAGATACGGCGTCCTATTTTGTCAGGGAACCATTTCGTCGGCACTGGCGCCACTAAAAGCGCACGTTGTGTTTGGTGCAAAAAGAGTCGCTCGAAATATATTTGCAAGCAGTGTAATGTAACGCTCTGCTTAGAAATATGTTTCGAGGAATTCCACACTGTTCGAAGGGATTCAGAGTAGGTATTCAGACACATCGACCATCCCATGATGTGATTGTTTGAAGGTCAAAATTACATAAAGTGGGCAACCGCTTTATTTAATTTTGACCTTCAAAAAGTGCTGATTGTCAACCTAGTTTGAATAAATGATTTTTAATATTGACTTCGCCCGCGTGAAGGTCGGAACCTAACGCAGCTTATGATGTACCCGAGTATCTGTTTGATTTGCTTTTTTATATAGGGTGACTGGTAATTGATGAGCGATACTTGACCACGTGACTTTACTCATCATTATGAACAACTTATGGGACCAAACCTGAAATTTTACATTGTCTTCACTTAGTTTTTGTTGACCTTGACCTCTATCCAGGTGGTCACTGTACTCATCATTATAAACAATTCAAACATCTGTATTCACATAAATTGACAAAATATACGAAACAGCTGATTTTTTTTCGTGTTTTAGGGTGAAATGAAACCACTATTTTATATTAACTTAATTTAAGTACTTTTGAAAATTGTTGTAATATGTACCTACTTATAATTTTTTTGATTTGTTATAAATAATTTTATAATAATACATTTAATGTTATGTTTTAAAATTGGAATCAACATATCTGGTTAAATGAAACCACGATTTTGTAACATCTTAATTTAAGTACTTCCGAAAATTGTTATAATATGTACCTACTTATATTTTTTTTTATTATAAATAATTTTATAATTATACATTTTATGTTATGTTTTAAAATAAGAATAAACATACGTATCATAATAAGTTAATAATAAAAAATGGTCATTTTAATTATTTTAAAAATAATACAATTTATTTTTTCTAAACACAACATAATTTTATTTCAAACCACCCCTATGAATCCAAAAATCCCACTATCTAATTTAACAAACACGGAAATCGTGTTACGTAGGTATCACTTAGAACCAAGTGTGTCGCGGCCCTTAGACGGTAGCCATATTGCTTTCCGCGCTATGGAGTCGCGATCGTGACGCAAGATTTAGCTCATCTAAACCTTAACATTTTAAGATAATTTAATTCTACACTGTCATGATTTAGCATGTACTTGTTACTACACAGCATTTGCTCTTTCTATCAATTATAATTTTTTTCAAAAAGAATAATACGTTTTCCGGTAATCTGTAAACAAAAATGACCCTGTTAAGTTTTAAAAATGGAGCGTCTTTCTTGTTTTTGTGTATTAGAACAATATTTTCTTAGAAAGTGATATATTTTTTAAACTAAATCCATAGTTAAGACATGTGTCTTTAGTTATCAACATATATTTTTATCATACGGGTTCAATATTCTCTATAAAATAGGCATGAACATACTGTATCATTTTGCAGCGGAATGCGGTGTAAGAGAATTTATTGCGCTCATTCAACAGCTATTTTAGGCTATTGTTTTAAGAAAATATGTTCACATTAAATATAGTACGGCAAGATTAACTAATATAGTTTTTTATTCTAACAAAAAATCATAACGTTGTCGCTTTAGATTTCGTACAAAAAAATATTTTATCCCACGAAACGTCTTAACGCACTTATGTTCCAACTTCTTGCATTTTTTATTTTTTTATCATTGGGCTAAATTGCCAGAAACTCCTTTAAACAAGTGGTTTGTTTCATAAGCTATACAAAACAGTCGTTTGTTTCTCAAATAACCTCTTCAAACGGCCATAAATAAAGTTTTATTACGGTCAGGCGCACCGAGCGGTCGTCCGCGTCAGTCGTGAAGCACGTTGCCCGCGCTTTTTTGTGACGTAGGCACTTGAGTGGCTACGAGAGAATGTGTCGTTTCACTTGTGTGTTTACTAAAGATATGTGTACACTAGAAGACTGCACGAGCTTGAAATGTCGCGCCAGGCATCGCACGTGTGCAACATTTTGAAAAACGAATGCCGATGAAAAATTACTGGCCAGTAATGTCATCTAAGCTAGGTTCTGTAGTAATTTTACCAGCGAAGTACCAGCAAGCAAGCAATACATTTTATTTGGAAGATGTGTAGACAACCAGGAATCATTATTGATATTTACCCTGAAGCGTCCACTGCGGGGTAAATAGGTACCTCCCATTCCCTCTTTCCACGTGTCTTTATCTACATGCCGTCTGGAGCCAGGCCTTTATACATATAAGAGTTCAATTCTCTTACTATCTTCTTCTAGGCCCGCCAAGGAATCACTGTACTGTACGGAAGACAATATCAACGGCGCTGTCAAAGTTAATTGAAACGTTGAACAACTTTTTATCTTTCTTTTGTCGTGTCGTGTGAGTACGCAGCTTTAGTAATCTTAATTAATGGTTCTACGAAAGAAATTATCACCATAAATTTGTTCGTTGATACGAGAAATAAATACAGATAAAGTGTATCTATGTAAGAGTTAGTCTAATGGAAATGAATTGCTTTGGCCTTGTAACTTGTTACTGCAAGTGATTGCAAACTTTCCAGACTGATATTAATTGCTATTGATTTTAACTGGAGTTGAGTAGAAGTTTATTGGCGATGTACAAGTTAGCAATACATTGAATAGATCCGGGAAAACTTTTGCTGATTTAATTTAACCATCACACAAGAAAATCTTTCGTTTTACCCGACTTTTTGGGGCAGTCGGGTGATGTTTTTATACAGGGTAAAATTAAAACCAGTGCGGATATTTTAGGAGGTGAAAGTACTCATGAATATGATCAACTTTTATTATGGGACCGACACTGAAATATGAAAAAAAAAACAGCTGTTCCCTACAAAAATGCACAACAACACGATCAAAATGTATGGAACAGCTGATTTTTTTTTTCATATTTCAGTGTCGGTCCCATAATAAAAGTTGATCATATTCATGAGTACTTTCACCTCCTAAAATATCCGCATTGGTTTTAATTTTACCCTGTATGTATACCTACCTAGATTAGTTTTGATTTTGACTTAAGAACTACTTTCACATAATTATTTGATCCTATTTGCACCAATAAGTTAGTCCAATTATATAGAATTGTCAAAAATTTTTAGGACTGGAAGCATTTGATCTGAAGACTCTGAAATGGCCGAGTTACGTTAAGGCCATCGGCTAACTTATAATAACTAAATATCTGCAGTATGCACGGCTACATATCAAGCCAGTATAAGCTGGCTTCGCATTGTATGGAAAACCTACAAAATACGAGACCAGCTTATACTGGAACGTGTAGCTTGATAGACTGATAGCCGTGCATAATTATTATCCTCCAGTCTCATCACCTCTAGATAAGTCCCGCTTAACTTAATTGGCAGATAATTTCAGACAACTTTAGTTTCATTTTATAAATTATCTAGTGGAAATCCGCAGAATGTGAAACAATTTAGGTTCCCATAAATAACGTTTCAAGTATTTATTACAGTATCTTAATTTAATTCGAAGTAAATGGTAGCCACAAAAACTCGTAGGAACAAATCAATTAGGATGCCAAATGTTTCGCATTCCTAGTTCGTTGAGCCAAGATTATCATGGAACTGTAGTGCAGGCTTATAAGGCATGCACGCCCACCGCACAAAGTTATAGTACCTAATGTGCTAATCGTGAATGATTTGTTCGCTATTAGCTCCCAATTTGTAGTTTAACGTGTCAATTAATTGGATAAATCAAATTGTTGAAAATATAATTTCGAAGAGAAAAAGATTTTTAAGAGTTTTTTTTGTGGGCGTCCGTCGTGTGTGTTTTAAAATAAGGAGTAGGTAAGTATCTCAGATCATAGAACTTGTTTCTATTTATAAACAGATTTTTTTTACGATAGACATCTTGCACCTTCAGCTAAAATACGCAAAATGCGCGTATAGAGTGCGCGCAAGTTAACTCTGCGTGTGGCCAAAATCGGAACTAATCGGGGTCCACTATTGGTAACAAGTATACTTTGAGCTTTTGTTAGCAAGCAGCGCCCTCAGTCGCGCGTAGACTTATCTTGCGCGCACTCTAGATACATTTTATGGCATTTTATTTGCTGCCAGCCATCGCACATCGCTATCAATGAAAACTTTCTGAAAACGTAAAAAAAAAAGAAATACGAAAAAGTCCGCTTTGGCTTATTCAAGTGTTTATATTGCCATGGATGCTTAACTGAAATCTTAAAACCATAATTGGTCCTATTGTTATATAAATCTATAATCAATATCTACTAAGTAATATTATAAAGCTGAAGAGTTTGTTTGAACACGCTAATCTCTGGAACTACTGGAGCCGATCAACAGGGATAAAACCGCGGGGAACAGTTAGTTAAATAAGTATATAAGAGATTTAGGAACTAGGACCAATCCGTGGAAAGCCGGACAAATAGCAACCCTATGTATAAGAGATTTAAAAACAACTGACACGGGCAGGATTCAAAACCCGCATTGTTCCATTGAAATAAGGGATGGTGTTATTCGTCTTGTATAGCTCCATCTCTGTCTCATGCCAGAACAATGGTGGCAATAAGACGCCATGTTATGGCACCTGACCATAAACAAACCGATAAAGCTCAAAGCTCGTGCATACTTTCCTTGCACTTGACCGTCCCAACAATTATACCATAAACTTTCGCTGGTGGCGAGGTATGCAACTGACCTTCATCGGCCCAGTGTGCCACAGCCCGCGGCTACGACTTTCACGACAAATCCGGCGATCGATCGCCCGACAAATCGATATATCGATTCTAAAATATCGATACCACAAGGTGCTATTGTTTCACGAATTCACTCGATCGCTTTGGTCCATTCGATTTTACAATCGGAACTGTAACAAATTCGTATTAGTATTGATTTGTTCAAACAAATCGATTCTGTTGTGTTTACTACATCCGTGTGAGAATTGGTTGTTAACCTTTTTTTCTTGGTTTGTTATGATACGCGTTTGTTGTTGTGACTGATGTGGTGGAAGTCTTCCGCCTTCCTATTTTTAGGTTAAGTCAAAATTTCACGACGATTACTAACATAGAATGATAAGATGTATCTTTTTGATTACCCTACTATGGATCCTACTCGTCAAAAATAAGATTTTTTTTAGGTCTTCGTACCTCAAAAGGAACACTTAGGAATAGGTCTGTTTGTCAAGACACTTTTTCTCAAGAACACGTGGAGGTATTAAATTGAAATTAATTTCAAGCACTTATATCTACGGCCCCTTGGAGCTGTAAAAAATCAAGCTTCAAAAAATAAAACAATAAAAAAAAACATTAATTTATAGGTAATTTGGAGGTAGTTTTAGCACAAAAAAAAAATATGTTTACGATTAATTTATATTTGCACGGACGGAACACAGCTTGCGAGTCCCACTCGCACTTGTCCGGTTTTTTTTATTTATTCGGCAAGATTTCAAGATCTGTGGTCACATGTCAATCTCAATTACAATCATGTCAATAAGTACACAAGACATGCGACAAAAGAAAGCAGGAAATGTAAGCACGTGAAGATCAAATTGCATACTAATCAGATGATGAATTGCAAAACGTAAATGTACATTCGAGAAATTATAATATCGGTTGCATATAAAACAAGGTATACTTTCTTCTCAGCAAACATAATAGTAGAAGTAGAAGTTGGGCATAACTAAAAACGGTAACTAGCGTTTAGTCAAAATAATAAGTAAGTGTTTTAGTAATAATTGCTAGGTCAGCAATACTCTCAATAGTGCAGTGATAGCCTAGTGGATTAACCATGTGCCTCCCACGGCGAATGGTTCGAGTTCGATCCCGAGGCACGCACCGCTGACTTTTCGAAGTCATGTGCGTATTAGAAATTAATTATCACTTGCTTTTACGGTGAAGGAAAACATCGTGAGGAAACCGGCATGTCCTAGAACCAAAAATTCGACGACATATGACGTCCACCAACCCGCACTGGGCCCGCGTGGTGGACTACGGCCCACTCCCTCTCACACAGGAGGCCTGTGTCCCAGCAGTGGGAACATTGTAGGCCGATTATGCTATGATTATGCTTATGCAGCAATACTCAGTCAGCGGTGTCATCGCCACTACTTTTCCTGCCCGTAAAGCTCGTACACTTCCACACACTTTTATTAGCTGCATTTGTTTTTATTAATATTATAACTGGGTATCTACAGGTGGGGACCCTAAAGGTGCGTTTCCACCAGATCAGTGCGAGGTAAATAAGCGATGCGCGAGGAAAAAATCCACGAATAGAATTTCTTCATTTTCTTAGCCTCGCTAGTGCAGCTCTAGTGGAAAAGGGTTTAGGGGAGCAAGGTCTTTGTACAGATAATATCACACTATTTCCTCGCACAGCATTAGTGAAAGAGTTCGCTACGCACCCTCGCCTCGCTCATCTTCCTCGTACAGCTTTGGTGGAACGAGTCACATCGTTTCACAACTCCACTACACCTCGCACCGCTCAGCTTCCTCGCACATCTCTATTGGAAACACAGCCTTAGCGCCCACCTGTTGTTAGGCAGTAAACTCTGCTTATAACAAGTGTAATATTATGGAGTAGACTATGCGCACTAAGAACATGGCCGACCGGCTTACGTATTGTTTCATTGCGTCTACCAGAGACAAAGTTGAAAAGTCTCAAGTGCCTGTAATTTTACAGGCACAAAACCTTTTTAACCGTATTACAATCCACACGATATAAAATTTGATTAATTATTTTTTTGTTACTAAAATGATTAATAGATACTTACTTAAATATAATTTTCTTATTACTTAATACAATTTTCCTCAGAAGGCCAAAATTCTAGACATGTCACAAGGCTTCGAATCTTCCTGACATGTCCGATCCTGTCGTCTGGTAGCCTTACCTACAAATCTACAATTTCCTAATGTGTCCACTGTCCAGTTTGTGATATCAGTTTCAATGCCAGTAGATTTATTGTCTAAAACACACATCAACAACAGCTCGTCAGGTGTAGACCCAAATGTTGAGATAACTCGACCACTTTCATTGGGCACAATGGTCTCGCCCATCGCTTTCACTGCCGGATTGATAGCCACATCGATACCTTTACTATCTTGTACACAACACATTACATTAACATTTTAGGTGCACATGCGTGGGTCGATCTTGACCAACGATGAATAGGTCACCTCATTTCTTGAATTGGGAGTAGAGCTCTCCGAGATTCTGGGGAAGTATTAGATACTACTATCTATAGGTAGGTACCTACTTATTTTTGCCGCTAAGCAGCATCGCTATGTTCCGGTTTGAAGGGTGCCTGTGTAATTACACTAATTACAGCCACATTAGACATTTGACTTTAGTTTCTAGGATGGACGCTGCGGTGCCTCTATGGTACCTATTACAGATCTTACACTGAAAAAAATGTTAGGTTGGATTTAACAGATTCTGCGTAAATGTTACCAAAGTTGCGGTTGATTTCGGTCCTATCACAAATTTTGATTGATTTTACCAAACATATTAAGTTGGTGTCGTACCAAATTTATTTAGTAGATTACACCTACATTTTGTACCATTATACCATTATTATTATATTCAATGGATTTGTTTTGTAAAATACTCTTTGTTGATTTACATCAGAACTCTGGTACCAACTTCAACCTCTTTAGTCTTGTAACTTCAATAGCGAGGTTTTGTTATATTTATCGTAGTTCCCATGTAATTCAGCCAACCTTTGCTAATTTGGTAAATCCGACAAATCATTTTCTTCAGTATATACTTATATATTTTACTGTTCATTTATAATAGGTTCACATGTGTGTAAGTACATACATATACATACACACCACTGCAAAAGAGCGAGGTTATTTTCAATATTTTCGGGAGACATAATTAAGTGCCCGACGACTCCATTTTCTTACGGCTTCGCAAGGTTCACTTTTCTCAAAGAATAGTCTCTTATCCGATTTTGTTCTTCGATTTTCCCAAAATACGAAGTATCAGTCATACGTCTGTCTGTTACGGAGTAGTCCGAATATTTATTTGAAACGTACGAAAATATTGTCAAAATTTAGCAAAGCTAAGTGCTTGTGTTTTTTGGCGATGTTTACCTATTTATTATGATATTAGGTACACCATTTTTAGGATCAATAACTTTATGTTTGTATGGTGCTCGTATGGGATGGATAAGTAAGTTGTAACTGTAACTGCACTGTTAAACTTTAAGGATCAACAACAGGCACAATTTTAAATGTGTACCTACCTAATGCGTAAAAAAATGGTGATAACTACCTACGTATTTTGATAATCTCGAATATCCTACTAATCAGTTTCAAACTTGATATGAATTACTCATCATGTACTCGTACTTATAACTTTAAAAAAAAGTCATTATCCATTCCGGTTACCTAAAAACAAAAGAAGTCTAATTACGAAAAGTAAAAATTATGTAGTAAAAAGTTTTTATGTATATTATGTAGCAGAATTATGTCATATTAGACAAAACATCATCATTCATTGAGCGTGTCAACACTTCATATTTCGAACGTCAATTCGAACATTACGATTTCATTTTTTTAAATATTTTTTTAAAATGACAAAGGACAAGAAGATGGCTAATGGCCGATACCGTACCACGTTGCCTTATTTGATTTTATATATTTTTTACACGTGATATTGGCAAAATTGTGAATTAAATAATCACACAAGCCATAGGGGGTGTAAAATCCCCCAACCAAGAAGTGAAGTGAAAATGACAAAGGAAAGCGAAAGTGCTGCTCCACAACAATGACGTATTATATATCTTTGCTCCACAATAGAGCTTTTTGAAGCAAAGGTCAGAAGTTTAAATTTCTCTTCGTGAACGATTTTTCATTTGAGAATATAGCATTCAATTTGTGAAACCAACCATGGTCCATTATTTATATCGTTTTGTAACCGAACAGTTACATAAGTGTACTTATCTTTTTATTAGAGATATTGTCCGTTTACTTTTCACCTTTTTTCTGTTGTGGAGATTTTTTTCATGTTTTGACAGTTATGTTGTCGTAAGGTTGTATTTTGGTTTCATTTATTGACAGATGTCAATCACTCGTTTTTTCAGCTCTAAGTAGGTCTTTCTTTTCAGAGCATATTTTTTGATGTTGACAAATAGGACAGAAAAAAATTTTCTCGTTTATCATTGGTTCAGATTATTATTATTATGCAATGGCTTCTATGATGAATATGATATGGGACTGTTTTTTTGCAGCTTATTTTTTCATTGTTAACTTTGCTACAACGAAGGCACCTATAATAATTCTAATATTTGTAAACGAAAAATGCGTTTGACTGTTGTCTCTTTCTTTTGTTTCTTCAACGTCAGGATATATATTATTCTAAATCAAACTTAGACAGAGAGCTAGCGAGGAAAAGTTGCTAGGCCTCAAACGGGTAGACCAAGAGTCCGCCTCCAAGTCATATTGTATAAAGTACAACTATTGTTAGAAAGGTCAGCGTGTTGATAACACTATTATGTAGAAAATGGACGGCTGCAGCGTTTCAACCTTCAACCACGTACGGATTTACTGTACTTAGGGTCACCAGATTTTCCTCTAATATTTTTAGAATGTGATAGACTGGTAGAAAGAATACTTTCCGGGCACATAATGCCCCTTACGATTACTGCCGCGCTAACGAAGAATACAATAACTCGATTTTTTTAAATTTTGAGTTAAGTATGTACCGTACCTATATTATATATTCGGAATCAGCGAATCGAGCGGAATTCAAATATTCAAAATCATTCAAAACTCGAGTTGTTGTATTCTTCGTTAGCGCTGCAGAGTAGACAACAATTAGGTACCTGCTTTTTTTTCAACAATGGAAAAAGCATCGACAATAATCGAAACTAACGAAGACATAAACTTTATCTTTTAAAATCTTCGCCATCTATTATATCAACCACATCTCGTCACTAGCTATAAATACTATAAACATAAAGCTTGTCCGGGACAGTTGACGGTGTCGCAGCCCTAGTAGGAAGTGTGCCAACAGGTTCGTGCGGCCAGTCGACCTACTTCGAAAGAGGCTATCTTACACCAAACCTACATATAACATGTATACGCGCCTTTATATAGCTGGCTATATAACACTGTTTTGCATTTGGTTTCTGGGACGGCAAGTTGCTCTGAAAACGATTAAATGCAGTTTTGTGGGCCGAGGAGATATGAGTACGGTGTTTTTGATTGTAGATATGAAAGAAGCTGGCCGCTGCACGTTTTGCAATTGGCGCGAAATTACCTGGAATTCCAAAAAAATGCCTTCGCTCACTTTGCCTGAAAGTGCCGTTTCGATAGATAAAATTAATGGCGAAGATAAAACGCGTGCACTAGCAGTACCGCGCCGTGTAGGTATTGCGTAGCATGGCCACGATGGAAACGGGTTTTGTCTACGGAAGAATAGACAAAATGACAGATTTGAGGAAGATTCCTAACGTTTTATACATAAATACAATGAAGAGAAGAAATGTTTTTATTCTTCAGTAGATATAAATTTGGTGCGCCAAGCATAGGTCGCCGCGTGCTCGGGCAGAAGAGATAACGAGTTGTATAGAAAGAAAAAAATTGATTTCGAATAAGTAATGCTATAAAATTATTCCGTTCTTGAGCTTATTCCTGATAATCCCCGATGAAAACAGTGACGGACAAGGGAGCTAACATGGCATGGAAAACTTTTATGTGAAACGCGTGAATGTAATGAAAATAATGTAACCAACTCTTAGGGTGCGCCCACATCCAATAATAAAATCGGTGACCGATTTTTTGTAGGCAAAAAATTAAACAGATTTAAATATTGAAACACGCCTCGTCCTACAAAACGTACACGTTGTACAGCAGCCTATCAATCCACTTTTTGTAAAGTTAACAAACAAAAATTAAAATTAAAAACTCGCTAAGAAACATCAAAAAAGAAATAAATCAAGTCAGAAAGCGCATATTCTTACATTGTAAGTAATGAAACAAAATGAACAAGAGTAAGTATACCAGTATACCTTGTCTTAACCCTACCCTACCGCAGCCAATTAAAGAACTCACATTGATGCTTACAATGTAATAAAAAAGAGAAAAAGGTACGGAACCCGTCCGCACAATGACTAGCAAACGTTGGAAATCAACGCTTTAATGACGTCACATGGACGCGGGATTGACAAGTGGTGGCAGACGATAGGCGTATGCGCATCTCACAGGGTTGAACGGTTAACTATTACAATATTTTTGTCTGTATTTTTGCATTCTGATTTATTTATTTATTCTTAATGCACGAAATTGAAGGTAAGTAGGTACTATTGCTGAGCGACGATGCGGTCTACGATGGAGCACGCTGGCCTAAAAAAAAACGATTTACTCGTGACTTGAAGACACCCAGACTATATCCTGAGTATAGAAACAAGGAAATATTTAATTATGCTATAATAGCAAATTAAGGTTTAAGACATTTATTTTCTCAAAAGATTACAAAAATCACTTACAGAGAAAATACAATATTTATAATTAAAAACTACATTAAGCCGATTGGCGTAGTGGGCGGTATTATGATAAATAAGGTTATTAATACAACATTATTATAATAATAGATCAGTGACAATTTAACTAGGCTAAAGCCAGTAATAGGCATTGGATTGAGTAAAGTAAACACATAATTATTTAGGTATGTGACTCAGAAGCTCACAACAGCCTATAATAATAAAAAATAATATCAGCCCTGTTTATAAACTGTCCCACTGCTGGGCACTGGCCTCCTCTCAAAATGAGAGGGGATAGGCCGTCCATCACGCTGGCTAAGTGCGGGTTGGCAGACTGCACACACCTTCAAGAACTTTATGGAGAACTCTCAGGCGTGCAGGTTTCCTCGCGATGTTTTCCTTCATCGTTAAAGCAAGTGATAATTAATTTTTAATACGTACATGACTTCGAAAAGTCAGCGGAGTGTGTCTTGGGATTGAACTCGAACTATTCGCCGTGGGAGGCATATGGTTAAACCACTATGCTATCACTGCAATAATACTAAAAAGAATACCTCAACTTCTCGCCCAGAAATGTTCCTAGGTTTTTACACTAGACCTGAAAAAACACAGCCCTTACTTAGTACAGAAAAGCAACAAATGATCGACATTGATGGATGGACGTTCAGGTGGATAGGTACTAATTGGAGATTTGCATATCCCCCTCCCTTCCCCTCCTCAGCCTCACCGGCTCCGCTTAATTAATACCTGCATCGAATCAGTTCCCATTGAAGAGTTTACTGTTAGATCTTACCTATGTGTGGTCCGATGTTGAGAGAGATGGCGGCTTAGATAGTAACGGGGACCTGAAAGATGTACCTAGCTTAAAATATTTTAAGATATTTAAGCAGGGTTGTAACGGATATCCGTATCCCTATCCGCGAGTGTGGAGCATTTTTCCCTTGCCAGCATTTTTCCCTGCTTTTATCCCCGTTAGTGAATAATCTACTATTATTACTACCATATTATTATTATTACTTTTTTCACCTTATTACTGCCTCTTTACTAGCCCTATTTTCACTCCTTAGATTTTATGATTGCCTGTCTTCTCTACTTCGGTCAATAGCATAAGCAGAGGTCACGTTTGTAATCCTTCTGTACGTTGGTGGCAGATACACAAAGTGGCGACCATCACTGCCCACGCGCATGTCGTGTCGTGAATTATTGCCACCCCGCTCCCCGCGCTCCACATTCGAACAAAGTGGAACGAAAGCTTTCCTGAACTACAGACAGATACAGTTTAACGGTTAAATATTGCATACAAACAACTTGATTTACTGCCGACACTCAAAGAAGAGCAAATAGATAGACAGAGAGAAAATGATCTGTGTTAAGTTCATACAACGTTCTGGATTATTTTATAAACAGAAAGAAACAAGTGATGTTGGCCTAAATTTTGAGGAAGTTGTGGGCATTTCTTCGAATATTAAATGAGGAGTAGCAGATCAAAGCGTATTAACTCCATCCATTCAAAAACGATGGTACGGAACAGATTTTTAATCATTTTTATACCTATCTCATGTCAGTATATTGATAGAGTTCTGTCTGTTACTCTTCATAAATCAAAAATACTAAACGGCAAACGTACCAACTTCAAAGTGTACCTCTGGCTCTAAATTGCACAGATATTCCACCATAAAAAGGGCTAATATTAATACATCCAGCCGCTTTGCGCAAAAAGGTACAACGTGTCTAGATACTCGCATATTTCTTGTTGCTCCAACATCCTGGCTAGCGAGCTGTTTTCTATAAAATAAAAGGCAAATAAGTATAATCTTGGCTCTCGAGAGGTCAGCCGTGCAGTGCCCTGCATTGTCTTCCTATATTACTGGGCATAATGCCCTTTAACATTGAGGACGAACAAAGCCGAGGGGAGGCACACTAAAATTGACAATACGGGAGTAACAACATGTACTAAGCTATTGTATGCAACCTTGTAAGGAAAATGGCGGCACAGGAAAAATAGATTTAAGGTTATTTTTGTTTGCAAGCTGCCTTTGTTTAAAAGGAATCTTACCTACTGAAAAAATGCTATAAAATTGTCTAGATTAAAAAAAATCGTTAATGGTTTTTGCAGTACAATGTGGAAATGCTATTATTTTAACTCACGTAATCTAAATCCTTCTTTATTAGGGTTGAAACGCGGAACAATTTAAAAGTTTTTACTGCTTCATAAAGCTGTTAAAAAAACCGACGATTTGTTTACATTAAATAACTGATAAAGGTCGCAACATGTAGAAAAAGTAAGTTAATGGTTACAAAAATAAACATTTGGAGGTTTCGGATGTCGGTCACGCCCGGTGCATCGCGAAATGGCCGCGAATCGCGAGTAACGGTAGTTGTGGGTCAATTAGTGCGCCGACGCAATACCACCCTATGTGCAACGAGGATTAAGTAATGTGATTATGAGAGGCACAATGGTATGGTGTATGTACAACAATAGAATGGAGAATTCAAAGGATTAGTTCATATATGTTTGTAACAGCAAGTAATTTTTATGTAGAAATAGTAAAGTGCTGAAAGTTCTTGTTCTGCGACGTGGAACGCTAAGAATAGCTTCACTATAATCAGTGATGTAATTAAAGAAATTTTATAAATGCTAGGTGAGCATTGCAACGCTATTTTCATATATTTTTTTGTCAGAAATCTTCCTAGGCGTGTGCACAACTGAAAGTTTCAAGTCACTCGGATGAACCATGCGCGGACGCATAGACGAACGAACGATCACATTTTTTTTTATAAATAAGAAGATTTTTTTTTAATGATCCTATTTGTAGTTCGTCCATGTTCATTCAAACATCATGCCATCCACAACCTATTCAAGCGTCAAGACTCATTCAAATTGGACGATAAACTTGAAAGTGGTGGCGACCAGTCGGCTCATTATTTTATCTGTCATATTTAACTTATGCGGTGGAAAAAATCTGATGATATAAAAAACATTAAGTTACGTAATTTTCCGTTTTTTTTCCGCCTAATTATAATTCTAGTTATTCTACATTTTGTCGGCCGTCATATTGGAGATTTCCTTCACAGTGGAGAATCTTTGCCGCTTTTTCAACGCCCATTAATGGTTAGATAGAACCTTGCTCGCGTAGCACTATACACATTATACTTAAGGCGTGCACCTATAACCATATTTTGCTATGATAGTTTACAATTTTATTATTCGACCAGCATTCGCCCGCAGCTTCGCCCGCGTGGACGTCGGATAATATCGCCTTACTGTAAGACCTTGAGGAGTTCCATTGATAATCGTCAAGTTACACTACTACGCTTACTTCATCATAACGACATCACGGTTACTGACATATCCCGATATCCTAAGAGATTTGCCCGAGTACTGTTTATGTGCACATAAGAATCGAAGAGTTCCATTATTTTGTCATGGATCCTATCATCAGATCTTGACCAAATTTAAGTACATGAAGTAAAATAATATTTTCCAACACAAAAAGAAACATCGAAATCAGTCCCCGTGGTAGGTAAAGAATTATCGCTAAACATAAGTAGTATCAAAAGATTCCGATGAATTGAGAACCTCCTCCTTCTTTTTGAAGTCGGTTAAAAAAGGTTAAAGACCATTTCTTTGTTTGTAACTATGAACCGAAACACCAATTTTTATGACCCTTACTTCAAAACTAACGGTACACTTGAGACACATTTTCAACCCCCAATTCACCCCTTTAGGGGTTGAATTTTCAAAATCCATGAAATAAATGTTTCATTAATTGAAACGAAGATCCCAAATACCAATTTTTATGACTCTAGCTTCATAACTAAATGGAATCTCTATACAAACTTTCATTCATCTTTTCACCCCTTTAGGGGTTGAATTTTCAAAAACCCTGAAATACGTATTTATTTATTTAAAAAGGGATGCCTAAATACCAATTTTCATTTATTTTACTTAAAAAATGACGGACTTGCATACAAACTTTCATCCCCTATTTCCCTCCCTTTGGGGTGGAATTTCCAAAAATCCATTCTTATCGGGTGCCTACATCATATAAGGAATACGTCTTTCAAATTTTACGTTTCTGCGACCAGCGGTTTAGGCTGTGCGTTGATCCGTCAGTCAGTCAGGACAAAGCATTTTATTAATATAGATAATAACGAGAATAGTCAAGAAAACATACCTTTGAAGACCAAATTATTTTTAATGATCCGGCAAATGTAGGCATCTGCTTATTTTGCGTTTTTTGTGTTATTGAATAGATTTAGCGCAAAAGCAATAATGATTAGGTAATACCGGTATTCGAATGTTAGACCAGTTGGCAGATTTTTGGGCCCCTGAGTACCCGTAAAGACTATCAAAGATATTCCTGTGACAACCGGGACCGACTGCTTAACGTGCTCTCCGAGGCACAGAGAGGTCTCGTTGTGTATAGAACCGTCACTCATCCAAGGAGTAACCGCGGCAAACGCAGTTTAACCTCGCAGATCGATCGATCAGCGTGGCTGTCACGAGCCACGAGCCTCTCACGCTTTCGTACAACTATCATCCGGAATATGATTAGGTATATACCTAATCAGTAGCAGTAAGATAGGAAAAGCCGTGATATAATTATATCCCTAGTAATATTACTAGGGATCAGTGGCGAAGGGTCCCTACAATACGATTCCTACCGGCTTCCCTTTGAAAAATAGCACAGGCAGTATTGCCTACTTTTAATAATTCGATTTTCGTGGCCAGGTAAGCATTTGTAGGTCCGACTTACCTCTTACAAAAACTAACCCTTCGCCACTGCTAGGGATATAATTATATCACGGCTTTACCTGAGATCGGTTGTTAGCTTTGTATCTGTCGCAGTATTATTACTGCGACAGATACAAAGCTAACAACCGATCTCAGATAAAATTGAACACAACTATCAGGTGTCTGCACACTACCCTAGCTTCTGAGTATTTTATATCACAGCCATATACTGTATCGTTGCTTAGATACCCGCCACTCACTCTTTGTTTATGTTTGCATGCCCTACGGTCACTGTCAGGAGTAGGGTGGCTAGGAAACCGGTACCATCGGACGTTCCATTTATAATTTGAATGTTTAAGCTTGAATGTACGGTAAATGAGAATATCGTGTTTCATATTGTTGGGACTGAGAACTGCTTGCTCTTCTATAAAAGGAAAATATTAAACTAGGCATGTTTATCATAATAATTGTGGCATTGAGCCTACTAATAACCATATTAATTGACTGTTAATTGGGTAATTAGGTTTCGCGTACGCAATATTCATAAACTTATTATATCAAAAAATCTTAGTAAAATCAAGTTCGGAAAAGCTAAAAGCTTTTTCCCCTCTAACAATAAAAATGTAGCAAAAAACTAATCCTTTAAAGAAAAAACCCTTATGAAATTGTGGCTCAAATGTTATGACTTTATAAACCTACATAATTATGATACAACAAATTGAGCCACCTATTCACAAGTTGCTGTGCATGGTTTATATCAAAGCTTTTCTATCTAAGTACAGTTTGAAAAACAATTTCCCGTAAAACACTTGAACATGGCGAACTCAGTTACTGTTCCTAATAAGAGCTATAAGCTCATCGAAGGTAACTCAAGCAATTTATGTCCGCAGTAGATTGCATTGTATAATCTGTTACATAGGGGCCCGGGGCGGCCATCATAAATAGGGACGTGTAATAGCCACGGCTTATCCGATCCTTATAGTGATGTGCTATTATGAGCTAAGTTCTGCTAATAAGTTGTGTTTTGTTTTTTTTTATGTTACGTCAAGAAATATTTGGACCTAATTTTAAGACAAGCTGTGTAGGTAAATCAGTAAGGGCCGTACCACAAAAAAGATAGACACGCGTTAAACGCGAATACTACTAAAAATAATACGCACTTGTTTTAGCGCTAACTTGTCTAAAACAAGTGTGTATAATTTTTGGTAGCATTCGCGTTTAACGCGTGTCTATCTTTTTTGTGGTAAGGGTGTAAATGTCTACTTCTCTGCTAGCCACGGGCCCGCGTATTTATGGGCAATACGATATCTATACGCAATCTATATTAATAAAGTTTTAGGACAACTACTTACTATAATAATAAAACAATTTTTCACAGATTTTCACAGTCGATTACAGCTTACTCCTTCTCACAGAATGGAAGCCTGGGTTCCAACAATGGAAACGTGAATACGATACATTGGATAACATTGAGATAAATAATGATGTAATTAACTAAATACGAAACTTAATTTGTTTAGGTATGTAGAGTTAAATCAAAATTCTTGATAAAGCTGAAACTTCGAGTTTACCTAATTGTGTAATATCAAAAAGTAAATCAAAAGGTAGTTACCAAGCAAAAAAACCCTACACTTAACACCCATAATAATATATCATCTCACAACTAGTTCAATTTCCACATAATTTCCAGCACGGCACGATAAATTGTCGCCGACCATCCATCATGCGCTTACGCAGGCTGAAAGCGACAAGGCCGAGCAGCTACGTTTTGATTTACGCATCACTTTCATCCCGATACCGTTAAAGCTTTTAAACCGGCTGATATCGAGGAAAGTCGGTAAAGCAAGACGGATGGTCCGCTCTTGCTTAATTTTATGCTAATGGGCGCAAAGCGCGTGTGAAACGGAACGGCTCAGCGCAGGCGCATTGTCGCTAGGGATTTGTGTAGCGTAGCGCTTTCGTAACAATCGGTGTTATGATAAATGGAGAGGAAGCGAGTGCGTTTTAGTTTATTTAATGCAAACGTTAAGTGGGTACTTCAGTTGCTTTATTACTGTGTTCAGTATAACAGCGCTCTGACTTGCGCAGTAGTTTTATTTAATGCATTTTTAAGTACAGACGTTTTTGCTTCCAATGTTCCGACATTATTCATTTTTAAGCAACTTAACGCGCGTTCCGTAAGCAACGATCCTGAAAAATCACACCTGAAAGTTCCTCAAAGGCATATCACGAATCACAAATAATGACAACGACACTTCCTTATTTCAGGTACAGTCAAACATAAAGGCCAGTACTCACGTTGCCGAGGAAGCCACTGCAAGGCTGTATCTGCGGCGGCAGCGGCGGCAGGTCGGGCGAGCGGCGCGCCCGCGGACTCGCGCGTGTGTTCCGCACCTGCTCCGACTGACCCATGGCTTAGTTGATGTGCATCGCTGGAAGAGAAGGAGATAATTAAAGAATTTGTAGATGAAACGTAGTGGAGGATTTCTTAGGAACCGATCTGAGGCCTTATTATGAAGCTCTTTGTGAAAGAGCTTGTCGTCGAACTATAGCAATATCTATTACTGCCTTCAAGCAGCATTGGTGTGTTTAGGGTTGTCAACTTAATAGACTTCCACGGACAAAATACTTCCCTAAAAGTGACTTCTGCTAAACTTTATACGGTTAGGTTAGCCGTGTGCCCGATGGGATTTTCCATCGGTGACGAATTTAGACCCAACGGCTTAAACTGTGCGTTGTCTCTCAATCTCAATCAGTGTTAATAATTTTATCAAGTAGATCTTTCTGGTTTCTTCGCCAATAAAATAAATGTTTTCTGTATCGTGTTCCCAGGATTTTATTTCAGTCATAAAATTCATATTCTAATTTATGGCAAAAGGTCATTCAGATCCTTCATCTGCTATTGGACTGACATTTGGTATAAGGTTCAACGTAATTAACCTTTGTAGTCGTAAATCATAAAATTTACCTCATTCACGACAAAATAAAACGGTGCCTAAAAATAAGATTTCAGATTCTCATAAAAATTTTGCAGAAGATTTCTTGATTTTATTGGAGATTAATAATAAAACTTTTAAGTTTATATGTTTAACGGTTTATTGCAGAAATAAGCTTTTCTCTGTGATTTATGTCACTTTTAAATCGTCAGATAAAATTATCTGATATTTTCGCTCTCGATACAAACGTCCGCACAGAATTAAGACAATCAAAATTAATTTATATTCATTCATTCAAAATAGGCTGAGAAACAACACTTTTTCAAGACCAATAAGAATAAAAAACTGAGCCCTCATAACGCTTCTACTACTTCTACTTCCTAGAGTTTAAGGTGGAAAGAAATGATGCAACAAGTTCCCCAGCAACACATCTCTGACTGGTTTTTTATAAGTTTTAAGATAAAACAATCCTATACCTAAGATAAAACGTTCCTGGTTAGATACCCTTATCAAAGCCAGAATCAATAATATCATTTAGGTATCAACTATTTTAGAGTGTTATACAGGGTGGCAGGTTAAACAGTGGAAATATTTTAAGGGGTCATTGTACTCATCATTATGAACAACTTTTACTATGGGACCAAACATGAAATCGCGAAAAAAAATCAGCTGTTCCATACATTTTGTTGAGTTAAGTGAACATAAATGTATGTAACAGCTGATTTTTTTTTCGCGATTTCAGGGTTGGTCCCATAGTAAAATTTGTTCATAATTATGAGTACAATGACCCCTTAAAATATTTCCACTGTTTAACCTGCCACCCTGTATAAGTGACTTTTATCTTTTCGATCAGTTATCTTAGACCAACTATCTTTATAGCTAAGTTCAGCAGGTTTCATGATAATTTCATCTACTTTGACGTGCTTTAAATGTATCTATTTATCAATTTACGTTTCATCTCGATTAAAACTCAATTAAATATTTATGACCAAGTTGACATAACAGTATATCTAAATTTTGCAGATAAATAAATATTTATTTGAGCTTTATTTATGTCCATTCGATTTTATAATTATTGTCTAATATGGTGATAACAATAAAATCATTTTGCTGTTTTCTAAATAAACAACAATTGACCTTTTAAAGTTATTTGAAAATTATACACTATTTAATAAATAATTAATTAGTTTGATTTGAAGCTTCTAAAACCAGAGCCTTACACGTGGAAGCCTAAGTGAGGTTCACAGGTTTAGTACCTACATAAGTATTTAAATTTTTAACATCATGAACATACAACACCTAGTTAGTAGTTACTTGATTTTTTAAAATATTTTGTTTAGGCCAACTCAAGTATTTTACCGTGCCAACAAATTGTGATGACACACATACATAGGTACCTACTTACGCTATCAAAAGTTATACACTTGGTTACCTACTTGTTAGGTCGCTATTCTGCAAACGATGCCCATACATTCGTGATTCGTAATCGTGACTTACTTACACGACATTTATCACATTCATCATTTCACATTCAATTAGAAAAACTCAATTAAAACATGCTAGTATGTCAAATTGGTTCTATATGTAGCGTAGAACGGGAGGTCATCTAGCATTCGCTTTACAACAATTTTAAGACTTTAGAGTTTAGATCTTAAATTATAAAGTACATAATCGTTTGGAGTTTTTGCATTAATCTCGAATCGGCAAACTACAGCGTTCTTGATAATCTAACGTTATTTTTGTAGTGAAAACAAGAAAAACACGATTTTGTGAATAGGATTGCGGATGTCTGCCGTGTATTGTGGTGTATGTGATTGGAAAACAACGGCTGCCACCCGAGGTCGTTTGTTCACCTCTGATTATGATACTATAATTTACTAACTCGAATAATACTCGATTGTAAGTTGCGAGTTTTGTAATGTGAAAAGAAGTCTAAGGGCTCGATTCCAGTGGCGACTCTCGGGCGTGCGCATTCCTCTAACGTCGACGTTGCGAACACGCGGCGCTCACGTCGCGTTAAAAATATTGGACCCTTGAAGACGAGCCACAAAAAACATATTTACTTACTAAAATCACAATATGAATTCGTTTTGTAAAGGCTTTGGTAGGTACATTCTAACAAAGAAAAGTTAGTTCAGACCAGGCTTAACTCAAGATTTTGAAAGTACTGAATCTGTGTAGGTACCTATTGATGTCATAGAAAATTATTATAAGAATTTTATGAATGCAACCATTATAATGATGTGATCATTATTCAACATTAGTTACGCTTTTAATCGATACAAATTGAATTATAATAAAAATCGGACAAGCTATTTATTTTAATTTACAAATTACCATACATAATTAATGAATAATGATAAACTTATACCTATAATGAATCTTTTAGGAGCTGCGTATTTATTTTCAAACATTTATGGCCGGACCACAAATAAGATAAACACGTGTTCAACACGAATTCTACCAAAAATAATAGGCACTTGTTTTAGCACTAGCTTGTCTAAAACAAGTGTGTATTATTTTTGGTAGCATTCGCGTTTAACACGTGTTTATCTTTTTTGTGGTAAGGGTGTTAATCTCGTCGCCTAGCCTTTCCAACCTAGGTATTAGTTCTAGTCGGCTCCCAGTTAGGGCTGCCATCACCTGTATTGCTGACGCCGGACAAAAACTTTAAAAATCCCGGACATTTGGTTGAAATTGAGTATTTTCCCAGACGCCTCCGAAAAAAATTTTTCCTACCTATCATTGATTCCTATTATTGATTCCCCTGACACAAATAAGTGTCCGGGTTTCCCCCGGACACTTTTTGAAACCCCTACCGGACGCTCCCCGGACGCCCTCTAAACTAGGACAAATCCGGGGAAACCCGGACGGATGGCAGCCCTACCCAGTCTAACTAATGGCTGGACATCAATATTGTTTATGAAGTGCCTGCCATCTGGGGGTCTACTCTGTAAGTCCGTCAACGAAGATACGGGCCCGTCCGAAAGTACAATTGACATAAGATTCCGTCAAAACAAGTGTCAAATTAATATATTTTTTTCGGACGGATAAAAACAAATCGGGAGTAGGGACAACTGTCAAATCGTGCTATCATTCATTCTTAGTTCGGGTCCGTAGGTGATACGGAGTAAGAAACGCCCGTAACTAAGGTCGAAACTACGGATTTCGTGCTTAGAGAGTAGACCTCCTGATCTCCACAACCCGACTAATACCGGTCATACTAACAATTTTTTTTTTCAGAATTTTCCACCCCATAGCTAAAAATTTACAGCGGGTAGAATATTTTTACGACTTTAGAAGCACTTACTATGTCGCCAAATACTGACCTACATAAAAAAGTTACTTAGATACCTTCATGTTATTTTCAAGGACCTATCACCTATCCAACGATATGTGAATTTTTTTTTCATCCTTCGTCTTCATGTTTGGAATGCCCTCCTAAATATCTTTTTAGGGTTCCGTACCAAAATGGTAAAAAAGGAACCCTTATGGTGCGACTTCGTCTGTCTGTCACACCTGCTTATTTCAGCAACTACTTATGCTATCGACTTGAAATTCGGAACAGTTATAAAGAATGCTTGTTCAACTTTATTGCAAATGAAAAAAGTCCAAAAAAATTAATTTTATTCATTGCACAAGGGGCCGGAGTGGGCGTCCGAAATTTTAAAGTGGGGTTACTAGGTCAAGTGACATATCATATGAAAGGGCTTGATCTGCACATTTCAAAATATATTTTTATTTTATTTTATGTCTCATAGTTTTCGACATATGATGAAAAATGTCTGAAAAAATACCATTCCCCCCCCCTTATCTCCGAAGTTTGCGCGGCAAAAAATCTGAAATAATTAGAGTTGATAGGAATTGACCCAAATATGGCACCAAAAATAAAACGATGTTCCTAACTAGTACAGTTTTTTCAAAATCATCAAAATTCCTTCACAAACAAACTTAGTTATGCGGTCCGGTGTTTTTCAATTTATACGTCCAAAAATGATACGGAACCCTCGGTGCGCGAGTACGACTCGCACTTGGCCGGTTTTTTTTTGTAGTATACTATACTCATATTTATATTATGGTGGTTCACAGAAGACATCTCCCTGCGAACTTTTATCTATAAAGTGCAAATAGTCTCCGAGTAAAATGGCTGTCACATATGGACGGCCAGACGGACAGACGGACAGGACAAAATTATAAGGGTTCCATTTTTGCCACTTGGCACTTGGATTCCGTAAATCCTGAAAATGAAAAGCAAAATGTTTTTACAATTTTAAATTCAAAGTAGGTAGGTACCTACAATAAATAGATAATACAATAGTAAAGGGGTAAAAATCAAAAGCAGTTTTTACAATTTCAAAGTACATTATAGTTGTCTGTGTACATATTTCTAGCAGTTTTCACATTATACCTACGTAAATCCACTTACAATTTCATCCGATTACATGAGTTAACGAACCCAAACCGACGATTTCTTTTATTCATGAGCTGATTAATGGATACAGAGTTATTACGTTTGTTTTTTATGGAATTATGGGGTATAACGTGTACCTCGCTAAGTCGTGCATTATCTAGTTACTAGGTATTATCAGGGCCGTCTTAGACCATGCAGGGGTCCTCGGGCACCGTTTAGAGGCCTTTATAGGAGGTTTAAAAACCTTAATGAAAACAGAATGTACTTTTGTTCAGTGACTTTTATCTTAAATTAAAGGAAATTTCAGCCAGACAAACTTTTGCTGAGCAACACTGGCTATCTGGGTGCTTTGATAATGATGCGTTGAACTGAGAAACCATTGTTTTTTTTTAAATTGTTTAATTTGATGAAAAGTACATAGCCAATGGGTATCAGCATTTCGGGGCTATCAGGCCGGGGGCCCTGGGAATGTGCCCCTTGTAGGTAAAGACGGAACTGGGTAATCTGGGTATTAGGGGGGATATCAAGAGATCTAAGTGTCTCTCTTGGTCCTTTCGGGCACAGCGGAATATATCGCTTAAATCTGATGTGGATGGAAATGTGAATGGACAATTGAACTAGCAGCCTACACCTTTGGGGAATGGATGCGTGAATGTTATAATGTTTTTTGAAATGTGTAGAATTAACTTGGCTGATAAAGTGATAACTAGAGAGCAGTGGACCCTGGAGGTGAACAAGCGGAAGTAAAATTTCTCCAGATCGGTTAAATAGTAACTTTAACTCATGTTGGTACCTATTGCTTATTAAGGGGGATGCTCAAAAGTAGCCCGAAATTTTCATATGTGTTTTTTTTGTAATTTTCAAAATATGATTCGCGACAGTACCTACAGTAAAGAATATGTATATAATAATTATTATTAAAATCATCAACAAATCTCTAAGTTCTCATTACCATTGCGATAATGATAGAAGATTAATATGTTATTGAATAGATAACATTATTTATTAAATGTGTTTGTTATTCTTACAGTCGCGAATCGTATCTGCAGTTTACAAAAAATCAAAGAAAATTTTAATTTGATGGGTTACATCCCCCTTAATAGGGCTTTAGGGCTGTTATTAGGATTTACTCCGTTATATATGTTTTATTTATTTTCTATCAAGAACCTGGTGGAGAAATTGAAGGAAGGTACAAATTAATACGAGTATTTTATGGTGTTACTGTAAAAAATATTACAGCTATGAACGTTTACAATATAACTGCTCTAAATACCACGAAGGGGTAGGCAATGGTATTGCACCCACATTTGGCCAGTTATGTCATAATTCCGTTGTAATTAGGGTTGCCGCTAACTAGTAGCTACTTGCTAAGTATAGGTACCTACTCTATTTCACGTAGGCGTACGACAGTAATAAAATACCCTAAAATACTATTTTTACCTGACACCAAATTCTTATTTGATGTTATTAAGTATATTGTTACTATATAATTCCCAAAAACAACTGACACAGGCAGGGTTTGAACCCGCAACCTCTGCCTAAACCCAGCGCTCTTACCAACTGAGCTACATATACTACAGTGTCGCTCATGTCTGAATCAGTTGAAATTGGAAACCTCTTTTTTTTCTTTTTGGTTCGGTACCATAAATGGAAAAACGGAACCCTTATAGGCTCACTTTGTTGTCCGTCTGTCACGACCATGAATGGAGCCATCTTCTTATAGGTGGCGCCACTAGAAGTATGCAATAGCGCCATCTATGATCAAGATATGATATACCTATCTACTACGATGTAATAGCGGCATAGATGCCGCTATTTGCTGACCCTTCGCACATGTCCGGTTTTTTTTTCCATTGTGCTGTTTTCCAGTTTTCCAACTTCCAAGCGGACGGAGTCGCGGGCACAGCGAAGTCATACATATTTATGATCAAGTCGACCTATTTACCGACTAAACAAGAAAGATTCTTTATCATAAACGACTAGATATTTTATATCTAGCTCGTATCGGCCATTTGTGATGCGGTTCAAGCGAAACTGGTCTCTTCTACCTAGTTTCTGCGTATAATCACTAGATATTATAAAACAAAGTCCCGCGTTTGTCTGTCTTAACGCGATAAACTCAAAAACTACTAAACGGATTTTCTTACGGTTTTTACCAATGGACGGAGTGATTGACGAGGAAGGTTTAAGGGTATTGAGTAAATTGCCTGAAATATCACGATTATTGTTGAAGAAGATGTTGGAAAAAATCCTGCCGACTAGGAGCTTTATTGGCGTGCGCCGCGTAAACCAATAGAATTATCTAATAGGTACAAATATTATGAAGCTGAAGAGTTTGTTTGTTTGAAGGCGCTAGTCTCTGGAACTACTAGTCGGATTCGTTTTTTTTTTAAATATGTTAGCCAGATTTATGAGGAAAAGTATAGGCTATTTAACATCACGCTACGACCCTTAGGAGCCGAGCAACGGGGGTCAAACATGCGGGGAACAGCTACTTAGTACCTACCTAGGTACCCGTGCAAAGCCGGGGCGGGTCGCTAGTATTATTTATTTATTCTATTTTTGTAGACTTAACAGGTCAACCCAAAGCGTCTACAAACATGTTACATATTATACTTATATACTACTTACTACTAGAACTTAGATACACGTTGCATGCGTACTTAACTATTTATTAGATAGGCATTTATACATAGGAACATAGATTATGATTATACTTGGCTAAGGTGAACTAATGCAGCTGAGGTGTTTGGCTTATGAGCGGCTAGTATGGCAGAACGTGAGATGAACATGTACTGCGGATACGACTTTATTCAGTTTATCCGAGAACAGGTCCACATCTTGCGTTAGTATAAGGGAATTGAGGAGCGCGAGAGTACGTCGCGTAGTTGCGTTCCTCGTGGCGCGGGTGCGCGCACAAGGCGAGTATCTAATAATGACTTCGTTAACATGCTAAGTATCAACATATCGGAGTGCACACTTGATGGTACTGGATATAATTATACGAGGCAAGCGAGGTTGCATCTTTATGTTCTCTAAACCTAAGTTGTGCAAGGAAGGCCTTCGCATTTGTTATTCTTTGCGGGGTTTGGTTGCTTGATTTTTTTTACCGACTGCCCCAGAACGAGGGTTATGTTTTTTTAAGGTTATTTATGCTAATATTAAAGCTGAGCGGCCACAACTCCCGGAGGGTACTAGACTAATAGGAATACTAAGTATATAGGTAAAGTTAAACTCAACAAGACAAGAAACTGATATTTTATTCTCTACTACAGGATTAATTCTTAAAGCAAGTGATTCAAACGACGACCGGGTACCGAATGCCTCCTTACGCACCCGTCTCCCAAACATCCAACGTTATCGCGGGCCAATCTAGACCTTCCCATTGGCTCACGATATTGTATGATGTCAACATCATAATACAATCTTTGAGTGGCATTGTTTATTTGAAACACAAAGAAACCCTAACGAAGTAACTTATTTTATTAACAATAAAAATATTCTTTTAAAAATGAATGCTAATATTATATTATAGGAACAAAACCTAACACTAAGTAACTCTCTGCACGCTTAGCATGACCACAAATAGAAACGGGTTTTGTCGACGGAAGAACAGACAAAATGACAGATTGTAGAAAGATTTCTACTTTTATGCATATAATGAAGAGAAGAAATGTTTCTATTCTTCGGTAGACAAAATTCTGATAAGCCAAGCACGGATCGCCGCATGCTCGGGCAGAAGAGATAACGAGTTGAATAGAAAGAACTGTGTTTATTCTTTGGTAGAATAGAGATAGAATTGGTCATGCTAAGCCGGCTGCAGCTCGATGGCTATTACAATACGTGCAATCTAAGTTGGCCGGACTGAAGTTGTTCCTAGTTATGAACGATTCTAAATTACTCAATATTATGTAATAAAATATCTATTATTGGTTAATTTATTAAAATACCTCTATGTTAATAAAAATATACGGCCTTGTATCGCTAGTGTAATGGGTACCTATTGGTTGATTAGGTTTCCTTTAATCCCATACCGGTCTAACGGCTGTCCATCAATCAATATCTTATAGGCCATTATGTGGAAAACATAGTCCAATAAATTGAATTTCAAAGAAGCAGCCTTTGATTCTAAAAGAGGCCGTTATAGTTTATTGAGTTGGTTATTTGTTTAGAGAACTCATCAGTGCAACTTGTTTGAGCTTCGTTAAGTTCGAATGAAATATGAAGGCCCATTATTTAAAAAAAAAATAGGTTTCTATATTTTTCAAGAAATTAGCTAGAGGCAAGAAGGTAGGTACCTACCTACCTACTTAAAATAAATGACTTTACAATGAAACGTTGAAAGTTAAAACTCACTCGAATTATCTGTAAATAAAATGTTGCGCCTAGACACGCCGACACCGAATTCCAATCCTTTATTTATAAAAGGCCCGTTGCGCTAGCGCAGCGGCTTAAATTATAGAGGGTGAATCGTCTGCAGTTAAACGGACCACGACTCATGGAGTTGTTGGAGCTTTTTGTACTTTTTACTGGCAGGCATTAGATCGCAACGTCTCCTCGGCCATTATTAATGCGCCGATAAAGACCGAACAGCTTCAGCTGCGCTCGGCCAATTGCGCGGGCGTCGATCCATAGCCAGAAAGCGTCTCATTCGCCATTATAAATTTATTGAATTATAATACGAAGATATTGTCTCCGATACCTATTTTTATTTAATGACAAAATTATAACATTCTGCATTTATCGCCTACGCAGCCGGAAATGGTTTTGTCAAAATTAATTTATACGACCAGATTCTTGTCCATCTGGCCTTTATGGGACAACTAGTTCCATTTCTTATTGCATATTAAAATGTTGAATGTCGAATATTTATTTTGTGGTCGTACATTTACCCGTGCCATCTGTTGGTCCATAAAAAGTTGTTTAAGTATTTCATCGTCGTTTTACGAGTGACTTCTGCAAGTCACGGCGGTTCGCCAATAAAGAGAGGTAATGTACAGGAACTTCCATAGTTAGTGGGAGCCCAGATGTTCACGGAGCGTCATTACCTACCTCGGTGGTCGCGCCGTCGTATAGGTGATAAATAAATGGTTATCTGACCGGATCGACGCATGCGCCGCCCGCCGCGTGGGAACTACGGCTTGGTTTCAAAACAACACGCCGCACTTATGTTACAAGCCGTATAATTGTTACAAGTGATACTAACTTTCTAAAAAGTTGAGTAGAGTTACTTGGTTTATGATAAAACTTATAGGTTTCTCCTGTCGATACTCGTACGTTAACCGAGTTTGTTCCCCGTTGGTGGAAGCGTTAGAGATCGAATGAAGGTACCTATGTAGGTATGACTGGATGGCTATTGGAAAGTTGATACTGATAGGAACCTACTGATTACTAACCCAAGTCAAGTGGTTAAAGAAATTTAAAACTTCGTTAATATTAGCGTGTACAGATTGAAACTCAGGAGAAGGTTACTTAAATCCTGAGCTCAAAGCTTTTGCTTATCCTCAACGAATGTCGAGAACTCGAAACTGTGACTCGGAACATGGCATTGACATTTGACGCAGCATATTTCATGATCCAAATATAGACGCTGAACTATTCTAACAAAATCCTCAAGTTCATTTCTCAGAAAACTCGCGCACGAAACGTTTTCAAAGGTTTTTATTATATTTCGCAACAGAACGCCGTTAAATGCTTCGGATTCTGTACCGCACGAGTTTTGACGGCGCCCGCGCCGCTGAGACGAATAAAGCTTTTTGCCGGTTGACCGACCACGAACCGCTGCAAGTTTCATATCGCTACCATACTCCTTATTTATTGAAACTTAAGATCTAAAATCGTAAGGATTAGTGGACATCTGTGTTGATAGAGATCAAGTTAGGCTGGTACCGTAAGCCAGCGGTTTGACAAAGGGAGTCAATTTGAACGTAGATATCTGAGGATCGTTCGTGACTCATCTGTCTATGGTGATTATCTCGAAACAATATGGCGGCATACTCGTGAGGTTTGCTGTTCTGTCGTGGAAAGAAAATTGGGAATAACTAGATGAAGTTTTTGATCTAATCTAGTATTGAGGATAATTGTTTTTAGTGATTAAAACGGCCGTACTGCTACCTGTTTATTTGTACCGACACGCCGAGTGATATCACCGCGAGAACTGCCAATTTGCGAACGTTCGAGGGAGAATGTCACGGTGAGATTCTTCCTCGAACGTCCGCACGCGCGGCGTGTTTGACGAAGTTTGTGAAGGCTGCTGACTTGTGTAGAGATTACCTACTAGAGTAGAGATTGACAGAATTCTACAATCATAATCGATATTTTGGTATCTATTATATTATTATATTATATCATATATCATAATAATATAATAGATAAAAATGCATTCAGAATAAAGGTTCTTGTTGAGACAAGAACCTTTATTCTGAATGCATTTTTACCTCGTTGGTATTAGGTGAACATAAATCAAGTTAGATTTCTACGGCTCGCTAGTGCATGGGAACATTCGCGACTCATTCAATGAAGATATCTGATACTGGAAATATTATACCAGTGTCAAAAGATGATTTCTAGTGAAACTATATCAGATAAATACCTACGCGGTATTCGTTCGAGAATATGATAAGTGAGTACCTAGAAAGTATGAGAAGTTGCTATTGAGCTAACCTAAAGTGGACTGCAATATTGAAGATGTTGTAAAGTTAGAACCACGTCCGTGGATGAAGACAGCTCAGGGCTGAAAGAGATGGCGTAAGGTAGTTGGAGGAACACCGGGGTGGTTTTAGTCAGCAAGAGTCTGACAGATTTGACAGATCAGAGGTGGACATCCATGAGGATTTCCACCTCGAAAAAAAAAAAAAGGGCTGAAAAAGATACGAAAAGGAGGCCTGTTCTGACTGGGCACAGCTGACTTAGTTGGTGCCGTCCCCTATGTCCTTGATGAAAAAAAAGGACGATACAGGACAGGATAGGACCAATCCATCTACGGTAGGTAGGTACCTACTACCAACAGTGGCTGTCTTGATGTCAAAATAATAATTAACGCTAATTAATAATCCTGCGTAGGTATGCTACTGTTTAACACATTCTCTCCATATTGCAATTAAGTACAAAATATATTTGCCATCCGTTTTTAATTAACATTGTAAGAATATTCAATTTTAATTAATTATCGACCAGGCGGATTCGGAAAACGTTAAAAAAGCATTTAGCAAGCCGTGCTATAATCAGCAATTACAATAACTGCGTTGATACGTGCATTACCTACCCCTTATAGCGGGATTGTCCGAAAGGGGTACCGCTGACCCGGAACATAAATGGCTAAGGAAGGAACACGGGTGGGTTTTAGTCAGTAAGAGTCTGACACTCCCTTCCGCTCCGCCCAGAGCGGGAGGGGTCATTTGATGATTTCCCAAAAAAAAAAAAGCCTACCCCTTATTGCGCAAAAAATATCTACTACATATTACGTTAAGCTGCTGTATCAAATTAACACCTACGCCACATTGTCTAAACTTAGATTTGAGTACCATTCAATTCGTAGTTAAACTACATGTAGGTAGTAGTAGTAGGTAGTAGGTAGATGATAGATCACAAACTGTTTCACAAAACTTCATACAGCACGGGTCGTAACAATTCAAAAAGATTTAGGTAGGTACCACAAGTTCAGCCGCATTGGTAATCCGATAGCTCAGTGTTTTGGACAAAGAGCTTACGCAACAAGCAGAGTATCGTGAAATTCGAGACATCAATATTGATTGGTCCTTAACAGCTGTTAAGTAAGCACCTAAGCTGTTTAAGACTGTTAGAGTCGTTACAAAGAACCAATTACTTAAACCTCTTAAGGAGTATTTATTGGTACCGTGAAACATGATAATAAATCTGGGTCTTCGAGTGACGTAACGAGCTAATCCCAGTAGTGAAAGGATACCTTGGCCGAGAGGCATAATGCCCAAAACACGATCGTCTTTTGTTCACCTAGAGATGTTTAGATAAGCATCTAAACAAAGGAGTTTTGCTGCAAAGTTGATAGCAGATAGTTACATTGACAGGAAAATGGATCGCGGTTACGAAATCACTGTTTGTATGCAAAATTGTTTTGCTTACTATTGCAACAAGTTACAGTGAAGCAGTAGTAATCGTTAAATTTCACGCATATTAATATTGTTGACGTATGTAATTGCATACACGTTGCGTTTAATAAATAAACTTATGAATGGGCATGTAACGCGATATTTGTATCGAAAGGAATAGCCATAACTCAGCTCAAAATTACTAAAAATAGGCAGAATAAATGTTGTAAATAGGTACCTATTGACTATTATTTGTACAAAAAAACCCACCAAGTGCGAGTCGTACTCGCGCACCGAGGGTTCCGTATCAGTTTTGGACGTATAAAGTAAAAAAAACCGGACCGCAAAACTAAGTTTGTTTGTAAAAGAATTTTGATGATTTTGAAAAAACTGTACTAGTTAGGAACATCGTTTTATTTTTGGTGCCATATTTGGGTCAATTCCTATCAACTCTAATTATTTCAGATTTTTCACTCCGCAAACTTCGGAGATAAGGGGGGGGAATGGTATTTTTTCAGACATTTTTCATCATAATTATGTCGAAAACTGTGAGACATAAAATTAAATGAAAATATATTTTGAAATGTGCAGATCAAGCCCTTTCATATGATATGTCACTTGACCTAGTAACCCCACTTTGAAATTTTGGACCCCCACTCCGGCCCCTTTTGCAATGAAAATAAAAATATTTTTTTATTTTCAATAAAGTTGGACAAGCATTTTTTATAACAGTTCCAAATTTCAAGTCGATAGCATTAGTAGTTGCTGAAATAAGCAGGTGTGACAGACAGACAGACAGACGAAGTCGCACCATAAGGGTTCCTTTTTTACCATTTTGGTACGGAACCCTAAAAAGACAGTGAAGCAACAATTCTTTTTCTAAGTACAAAACTTTTTACCACATCACGCATTTTGCAGGAAAGAGACATGCAATAATAGCATACTTAGGCATTATACCTATCCATTTATCGTATGTTTTCGTCGATCCGTCCATCGAGAATGGAAAAAAGGCAATCGATACCATATCTCGGATCAATAACATGTGGGGGGTTACACCGCTGTTTATGGTATAGCGTGGACAATGGGCCGGTGGCCCGGTAATTACTGGCACAGGGCGTGGGCAGGCGATAGCGCCTTCAGGACTATTGTGGCTATCTCGCGATCTCACTCACTAATAAGACTGGCTGATTTGTGACTCTTCTCATGCGTCCATTATGTGCTATGCTTTGTTCTTATAGCGTGACCGTGGAATATTTGTGATAGGCTTGCCTAAAAAAGGCAAGAGTGCTAGATTAGCGCAGGTGCTAGTTAAAAGAAGTAACTGCCAAAATATATAATACCTACCCATCATCATCCGCCTAACCTTTTCCCAAACATGATTGGGGTCGGCTTTAACTAGTTGCGGCTGAATATCAATATTTTACATGGAGCGACTGCCATCTGACCTCCACAACCCGGTTATTAGGGAACACCGGTATTCGAATGTTAGACCAGTTGTCAGACTTTTGGGGTCCTGACTACCTACAGTAGGTACCTACCCGTAACGACTGTCAAAGATATTTCTATGACAACCGGGACCGACTGTTTAACGTGCTCTCCGAGGCACGGAGGGGTCTCGGTCTTGGTGTGTAAAGATCGGTCACCCATCCAAGGACTGACCGCGGCAAGCGCAGCTTAACCTCGCAGATCGATCGATCAGCGCGGCTGTCATTTAGCCACGAGCCCCTCAAAATATATATAATACCCAATAGCAGTTAATTTTATTGCCCTCGTCATCGGTGCCCACTTACAGAAGTAAATTTTGCACAACACACCACCCACCCACTTAAACTTTAAATACAGCTAAGTAGGTAGATAAATCCCTTTTCGGTATAGGTACCTATTTCAAAATTCAAACCATGAACCACGCTGCATTCAATCCCCTACTTGGCTGGAAACAAAATGTTACAGAACAGAATTGTGAACAAATCACAGCCAATTTACTCTCATTAATAAAATACTGTAAACAATAATATGATACGATAAATCACGCGGCGATAATAATATGTCGCTATGAGACTGTTTTTCAAATAATAATGGCGGAGTTAGCCTTTTAGATCTATCTTAGATCTAGGTCTAGCCTGCTTGCCTGACTGATACGTATGGCCAGCCGAGTGGCTGTCTGTCACCCTTCAAAAAAAGTGATATTTCTACTCCAACAGGCGTAGGCATAGCATATGAAATGCTTGGAACACCGAGTTCCGACCCTTTAAAATTAGGTTTTGCTGTGCCTGTCAACACTCCTTAGGAACTGGCGACTGGCGACCTTACTCCCCACAGGAACACAACACTACCGAAGGCCGAGGAGTAGCGTTATTTGGCTGAGGTATAGGTTCTGTAAGGTAGTGGTTTTCTGGTTGATGGCGCAAATTCTGGCTTAAGTACAGAACAGAAGTTGCAATGGATGGGTTGGGAATAGAGTGACGGGTAGAAAAAGTGACCCAAAAAAAGAAAGGAAAAATACTGAACCATAAAAAAAATAACAAAAACCCTTCAACCTTCCTAACTTGAGCTAATCTGTCTTGCTGAATGAAAACAAAACAATTCTTAGCTATTATTTGGTAAAGTATCTTGTACCTACTTTCTGAAGTAGGAACGGCTTCGTACCTATTCTTTGTTTATGTTGAAAAATAGATCCAAACATAATTTAAATACTTACAGTAGTGTTTTTCAAAATCTCAATAGGCAATATAGACTTCTAAGTAAGTACCTAGGTAGATAATATAGTACGTGCCTGTAGGTAGGTATCTATGCTCTATTATTAAGTCCTACTCAATTCCTTTGGCCGCGAAATTATAATAATAGACGGTGCAAACCGCACCGTCCACTACTTAGGTAGCTACTTCTTCATGGTCATTAACTATTTGAATTACAACTTAGAAATATATACTACTTATATTTAAAAAACAATAAAAAAACGTCGGCCGTTTCCTAATATTACCTAGGTATTACGCAATAAATTTAAACCATATTTTATCTACATTTAACTCAAAGAAACTTAAAAAGGACGTTGGTAGTTTTGGTCTTGATATGGTACCTACAGTAATAAAAGTTTAACCAAAAATAAAAATATATTTTAATTGTTCTTTGCCTAATTTATCTTAGAGATTAAGAATTGGAATCAAAAATCGAAATAAATAAGAAATAAAATGATTATGCCGTTGACATTTTGAAAAAACCAATAAAACAAAAACGGCGTGCATGCTGGCTGGCGCGTGCCTCCATAGAATATCATGTCGACAGCAAATAAAACCTTTGAATTGAGAACTCATTAGTCGGGCTGTACTTCATTGGATCATTCAATTCACACCATACTTAACCTCACTGTCACAAATACGAAGATTTCTCTTTAACCCAATTACGTACAAAAACAAATAAAAAATGAATTTAAATACTCTTGAAATACTTGATCACACCAAACTAATTTCATACCTACTTCATTACCTATGTCTTTCAAACAAAAGACATGAGAAAGGGATAGAAGATTTATTTAGTCCTGTCAAGTAAGTCGGCATCGCCACAGGGCGCGACTATTTTCCCGTAAATCCCACTAATCCTAATATTATAAATGCGAAAGTTTGTGTGTGTGTATGTTTGTTACTTCTTCATGCTGAAACGGCTGGACGAATTTGGATGAAATTTGGCACACAGATAGATTATAGTCTGGAATAACACATAGGCTACCTTTTATCCCGGAAAACGCGGGCGAAGCCGCGGGCGGAAGCTAGTATTATAAATACGAAAGGTTGTGCGTGTGTGTGTGTTTGTTACTTCTTCACGCTGAAACGGCTGGACGGATTTAGATGAAATTTGGCAAAGAGGTAGTCTGGGACCTGGAATAACACATAGGCTACTTTTTATCCCGGAAAACGCGAGCGAGGCCGCGGGCGAAAGGTAGTAATAAGATAGACTAATTCGATAGTTCTTAATATTTTCTATCCTTTTTCAAGGATTGTAGGAGATAAAAATTGTGACTAAAATAAGTTTAGTGCGATGTAGGTAAACCAGAATAAGCACCACTGCCTATCTACTGCCTCTGCATCTGCCTATGACATATATCTAGGCAAGTTAATTCTGTACCTACCTCCTGTGAGTCCTAAACTCCTATGCTATAAAGGTATACCTACCTTGAATAATGGTTGTTGTTTTACAGAATATTTTACAATAATAATTATGCTCAGCTAGTACAAATTCACAAGGCTTTAAAGTAGGTACTCGTTTTAGAGGAGACGTCTTACTTTGGTGCCTCAGCCTCAGCGACCCCCAAAATGAGTTTTGGCCTCCGAAGCGAGTCTACTACTTTAGCAATACCCCACCACCACCACCATCTGAGACCAAGATCATATCAATTACTTAGTAAATAATCAGTGATAAAGCTGCAATCTTCAGCTGATGGTATTCCCCGAACTTTAAGGCAGCCAGTCAGTAGGTACTTACCTACCTAATCTTACAAGGTATTTCCATAAGGCTGTAGGTACCTACCTCCTGAGATTTTAATATGAAACTAGCCAATAACAACGTTCAACCCTGATATCGAATTCAGGACCTCAGAATATCTAGTGTCTACCACCTACCCGCGACTGTCGCACGTTGCAATAAAACCAGATTTGGTTGAATTAAAAAGCGGGTCGAATGAAAAGGTAATTCTGCTTTGAAAATTGGAGTCAATCAGTTCAATAAAATTATGATGATATTCTAAACGTATCCATAGAATTTATTGTTATAGGTTATAGCGATTCATATTGTTAACCCGTCATCGTCACTCCATATTTTGCTAATCTTATAATAGCTGGCAAACAAAACCAATCGCTTTTGTATCTAGATACAATTTTCAGTTCAGGATTCCATATATGGGATTCGAGGACGTTGCAGCAGTAGGTAGGTACCTAAACTTGTATGCTGTGCCGTAAATAGTGCTTTTAAAGACCAGATTTTCTTGTTTTTATGGTGAAAAAAATAGTCATCACCACCTTAGACCTAACGGTTTTAATGCAGATTTAACGTGTTCATTATTTTACTAATATCTACATTAAGACAAGACCTACTTATGCTTATATGGCACCTATGTTGACTTGGACTAAATAAAAACAAATTTTTTAAACATTAGATAGGTAGGTACTAAGAAAGATCTAGGTACATGATACAACTTTTCTAAGAAAAGCTAGTGTTCCGTTCAACTTTACTAGAAAAATAAATAAAAAGCTTACCTTTCTCCGAAAAAACAAAAATAACAGACGATTACAGTTCAAACACTAACAGCGTCCAAAACACAGTATCACACGTGAAATCAGTTCGTATCACTGTACGTCCGTTTACTTTGAGTTATTATTTTAGTTCGATAAGACCGGACGGTTCAGTTATTTTGAACCGGCGCGTCTCGCTCGCAACGAAGCACCGCGTGCATTTCAATGGATGAAAGTGTAAACCGTGGTTTTTGTATAGCGCCCTCTCGTTTGCGCTAGCAAGCGCGAAAAAGACAGAGATAAGCTCTACTCAAGTTTGGCTTTTTGAGTGGAGCGACAACTTCGCCCACTATTTTATTGTTATTCTAATTCTTACATCTTGAGACTTCTTACAGTGCTGCGGTAACATGTTTACAGAACACCCAAAAACTCGGGTTTCGAATTTCTTCTAGTGCGCACTTAATTTATAGTACCGAAAGGGGGATAATGGTGTAAGAAATAAAAACTCTAATGTGGATCGATCGTTTATTTTTATTTTCTTCCCACAGGTGGCAAGAACCAGAGTAGCGAGCACAACCTAACATAATTATGAAAATGGTAACTATTTTCAGGGATAACCACTTCTAAATGAATTAACAATTTTCAAATAGGTATATAATTTGGTACAATCTAATTCAAAAGCTCATACATGTATACTATCGTCGTTTATTTTCGCTATACTTAATTGCAAAAGAAAGGTGCCAATTTTCGCAATTAGTAAATATCGAAAATTCTTAATCCTTATCCGTGAGAAAAAACAGTAGTGTTATTTATTAAGTTATCGAAAGGTTTGTGTAAAATTGTATTAGGTATTTCGTTATTTGCGGTGCAGTTTGTTATTTTGGCGGCCAAAAGTATAAGATGTGAAATCCCTTGTGTACTGCTCCTACCCCGGCCTATAAGATATTTTTTTAAATTTCTAATCATTTTACGAAACTTCAAAAAGAAAATAAAATGATATAAATTGATATGAAGTGTAAACAAATATGCATGTAACCAAGGCCACGTATAGCTATCGGTTACAAGCTGACTTGTTCCTGATGAGAGAGCATCACAAGATTTGGAATTTTGTGTTTATATTGCAAAATATATTGTTTTTTTTGTATGTGCTGATTTGCTACGTGTCCAAATTGCTTGAAAAACGTGTTTGCTCTCAATAAAAAATAAGAATTGTGTGTAAAACAAACATTGGTTATTTGCCGACAGTAAAAAAGTTGAAATACCAATAGTTACATATTATTATAACGACGAAGTTCTTATGCCACTTACAAATGATTATCGTGGCGCATAAAAAGAGATGTGATAGTCGGGGACCAGTAAACCACCTATAGATCCACTTACATCAGCTTCTCATTGGCACAGCAATAACGTGAACACTGAAAAGTTTACACGTAAGCTGACGAAAGTGACTCTATAGGCTCGGTAGATACTAAATAAAATAGGACGTTGATAAACCCATCAGACGAGAGTGCAACGGACAGGTGTAATAATGATTGTGGTCTCGATAGTTTTATTCACCTCCCATTTAAAATTTAAGGAGCTTGCATTGGTCTGGCGTATATTTGATTGTAATTAGTCCCCGTTACCGAATACCGTAGCAAACTCCTGTTTTTCAACAATTGTTTAAACATTCCTTCAACATTTGTCAAAAAACATTATCCATAGCTGTTCTGGATAATTAGACAATCAAGTGCATAAGCACATTACATTAGATTAATAACTAATCAAACATAATATTATATGCAAACTTGAATCTAATACATTTTTTTTTGCTTTTTCTATTTTTTTTTTATCGAGGTATCCTTTAGCGAATATCGTTAATGGAATAAGTACAATATAATATGAACTTATGACAGAAAAAAAATGAAATACATTACGTGACACAAGAAAATGAATGTGAATTAGTTGATGAGTTTAAAAATACCCAACCACTCTAATAACGTAGCTTTTTTCAATATCTGAAACATTGTACAGTCGTAAACTGATGTACTTGTCTACCCGCATGAACATAACATCAAATATTTCAGATAAGGAAATTGACAAAAGAATTAGCGAACATATAATGATACATCATTTAAAAGAACTGAAAATGACTATACATTAATTTCACAATATACTAAATATATACAAGGATAGCCTTCCTGGTGTAAATTTTGCAATGACATTTTTTTTTACATTTTCCGTTTTCAGTTATTACAAACAGAAGTAAATCACACTACATAAAAATAAATATATAAAACACGACACATAAAGTAGAAAAGTATGCACGAATATTAAAGTTTTATATGAAATTGTAACTAGGCAAGGCTTCAAATGAAATAAATATAAGTTGCGTGGGGGCCGTGTACACACGAGCGTAGTTATTGAGTCGACGCCAGATGGCGCTGCGACCGTCCGACCGCGCCGTCGTGCACACGCGACGCGACGTCTAGCACGCCGCACCGAACGCCCCGTGTAAAATGAAAATATACGAAAATATAACATATACACTTCTTATGTTTTACATGAACTATAATAACAGTTACGCCTATATGAACTGTTACAATCCATACTTGGAGCTGTAAATTATGTTACAATTGTTGGCCATTGCTGCTCACCGTTTCGTCGTGCCGCCATCGTATCGCAAGACCTGCCGATACATCTTATAAAAAGTTAACCAACCGTTTTCTGAACGAAAACGTGCGTCCGTAAACGGTGAACAGCGTCGGCCGGCATATATCAAAGAGCACGACACATAGTTCATCGTATCCGACGACACTCGAGGGCAGGCAGCCCCACTAACATAGTCCAGCTTCATACAAAACTGCTAACACCTCGAATTATCCGGCAGAACGCAGCGGGCCTCACGGTGTCAACAATGAACACGTACCCGCGGCGCGTCCGCCAACCTACATAATATAATGCGGCAAATCAATAAAATCGCCGCGTGTATAACTTATTCAACATGGACAAACATAACTGTCCGCTTCCGATATCGTTCGAACCTCGGACACAAGCCGCATCTCGACGCGTTCGGCTTGGAAACAGTTTCAACTGTGGGTACATCTTTCGCGAACGAGCGGCCGAAAGGCGTACCCACTGCTGGACAATAGGAGATGCGCCTAATCATCTCGTTACATTAAAGTTCGCGTTCAAAAATGTTGCAAAAGAAAACAGAACAATTTACTTTACGATATAAAATTTTGAATGAATTTAGATCGCCTGGAAACGTAAACGAAAAATACTAACAAAAATAAAATACCTGTTCTACTTACATTTTAAATTAACAAATTATTAAACAAGTCGGGACGATATTATTGTAAGAATTATATTAGAATCGTCCTATCATGTTTGCCGTGGAATGCTATCGTCTCGTGTTACTTTAATATGTAATTTTTGAACTAAAAGAAATAAAATATAACTATATTTTCCCAACAAAACATTTTAAAATAAATATATAACATGCAGAAATGCTGCTTATTACTTCGAGACCGTTATTTGTTAATAACGCACGATACCGTACACTTTCGCATATTAATCAATTTTCGTCGAGTATCGACTGTGAAGCGACAGCATTCCATCAAACATTCCTACATCAATATGAAATCTCTACAAAGAAATATTGAACTAAAATTAACGTTACATTATAACTCCTCCCTCCCGTCAATATCTACAATCATAAGATATGTTAGCACTTCTAGCCTTCCACTTTTGTACCTCGACAACCCTAGACACTCGGAGAAAGTAACGTTTAAGGCTTCGCTAATTAATCCTATTATTATTGCTAACTTTTTCATTCTAATGCCACTTGAAAGAGCAATCGAGCCACAACGGACATCATCTCGAGACTGATCACGGCGGCACGTCGTTTTCGAATTTGAAAAGCTGCGATCTCACTTTCGACATATAAAGAATAGGTACGTTTGAAGAAAAAAGGGGCGATATATACAGTGTAGCACGATAGATCAGGAAAGGAAACGATCAGCTCTGAGGCCGCCCGCCGCGGTGACCGCGCGACGCGAGCGAGCTTCGTTAGTAGCCGCCCTCGTGGCGCAGGCCGGGCCGACGATGGCGAAGGCTCCTTTCATTCTGCAGCGCGTCGCCCGTTGCGTGCGCACGTAACCGGCGCAATTTGCACGAAACCTATGGCGGGTTTCACTATGATGCGTGCGGCCGGTCGCGTTCAACTCGACCAGCAGCGCTGTACGCGACCGGCGACACGCTGCAGAATGAAAGCAGTCTAAGGCTGGTTTTATTGTTACGCGTTTCGGCAGCGCCGTTGAGAGCGCGCGCGTTCGGAGATGTACGGGGTAGTAGTTGCGTTTCAAAGTGGCGCGCCTGAGCAGCGCCGTTCAGTAAACGTTACGCGCGTGTTGTTAACAGCGCGCTGCCCTGTCGCGTCTAGCAGCGTGTCTATAAAACCAGCCCAATGAAGCGTTCGTCGGGTGTCGCGGGCGGCGGGCGCTAGCGCGTGAGCGGGCGGTCGAGCGCGAGCGCGCAGCAGGGCAGGAAGCGCGCGTGCGGGTGCGTGCACGTGGGCGCGCAGCGCAGCGCGGCGCTGTGCCGCCGCTTGCGGTCGCCGCGCGCCGCGTCGCCGCCCGCGTACGCCGCGTGCGCCGCGCTGATGTCGGCCAGCAGCTCCTCCCAGTCGCGCGACAGCTCGTCGGGCGGCGGCGCGGCGGGCGCGGCGGGCGCGCAGGCGCAGGGGCTGCGGGCGGCGCGCGCGGCGCTGGGCCGCATCTTCTTGGCGGCGCGGCCGCACTCGGCGCACGGCGCGCGGGCGGGCGCGGCGGGCGGCGCGTCCGTCTGCGCGCCCGCGTCGCGCTGCCGCAGCGGGAAGCGCAGCCGCAGCCCCGGCTCGTCCAGGTCCGGGCAGCGCTGCGCCGCCGTCAGGTTCAGCCGCCCGTAGTCGATGCTGCGCGCGGCGCGGTACTCGAGGTAGCGCTCCGACCCCGCGCCGAGGTACAGCCCGCCCGACTCGCTGCGGCGGAACTCGACGGGGTCGGGGTCGCCGCAGATGTCGAAGGTGTCGCCGTCGGCGTAGCGCGGCGGCTCGGCGTCGGTCTCGCGGCGGATGGGGCGGAAGTGCGTGCGCGCGGAGGTGAGCAGGTCCTCGCGCGGGCGGGACGGCGGGCGGGGGGGCGGCTCGCGCGGAGCGTTGTCGGGGCGAGCGGCGCGCGAGCGGCCGCGGCGCGGCGGCACCTCGGCGAAGCCGCTGCGATCGCGGCTGTGGTTGATCGCGGTGAAGGAGCGCATCGTGTTCGCGACCGCGGTGAGCGCGTCGTAGATCTCGTCGCCCTCGTACAGCGCGAACGACTCGAGCTCGCGCGGCTCCGGCTCGACGTCGGCCAGGTTGAGCGGCCGGAAGCGGTCGTGCAGAGCGTCGGCGATGCGCGAGGGCGAGTCTCCGCGGTCGAGCGGAGGCGGGAAGTCTGCAGCTTCGGTGGACCATATGCTCTCGGTGAGCGATATGAGACTGCACTTCTCGGCGGACGGATCGGCGAACAGGCGGTCAGAGGGGGATGACAGCAGATCTTGGAAATCTATCGGAAGGTCCTGATACTCGTCGTCAGGCGTGTTCTGGTCTTTGGACCACAGAGCTTCGATGCTGCGATCGAACTTTGCCTCGAACTTCGCATACAGTTCCTCCTCCATGGGCGTGCGCACGCGCGGCTTGAGGTCCTCGGTGATGACCCACTCGGCGTCAAGGTCGAGGCTGTCGTCCCAGTCGGGCACCATGTTTTCGTTCATTCCGATTTTCCCTTCTGTTATTTCCTTGATCTCGTCCGTGACGGTGTTCTCGCACGTGCCGTACCCCTCGTCAAGTGCTATGGCTCTGATGAACTCCTTCACCGGGTCCTGTGTTTCCATGTCCCAGACACCCTCGTGTGTGACCCACTCAGGCAGGATCTCTTTGTTATCAAAGGACCTACTGTAACTATTGCAACGTTTCTTGCCGTTCTTCTTCTGACCGTGGTATGAGTTACGTCGCTCTTTGCCCGAAGTTAATTTCTTGTTTTTAGTAATCCAATCTTTAGACACTGATAATTCGCTTTGCATTTTGATCTTGGAATCTGGTGCTGATTTCCGACACCACGCTGGCGGTGGGAGATAATACGGTAACGGCGACTCTCGGCCTTTCTTTAAGGCCGGAAACGCAGCGTAATATCGACGAACAGCCTCAGTTTCTGCTAGGGAACACGTGGGCATGCCTACTTGTGACGCACCTTCTTGATCTTTGATGTCCTGGAGTCGTGTGCACAGCTGATCAACAATGTTGTCAAGATTAGGTTCCTGAAAAGAATCAACACAACATTGTCACAAAAACATTCAGATGATCATGTACTAACTACTATTTACTATGTAATAACAACATTACATACTACCAAGTAATGGTGATAATTATCTACTATACAATGGCAATACATGCATTTATACATTAATGATGGTCACATATCTGACAATCTACTGTCTCAAGTTGCTCCCTGTTGTTTATAGTATATCAGAAATGGCAGCACACAGTAAGGTGCTCATTAGTACAAGTTTATTGTACATTCAGTAATCATCAAGTATCAGTACTTTCTTAAAACAAGTTCTCTGTAAGTATCCAAATGGATATAAAATTTTTGTGTATTATTATTATTGGCAAGATTTTGATAAGTAAAAATGTCCCTGTATATTATCCCATGTCCTACAGTGGAATAATAAGATTATGGCTATCATTGATGTTTATTACAATGCCAGAAATAATGTCCCTTAGAACAGTGTTATTGCATGAATGTATGCATTGCAGCTTCAGATCATTTTGAGAAGAAACTAAAGAATGAAGTTAACACCAGCTTTTCTATCTATAAAAATAGAAAATACCAAATGAAAACAATAAAATAATTAAATACAGAATGAAAAGAAAAACAAAATAAACACAAACATGTAATGTTGGTTGCATGATAAACCTGAATTTGATGTTCTATATTCTGCAAATACGATCAAAAAGTAGATGTTACAGTAAAAAAATATATGCATACAATGATAATGCAAATAATTATTACAAGTAGCTTTCAACAATGGAACAAAGGAAGAATGCAGCGATCCTAAACTAGTGTGCAAACCAAGGGGGACATCAAAATACAGTGGTGCTGTGCTTCCATAGGCAACAATCATTAAAGAGGGAACTTCCTGTATTAACAGGCAACATGTTTAAACAAAAATACAGTCTAATCAATCCCACAAGGAAAATATATAAAAAAAATAAAGTCACACAAATGCCAGTCAAAAACATAAATATTATCATGTTGCCTATAAAAATAACGTATAACATTGGAATAGATGCAAACCGACCTTTTTGTAAGGATTCTTATAATTGTTAATTGTCTTCATTTTAACATTCCCGTTATGTTCACTTTCCAGTGTTACTGAGCACTGCATTTCCTCTTGACAGTCGAAAAAACAATAATTAGTTCATACTGATTATTATTTGATCACTAGCAAGTTGGCAAATCACTATTTCATCATTAATTTAATTGCTTTAGGTGTAATATAATAGCCAACTTATCATTTATTTACTAAACAGATCTTGCCAAGATACTTAATGATGTTGCAGCTAATTGATTATAAAATTCTTCTTTACACTTTTGTACTAATTTATTTGTTTGTGATAATCACGGAGTTGTTATGTGATATTTACTGCCTTATTTGTATCTTGCTGAATAAAATAGTAGCCATTGTCTGAACAAAACATGATAGTGACTTTACAAAGAATATTTACATAGAATTTAAATGGAGATGGTGAACTAGTAGCTGTCAGAGCGACTTACCTGTACCAAGTGTGTGGGTATCAGATGATGGAGTGTGGAGTTTGATGAAGTTCTCTTGACGTGGCAGGCCAGCAGGCAAGCGCCTGGCTCTCTCTCTTATGCTTACGCATCCTGTCCGTGATAGTGTCTGCCGTTATCAAACACCATCATCTTGTATAATAATCGTGAGTCCATTTTACAATCGCCGTGGGCCGTGTGATATAAATCGATCCTTTAATTCCTCCGTTACTAATACATCATTAATTTCTTTGGCCTATTCTTTGCTAGTGGGTCAGTTTTTTTCTAATGCAGCGCTTGCTTCAATTTTTTTGCAATCGCATTGTCACTAGCTAATAACAAATGACGCACTATGTGCACCCCTTATTTCTGTAAAATAAAAGGTTTTATTTTTACTATCAGTCAATGTTTTGATGCAAAGGTCATTGAGATTTAGGAAGTACAAAGAATTTGTAGTGCCGTGAGTGCCATGCCCGCCCCGCCGTGCTAAATGGGTCGATGGCGCCAAAACGTCACCCGAGTGAGGGTGAGCGCGGACGAAGCCTCCTCGCATTCGCAACGTCACCCGCACAACACTTTTTGCTACACACTACACATCAACAAAGAGTGGTATCACGCGCGGCACTGCAACTCTTTTATCGTCGTTTTGATCTGAGTCATACTATTCATTTCATCTACGATACGATACGATGCAATTTCACAAGAAGGCGACAGTGTTACATGATGCACTTTCACTGAGGACGCGCCATGAACCTACTTCCGCATTGACAGATAAAAATAATCAAAATTAAGAGAAATTGCTCACCTGTAACAGTTTATACGGGGTTAAACTATCATGTTATATCAATACACACACACCCCACATGAAAAAAAACATGGCAGCCGCAATGAGTGAGTGAGAGTCACAAAAAATATTTTATTTTGCGCAACTCCGTCAAAAGATTGGAATGACGTCTCGTTATTGACCAATCGCATGGCTTCACTTTTCAAAATCATTAAAGATGGCGGCTAGGCAGCCCGTGATAACACTTCATGCACCTTGTGATTCGTCGAAATACGATTATTGGCTAATCTAGTATAACGACGTTACATGTCGACCAATGAGCATTCAGTATTTTTAACCGGATGTTCCACTTTCACGCCACCTAGAGGCGGCAAATTGAAAAATGTATAAAAATACTTTTCGCTAGTAATTCTACATCAAGGTCAGAGACAGAGTCCAAAGATTAATAAATTAAATAAACTTCACTTGATGAAATACTAGCAAAGAGTATAGTAGAATACTAGGTACAACGTACGTATTTTCCAAACGTTTAAATATCATGAATCAAGATCGGTTAGGTCACATTATGAGCCCTAACAAGCAACGTTGGGTTGGTAATGGTAATTAATATCCCCAAGGTCGCGCAAAGGCTCACAATAGTCACAATGAAGAAAATAAAACAAAATAATTTTCATCGATCTCTTTATTCTCTTACTTTAAAACTTTATTTTTCAGCACATCGAATAACAGTATATCAATGTACTTGTACTTCATAACACTGACTCGTTGGAAAAAAATGTTACCAATACTGATGGTGAGGCAATAAAATAGATATAACAATGCCTAGGGAAAGACTATAGGAAGGAATTACATAAACGGTATCTAAACTGGTGCTACATCTGACATAAACAGGTGAAAATTTATTTTATACAAAATAATATTAATAAAGGGTGTCCCAAAATTAACGCAAGTAATTTTGATAAACGCAGTCGGGTAAAAACAGGTTTTTTATTAAAAAAAATATTCTTTTATTGATTCATAAGGTTTACAGAGGGTAATGTATGGAATAGCATTTCGGGTAAATGGCCTTCACGGCTGTGCTGGTCCACTATTTCATCGTAATTTTCAATGACATGTTTTGCATGAATATTATGGCTAAATTTCGTCGATACAGCGCTCAATTTCGGCCTTTATGACGTTGAAATAAGCCCAAAGAAAAAAACTCAAAACTCCAAAAGAAAAAAACTCCAACACCATTGACTTACACGATCTGGGCGGCCAATTCTGATTACCAAAACGGCCTGGAAATTACTAATTCCGTAATTAAATAAAGCCATGGAGGCCATTTACCCGATATGCTGTTCCATACACAATCCTATACTGTATACTTTGTATCAATAAAAAAATACGATTTTAAATTAAAAACTTATTTTCAATCAAAATTACTTCTTGCGTGAATTTTGGGACACCCGATAAGTACTCACATATTCATTATGTGGTTTCTTTGTTTGGAGTGTATTTAGATTTAACACTTGTTATTAAAGATATATAATAAGTTAAAATAAACAAGCTTCTGAATAAACCCAACTGTTGTAAACAGCACTCGGCATTCAATACAATATACACATCCCATGTTATAATAGTAATCAGGTATCTAGAAAATATTTAGCAGTATTAGTAATATAATATCCGTTCATTCCAATTCACAATTGAAAAGAAGTGTAGGTATCGCTCCACAATAAATTTGTGCGCAACATATTTTTGATATCACCACTAAAATAAACTAAAATAAAACTTAAACTGAATAGCGATCACAGAAATGCATCAACGTAATACAATACATAAGCAACAAAAAGTACCAGGAATAAATAAAAACATGTCAACAAACGAACAACTTTGTACGGCATGGAAAGTTTAGGTATACTCAATAATTATAAAATGTAAGTAAAACGTTATTTACATATTCATGTGTGATTGATTACATGTTACAAAATGCTTATTGTCATTAGGGTAACACATTCATTACGTAAACGTAATTACTATGCGATCGCGATAAGAATAGGAACGTCAATGACCTCGAACTGTCAACTATCACTTGAAAAGTAAATCTTTCAAAGAAAATTAATTTGCGAATAAATAACGTGATTTTTTTTCACTTTATTTAACTGAGTCTTTGATTTACGAAATCTATTGTAATCGATTATTTAATACAAAACAGCTCAATTTTCAATACAACACGTCACAATATGGCGCCAGGTCAGTCCTATTCTTATTTTGATCGCATAGTATATTTTATTTCTTCTACATAAATATGTATGTCGGTACAACAGCTATGCTATGCGGGTATAAGACGCTTTCAGACAGTGCATTCGTCTTACATTCAAAACATGACTGTTTAGCATGACGCTAGATATCGCAGACCTTGAGTTATCACTGAAAAAACACGTGTTTGAATGCGTCTTATTTAATAACAAACGCCGAACGCCATCTTTGCTAATTTATCGTCACCTAAACCAGCATGAAGGCGAAAACATGAGTAAGAACAGGGCCCCAATTCTGCTATTGGAATTGTGTATAAATGGTGTCATTATGACACCATAACTGTCAAAACCTAAGCGGTCATTGGCTTAGAGTAAGACTATCTCTTTCGTCATTGGTCAAAACGATGTCATGAGAGACCATTCTGACACGATTATAACAATTGCATTAGCAGACTTGGGGCCCAGTCCACTAGTATATTTATTTACACCTTGACTAAGTAAAGCTACATTACTCAGTGGCTTTCGGGCCGTTTACTGCTCTCTTCAGTTTTGGTGACGATGCCTTTGCTCTTAGCAATAGCTTCTTCTTGGAGTGTCTTCTCGGCGGCTTTCTTCATTTCCCGCCTCTTCTGGGCTTCTCGTATTATGTCGAATAAACTCTGTAACAATACACATACATTCAAGTAAGTACTTAATTAATATACCACACTTTATCACAACTGCTCTAAAAACAGTGAAGCAAAACATTGAGGAAACAGGCATGTCCTAGAACCAAAAATTCGAAGACATGACTGTGACGTCTACCAACCCGCACTGGGCCCCAAAGTGGACTACTACGGCCCCCTCCCTCTCACAAAGAGGAGGCCTGTATCCCAGCAGTGGGACCACTATACACTGCTGATTATGCTATGTTATGATACTTATGATATCTATAATATTATAAACCTAAAAAGTTTGTTTGGTTGTTTGTTTGTTTGAGGCTGTGCGTTGTCTGTCAGTAAGTCGGTCACCGCGGTATGTTTTATAGGTATAGATAAATTCAATGGACTTTGATAAAATGGAATGGAATCGTATTTCACCATCAACATATTTTTTTTATTTCTCTCTTAACAAAGTATATTTTGTCTATATGTATTTATCTATGTATTTATTCCTATATCATATATTTATTATTTTATAGTCAACATTGAATTTTGTGGCACCTACCATGTTTTGTCTCTGCATCACCCTAAGGTAGACTGGCAGAAAATGCCTAAGGCATTAAGTCCGCCTTTGTGCAGTATTTTTTTTACTTGTGCATAAAGTATTAAATAAAAAAAAAAAAAAATTACATTGTGTGACACAAAATATCTTTATCGAACAAGCAGCCTTTCCATATCATTATACATTCGGAACAGCTGCCTAAATAGAGATAAAGTTTGATGACATCCGAACTGCGTATCGGCTTGCAAATATAGGATTTGATTCCGATTGTGATTATTTTTGTGATAAAAACATAAACATGCCTTGACAGAAATTCCGGAAGGTTTTTGTCATTTTGTGTATAATACGTAAATATTTAACTTGGATAGAGGACAGAAATCTCGATATTTTGACATGTCGCCACATCACCCAAGTAGCACAAAAGTGCTTTATAACAGCATTTTCACAGTGCACTGTGAAAACATTAGCTGCATAAACTTGCTGTATAACAGCGTAGGCAGCGCATCCTCTGCTGATATAATTCTAATTTGGGCACAAATAATTCAGCACATAGCTGTATAAGAATTCCCATTATCAAATAATTGAATTATATCAACATTATATTAGCATTTATGTGTGTAACAATCACCCCAAGAGCTGAAAATTGCCTGAATAACAAGGCACGTGTTACCTATAATACAGCACGAAAGACGAATGTGTACATTTTATATGCTTTTACACAGTTGAAAGTACACTTCGAGCAAAATTGTGGAATGCAATAACATTATTATTAATTTTTCTTTATTATGAACTGTCAATTTGGTAAACATGAAGTGTAAGTATTGTGTGCAAGATCTCAAGTGCCATTTGTAAATATAATTTAAGGTACCTACTAAGTAAAATTTCGATTTCTTCCTATTATGTTTGAAATCTTATTGGGGAGTTAACTTTACTGTGAAATACCATACATATTTAGTTCAAAATTTTCACGCGCTCTCATAATACCAGTAAATACAAAAAAAAACTTAACTTAAATCGACAGTAAACGAAATAAATGTTATGGTTTTTTACAAAGAAATTGATAAAAAGGTGGTTACGTGTAAATAAAAAGTAAAGTAAAGTAAACCAAATCAATTCCAATCGATATCTTCTAAAATAAACCAAAATAAGAAGATACAATTTTACAATAATTCACAGTCACGCAGTGAAAATGGCGGATGGCAAGTGAACAGTTCTAATCTTAATTTAATGCTAAAGTATGTACGGGTGTTCTCATGTGACCTATAATTCAGCAAATAGTAAAGTAGTTAAGCACTTGTGAAAAATAAATCAGCCATGGATCGATATGACGAGTAGTAGTGGTTCACATTTCGCGCCAGTTAACCAGATAACCTTTATGGATCCAAGCTTTTAGGGTCCCGCTATGGTTCTGCTAAAACCATTTTATTCCCATTTTAGTAATTCCTCGACAACAAGTACTTAATTAAAATTGTAATTTAAATAGCTATTCATATAATTATTCCGCATTAGCTGTATTTCGATTAATAATTTTTAAGTGTTCTGCATTAATTTTACGGCGTACTTCACCAGTTCTTTTTTTGGCTTTCCACATTTTGTAAAATAACTAAATACGTTAAGAAACTGTCAAAATGGCCTGGTGTAGAAATATTCATTTCATGGTTATATATAATTCAATCAGCAAATTAAATGCCTACGAAAGTTAAATTATTCAGCTCAAGACAGAATGGCTGACAGGTTTGCTGCTATGTAACTGCATAAAAGTCCACTTTAAGTTCTGTCTTGGCCTAAATAAATGCTGTTATTCGAATGTATAGTAACACCTGGCTAATGGGGTAAAAGTTTATCTGTATGCAGCATAAAGCATTAAATCTTTGTCAAATAACTTCACAAAGTAACTACATACGTTATAGTAGTTCATATGTTCTCTCTTAAAATGCAACGGTTTTATAGTACACGCTTGGGTTTTTATTCAGAAAACTGCATTATTTGTGTTCACAACCATGCGCTCTTGCAGCTGATAGGGTACTGCACTACTGAACGCTGAATATCAGTGACATCTGTGGCGTGTTTGTGGTGCTTAATAGATTTACAGTACAGAAGAAAGTGTTATAGTGAGCCTCGCTTTTTTCTAAACAGCTGTTCCTGCCTGGGTGAACTCAAATAAGTCGGTATAAATGCTTAGATTAACGCTGTGGGCCTTATGTGAAAATTTATAATGCAGTTCTGTGCTACTTGGGCAGTAGACTGCACCCATGCGAAGAAGGGGCGGGTCGCTAGTACCAAGATAAAAATACTACCACAATATCCGGTAGGAATTGAGCTCGGATTACTTTGAGCGATTTTGGACCTTATTCCTGAGACAATACGACGCGCAATATAAACCGCCACTACTCCACCTAGAGCTCAAGATAAAATTGCTGCTGATTTACCTTCCCCTCGGAGACATTAGGCTTGTCCTGTTCTTTAGCCGCGATGGCCGCTTTGTCGAGCGCCTTCTGTATCTTGCTCTCCACTTCAAGGATCTCCTCCTTATCCAGCAGGTCGATCAGCTCAGCCATCTGCTTCTCTGACAGGTTCACGTTTTCGTTGCCTATGAATTCGAGCATCTGTAATGTGAGGAATTGGAGGGTATTTTAACGCGAGTTCAATACAAATTGATAAGTTGATTGTGGATCATTTGCATCAGGTCTGTGCCCGCATGCGTTGACCGCATTTGTGCTTGTTTATATTAGGTCGATGGTGTAATAAAACGGGTTGTGAAAAACGAACCACCGAATAACAATATACACTAGTCGGGGACCGCAAAGAGGCTGTAAGGCTGTAATTATAGTAGAGTTTCTAAAAAATCTGATTTTGGGTTTTTTCCCGGGTAGAAACTCATCTGTATAATTGGATTTATACCTGGTAAAAACCCAAAGAAACCTAACTATGTATAGCTGTAATCGAATGCAGTCAAACTGAATAATGTAAATAACCCAATTTACTGTATATAGGGCCTTTAACATCAGCTTGTAGTCTGCAACCGAAATACTTTCTGTAGGCATATCTCAGAACTCAAAAAAAAAAAAAATGTCTTTAGATTTATGTTTATTAGCTGCTACAAGGCCACTAGACAGCTATCTTTTAAATTATTTGCAACAAGCTGTCAATGATAAACAGGTGATAAGCGATACTATTCTTCTCATCATAAGTAAACACAGTAATATAATGACACCATTATTGAAACAGCACGTCATTTAAAAAAATATCGAAACTAAATAAATTAGCTGCTACTTATTGTGATGTCAATGACCGTTGCGTTGCAGACGTCCTAAAAACAATGGTGCCGATTTTGTTGTTTACCAACTAAACTAATTTAGTCTCATTACGTCTCTTTCTAATAAAGAACATGAGGAAAGGATAGAAGATTTTTAATCCTGTCAAATTAGTCCACTTGAATAGTTTTGTTGTCAATTTAGTCGTAATCACAAAAGGTCATGACTATTTTCCCGTAAATGACAAGGGCGTAGACTAATTTGACAGTTCTAAATATTTTCTGGCTTTTTTCAATGTTATTTGTAAGAAAGAGATGTAGTGTGATTAAAATTAGTTTAGTGTGACGTTCAACAGAATCAGCACCAATATTTACTATGAGTCATAAACATAGCTTGTTTAGGTAATCCACCTTAATCCTATTAAGAGATGAAAAGAATATTATTTTTACCATTTTGTATGCTTAACAAAACAGTTAAAACTATGAAAAGAAACATACAAAAAGAAGAATTAGGCAGAGGTGTGTATATGACTCCCACATTTCGTCAGCTATGCTGTAAGTTAAACCAGCGCAGAAAAAGAATAGTCACTTCTCACTCGCACCCCGGTCGGTGTGAATATAGAGTGCGATGGGTAGTGTGCAAGCTAGAGGTGAATAGGGGCAGTGCCATTTTCAATTCCATTCTTTATCAGCGCAGGTTGTACCATGTAGTAGGGAGTTAGCCTATTGCAATTAACTGGGCACAAACCCAGACTCCGTGCTACTACTGAGGTTTCTCTGATAGAAATATCTAATAACACTTTCAACTATCCGGACATTGAACCCTGGGCCCTCGTTCACACATTAATTCTCCCTTTTTTATTCGAATTTCGTAACTAAAAGGTTCCGTACGTAACTAAGCTTTATAAAGACGAAGGCTAGTCACTCATAAAGCCTTATAAATGTCAAGTTTTTATTATGAAGGAGTTATTGTTTTTTTTTTCACATTGACCATGAAGTTTATTATTAGTGATAACAAGGAAGTCTAGCGTTCCATACCGAAAGAGGTCATGTTGTGTTATCGCGTTTATAATCACTGGCAGGGAATTAGATACGGGCAGTCACGTGTTTGCCATCGTGGTGAAAACTTGACATTGACCTTGACGGCACTGCTGTTGGGTCGTTTGTGCACCTTATTGTTAATATGTCATCCGCCAAGCCTTTTCCCAAACGAGATTGGGGTCGGCTTCCAGTCTAACTGGTTGCGGCTGAATACTTATCAATATTTTACTTGAAGCGACTGGCATCTGATCTCAACAACCCAATTATTGGGGAATACCGGTATTTGAAAGTCAGACCAGTTGTCAGACTTTTGGGCTCCTGACATCCCGTAACGACTGTCAAAGATATTCCTATGACAACCGGGACCGACTGTTAAACGTGCTCTCCGAGGGACGGAGGGGTTTTGATGTGTATAGAATGGTTACCCATCCAAGGACTGACCGTGGCAAGACGGAGCTTAACCTCAACCGATCAGTGCGGCTGTCATTTAGCCACGAGCCACTCCCCTGTTAATATGGATCTTTAAAATACCTACGAATTTTATTTAGATAATATCCTGCTATTAAGAAGACGCATGAAGAAAAAGCGGTTCATATTTAGAAACTGCCACTTTATAGGTCAATGGAATTTGGCATGACACGGCGCTGCAGTTTCACGGTGTCAGCCACGCCGTGGTATGTGGCCAAGCCGTATCCTCTGATGGATTTGAATGCCTTAATTCATCTTTAAGTAGACCAAACATCTATACTAATATTATAAACCTGGAGTTTGTTTGTTTGAACGCGCAAATCTCTGGAACTACCAGTCGGATTCGATTTTTTTTTTTATGTAATAGCCAGATGCTTGAGAAATAGTATAGGCTATTTAACATACGCTACGACCCTTAGGAGCGGAGCACCGGGGGTGAAACAGCTAGTGATAAATACAATAACACTGACCTTCAAAACATCATCAATCTTCAACTGCCCATCAAAGTCATCATCCAACCTTCCGAGCACATCCTGAATCAGCTTCAGTTTGGCTTCGTCAGGCACTTTTTGTAAGCTCTTAATGGAATGCATCAGTTCATCAATTTGGATCAGTTGTTCCTTCGCCAACGCTGGTTCAGTCTTGGTTTGCTCCAACGTGGTCTTGAGGGCTTTTTCCTTGGTCTCCAGCAAGTTTAATGCGGCATCCAGTTTACTTATCATGTTGTTAACGGCCTTATACAATCTGTGAAGAGAGCATGCGTAAAAAATTTGTGTTTTTCCAACGATAAGCCAAGGCTAATTCTAATATACCTACCAATAAATAAAATTTAAATGTCAGTAATTTCAAAATAAATACCATTTAAGTGAAAAGTGCTATGTATATGATGCCTAATCAATCATAAATTACAGTTTTTAATTTTTTTTCTGTCTGTTTGAAAGTTGGTCTCCGAAACGCCCAATGGATTTCAATGAAATTTTAGGCATCAAGACTTTTAACAAAAAATTTCGTGTATGTTCCATTTCGATATCTTGCAGGGTTCAGATGATAAAATAATAATTGTAAAGCCTATTACCGCCATCAACCGGGATCATGACCAACATGCCGCGCCAAAAGTCCCACGCGAACATAGTTACGGGCACAGCTAGTTTAGAATATTAATTCCTGCCTTCTAATGGAATTTATTTATGCAACGTTATTCCTCACCCAAAACATGAGACAGTGAAATTACTTTTATGCTCATTATTCTTGAATTACAGTATTAGAGCTTATACATCAGAATAACAATAGGCTTTCTTCTTTTGTCCCGCCAAACGCGGGCGAAGCCGCGGGTGGACGCTAGTTTATAATATTAATTGCGTTTGCATCATGTCCTTTCTTAACCGACTTTAAATATGGAAGTTCTGTATTCTTTCCTATAATAGAACAAGGCAATGGACGATCGAATGGAGCATGCAGTATTGCAATATTTGTATGTTCCTAAAGAGCCTTGGAAACCGAGTATGTTTTAGGAGATAGCTTAGCTAATCAGACCAATGCTGCAATGGATTATAAAGATATCAAATTCAATTATAGCAATACGGATTGTTCAAAATCGTTATCTTTTTTTGGCCATGCGTTTAAATATAATTTTAACCACACACAGGAATATAACAAAACAATAAAAGAGAATGTTATGCTTTTCATAAAAGTGATTAATTTTCATGCAACGCTTAATCACCGAATTTCCGTTTATTTTACATAGACGGCGTATAAATTATATTCCTTAAATTATCCATGTATGAGGTCATAATATATAATAATATGATGGTAGGACAATTCTGTAGGATTACTTAGGAAAACATTATTTGAAATATTAGCTGAAGAGTTTGTTTGTTTCTTTGTTCGCGTTTATCTCTGGAACTACCAGTCAGATTCGAAAAAATCTTTTTGCATAATAGCCAGATTAATGAGGAATAGTATAACCCCCATCTGTCGCATTTGAAAAATCCGCCTCATTCAGGTCGAAATCACTTGTGTCTGTCAAGTGCGACAGACGAACGAATAATCTATGTAACATCACGCATCTCTTAGGAGTCAAGCAACGGGGGTGCAACCGCGGGGAACAGCTAGTCTATCATAAAGAAGTTATAACTTGTTAAATACCTGCGAGCACCCTTCGAAAGTTTGAGATCAGCTTGCTTAGTCTTCACAATCTCGTCCATCTCTTGGACATCCTCATTGTAGTCCACCAGCTCCGCCTTCAACTCCTGGATGCTCTCCTTCTCAAGAAGCAAGGACTTCTTTTGTTCAGCTGTGGATGAGATGGAGTAAAATTATGCAGGTAAATTAATTATGGTTTACCTATAGGTTGCGGACGGAAGAGCAACGGAGTTCCGGTTTAAAAGGGATTTCTTTGTTCTAGCGTTGAATTAGCTAGAATTCACAGAAATCTAAATAAAGTCAACTTCTTTGTGTAAAAGCTGGCATAGAAAACAGCATTTCCCAGTAATAATAAGATCAGGCGATAGTAAGTTCGAAATCTCACTAAATCTAAGGTGAATGGACGACCCTAATACGATGACCTTGGCAATAGTCCAAGACAATAATACTTAAATAAGAAAAACTGTTTGTTGAAACCACAGTGTTTCTAGATTTTTTAGGTGACCCACCAATACCGTACTGGTATAATTTTTCCGCCGTCATAAACAGTATGAAATCTGCACAAATGTGGCGAATGATGCCACGTGTATTTTTAGATCTAGGCGGCACTTCTAGCCTAGACTTTACGAAATTCGCAGTCGATTCCCATCAACTGCCGCTGACGGTGATCTACGCTACCTAAGTCCTTCACAAAAAGCAATCTGTAATTGTCCTCATGGAACTAATTAGGTTTAGCTATATCCTTATTTACATAACATACAAGAGGACTTTATTTACAAACAGTATGATTCATTGGTCTGCAAATGCACTGTGTTTCCGACGTACTAAAATATCTGAGTTATTCCTCCAAAGAATGTTGCATGTTGCCAATCTAATATTGTATTTACCATCAGCATTTTTAAAAATAACTGAGAAGAAACTAAGTTAATAAAAAATTGCAATGTTGTTCTAAACGAGAATTGGTTAGCATTATTGCTCACATCTGTGTATATTATAGCAGATGAGGATACGCAGTCAGCAAGACATTTGAAGATTAGGTTTTACCAGAAATCTATTGCTGTCACACTGTACCCGAACAAACGAGTAGAGCTCGAGAGAGACAACTGCAGCTGAGACTGATTATATCTTTATTTATGTATATTATACATACCTAAATAGGTGAAATCATAATTTCGTATTCCCCTGATTCCTGCTCAAAATCTGGACCGAATTTAATAGGTATTTTTACCAAGAATAATAGGTAGGTATAAGAAGGACATTGGCTATGCCTGTGTGTTTTTATTTTATATTCGTAATTTTTTTTTGCTGGATGTCTGATAACAGCGGTATAAATGAGCAATTCTAGTAATTTTATAAGGCTGGAAAAAATCAAAACATTCCCTATGTTTTGATTTTTCACGGCAGAAGTAGATTGTATGGTATAAAAACATTTGCTCTAATGGCCGGTATGCGGTAGCCAAAGATGAAACAGGAATACGTAGGTATGTATGGACTAAACGCCGCCTAAATCTCCTCTTGAATCTACCAGATCGATACTTTGCAGTTTGCTTTTAATAGAAAGTAAATGACATTAACAGGTGAGATTTTATGTTATCAACCAGGATGCCAAGTTTTATCAATGAGGAGATAATTGGACCAATACCATATCTGATTATTTACCTTCAACATTATGTAGGATGCCCAATTTTTATCTGTTTACACATTTATTTTCGTATATTTATTTTAACATTTAACATAGCACAAACTTCGAATTAAGTAATTCTTTTATTTTGTTCCTATCATGCACTTTAGAAATATTAACTAGTGCAATGTGCAACATAATTATATGATTATTGATAATGTATTCAGAGAACTAGTTATAACCGGAAACGCGTTGCAGCCTAACAACCGACACAGATCACTGAAGTGAGATAAGGAATACACACACAGTGCAAGAAAACAGATCAATATCACGACAAAGCCACTTGTAAATTCAATATGAAATATAAAATTTCCAGTCTTTACGAGTATTACGACGTCCAAGCACGTAAAGAGCACATGTCATACATACGCAATTCTATTTATATGAATGACAAAAACGAGTAGAATCCATAATTAGGAAGGCAACAACATAAACTTGAACTTCAGAACATAGACAAAAAAAATGGACCACTGCCAATCTGGACTTACCTAATTTCTCTAAAGCATCTTCAATGACTTCAATGTCTTTGCCAGAGAGACCTTCTTCAGATTTAAGTTTAGGGGTGTCAACAATTATTATAGGTGCTGGGTCAATCATTTCGGAAAGCCGCTCAGGGTCAATAACTGGTGCTTTGTCCTTGAGTTCTTCTTTCTCTCTCTTCTTGGCTTCAAGGATCTCTTTCTCTCTCTCAGCTTCCTGCAACTCCTTCATTTCTTCTTTGATCTTCAACTCCTCTAGTTTGATAGCTTCTGCCTTAGCCTGGAATTTAACAAGTCCAATGAAATTAGATATTCACATTAGTAAAATCAGAGCCACACCAGAACAATGGATAGATTAATCAAATTATTATATCCCTAACTCCCATAAAACTATAAAAAATATTTAAGCTTTGTAACTAAGAAGAAGAACAATTACCTTGAAGTCCAATTTGCCTTCTTTCTCTCCTATAGCAGCCTTTGTCTGAGTAGCTACTTGTTCTGGCAAAGCAGATATGGTCGCCTTCAGTTTGTATGTGGTTGGCACATGTTCTGGGACCATAAGGGCTCTTGATAACAGCAGTAAAGATGGTGGCACCTTCTCATTCAACGACAAGTCAAGCCAATTCCTCAGTTCCTTCCTCAACCGCTCTTCTGACACACCATAAGCCCTCATACCTCTAGCCCTACAAGCCTGTTGTAACTCACTGAAGTTTAAGCTTTCCACTCCCTCTTTGGCTATCACCTTATCATCAGCTGCCAATGACCTCAACTTCATCTTAAGATTAAACCGTAACATGGCACTGGTACCAATTGTTGTTGCGTTCACCACTTTACACAAAGCAACTAAATGCGGTCTCTGTAATGAATCTAATGTAATCTCATCTTCGAATAACTTAGAGAACTTCATTATTTCTTCACTTGTTGCAACATCTCCAGATGTTCTGATTCTGCTGAAGAAACCGGAGAACTCTCTGGCAAGCTCCGAGTGCCTGTTACTGGCCTGTGGAGCCATCTGATCTAGTGTTTCTTGGAAGAATTTTGCTATTTCCAACTTTACTTTAAAATGTTTCTTCAACTTAGCTTCCTTTTGAGTGCTACTCTCAAATGTAGATGGCAATGCATTTGGGAACAGTTTAATATAAACAGGCAGTGCAAACTCCAAAAATGGAACAACTATAAATACAATAAATGGAACCATTCTAAACAGGTCACCAATGGTGGTGACCAGCAGTCTGTGCTCCCTTCGAGTCAATGAGTGTCCTTTTAAAATTTTGAAGAACAACATTGCTGAGATCCTTGTTTCAATGAAAAGTAATCTGAAACCATGATAGTAATGCCGCAGCTCATTCATGAGACGTTCCTTAAGGCTCTTCTTTTTCTTTTCCTCTTTTTTTGGAAGCTTTTCTTGTTCTTCAATGCCTTTCCTTATAGTTTCAACAGATGCTTCAACTTTAGAGGATGGTTTCAGAGGTTCTTTGTCAAAATGATACCTGCTGGTTGAGAATGGTCTGATGGACTGTGGGTGGCAGTACACTCTCGTGTTGAACGGTTTTTGTGTAATATCATGATGCAGTCCAATAGGCTGGGTTGTATAATATGACAATGACCTTGAAAGTGTTATGTATGGAAAGTTTTGATATACTCTGTTTTCCCATAGTAGTGCTAAAAAATATTCAAAAATAACACATTTTATCATTAAAACATAGTAAGTATCTATGGATGAAACCACAGGACTTAAAATAGAATGTTTATTCAATAATAAAAATCAAATTGGCTCCAGTACATACTATATGACTATAGTATGTAATTGATCCTAGTATTTGTCAAATTTTCTTTCTATTTATTTTGTTCTAGCAATTGAAAACCGCACTAACCATGTGACGGTCATGATGAAACAAAATAAAATAATTATTATGATAATAATTATAGCTTTGCGATGTGTGGTGGTCTCGGACCCAACAATAATATTAAGCTCTGTATTTAGAAATAAAAAGACACTGTGGTTCCTTGAAGATAAACTAACAATTTCATCGATGAAGTCATAATTAAGTGTACTGAGTGTACATAATAATCAATCAAATTCCGCTCTTTAGGTTATGAGTACTAAGACATTTGTTGCAAAAAACATTTACTTACTCGATCTCTTGATGCACCGGCATTGGTTAATAATTAGTCTGTTCATATTGTTCGCTATTCGTAGGGCTTTAGCTACTGGAAAATATTGAAAATTTAACAAAAACAAAATCAACCCTCAATACACCATGACAATCGAGAAGAATCACAGACTCAGACAGTCGCACAAAAGCAAAACACAGATAAAAAATATAGACTAATAATCAAATCAGACTCAGAGACTTATGGCTGTTTACACTGACGTATGTTGTACATAGGTACGCAAAGTTCTATCCGAATCCGAATACATCATACAATCATGTTATTTTCACTAAAACGTTTCACAAGTACCTACCTACCTACCTACTTTTACAATTCTATATTAGTTTTTGCGTGACAACCATAGAATTCGATCTCTGCCTTCCTTCCTCACTCCTCCCCGCACGTATTAAACGTGTGACGTCACACGTTTCTTAAAAAACTTCGAAAAACACGGAAACGTATGTAGTGCACAGGGCAACATACATTTACTATGGAGGCCGAAACGGTTCGTATTTTCACGGTTGACGAAAACGTGCTGGAAACGGAGTAGTGCACAAACAGCCTAACCAGGCTCGGTCAACTGTGTATGGGCAGGCCTCCGTCACTCCATGTACTTGCGCGCTATAAGTGCCTACCGCCCAGCCGAGCGGTCTCGGTCCGCCGGCGGATCAAATTCAGTGCGGTTTTCGCAAGCGAAGCGCGCGCACGCCGTTCAATTTTAATAGTGCTGTTCGTTCGTACGCGTATTTTTAACTTTAATTTAATTTTTTTTTTTTTAAACTTTAATTTTTAACTGCCACATAAAAGTCAGAACATATTCACAGTTCTCAATAACATAGATAAAAAGTTATGTTAATTTAATTTTATCGAAGAGGCAGCCCTGCGATTACTGTGGAATCGCGCGGTGCGAAGCAATCACTGCTGTACGCTTGAGCATTTAGGCGCATTTTAGCATACAGTGGTTGTTGACGCGAGGGAGTAGGCAATTATCGTAATAGGTATTGGAAATTTTCTACTGAGTGAAGTATCTGTTACGTAGTAACTATTCAGTAATCTGTGGTATGGGTGACTTTGGACACAAGGCGGGTTCCAGTTCATGAAAAAGATAGCGATATCGACGACTCTGTCTTACAGGCTGATTACAATGCAATGTTACCAAGTAAAATAAAATGAAATATCGTGTAAAAAATTATGACTTAAACATGATTAATTTAATGTAAAATGTAGCTGATTAAGTAAAACCTATTATTTTTTCGGTTATATAATTAAAAAAAAAAAACCGACTTCCAAAAACTACACTAAAAAAACAGGTTTAAAAAAAACCGACTTCCAAAAACTACACTAAAAACTATGAAATAAAAATGTTAAACTGCCATAAATAAAAATCTAAATGTATATTGAAGTCGGCGGGGCCTAGCATAAATATAGGAATGAAAGGAAATTTTAATTTGTCGAGGCGCAAAGCAACACACTGCGCACGTTCTTCCTGTTCAAAAGCTGAAGAAGAGGCCCCGCCGACTTCAATATACATTTAGATTTTTATTTATGGCAGTTTAACATTTTTATTTCATAGTTTTTAGTGTAGTTTTTGGAAGTCGGTTTTTTTTAAACCTGTTTTTTTAGTGTAGTTTTTGGAAGTCGGTTTTTTTTAAACCTGTTTTTATTTTTATCTTTTTAGTGTAGTGTAACCATTTTTGTTGTTGTTAATTTATTACAATAAAGTATCATAAAATCATGGACAGAGCGACTTTGATCATTTATGTACTTTTACTGAGATCGATTACTTCCACGAATTTAAATAGGTACTTATATTCATAGATGTTGGTGGATGAGAGCATTTCAGTAAACAAAACCGGGCAAGAGCGTGTCGGACCGCGCACAGTGTAGGGTTCCGTAGCAAGAAGTATTTCAGTGTTCTGACCGCAAATACAAGTTTGTATTTCATAATATTATTATGAAATATTACAATTTTTACGGCTGTCAAACTCAACATGGAAAATAGTGAATATTTCAAAAATTTATTGACGTATCTTGTTCAAACTAATTTCAATCGAAAGTATTTATTAAGTGCTATAAGCTTGATTTTTTTCAGATGTTTCGATAGCGCGGTTGGAAAATTACAGGGGGGGGGACACATTGTTAACGACTTTGGGAGCTCCTAGTTCACTCAATATGCACTTAAATAAAAAAAGTATTTAGAAACCTTCATGTTATTTTCAAAGACCTATCCAATGATACCCCACATGGTGGGGTGCGCGAAAATATTTTTTTTCATCCCTCAGTTTCATGTATGGGAGACCCCCCTAATAATTTTATTTTTCGTAATTTCACTATAGGCCTTAATGGCGGCTTACAAAAGACATCTACCTACGAAGTTTCATACAAATTGGTTATGAACTGTAGATTTGACGAAGGTGTGACAGACGGACAGACGGACAGACAGACAGACAGACAGACGGACATGACGAAACTATAAGGGTTCCTAGTTTTACTACGGAACCCTAAAAACAGTGTTTTTTCAGTTTGCAGACGGACAGACGGACAGACAGACAGACAGACAGACGGACATGACGAAACTATAAGGGTTCCTAGTTTTACTACGGAACCCTAAAAACAGTGTTTTTTCAGTTTGTAATAGCAATAGGCTCGCTCCCTAGCCTTCTATCAAATGCGACTTAAGCATGAAAAAAATGTGTGTACTATACACCTCTGTCTAACCTTGCGGGAAATATCGGCGTGATGTTATGTATGCATAATATCGAAATCGATTGCGTTCAGGAATTCATGTACCTACACAATATCACTTTTTCATCATCGTCATGATGTCATCAAGATACACCAAAAATACCATTTATTACACCTGGTTAAAAATCTACTCAACCAAAGTTAATAAAATTTATATGGGACCACCTCGCGAGCTTCTTCTACCATATGAAAAAAGAATCACGTAAATCGGCTCATAGACCACGGAGTAATCGGTGTACATACATGAAAAAAAAAAAAAAAAAAAAAAAAAAAAAAAAAAAAAAAAAAAAACCAACCGAATGCAGAACCTCCTCCTTTTTGGAAGTCGGTTAATTATGAATTCCAAACGAAATTTGGAAAAATAATTATATCTTTAGAAAAAATTGAATTAAAAAAATTCTGGTAGGACTCTGGTAGTTTGCTCTGGCAACACTACAAGATAAATGTCTGCTGTTACGGTTGGTAGTTTTTTCTGTTTCTGTTTATTTGTTGTGCTATAAAACGATAAACTGTTTCTGATTTTTCCATCATAACGTTGAGTCGGCATACTGTTACGCCGTTGCGGTGAAAAAGTGTTGTGTTGAGTGAGATAGTGACTCTTTCGAGATTTCTTTGTGATAACGAGGATTCGCAATTAATCAAAAGTATAACATAGGAAAGTGCGTCACTTGTGGATTTTCAGTTTCTCAAGATGTATTAATTTGTATTATATGCCCACCTTTATGAATAGATATTATTTTATTGTCTTAAACTGTCAATAAGATAATAGGTATCTATTCTAGGTGGGCATATAATTTTTTTCATTGGATTTAGTGGGATCCCACTAGATGGCGTGCAAATTCGTCTTACATTTTTACTATGAAGTTGATATTCTTCTCGCTAGAGTATTATTGTTCTGTGAGCCTAACTGTATCTATATTATACTGTGTGAAAGATGTCATTTCTCGTTGACAGTGATACAGTGACGTCACTGTAAAGTACACCGCGCATTGGCGCTATGTTTTGATACAGTGACGTCACTGAAGCGTCAACGAGTCAACTCTTCCCTAGTCACGCACACTAATACAAATCCAGAACCGCACACAAACAAAAAACGGCCAGCGGCTTTAGTCCTTAGGCTCAGTCTATAGTATTCTATGTCTATGTGCTAGGCCCACAGCCTGCCGTAGTTCCATATAGGGATGCAAGAAGTGCCAAAAAGTATCGAATAAATTGTATGAAAAAAAAATTATCTCGGTTTCAATATCGAAAAAAAAAATCGATATATCGGTGTTGAAATAATAATAATATTTGTGTTTCGTTTTTAGAAGTTTGGTTCAATAAATCTGTCAGTATTAATACTATTCGTAAAAGTAGAGTGCGTTTTACTTATGTATTCCCTTCGACGCTATGTTGGCTCCACTGAACGTTTTTAACGGTGTTAGCAAACAATATCGATTTATCGATACTAAGCGATCGATACGAAACTACGGATCTAGGGAGTAGAAAAATATCGATGTATCGCATTGATATTTTTCGACACGCCTAGATCCGTAGTTTTTTTTTTACCCGACTGCGCGACGCACGGAGGGTAATGTGTTTATCAGTCTATGTATGTATGTATGTATGTATGTATGTATGTTTGTTTCTATGTGGCGTTCTAGAGACCAAATGCGTAGGCCGATTTTGATAATTCTTACGTCAATCGATTCGTCTTAACCTTGCGAGTGTCACTAAAGACATAACAGTAATCAAAATTCACCACAGCGACATCCAGACGCCATATTGTCAAAATGAAAAAAAAAAAAGTTGATGAACTATGTCAAGTGGGGTGTCGTTGAATAGGTATTTTAAAATCATCTTTAGGTTCCTTTTATCATTTTTCATTTTAAATAATAGTTTAGGATATATAACGATTTAAAGTTGTTTAACAAAGCAATCATTCAAAACCTATCATGTGGGGTATCAAAATGAAGGGCTCGAAAAGAAGATTACGAAAACATACATTAAAAACTAAAAAGTGAAAAATAAAAATAGTAAATTAAAAATTAAAAAAACCCGACTGCCAAAAAAACAACTAAAAAGTTCAAAACAAGAGCACTTTTCAAGCAGTCTGATGCAGTTGGTGGCATAAAATCTAAGATTTAACACAAATAATTGCCACCAACTGCATCAGACTGCTTGAATAGTGCTCTTGTTTTGAACTTTTTAGTTGTTTTTTGGCAGTCGGGTTTTTTTAATTTTTTTTCTTTAGTTTTTTGATTGTCAAGAGTCAGACTGACAGTCACTGTGAACTGTCACTCAAAAAATGTCAACAGTCAAAATTAATGTTCTTGTTCACGAGCATAACCTTATTTAAATGACTAGTTCAAAAATATTGTAGTTTCTTTAGAAATATACAATAAAATAACAAGAATAAATGAATATTGTACGCTACTACATAAAATCTAGTTTTGTTAATTTAACAAAACCACCTATCAGGCTTCTTTCGAGCAGTAAGTACCTACGTCCAATGTTGGACTATTATTTTCAGGGTTAGAAGTTTTTGGTAAATAATAATCATACTGGATCCTCATCATTTTAATCATGAAAATGATAAAAACGATTATAACACAAATCGCTATTATAAGTTGCCTTCAGTTCCCATTTATATCGCATTTACGTGCCAGATAAACATGTTATTACCTACTATTTGCAGGGACCAAATTGTCTCCCGCTATGGCTTTATCAGCTGTTAAGAATGCAGCAAAAAGAATAGTCTGGGTGGACCTTGAGATGACTGGTCTGGACATAGAAAAGGACCATATATTGGAAATAGCCTGTGTGGTGACTGATGCGGACCTGAACATCGTTGCTAAAGGGCCGAACATAGTTATCAATCAACCAGATACTATCCTGAACGAAATGAATGACTGGTGTGTTGCTCAGCATGGTGAGGTATTGATTTCTCTATTTGATATTAACTTGAATTATATTTTAAGAACTTCTTTCTCTGAATGGCATTATTATATTAATTTACTGCAGCAGTCGACTTAGGACCTATTCAGCAGCTTCAAACAGGCCTGTCCTAATCAATAGACTAACAGTAGAGTTAAGCTATACATTACGAAACTAGTGTTGTGAAAATATAGCTCAACAACTATAGCCCTACCATTATAAGATTGTAATTGTAAAAGTATTATACTGGCCAATCTACAAACTGAACAAATTTTATATGCACAGCTACAAGTTTCTGTTACGCTATAGTTTTATGACACTAAGTAGTTCCGTAATGTAAATCTTTAGCTAAAAGGAAATTATGTCAAAGGGAAAGTGTTTTGGTTCAATTGAGTTATGTGCCTAATAGCAGTGTAGCTAGTTACTGCTGGCTGGTGATTTTTATCTCTGAATTGAGCCTGAAGTCTTGAAAAATAGTTCTTACAGCAGTGTTGTAAAAGGCAAGTGAGGAATTATGTCAAGGCAGTAAGGAGAAAGCAGCATGGCTGTTGATGGCCCCTGTATAGTAAATGTATATACTTATGTAGTTTTGATTTATGAGATTCCTATTAAATTTGCTAATAAACTACAATTATTTTTTAGCGTAACTCAAAGATGGGGTGCTATATGATTTCAAATGTTTTTATTATCGTTACAGAGTGGACTTACGGAGGCTAGTCGCAAATCAAATGTTTCGCTAAAAGATGCTGAAAAACAAGTTCTGGAATTTGTTAAATCTCATGCACCTGAGAAGAAGTGTCCGTTGGGTGGCAACAGTGTTTATATGGACCGTTTATTTATAAGAAAGTATATGCCAGTACTAGACAATTATTTACACTACAGAGTAGTAGATGTGAGTACAATAAAAGAGTTGGCAAAGAGGTGGTACCAAAAAGAGTTTTCGCTCATGCCTCAGAAAAAGTTTAGACATCGATCCGTGGATGACATTCTCGAAAGCATAGAAGAATTGAAGTACTTCAAACAACATATATTTAAGTCCTCAATGAAACTGCAAACAGAAGTTTGAAGTATTAAACGACTAAAACTACGGGTATTTTACACTTTTAACTGAAATAATTATGTTAATATATATCATGCATACAAATACAAATGTTATGTTAATTTCAATATAATTGAAGATAGTATAGAATAGAACAGAAGTCCAGAATCAATTAAGTACAATGTAGGTACCAGGTACCTTACTGAAATAAGTACCTAGCTAACAATAAAAAAGTAAAACTAAAATTGGATTTATTTACTTTGCTAGCTCATAAGTCAATTGCCATCTCTATTCACTGGCATAGAAATGACAAGGATAGTGTATATTTAATCAGTGGTTAAATTAAGAGGTGTTTTTATGTAAGGGAGTTACTGTTCAGGGTTCATAGTCATAGTCATTTGACAATTTATTGACATTATTGTCCTTGGCATCCAGTTCCCTTCTTTAAGGAGCTCCACACACTGGGTCCCAAGCCTGCTATTGCAATTGTGTAAGAATGGCCTCATAATGACATCATAACTGTCAAAACCATTGGATTAAGACTATCTCTTTGTCATTGGTCAAAATCAGTCAAAACCAACAATAACATTGTCATTATGAGACCATTCTGACACGATTAAGATAGCATGCTGATGCAATAGCAGACTTGGGGCCTTGGCATGGTACTGTAGAGGTTTTAATGTGAAGTCTTAGTAGGCTGGTTAACTTTATCATTTATGAGACAAGCAATGACTTAATAATTTTGAAAATAGAATAGGTTGGGACATAGAAAAAAACAGTAGAGTCTTGATATCGGCCGTGATCTAAACTAGTCGCGCGTTTCTACTATGTCTGTAATTTCTTCCTAAATACACGAATTTAGCTCAGACGCGAGTTTTCGTTCCCCGTACACTAAACCCTCTCACAGTAGGTAGGTACCTACAGTGTTGTCGGTCGTGTGTCTTATGTAGAACTGCATTTAAATGTAAATGATACATAGGATCAATGGCGTCATTACAACACGTGAAGCCCCTGGCTTTTTTTTATAGGTACCTACTAGGGCCTGGAAATCAGTGTTGCTGAGAGTCACGCAGACTACTAACCATGGAAATAAATATCCTACCAAGTTGTCGGGGCCCCCTAGGCAGGTGCGGACACATACACACGGGGGGAGGGGCAATTTTGTGCAATTGCCCCAAGGGTTTGGAGCCCCTGGCATTTTTCCAGTCATGCTAGTGTCGAACTATCGATAGTGGCCACTATCGTATGTATGTAAGTACTTAAATTAAAAATAAACAACTTATTAATCAGAAAAAGTTTAATTATAAAGTAATTCAGTCTAATCAATCTCAGGGCTCGTTCATGCGCAAGCCTCTACCTATATATTTCCTTATTTCGTATTCGTCATTGTTTTTAATTCCTTGTAATTATCGTGTACGAAAATAATCTTATTTATTTGAATCGGACTTAGACGTGACCGTTTGGCCGCAATTTCTAAACCTGCTGTAGAAAACACTCTATCACTCGGTATGCTCGTGGCAGGCACACAAAGGACAGCCCTAGCAAGGGCAGCAAGCCAAGGGAACACGTTTTTATTGCTGTTCCAGTAAGATAGAAGGTCTCCATCTTTAGGTGCTGTCGGGTCAGCTGAAGCCAAATATCGCCAACATTCTTGTTCAATAGGATCATCGGTGCAGGCATTAATACGATGTTTCATACAAAGTTTATTAATCAATGACATATCGTTAGAGCTTGTTGAAGTCGATGCTAAGGGATCCACAGTTTCTAGCGGAGTCTCGTCAGACGTCATTGTACCAATGACTTCCTTTATATATACAGCGAGGAAGGAAGTCTTGGCCATATTATTTGACGCCATATATGTGTCTACTGCCATGAGGTTCATAAAGCGGTTATCCAAAAGGGCAGCAGCTACAACCGCTTCTGTGACCGAGAATCGTTTGTCAATATTTGCTAGCATGTAGCCTTTAAGTTGTGCCATAATTAATGATTCGTCATCGGGTACCGAATTCAAGACGTCAATTATTTCAGAGCGGAACAGGAGAGCCAAATTAATCGTGCATGTCTTTTGAGACCACATCACTTCGACGGCTTCGCGGAATTTTTCCAGAAATGTAACCAAATCTTTCAAAAAATTCCACTCCGGTTGTGTTAAAGTTAAGTCGTTTCGTTTGATTTTTTTTAGCATTTTGTTTATTCGATCGCATTTGACGTGCATTAAACTTTCCAGCATTCCTAGAACGGTGTGCCAACGAGTGGGTGTTGCACTTTCATTTAAAGGGATACAATTATTTTTTCCTAATAAAGATATCGCGTTCACTTCCATTTCTTGGTCGTCTTCTTCTTTTATCTCAATGTCTATCAAAACACTTTCAGGAATAGGATTACTCTCATCCCCTTCTAAGTTTTCAATAACGCTATCAAGAGAAACTAAAAACTCTTTTTGTATCTTCTTGGCATCTGATTCTAGTTCTGGCAAATGATAGCTAATCGCCTTGACGATGTTCTTACATTTTGTAACCAATGCTTCGATTTCTGGGACTGCCTTTATGCCATCCGCTGTCAGTAGATTATGGAAACCATGCCCAAGACAGAGATGGTGGTCCATATTTGCTGAAGAAACTGCTTGCCTCACGTTAGCCCGGGCATCAGTAACAGCGTGAATCTTTTTGTCATGAAGTTCGAAAGTATTCTTTAAATTGTTTATCATGTCTCCTATTTTTTCTTCGGTTATGTTTTCCTCTACCATTTGAGTGCTAAGAGTTAAATACTTGAATACGAAATCTGTAAATAAGTAGATACAAATTATTGCTTTATGTCTATGAATAAATAAATTAATACAAATATCGTTATCTACCTAACCTACCAGACGTTAAATAGTGTAGCGAAAACGTGATATAATTTGTTCGGCGATATTGATCTTTCCATACGTCGAAAGTAAGGGCCAAGTGCTGAGCTGCATCTTGGCGAATGTTGTCTTTAACAATGCTAAGCATACACTCGTATACTTCATCTAAAGCAGTGTGGCTCACATCGTACCGAGACGGCAGTTCATCTTCATTCAGGATGATATTATATTTCTAAAAAAATAAAACAGTATCGTGACTGACTGTCTGATAGACAACTTAGCCTAAATCGGTGGACCTAGACATTTGAAATTTGGAGGAAACATTCTTTCAGTACCCTAGAAGTGCGTTATTGGACGGATTTTTTGAAATTACATCCATAAAGGGGTGGTAAAATTTGTTTGAAGGAAGTAACTGGACTAGACAATGCTTAGTTAGGTTTTAAAAAATTGGAATGTTAACAAATATGTTACCCGACTTTCTTTGCTGACCGTACTAAAATAAGAAAGAGGAAACTTGACTGGACACTTCAGAAAACGACAGCATTGTTAGTAGGTACCTTAAAAAAATCCGCCATCCCTTCTTCAGAAATGGAGTCGAAAGGAATTAGGGACTTACAACACCATAGTGCCAAATCTCTAGCTAAAATCCTTTTGTCACGATTTGCTGGTTTTTTAGACTTTCTAGCACTTTTGGAATTCCGTGTAGTATGAATAAAATCTATGATTTCTTCTTTAACTGTCGCTTTTTCAATATCGATTTGGTCATCTTGGATCTGATGATCATCTCGCAAATGACGTGTTAGATTTCCTGTGCTAACTGTTTTGTTATAGGACTTTATTTTTACACTGAAACAAAAAAGTTTATGCCTTGATACTTGAACAATAACATCACAAATTAATAATCCTGAAAGTTACTCTATTAAGTATCGATCAAAATTGGTTGAATTTGTTAGAGATTCAAAAACACCCTGACGCGCGTGGGACTCGAACCCGCGATATCTACCTCTATTTTTATTATTGGTACCGGCAGGAATCATAATCACAGATCGTGCATGTAGGTACGCGATCTGTGATTCGATTTTTGGCCCAATAGACAGTTGACAATAGCATCGACTGACGAACCAATCACGTGCAGCCTCGGTGCCCCCAATCTTCTTTGTACCACCAAAGAAACCAGCTAAGGCGCAGGTGACGATTGTGATCATAACTGGGTGCCGCTAGTTTTCTATACCAAACTGCTGATTATCAGTAGTGTGGAACTATCGATTGTATCGATGTCGTAAGGTAAAAAACATCGTAATTTGCGATATTATCGATAGGTAGTGTTTTAATCATCGTCTATAAGTAAAGGCATTCATATCTTCGAAACTAGAAAAGGCCACAAGGTACCTTTTCACGTGAACTGACACATTTATAACGAACGACTTTCCGAGATTAACTATCGATAGTGGATGTATTGATAGTTTCGCAACGCTAGTTGCGAGTGTACAAAAGGGCTGTTCAACTTCCATATGGCTGTCATTGTCAACAAGTGGCAAGCTGCCATGTCGCGTAAGCGACGCGTTCGGCTGCTTGTGCACTACAGACGTTTTCAATTCGTATTCGGTTTTTAACGGATTTTTAGCCAATAGGCGTGCAGAACGATCCCCACCACTTTTTAAAATGTATGAAAAAAAAAACGGTCCGCGAAAAAACGTGCTGTAAACGTGTAGTGCACAAGCAGCCTTCTGCGTGCATCTTATTTTGTTGTTGTCAACTTGTTGACGTAATGTCAGCGGTTGTGCAGCGCCGCCGCCGCCGCGCCGGCGGAATCTCACTAGGTAGGTACGGTACAAAGACAAAAAAAGCAAACTTACGATCCAAAATTAATGTCTTCACTTTCTGTTTTTACAGCATTCAGGCAAACTGAGCAATACAGTTGATCTGGATTCACAATTTTCTTTTTATTACCTTCCATTAATACTAGATCACCAAAAAATTTCCAACAAAAACTAACTCGGTTTCTTGAGTAATGCACTGCTACAGAGAGATTTCTAACATTGGTTTTAGATAAATCTGTCATTGTTGAAGATTAATTATCTAAACACACGGCACAAAATAAATAAAACACGATCGCGTCAGCCGGGACGTGTAGTGCAAGGTCACGCCGCGTAGCAAATGGCGGCGGCAGCGCGCCGGGTCAGTGCCGCGGCGGAATGGCGGCGGCCCGCCGGCGCGGCGGCGGCCCGCCGGCGCGGCGGCGGCGCTCATTGTCTAGCTAGGTCAGTACTGCTCACGGAGTAAATCTTTACGATTAGGTACCTACTCCTTGTAGGTTACCTACTCCATTTTTGCTTGATATGGCCATTTCGAAAAACTTTCGACAGATTGAGCTAACAACTTGGTATTCCTAACATTAGAGGAATAACTAACATAGGTAGGTACAGGACCTCATAGCATAATCGGCGTATAATGTTCCCACTGCTGGGACACAAGCCTCCTCTGTGAGAGGGTGTGGGCCGTAGTCCACCACGCGGGCCCAGTGCGGGTTGGTGGACGTCCCATGTCTTCGAATTTTTGGTTCTAGGACATGCCGGTTTCCTCACGATGTTTTTCTTTCAGCAAGTGATAATTAATTTCTAATACGCACATGACTTCGAAAAGTCAGCGGTGCGTGCCCCGGGATCGAACCCGAACCATCCGCCGTGGGAGGCACATGGTTAAACCACTAGGCTATCACTGCTCGCAGGGCCTCCTTAAGTCCTTATTCCTCATTTTTATTAATCATTTCCATGGAAAGGAGGAAGTTATGAGTGCTGTAATTTATGGTAGGGACGTCCGCCGAAAAGAAAATGATCCCGGTGGACGTTTCAGGGAAACCGGAAAAGTCGCAGTAGAATGTCAGGAAAACCTTAGAAAAATATTCTGTGAACGTCTTATTATGGCCACCAAAGAGGAACTATTCTTTGAGTAGGTACCCTAGAGGTGCAAAAAGGAGGGATTTTTCGAAATTCTCTACCTAAAGGAGTGGTAAAGTTTGTATGAAGAAAATCGTCACATACATAATTAAGTAGGTAGGGTACTTATAGTGAGGACAAATTCAAACGTCGCACTAGTTGAATTTCTTTATACACCGAGCACGGTGTTATATAAGTACCTAATTATGTACAAATTCGGAGGACCCAGGCGGGTGCCATTTAGCACATTTAGTTTACAATTTACACTTGACTTCAGTCGTCTTAACCTAAGTGATTAACTGAATTCAGTCAAGTGTAATAAGCGCTTAAGATGAAAATTATTTACGGGTAGGTAGGTAGATAATAAAATACATCGAGATAACATCTGTGCATCCACCAACTGCACAAGCAGAATTTGCGCTAACGAATTATAAACTAGTGCTGATAATGAATGGGTACCTAAGTAGGTATACAGGTTGTCCCACGGCTATGCCACATGGAGGGAAAGAACTTTAAATATTTGAGATAGGAAGTTTTGCTTCATGGAGAGTTCACTTTATTTTTAAAATTAAGTAATACTGCATTCAAAGATTTTTAAAAAGTTGCTTTCTTCATCTGGGAATCGAACCGACGAAATGTGAAAAAATGAACATTCTGTATTTTTATGATGCCCATTGAAAGGGTTAATTGTAAGCATTAATTCCTTCTAAGTAACATTATGGTATCATAAATTAAAGGAACACAGTGATATTTTTATTTTTTTCAAATTCGCCTTGTCTAGCTCATAGCAAAGATGCATTCAAATAGTATTTTATATTGCATTTATCATGCACTTATATGGAAAACAGTGTAAAAAAGTACTTATTACTAAATAATCAAAGCTATCTATGAAAATCGACACGAAAAGTAATTCTAATTAATTCTTTTCCTAAACTTAAAAGTAAAACTCCTCAATTCAATGTCTAACTCTCAGATCATAGAAACAAGGAGATATGCCAAGGCGCTATCGAGCTTGATGCCTGATCTTGAGCAAATTGCTCATATTATAAACGTACGCGCTGGCGACGAACCGAACACGATCGATGATATAAATACAGTGTTTTAGTTTAGTGCTAGTGTTGAGTGACGATTAACAGTATTAGATTGAGGGTGTGCGGAATTTTTAATGTGTGGGAGATCCTTATATTCACGAGGGGCGCTTGTAATTGTGTTGAAAAATGTACTAAAAGTGGCGACAGCTAGTTGTTCCGGTACTAATTTGCTATGATGGCATATCTCCTTGTTTCTATGATCTGAGGGTTACAGCCTGTCTATTCTCTACCGATACACCGCGTGATATCACCGCGAGAACTGCCAATTTGTTTGCAAACGTTCAAGGGAGAATGTCACGGTGAGATTCATAGATAGGCGCAGAATTATCAGAATAAGAATAGATAGGCGCAGAATCGACTAACTAGAGTATCTAAATAGCCTGCAGTAAACATAGACAGTTACTAAGTTTCGCACTAATTGTGCCTCCAACCTCATTAGGGGAGGGACCATTATGTGTAGGTACCTCAGATCATAGAAACAAGGGAGATGTGCCAAGGCGCTATCGAGCTTGATGCCTGATTTTGAGCAAATTGCTCATATTAAAAACGTACGCGCCGGCGACGAACCGAACACGATCGATGGTAGGTATAAATACAGTGTTTTAGTTTAGTGCTAGTGTTGAGTGACGATTAACAGTGTTAGATTGAGGGTGTGCGGAATGTTTAATGCGTGGGAGATCTTTTTATTCACAAGGAGCGCTTAATTATGCGCGTACCTAATTGTGTCGAAAAATGTACTAAAAGTGGCATCAGTTGTTCCGGTACTCATTTGCTATGATGGCATATCTCCTTGTTTCTATGATCTGAGAAGTGTACCCACTTGTGAATAGGGTATGTTTTGCTCAGGTAAGCGTAAAGGTCAAAGCGTCGGGTTTAATGGTTTTGGAAAGGGACTGGGTAAGTTGATACTGTGTATCTCATTATGTGCTTAATGTGACCTTTGTAACTTCAAAGTTCCTTACACCTATGCTATGTAAAGGGTGGCTTTCTTAAGGATAAGGCCAAACAAAAAAACAATCTGTACAGAGATCTATACTAGTGTCCGACCGAAACAGGATTTTCAGCCGCAACCGAAACCGAATCTTCGGCCACTGTGTCAGTTTCGGCCGAAACCGAAACTTATAAGACATCTTAATATTTCTATTGTATCCTGAAATCTAGTGTATTTTTTTACACAGATAGAATGAAATAAATAAAAACAATAATTGAATTTGGAACAAAAATATTTTTCTCCCTCCAATTCTCCATGCATTGTTTGTTTCTTGTGTTCGCAGCTTTATCATTCACTTTTGAGTCACAAATGACATGACATATGACCGCGTTGCAGTCGCGTAGCATGTGAGTACCATGCACAAAGGTCTTACACGTACTACCGGTCCGAATTGACTAGGCACCTCGCACCGTAAAAACAAAAACAAATACTTACCTAATCGTCTACCTATACGCGAAAAAAAAAAACATATAACCTCAACGCAATCACGCCCGGTCGGCGAACTCAACTGGCGACCACATACGAGCCAAAAACTCATCTGAAGTTATTCGAATGCCGCGTAACCATTCACGAACATAAAGTTTCGGCACGGCCGAAGTTTCGGCTGATTTTTGGCCGAAACCAAAACAGTGGCCGAAACTTGATTTTTTGGCCGAAACTGGCCGAAACCGAACCTTCGGTCGAACACTAATAGATAGGTACCTATAATATCTCTATACAGTTTTACCCACGTTGCTCGGCTCTTAAGGATCATAGCGTGATGCTACTTAGCCTATACCGGTATACCTACTATTCCCCATGAATCTGACTATCATACATAGATATGCAAAAATATTTTTTTGAATCCGATTGGTAGATATTTTAAGATGATATCGCATTTAAACAAATAAACAAACTCGTAGAGAGCTGCGGGCAGACTAAGGGCCTGTGCACACCACGTTTTATAAGCGCGCCGTAGACGCGCGTTTCTAAAATGCGCGTCGACGGCGCGCTTCTATCCTACAGAGGTCAACAGGCTGCGTCTGACTTCCGTGCGTATCGCGTCTGTATCGCTACAAACGTGCGTCGACGGCGCGTTTAGAAAACGTGGTGTGCAGAGGCTCTAAGATTAGCCCCGATAATATATATATAATATCTTTGATTAGGTATATTGACGGGTGTCAGGTTACATCATTGCATAGGAAATTATTTTACTGTTATGTATTTATACTTAGTTTTTTTTTGTTTTAAATCTCAGTTTTACTGTTTTGTTTTATATAATTTTTACATAAAAGTAATTGACAGACAGAATTGTGTTGCTGCGGAGTTTGTTGCGCCGTTTCTTCTTCGTAGCTAAAACACTAGGAAGCGGTGAAGGGCGGGCGTTTTTGGGGGCTGTCTTATGTATATTTTGACGTTCAAAAAGTGCTAATTGACTTTAGCCCAGTTTGAATAAATGACTTTTGAATCTGAATTTGAATACCTACATACGATTTTAATTTTGGTGTCAAAAATTACAAGTTAGGTATTAGATAAACTAAGAAATTCACTAGGTAAAGAAGTAAATGGACATAGGCGTCAAACTTAAATCCTCGTTTTTCAAAGCAAAATTTCTTAGTAGGTAGGTACTTATACATATTCAGATTTATTTTTAATACGCTTACAAAAATCAAGACGGATTTCTTACATCAAATCTTTCTAAGGGTTAACCGCCAAAAACTTACCTACCTCATACAATTTAAACACTTGATAAGTCTACCGAAAGTTTCATACTTATCGACATTTATGCATGTATAGGCTTCTAAGATGTGACCTTTTGACTTTTTTCCTTCCAAAGTCGTTGACCGTCTGGCAATTTTGTGATTCAGTCACAATCTCCATTTGATAGCGTTCTCTGATTTATCAAGAGCTAATGAGCCGGCGGCGGCGTGGTGACTCCTGAGTGCCATTTAAATAAAGTGGATTTTATAAAAAAATCTACTTAGTAGGTAGGTAGGTACCTGAAATTATTCATAAGTACTTAGATTAACTTTAGTAGACAGGTGGTTGACTTGAGTCAAATGAAGGACTTCATTCATTCCCCCTTACTTATGAACGCCTCTTAATTTAGCCACAGATTAGATATAGGTAGGTACCTACAACTATCCTCGTCATTTCTATGCCAATGAAAGATGGCAATTAACGGAAGAGCTATTTAATTTAATTTAATCATCGTTCAAAATTAAGGGGGTGGGTTTCATGACCCCTACGACTCCCTCCCTCGGACCGCCACTGACTGAAACTCTGTAAACACAATTAATTTCCTACCAATTTAGGTATATCTTTATTAAGTATAATATTAGGGAACTTACCAAACCCTATAATCACACCATAAAACACGACCATTCTATAGAAAAATGAAGTCATTATTGCTCTGACCCCATAATCGTAGGTAACTTAAAGAAAATCGAGAAAATCGAACAACATTAGGTAGGTACCTACCTATACTCTAGATGGGCAAATTACGGCCGTTCATTCTTCATTCAGATCACAGAATCAAGGGAGATGTGCCAAAGCGCTATCGAGCTTGACGCTTTGATCAATATGATCATATTGTTGCCGTCGGACTGAACGCGATCGATGATTTATATAGTTAAGTACATACCTACAATGTTTTAGTTTAGTGTGAGTGACGAACAACAGTGTTAGACTATTCAAAAGTGCCTGTAAATGGTCTAATTGAAATAAATGTTTTGACTTTGACTTAGACTGAGAGTGTGCGGCATTTTAAATGTGTGGGACCTGTGGGACATCTCTATATTTAGGTACAAAGGAGCGTTTGTAGTTTTGACGCACACTGCCTTAAAAATGGCGACAGCGGTTCCCGTACTAAACTGCTGTGATAACATATCTCCTTGTTTCTGTGATCTGAGGGCGTCCACAAATATTATCCTTGGACAAAACGCTCGCCCGAGGGATAACAAAATTGTCTTGGTACACGCGACCAATTTAATTATGATGAAGTATGAAGCGAGGACCGCTGGTGGTGACAATTTGTACCTGTTTAAGTGGCCAGTGGGTTGTTTGCACCTTCGGGTTGATGCTTTTGACCTTTGATTAAGTGTCTGTACCTACGTAGGTACATGAACGAATTCGTGTATTTTTTTGGCCCTTTCTGAATTTACTGCTTCAGTTGTGCTTGTGAGTTATGAGCGCTTTGTAAATTCTGAATGTAAGAGCAAATAGTTATTCATCATCGGTACAACATGTCTTTAACAGGTCATCTTTTAGCCTGTCTGTTCTGTACCGACTTTTTTTATTCCGTGGTACCGACCGACCGACAAGCCGCGTGATATTATATGAAACAAATTGGCAGTTCTCGCAGTGGCGAGAACTGCCAATTTGTTTGCGAACGTTGGAGGGAGAATGTCACCGTAAGATTCTCCCTCGAACGTGTGCAAACAAATTGGTAGTTCAGGCAGGATAGGATAGCACAGTCTAAAAACCTTACAGTCAGTCATCGCGTTTGATGTTGTCGAAAAAACTGACATCGTGTAGATATTCTGTGGGTGTTCGGTCTTTCGGGAGCGCTCCGCCCGTGTCTTGGGGTCTACTCTGTAAGTCCGTCAACGAAGATACGGGCCCGTCCGAAAGTACCTACAATAGACATAAGATTCCGTCAAAACAAGTGTCAAATTCAATTTTTCGGACTATAAGGTTCTCAGATTGTGCCTATAGTAATTTTCTTATCCACCTAATACTATCTAAGTCACTTGTAGATTCTACTCCAAGAGTCAAGGCTTAGAAATATTTTTGATCCCTTTCTATCACAAAATAAAACTCCTCGTAAAGTCCATTCTGAAAATGGCGTTGAAGTGGACATACCTACCTAGGTAGGCGTTACCCCACTTACAGTAGATTAACGTTAATGGATCATAGCGATTACTTAAGTTGAGTGTCCACTACTAGTTGACATACCTAGTTGCTAGTAAGTATATTAAAGCAGGCGGTGATCTATGGACCAAAATAAACGTTGACGTACTATAATATATGACATTTTTGTCGATATTTCAGTTTGAATAAAATTATAAAATAATGGCTCAATAAAAGTTAATCGACGTCTTTTAGTGCAAACAGACCCCTACAATGAACTATTCGCAGGAAACCACACGTTTAAAACTTTTGGCGACACGCGAAAAAAACCGGCCAAGTGCGAGTCGTACTCGCGCACCGAGGGTTCCGTATCAGTTTTGGACGTATAAAGTGAAAAAAACCGGACCGCAAAACTAAGTTTGTTTGTGAAAGAATTTTGATGATTTTGAAAAAACTGTACCTACTAGTTAGGAACATCGTTTTATTTTTGGTGCCATATTTGGGTCAATTTCTATCAACTCTAATTATTTCAGATTTTTCACTCTGCAAACTTCGGAGATAAGGGGTGGGGGGGAATGGTATTTTTTCAGACATTTTTCATCATATGTCGAAACCTGTGAGACATAAAATTAAATAAAAATATATTTTGAAATAAGCAGATCAAGCCCTTTCGTATGATATGTCACTTGACCTATTAACCCCACTTTGAAATTTTGGACCCCCACTCCGGCCCCTTTTGCAATGCAAATAAAAATATTTTTTTAATTTTTTCATTTGCAATAAAGTTGGACAAGCATTTTTTATAACTGTTCCAAATTTCAAGTCGATAGCATTAGTAGTTGCTGAAATAAGCAGGTGTGACAGACAGACAGACAGACAGACAGACAGACGAAGTCGCACCATAAGGGTTCCTTTTTTACCATTTTGGTACGGAACCCTAAAAACTTAACGATTATGTTAAGTAGGTATACCTAGTAAATAAAAAGCTGACATAGGTAGGTACCTAAGTTGTGACATTTTTTTCGATATTTCAGTTTGAATTATATAAAAAAGCTTGTAGTAAACGTTAATAGACGTGTTTTAGTGCGAAGAATAGACCCTACAATAAACTTTTCGCAGAAACCACACGTTTAAAACTTTTGGCGACACGCGAAAGAACTTCAGCCGTTAAAATAAAAAGTTTATACGGCCAATAAGAAATTCTCAAGTCATAACAAACGGTTTACTTTGACCGAACTTTATGATGGATCGTCAGAACCTGGAGCACTCGAACTTGTTCAGTAAAACTCCGGAGTAGTCGGAACTTCCTTGATGTGCTTTCCCTCCATTTTATTGACACTTGGAGTCGTAAACGGATACGGACGGAGCCACCTGTCGCATACAAGAGGAACTTTAGGGTTATGTGGTTTGTACAAAACGACGTGTATCTAAGTACCAAACGTATGTTTTTTGAACTCTAGGTATACTTCCTTTAGCTATTATAATAATATTAGACAAATAAGCCCTTTAACTATAGGTACTATAGATAAAGGGCATAAATAACTTTTTAATTGTTTTTTTTTGCAGTTGGGTTTTATGATGTTTTAATTTTAGTGAGTCATATTCTTCCCCACTTCACATATTGTAGGGGAGCTACCGTAAAAAAAATGTTTTCCAAAATTTTATTTGACCATTTTGTCGGCGTAATTGATATAAGTAGGTATCTAGGTACACACTTCTATAAAATTACAGCTTTCTAGTACTAACGGTAGATATCTTAGCAAAACCACGGACAGACTGACAGACAGACGGACATGACGAACCCTTATAGGGTTCCTTGTCAGTACTACGGTACCCTAAAAAATCAAAGGAATCGACTTCCGAAACTGTTTCACACAACATTATTGTGATATTTCTGAAGGGGGGTATTATAATTTTTTTTCAAATTTCGCTGCTAATAGCGTCAATATTAGGTATACCTAGATACTCCAAGTTCATCTTACTAAGCTACTAAAACTTATGAACTCTGCTTCCAATACCCAAGATTCAATATCGATAAGGCTATTTGCATACTAACCGAGAGCTCGTTCGCAATAAAACGAAGTCGTAAAAATTTTACTCGACCGACTTTTGCTTGAGAATAAAAAAAATCTGTTGATTATAGACTTGAAGTGTAATATTTCACGATATATTCTAAAAGTCTGTTTGTTTATTGTAGAGATACAAAAACCAAGTATTCAAAGGTACCTACCTATCTAATGGAAAATGGGACGTCCCTTTATTGCGCCATTCGATGCTATGATGTTGATAGTGTTGATACCTACGGTGTTAAGACGTTTACTTTCAGCACCAATGCTCGTTCACCACTATTTTGCCTTTTCTCTTCTTAACGTTTTATGCTTCTACAGTTTAAATCTAAACAGAATACAACTAAAACTAGACAGTGAGAGTGACAAGCAATGAGGCAAAATACAAGACAACATAGCGTCGACAAAAGTCTGCTACGCACGTCAAGCACCGCCGCGTGCTCGGGCAGAAGAGATAACGAGTTGGATAGAAAGAACTTTGTTTATTCTTGGTAGAATACAGATGTAGATAATTGGTCATGTTACTCATGTTACGCGTGTTCGTATCCCGTGATTATTATATCTATGGTTACCTACATATTGCCTATAATAGTTTAGCAAAGTTTCGTGCTAGACAGCCATTTCTTTGATTGTTATGAACGTATTCAATCTAACAAAAAGGCCTAGTTATGCCTAATCGAAGTACCTACCTATTCTATTTGGGTCGGCAGAAATGTGGCCATTTTGGGTTATTTACTTACCAACTTATATTTTTTTTGAAAAATTTGGACTTTAATTAGGTATACAGGGTAAAATTAAAACCAGTGCGGATATTTTAGAAGGTGAAAGTACTCATGAATATGATCAACTTTTATTACGATCAACACAGAAATATGAAAAAAAAAATCAGCTGTTCCATACATTTTGATCGTGTTGTACCTACTTAGTGCATTTTTGTAGCGAACAGCTGATTTTTTTTTTCATGTTTCAGTGTCGGTCCCATAATAAAAGTTGATCATATTCATGATTACTTTCACCTCCTAAAATATCCGGCCTGGTTTTAATTTTTTCCTGTATACCTAATGCTGGACACTAAGTAGATACCTATATTATTATATCATTAGCAAGTAGGTAATAGGTACCTACCTACCTTGTGCGAAAAGCTTTTAATTACCTACGAACACAATTATTACAAGGTCCAGTAAGATTTAAGATTATACCTACCTATAATATTATATTATAGAGAAGAACTTTTAAAAACCAGCTGGTACCCAAATATCTAGCTGTTCTAATTGCAATATTGACCTACCATTACCTAGTCTTGCAGACTTCGCATTTGAGTCCGTCACAAAAAGTATTAGGTATAATAAAGCTGAAAGTAGGTATTACTATCTATGCATGACCTCTGAGGGTTCTTAATATGGCAGAAATTGCTTACTGACGTAAACTGGATACGGTTGTAGGGCGTGAAACGGGATCAGTAATAATTTTGGATAAACATACCCTTAGAGTTAGCGATCAAAGGGGTATTAGTCCAATGAACCCTGCAGGTTAGTAGGTTTTATAAATAAACCTTCAGTATAGTAGTATGTAGATTTAGCAGATAAATATTTACACGTACCTACCTAAGTAGTAGGTTAAGGCCTGAATTAGGTAGGTACCTAAATACATCCATCAGCATCGATTCAAATTTTTTATCTATTTACAACAGCTATTTTGTATGAAGATGCATATCTACGCACCGATTCTCACTTCCGCATGGATTCAGCTTTCACATTTTTGTGTAGGTAAGGGTAGCACAAAATGTTACATGGTAAAGGATGCATTATCAAGCGAACGCCTGAGAATGGATGCAAATTTTTTAATACTATTATAGATTATAATTAGCATTCTACATTAACAGCTAAAAGCATGCGATAACAGCTTTTGACGCAAGATGCGTTTAAGTGTGTCCAAAACCATTTAGCTAAATGCGAATCGATGCTTTTCGATGTCATTTAGGCCTAAAGGATTTGCAATTTTTTGTGATTACTGGAGAAGCTACGCCCTTTACCTGAACATGTAGGTTTATTAGGTAAGTAGGTACCTACTCTGTCGGCGGCCAATCGCATAATTTGGCTAGATCTTGAAATTCTGCCTAGGAATTCTAATTAAAATTTAATGTAACGCCGCCATTTCATGATTTTCCAAATTAATTTATGAAATGGCTAAGTAAAATTCAGGCAGATCGATCAACAACTTACGTTTGTCGATTTGGCTGGCTAGTTAGCTGCCAAATCATGAAATTTGTGAAATGCATGAAAATTTTATGAAATGCCAAGGGATTTCATGATCTGGCTAATACGATCGAACCACGGCGTTTCATGAAATGCCGAGGAATTTCATGAAAGAGAAAAAAGTAGGGTTGGCAACTCTAAAACTTTAAGTGCTTAGGTAGGTAGGTACTTAATACGACTTATGTAGGTACCTACCTTCTTACTGAAAAACAGAAAATAGCTTTAGGTACCTATTATTTATTCATATTAGGTACCCTAATAGGTGTTACCTACTAGGTAGGTATCTAAAATAGATTGCCGCGCGACCTTCTGACCTCGAATCAACCTACACAAATGTTTTTGTATCGTCTATAAAATCAGAATAGTTTTGGCATACTAAAATATTAACAAAAAAAGGTCAACAGTTTTACTGAGCCAAGGTCGTAGGTCACACCTATCGATCTTTATGTCACAATTAACAATATGCGTGGACGTTTTCAGGCAAATTGCTTTATTTCCAACACCCCGTAGGTGTTTTTAAAAGGTCACTGTTTTTTTTTGGCTTCACAGTATCAACCTGTATATTGGCTTCATGTTACGGTAGAAACTAAAAACCCAATATAACCAATCAACCAAATCTGCCAATCGCAGTATCTATTTATAAATTATATTTTTTACGCAACTTTTCCCAGCGAGACTCCGTCCGCGTGGACTACTAAGTAGGTACCTATAAATTGACCATTTTAAATGACCTCCTTAGCAAGGGTGGCTCTGGCTAGTCTAGGCCTGCCATAATGCTGAAACGCCGACCGGGATATTTGGATAAAAAAAATGTGGAATCAGACTCTTTTACACTTAGGTTTTAGAAACTTTTAAGTTTAATTTTTGGTAAATATTTATTATCTAAAACTAAATGCGAAAAATCGATGATGATCTATCGAAAAGCAACATTCAAATTTTTTTCAGGCTTGCTCTACGTTCTCTGTGCAAATTTTCTTTGCCCATTCACATTTTTTTGAAGTTCCGTAACCTTTTTTCGCCTTTTCGTTTTTTCGTCTACTGCGATGAGAACAACAAAAACACCCGTTCCACATGAGCATTGTGGCCTGGGATTGCAAAGAGAGATTTGGCATATTTTGAAAAGATTTGCTTTTCTTTCGTCTACTGTCTGAAGTTCGATACTAACCTGATTTTATTTTTCAGCCTGTCTCCTCCACGTTTACTTTCTCAGCCATTTTCACCTTCCATCTCTTCTTTGAAGACTACTGCGACACAGCTTCAGTTTTCCCATCGTCTTGTCATTTTACATGAAGGGAAACCTTTTGGACATTTTTATAGAAGGTAAATACATATTTTCGTGCCTTTTACCACAAAGAAAATAGATACGGAGGGTTTGCCTCCATACAACGCGCGAAAAGGCACACATACATAGACCCGCGTCTTCGTACAGCGAGTGCACGCGCACTCGCGACTAGCATTCGTTTGAGATCGCAGTGTACGTACGATGCGGGCGATCTCGCGTGTGCATGCGTGCGTCTGTCTGTTTCTGTATATATTTATTTTGCACCTCTACGCCAATTTACTTAGTATTTTTAGTCAATTCTCAATCTAATCTCAGTTGACAGTTCAGTCAATTGTCAGTTAGGTATAGCCTATTATAGCCTATAAGGCTAAATTAATTACGAGAATTATTGGCCTCCTGGTTGACCTTTATTCTATGTTTAGTACAGTACTACTATAAATCGAAAATAGACAGTATTTATCACACAGCTCTATTTTTTCAACATTATTCCGATTCAGATTTGCCTGGCGAGACATATTATTCTTTGTATAAGCTCACGTCCAAAAGCTCAATATAAAGTAGCATCACATGACATTCATGACATTGCGATATTACTTTGAGCCAGCTCCACCTAATAGTTCCAATAGTATAGCGATCAAAAGAATAGTAATGTTTAGGAGAAACATACCGCCAGTTCTTCCCAAAATACTTTTCTGGGAACTCTGTATCCCGTGCATTAAACTTCCTCACTCGTTTCTCGAAACTAGTTTTTATGGCGTACCGTACTACATTTTATTCATGCAGGCATTATTGGACAGCCGAATAAATCAGGCTGATGTCCTAAAGAGGGGTGACAAGGGTTACCGGCCCTTTGCCCTTTCCTCACTTAATTGTAACAATGATCGACTTAGGAGCGCATGGATTTGTTTTTTTTTTATTTATTTATTTATTATAAAGGTACATATTAAGGTCTATAAAATAATATAATGTCCAACAAAACTATATATATAGTTTGTCTGTTGGATCGCAATAATAGATAATATAATAATAATATCGCAGTTTAAATATGGACGTTATTATACTAATGCAGAAAATTTTATAATGCTAATTTAATAATTAGGAAAGTAGGTACCTATGTATACATTTTATAATGTACAATGTTATGTACCTATTTATTAAGGCTCTATAATGTCCGCGGGATTCCGTAAAAGGTACCTATGGATTGCCCGATTGTCCGTTGTAGGTATCTAATTGTAACTAAAAGTCTGCAGAATTCTTATGAATTCTGCTGAAGCGCACTTATTTGCGCTAATACTAAAATACTACGACCATCCGTCCTTTTGGTCTTCGTTGGATTATGGGATATCCGTTCGATCATTACACATACTTTGCTGGTTTGGCAACATCTATGTACCTAAGTAACATGTAGGTACCTAAGTATTTTTTTAGACGTAGGTGGGCACAAAGGATTTTTGAACATTATGGGCCGTTACGTTACGTTGGTCCCTACAATAATGTAGACACCTATGTACCTACCTTTGACAGTCCACTAATGAGACGAAATTGATTTTCTATCGTTGCCGACCTTTAGAAGGCCGGCTGATGGACGAGAGGATAATGATGAAGACTGTACTACATTTTTTTAAACGTTATTTTTTGGTAAAAATAAATAAAATAAAACTTTCTTTGCCCTACTAAAAAGTTCCTAATACTAGTGTCACGATGTAAAGTTTGAAACAACTACCAACGTTCAATTTAATATAAACCATTGTGTATCGTCACAATAAATATGGGCCAGCAATCAGATAGCTCTACGTTTTATGTAGATACAGCCTGTTCGTTCCGTCTTTGTTTAGTTTCTATGCAGGAAACTCTTTTGTATTCCAGTGCTCATATCACAATACGAGATATGAACTGCTATTGCAGGCCGTTTTATTATGAAACTAGAGATACGCCCTTGTTTCGCACGGAAGCAATCTACTGATGTGGCGACATGTCAAAACATAACATGTTCCGAAATAAATTCTCTAAATACTTAGTCGTGAAAACCGCATTAAAATCCATTGTGTAGTTTAGAAGAACTAAGCGGATAAACGGACAGACATTAAAAGCGACTGTTTTATTTCTAGAAATTCTAGCTTCCGCCCGCGACTTAGCCCCCAGGGTAAAAAGTAGCCTATGTGTTATTCTGATGAATAAGTTATATTACTGTAAAATTTAATCAAAATCCGTTCAGTAGTTTTTGCGTGAAAGAGTAACAAACATCCATCCATTCTCACAAACTTTCACGTTTATAATATTGATAGGATAGGAAGTAAGTAGCATACACAATATTTTGCAGTAAAATTGCCAGGCTACGGCCCATAAAACCCTAATCGAATAATACTAGAGTATAAAGCCAAGCTAATCTCCGCCATATTAATAAAACACGGAATTAAATTACGCCAGGCGTGACGCGAGTTTAACCATATTTTTGAGATGAAAGCTTATTATCATTATGTATAAAGTAGGTACTCCTGAGTTTAATACGAGATTGTAATTAAATATAATTTTGTTAAAGATTTTAAAACAATAGGCTTAACAGGGGTTTGTTTAAAAAACCCTAAAATATACAGGGTGGTTTAGGTTTAGTGCCTGGCTATACCTACCGTAATAATAAAATCATTAGATAGGTACTGCTTTTAGGTAGATTGCTCTGAAATTAAAAAATAACATATAATACAGCATGGAAAACTCTAATGAGGGCCAGCTACTGTCATATCTTTCCATACAGCACTGATAAAGGCAGAGACACACGAAATCACTAGATGTTGATACTAATCAGACTCAAAGCAGATTGCATCCCAAATGATGTATTGTTAAGTGATACATAATCAATACGGATAAGGACGCATCACTCATAGCAGTTCCCATCAACCGATCCATCGGCTTTTTCCCCTACTACAGAACGGTTTTTGACATGACTTCTATACATATAGCTTAATATGCTATTAGTGATGTCGATCCGCCTTTACTTCTCCCCCATAGCCACAGGAAATCAGAAAAGAAATCCAAGATTGCGTAGGCACCACTCAAGAAAATCTTCCTTAATTTATTTACACTTCCTAAAATATAAAACGGTTAAGGCTCTCGCTAAACAAAGTTATTTCAGTCTCATCTGGATACGCAACAGGCTTATAATTGTCTAATAAATAAGTTTACGCAACGGGTACCTAAGAGGACCATCTCTTTACAACTTTCCCAGAACATTCATTTTTAGGGTTCCGTACCAAAATGGTAAAAAAGGAACCCTTATGGTGCGACTTCGTCTGTCTGTCTGTCTGTCTGTCTGTCACACCTGCTTATTTCAGCAACTACTTATGCTATCGACTTGAAGTTTGGAACAGTTATAAAGAATGCTTGTTCAATTTTATTACAAATGAAAAAAGTCCAAATTTATTTTTATTTTCATTGCAAAAGGGGCCGGAGTGGGGGTCCAAAATTTCAAAGTGGGGTTCTAGGTCAAGTGACATATCATATGAAAGGGCTTGATCTGCACATTTCAAAATATATTTTAATTTAATTTTATATCTCACAGTTTTCGACATATGATGAAAAATGTCTGACAAAATACCATCCCCCCCCCCCTTATCTCCGAAGTTTATTAATTATTAATTAATAATTAGAGTTGATAGGAATTGACCCAAATATGGCACCAATAATAAAACGATGTTCCTAACTAGTACAGTTTTTTCAAAATTATCAAATTTCTTTCACAAACAAACTTAGTTTTGCGGTCCGGTTTTTTTCATTTTATATGTCCAAAACTGATACGGAACCCTCGGTGCGCGAGTACGACTCGCACTTGGCCGGTTTTTTATTACAGAATTTTTTCGTTTAGACTTTAGAAGATTGTTTAATAACAGTGAAAGTTTTTGAAGGCAAATAGTTATGTGGTGTGAACTAGAATTATAAATAAACGGGAATAAATATCAACTTTTCCTTTTTTCTTTCTTTTCTTATAAGGGATCGTACACATCTAACGAATGCGCCGCGAATGCGTCTATTTGCGAAAGGCTCGCGAGCTGCATGCGTGTACTACGTAGTGCAATTTATTTTGTTCAAATATAAATGTCAAAAGAATTAGAATTAACACGGCTCGACTTATGAAAAGGCCTACGCCACACTGTTGGATCTTGTAGATACTTTATCAAAAATGAGCTGTTCCCAAGTCAAAAAGTCAGTCAAAATGATGAGCTTTTACAGCTATTTAAACAGCGTCTCAAGATGAAAAACGCGATATCTTATCATATTGCAATAAAACTTTATGCTACGACGTAATCTGAGACTTTAAATGTCAAGAGGGGAGGAATCTTGTAATAACAGCGTCCCAAGGGATGCGGTTTTTATCAAATGCAAGTGGAGTATAATTGTAGATTGTTACATAGTTTATGAATCTCATCTTAATAAAGTTGAAGTTAATACGTATGAAGTGTATGTATGTATGTATATAGGTATATGTATTACGTATGTATATATATATATATATAGTTTAATATACTTAAGTAGTTATTGTAGTTGCATTTTAGTTTATTTTATTCTATTTACACACTCTGTCTACGTTTCTCATCCAAATCTCCTGTCGCAGGTCTGCTGGAAGAAATTTCATATGAAATAAGCTGTACCTTTGTGCTCAACTATCTGTCTACATTTTTAAATTTATAAGTGTTTGTGTGTACATAAATAAATAAATAAATAAATAAAGTTGACTTTTTGTTTTTTGATAGGCTTTGTCTAATGTTAAGGATAGTGCGCATCTGACGAATGTGCCTGTTTATAGCGATAGCGAGCTGCATGCGTAGATTACGTAGTGCGATCAACACGCGTAGCATGATCAATTCCATCTCTATTCTACCAAGAATAGACAAAGTCCTTTCTATCCAACTCGTTTTATCTCTTCTGCCCGAGCACGCGGCGACCCGATGGCGTAGCAGACTTTTGTCGACTGAAGAATAGAAACATTTCATTCATTTTTTTTTAATGTTGCCATGCTGTGATCGGTAAAAATCTTTCTACTTTCTTTTCCATCGACAAAACTCGTTTCTATAGGTGTTGATACTACGCGTGCTGTTGTTGAGTTGTGGGTAAAGAGCGCACCAACCAGTTACAGTAAATACACGCGTGCAGCGCATTCGCGACGCATTTGCCCACGGAATAAAGAAATATTTTTATTATTCCGTGCATTTGCCAGATGTGTACGCACCCTTAGGTAGTTTTGAAGCTCTAAAAATAACACGCTGAAATTTTCAGTGTAAGTTCAGATTTTTTTCTAACCCTTAGGTACTGACATGACGTAGGTTGATTGTACCTACCTTACAGACAACATGTCTAACTCTAAAAGCATTCAATTGAATCACTTTCATCTGCTTTCATCTAATAAAGCAGTAAGATCGATTGATGTTGGTAAAACATGTATCTCTGAAAAATTGTGTGGTCGACTAAACCGAGACTATTATAAATATTTACTGTGTTCACTGTGTTTTAGATCATACATCTATAAATGGTACAAGACAGTCGCTTCTAATTTAGTCTTTGTCTGTTTGTCCGTTAAGTTCTACACAATCATTTAGATAATATATATTTCGGAAGGTTCATGTGTAAATAAATTCGTCAATATATAACTCAGATGCAGCACAGAAATCGCAGCATCTTTAACGAAAAGGTACGCTGTGGAAAATAATAAAAGTTATATTTTTTAACTAAATTTATTCTCAAAACTATTCTTTTAGAAATCCTACAATAGTAATCGAGTCCAGGTCCAACACTGTTTTTATCTCCAGACAAACAAATTATAATAATTATATTAACAATCACAACGGATCCTCAAAGTATCCATTAGATAATAATTAGTTTAAATAAATTATATTTATTATTTCTTCTAATATTAACTAATTCTTCTAAACACAATAAATATTCGTGTCTAACATAATTTGGTACATTACTTAATTATATTGGTTTCGGTATAAGTTTACTTCTTACAATATTTTTTACTCATGAATTTAAGTAGATAGGTACAACTTAAAAATTTATATTTTAAAATATTTTTTTACGCAATAATTAAGTACCTACCTAATATAATATTTTTAATAAAAGCAGCATATTGTGCCACATAAAAAAAATTTGATGTAATAGCATTTTTAACCAAAATGAATTGGTCTACAAAAATTATTAATATTTTTAACTAATTAAACGAAATGTATAGAGCTCTCAAAGAGACCGAATATATGTCAAACTGACAATCAGCTGATTATAATAATAGCAACTACTTAACTATAATTATTAAGCACATAATCAACGACTTACATGTTGTATGTTGACACTTTTAACTAATTATAAGTATATGACTCTATACATCAGAATTCAGCACTCGGTAAACGCATCAGACACACCATTTGTATTGGGTTTCAACCTTTTATCCACTTCGAGGTAATTGGCTACGGAATATGGCTACCTACATATTTAAGCGGGAAGATAGTTTTGGAAGTTCAGCTTAAAATATCTAGGTAATCTAATGATATGGCTGCGATCGCTTAAATTCGACAGAGCAACGTTAGAAAACCGAGGACTGCAGGATTTTTTTAAATTGAAACGATAATAGGGTAGTTAAATAAATTCGTATGCTAACGATCAAAGTTCGTCGGTGCGCGCGACTATAATATTTTCCCCAAGTTATACATACTTTGAACAGCTCCGATACTCGAGTCATAATTGCGCCTTTAACTTGTTACATAAAAGTTTTACGTTCTTATGCTCTCGCTACAATCTTATTCTCTGAAGATGTACAATCTTTTTCCACTATTAACATACTATTTTTAAGGTACATTTCACACGCGCTCATTTTGCAATACTTACTACAATTTGAAATCCAATTTTCTTAAAACTACATGAGGAGGAAGGGAGAAGGTATTCATCACAACACATCGCTCGGTACAACGGTACCGTGAAGTAAATCATAAAATATTCAACAAATGATGTAGTAACTCAGAGCTACTGTATCAAATTCGTAAGACATAACGGTCATATCATAATTTGGCATATTTGTTTTTATCAAAATCGATGGCCCACGCAGTATTTTCAAAATACATTATTAAACATTGATTTATATAAATCGATTATAAAATAATTTGAAAAACTTGATAGAAATAGGTACACAGTACACGAAATTAGCCCTAAAGGAGGTTATTAACTACTATTTTATATTTTTACATTTAACGCTACCTATTTGTTACATGATTACAATTTAGTTTTCTTTATCTACATAATAATTAAACATTTATTTACTTGAACTTTTGCATGGTATTCAACGGTATAGTATCTACCGATATCTATCATCCTCCTTACTTGTCGGTCATGTAACATGATCAACGGTCATGGAAGTCATCAATGACAAGAAAACTTTATTTTAAGCTTTATCCGGTTACGCAAATATTGCGAACGACTTACGAGAACTTCAAAGTTATATTACTTCTATCTCCGGATACAAGAGAGATGCATTATGAACATAATGCTCCTAAACATTCTTCTAACGACTGAAATATTTTATAAAGCCTCGCTCCGATCAACAGCAGATGACTATCACATTCTGAGAGAACGCACAATTTACTCGCGCGTAAATACAAATTCGTTGTAGTGGTTCCAACGATTTTCTTCTGAATCCACTCCCGGCTTGAGCTCAGCAGCCCCGCCAGCGGTGCCGCTGCCACAGCTCGCAGCCAGCTTAAAGCCATTCTCTTGCAGCATGTCGAAAGCTTGTTCAATGAACGAGTGCTTTAAGAAGAAACGAGACGTGTACCTGTCAGCAAGCCCGTGGTCTGGATCTCGAGACTCGTTCAGGGTTTCTCCAAATACGTCACGGCAAAGGTTCACCTTCCCACAGACAAGGATACGTGATAACTTGCGGAACTTAACATCGGCGAGTCCGTCGCGGCCGAACGCAAAGCTCCCTCGGTAGCCGACGGTGATGCACCCCTTCTCGCGGTTAGGTGGACGCGGGTCAGCTTCTCGGACCGCGTTTTCTAGCCCCGCGAGTCTGTAGTGTTTGGCTTCGCGAGTCAGTCGTTTGTGTTCTCTGAAGCACTCCGGAAGAACGAGCCCGCCATCTCGGAGATAATCCAAAACATATCGGAAGAGGACTCCGTCTCGATCGAAGAAAATGCGTCCGCGGGCGTCGCGCGGGTGGTCCGGGTCGTGCAGCGCGGCGGCGGGCAGCGAGTCGGGCTCGCGGAGCAGCGTGTCGCGCGTCGTGGCGTAGTGCACGCCGCCCACGTTGAGCTCGAGAACTTCGGGCGGCGCGTCCGCCATGGCTGAGGGTTGAGGGCGCAGTGTCGGAGCGACTGCGCGTCCCTCGCTCCTCCCTGACCCACTTACCGCGCGTCTCGGCGCCGCCGCGCGAGCCCATCAATAACGCACGCCCGGGTTACTGACTCGAACGTAATTATTTCCTACCCTTTCGAGGGAAAACTCCTCCGTAAAAGCCTTCAAGGTCGACGTCTATTGTTAGCTAACAGATGGTATATAATTCTTTGATTCGGCGGAATGTTATATTTGCTTTGCAACTTTTATGGACTTAATAAATTGGTTTATTGTTATACGACTTGGTACGCGCGATGACTTCGCGTTACTGCACGCGTATTCGTCGTCTGTGTGAAGATTTAGCATGGCGTAAAACATATTGGCAGCCATCAGAGTCCATATCAAAATGAAAGCAGTTCATATAAAATCCAACAGAGCATAAACCTTGAAAGTCTTTCAGGCGTTAATGGGATGCCTCCCAAGGCAGATATTTCAGGAAAAACTTTTTCAGTTAACTAGCGACCCTCGCACATTATTTTTAATACCTTCTTCTCCGTTTTCGCATGACGAAAAATTATAAGCTTATCACGCCGAGCGAGACATTTCAATGTTACCTGTAGCTTAGTACAAAAATAACTCAATCAAGTAATTTACTTGAGACCGTGGAACAAAACCACCTGTAGGTTCAAGTTCTGAGTTACTTTCGTCGATACTGACTGAGTGACAAATCGCGTATTCAGCAGAATATGAAGGAGTCTTGATGCCTTCTTTGCGAATACATCACTTTCTACGTGTTACAGGGTTTACCAAATTTGGTTTACTTTTGCGACAAATTTTGATTTGACCTTCGTCCCTCCACAAAACATGAGATTAGATTTTGTTGCAGTGACATCAGCTTTTGATAAAATGAAATTTACAGCGAGCTGAGAGTTTTTACTGATTACTAGAGTAATGAGTGAGTGGAAGCCTTTTATTAGGGTCTCGGGAGATAAGCTTTTGTTTTCTGCACATTTGCGAGATGGAGGTTGAAGCGAGAGCTAAATGTAATTAAAAATTCCCGTCGAGTTTTTGTTCCATTTGCCATGTTGTAGGTACACGGCGTTATTATTTAAACTTTAATAATATTAATGTGTGAATGTTAAGGTTTAAATTAAAACATATTTGAGTTGAGGTTATTTCCCCAATGTATTTCATTTCAACTTAAAAAAACAAACAAATAAAACGAATAATACCAAATTACAGTCATGGGTGTAACACTCCTAAATATCACATTGTATGGAAATAAAAAAGCCTACAAAGCATTTCATTTATAATTTAACGTTGATTAACCATCTCGACGGATGTCAAAATCCATAAAAGTATATTCATTGATGTCCATTTGATTCCTAAACTCGCATTTGTCTATTTGGCTACTGGGACTCCCTGTGGTCTTCAGCCAATGCATCCTGTAAAGACAGTGGAAATTTCTAGAAATTACGAGAAAACTAATTACAAAGTCCCGGAGACTTTAATTTGCACGCTGGTCTCACAGTGTAATGAATCGTGGTTCGTATTCATTACGAGTTGCCAGGCTTCCCTCTGACGGCGGTATTAAATGGTAGCAAGATAAAAGTAAAACATTTAAGTAGTGTTTTCGAATCTATTCGGATCGAGTTGTGAATTCTAGGGGCTGCCGTTAAATGAGATTCGCCGCAGGGAAAATTCTTAATTGCAGTTTTTTCTCGGCATTGTCTCCAAGTAACAATGCCTGAAATTATGGATCGTGAAATTAAATGTGATATTTTTTTGCATTTTTTTTTATTATTATTTAGTGGCAAACTAACAGGTACCTGATGGTAAGTGGTAACCGCCTATGGACATCTGCAATACCAGAGGCATCGCAGATGCGTTGTCCACCCTAGAGACAAAGTTGAAATGTCTCATGTGCCTCTAATTATACCGGCACCCATACCCTTCAAAACGGAACACAGCAATGCTGCTTAGCGGCAGAAATAGTCTTTGTGGTAGTACTTGCACGGACGAGCTCTTTCGCAAAGAGCTCTACAAGTAGTGAGGTTGAAGGTTGTTCTAGTGCAGAGTTTTCAAAACGATTCATGTTGTTGTCTAACGTCAATAGAGGCTATAGATTTTTTATTTATTGACTTTAAAATATTACTTAACTAATACTATATTTTTTTGAATGTATGGTTTGGCTTCCTATTAAATTAATAATGGACGTTCAAATTCTTTGCCGACAGAATGAAAATATTGCGATAAAAATATCGATCGTTATTTTAAAGAAATACTAGTGGCTTTATAGTTCCGACTCATAAAAGATCGCTTTTTGTTTTTGATCAAAATGAACAGCGAAAATGAATAAAAAAAACCGGCCAAGTGCGAGTCGTACTCGCGCACCGAGGGTTCCGTATCATATTTGGACGTATAAAGTGAAAAAATCCGGACCGCATAACTAAGTTTGTTTGTGAAGGAATTTTGATGATTTTGAAAAAACTGTACTAGTTAGGAACATCGTTTTATTTTTGGTGCCATATTTGGATCGATTTCTATCAACTCTAATTATTTCAGATTTTTCGCCTCGCAAGCTTCGGAGATAAGGGGGGCGGAATGGTATTTTTTTGGTCATTTTTCATCATATGTCGAAAACTGTGAGACATAAAATAAAATGAAAATATATTTTGAAATGTGCAGATCAAGCCCTTTCAAATGATATGTCACTTGACCTAGTCCCCACTTTAAAATTTTGGACCCCCACTCCGGCCCCTTTTGCAATGAAAATAAAAATATTTTTGGTCTTTTTTCATTTGCGGTAAAGTTGAACAAGCATTTTTTATAACTGTTCCAAATTTCAAGTCGATAGCATAAGTAGTTGCTGAAATAAGCAGGTGTGACAGACAGACAGACGAAGTCGCACCATAAGGGTTCCTTTTTTACCATTTTGGTACGGAACCCTAAAAACGCACAGTAGTTTTGTTTATTCAGACGGTGAATAAAAAAACACATGCCTGTACCTAAAGTTCATTTCAATAGAACTTGCGAATTATGACAATGTCAGTAAGTACCTCTGGCAAATCGTCAAAATTTGATTAATTTGTATAGAAAGTTTGTTTACATAGTTCGCAAGTTTTATTGAAATGAAGTTTAGACGATTTTCTGGAGATACGAACGCGACTTTTAGGAGCATCAGCTATTCTTGTAATATAAAATATTTTTTATAAAAGCTTGGTGTAAGCTTATGGGAAATAAATTGAGCTAATCTTCGCAAAACCCAAAAAGGGCTATGAAAGTGGTGATATAACTCACATGGTCTCTATTTTGTCAGTCGGTCCCTGCATGTGGCCGAGCACAGTTCCCTGGGACGTATTCTTGCACCAACCCCGAAGACCCAGCTTTTGTGCTTGCTCTTTTGTGTACTGTAGACAACAGACTTATGATAGTAGGTATCGTATTCTATAACATTTCATAACAAAACTACAAATGTAGTGAGAATGGTCAAGTAATATACAACCTGCTTATCTTTACACGGATGCTCTGAAACTTCAGTAACTCCAACAAAGTACAGACGTAAATATAGTACGAAAAAAGAACATGAAACCCGTGAAAATCATAACTTAACCTTAACCTGTACCTACCTCTCCTAAATCAAAACATACAAATACTTGGTAGGCGATAAGCATCAAATAAATTGAAGTGAAAGAATCGTTTCATTTACATGCCTGAAAAATGTATTCAACAGTTTTCTATAAGGAGGAAACAATGTGCGCGTCTGTAACGGTTGGGTCAAGCTGGTACACTTCTTCGGCATATTCAAGAGAAATTATGCAAAACTTAAAGCCCTGTAATAGGTGTTATTATTTAGGTTAAGGGCACCGTAATAATAGGTAGACGTATACATTGTATACGTCTACCTATTATTACGGTGCTAGCTGTTCCGCGCGGTTTCAACCCGTTGTTCGGCTCCTAAGGGTCGTAGCGTGATGTTAAATAGCCTATATATACTATTCCTTATGAATCTGACTATATACAAAAAGATTTTTCGAATCCAACTGGTAGTTTCAGAGATTAGCGCGTTCAAACAAACAAACAAACTCTTCAGGTTCAGGTTCAACCTTCTTTCTGTCGCTAAAGAAAACTCGCGCAAGCCTGTAATGGCCCTAAGACCCGGACTCCACCAAAGCGGAGATGTGTGGAGATGTCCGAAACTGAGAGATGTTTTTCAGCTAGTTTTTCAGTCCACTTCAGTCTAGCCAGTAAGCCCTCTCCCTCTAGGGCGTATCCACCGAAGCACAGCTTCGGTGGATACGCCCTAGAGAGGGCTTACTGGCTAGACTGAAGTGGACTGAGCGGAGCTGATGTGTGCTGGCTAGAGCGGAGTTGAGGTGCGTGCGGCGAGCGTTAAGCCTGCAATACATGTTGGCCGAGTTTAGACCAACGCGAGCCTAGACAAATTGACACAAGGCAAGCGCTTCTGTCTAGACGTTCGGCAAGTTTGACGTCAACCGCATAATAGCGCGCGGACAAACATGTGAACACTATTGTCCGAGCGCGCACGAGCGCCTTTGATTTGCGCAGAAAAACCGACACCGCTCCGAAGTGAAGTCCGAAGGTCTATACACGTTGGCGCTTGTCTATACTCACTAACTAGGCAAGTGACACCGAGCGATAGCAAGACAAGGCAAATATACCGTCTACATGTTGGTATTGGCCTTCACTCGACAACGCTCGGCCAACATGTATTGCACGCTTTAGATGTTAAGATGAACACTATGCACGCCGCCCGCATCTCTTCTCGCCTCCGCTGCGCGCGTCGCTAGCTTGCGAGGCACAGCTCACATTTCCGCTTCGATCACGCCTTACAAATATGATAATAATACCTACTACTTTAATTGCTTTGTAATTTAATTGCCCCATGAAGAACATATCAACCTTATGATGGAACCAGCCAGCTACTAAACTACCACATATTACAAATGCGAAAGTAGGTCTGCCAGTCTGTAACTCTTGAAGGGTAAACTGCTGAACTAATGAGAATTTAGTATCATGATCATTTTAGATCAAACTACATAGTTCACAATACCTACCGTTAGAAAATAAACACCCTGAACAATCCCAAAAACTTCAAAATCTGTAGACTGCAAATTAGGCATGGTTACTAGTACTACTACAACATGGTTAGCAGTCAGAGTTCTTCTTGCACAACTTTTTGAACAACCCATAATTATCTTAAATAGGTATAATTATTACTATTCATCTAATAAGTACCAAAATAATGTTAAAGGCACTTATAAGATTAGTAACTTTAATATCATTGTGAAGTAGAGAAAGATCATAGAAATAATTTATTTAGTTTAAGCATCAGAGAAAGTTGTAGTGAGAAGAAAAATTAAAACATTTTTAACTTGTACATTAAGGTGAATACAAACAATGGGAGGCATGCGCCGCGCACGCCTCACTCCGCACACCTCAATATAGATTTGCTCAATATAAACATGCTTCACCATGAATACGAACATTCACAAATTGCACATGCCTCACAATGTTTGTATCCACCTTTAAATGGTTTCTTTATTTATTGGATTTCATTCATTATGTAGTAGTTTTATCATCAAGATTATCTCCGACAGTGTACCTAAAGAGGAAGCTCAAATGTTGGAATGAGAAACAGATTAAATTTTCAAATTAAAGTTTAAAACATCATCATCAACTGTAGCAGTAAAAATAAATGAAATGAATAAATACAAATTGTATAAAATTGTTAAATATTTTAAATAAATTCTACTGGAGTTCTCATAGAGCTTAGGAAGCGGGAGTAGGATTATTGAGAAAACTTGCAGAAGTCTTATCTTATTTGTAGTTAAACAATTAACAAATAGGGGAAGTAGGCGAATTAAGAAGAACTATTTTAGAAAAAGTAACTCTCTGACCCATTTCTAGCAAAGAATAATGATTCTATTCTAATAACTTCCTATAAGAATGACCAGGCGACTCTCTGACCGAATGACCCCCTTTTTTTTTTTTTTTTTTTTTTTTTTTTTTTGAGGATGGGAAATCATCAAATGACCCCTCCCGCTCTGGGCGGAGCGGAAGGGAGTGTCAGACTCTTACTGACTAAAACCCACCCATGTTCCTTCGTTAGCCCTTTTGTCCGGGTCAGCGGTATCCCTTCCGGACAATCCCGCTTTCCCGGCAGGCTTGGGCCCTAGAGGGCCCCCTCTCCGATGCTGACATCTCTTTGAGGCGCGCGTGGAACACGTACGTGCCGTTCGGCACGGGCCTGGTCCTGATCGGACGGTGAGCTACCCATTACTCACCGCCCGCAGGCCCGCGCCTACGGTGGCCGGGAGTCGTCACGCGGCTCCCGACGCCCGGAGCGTCTACCGCGGCGGCTTGGACGGGAGAATCTCTCCCTCTCCCGTCCCGCCGCCTCCTTCACTAGCATGACTGCTTCGCAGAAGCAGGCGACTGCCTCCCACTCCCCCTCGCCCCGGACCATGGCTTGAACCAGGGCCGGGCGCGAGAGGTCGCCGCCGCTGCCGATCGCCTCTACGAGGACACGGCGGTGCTCCGCCCATGCAGGGCAGGCCCCCACCGTGTGCTCCACCGTGTCCTCGTGGCGATCAACGCAGTACCGAATGACCCCCTAAGGCGACTTTCTGACCGAGAATTCAGCGTCATGGTAGTTTATATTAGGTAATTCAGTATTTCACAAACCTTTCGGAAGAATACTCCTTGGACCCGGCCAAATACTTCGAAGTCGACAGATTTAGCACTCATTGCTGCTACAGTTGCGTAGTTGCTTCTGAAAGCAGCAGTCACGGCTGTTAAGATTAATACACGTAACATTAAGATGTTACAGCAAAACTGCTTTATGCAATGCAATATTTTGATTTTTTGTCACAATGTAAGAAAATTCGAAAAATCTTCCTTCGAGCAGGCTGACATTTACGTTTCTTTTAGCATAATTAATTGTTGGATAAAAATTTTACAATTTGCGTATTCGTGTCATAAAAATTCACTTTACAATATTTTTTAAGGAAAAACTTTGACACAGTCTAGCATGAAATTAAATAAGAATTACGCAGACTTACCCAGACGCAAATGTTTTTTATTTGATTCAATGATTCAACGACTCCGTAAGTCCGTTTAACGAAACGTAATTTCAAAATGTCTATTGAGCTCGTTTCTCGCGTTCTGTTCATGTTGAAATTGTTAGTGATGCCAGTGATGTCACTTCTAATTGAAAATAATGTTTTTCGCTGTGGTTTAATATTTCCTTCTAAAATACAGTGTGACAGGTAAACAATAGATAAAAAGACATTTACAGGTCAAAAAATATACTGGTGTAAGGCCAGTTTTTAGAATGCCAGCAACTGAATTGCGCAACAAAATATTGGTATCAAAATATTTGACTAATTGACAAGAAAAAATATAAGGAAAATGTCGAAGAACTGTCAAACTGTCAAAGTCAAATTGACAATTCGCTCAGTCAAATCGTCAGACTCAGTGGTGAGCGTACTTTTTGTTTGTTTTTCTGTGCGAAATAGAAGATATTGAATTAATCTTTACTATTTTCGTATGTTCTTTTGCAGAAGCCTACGAAAGTGTTAAATAATTTGATACAAATAAAATATGGCACTTTTAAGCTGTGGCAGGTATGTTGACAAATTATGTAACAGGGGTTAGGTTGCAGCTTGCAGTATGTTTGTTTTACCTACGTGTAATAATGTAATATAAATGTTACAGATTGGGCTGCCGGTCGGTGCTAGCAAGTTTGAATAAGGTCCCTACTGTGTTAGGGTCCGTGAATTACGCTGCAGCAGCAGGAGTACCTAAAATCGTGTATAAGAAGTATGAAGAGCCTAAACCAGAGCCCCATGATGATAGGAACGCTCGTCTCAATCGGCCTATGTCGCCACATCTTACTATCTACTCCCCCCAGCTGACTAGTATGCTGTCTATCACCCATAGAACTACTGGTAAGTAGGTACTTAATTAGTTTTTACAACAATATTATTAGTCCTTATTGGGCTATTAATGTGATATCTATCTACAAGATACTAATAAGTGTAGTGGACAATCTTGTTGTCTTGATTTCTAGATTTTTTATATAACTTCTTGACAGGGAGAATTTATTAGGATTATCTATTCTAATGTAGGCCTTTAATTGGACACTCCACTTAAGTGGGAAAACAGGTTTCTCTAGTAGGTGTAGTGGTTTGCTGTGAGTTTTGAATACTCAAAATATAAAACAATATCTTTTACAATTATTTTGTGAAATTGCCAGTTAATTAATTCATGGCTTTCAGTTCAAAGTTGGTGCTTGACATACAATCATTGTTCTAGGAATGATCCTATCTGGATACTTTGGAGTGCTGGGCATTGGAGCCTTGGTGTTGCCACATGACATCTCCCACTACATTGCCATAGTTGAAAACCTCAATTTGTCAGCAGCAACAATATTTTTGGCTAAATTTGTGCTTGCTGCTCCTGTGGGCTACCATTTCGCTAATGGAATCAGGCATCTCTTCTGGGACATGGCGAAGGGACTCACAATCAAGGAAGTTTACTCTTCGGGCTATGCCATGCTAGGTCTTTCAGTAGTTTTAACGCTGATATTAGCGGCGTTATAATGATTTCTCATTAGGACCAAAATAAAAGTTTAAATATTGTTGGGTATTATTTATTTATTGTCAATGTAAGTGATGAAATAAAAGTTAGTCAATCAGACTTGTTTTTGAGACCTTTTACTATTTGTTAGTATTATTTATTTTTAATCTGTTTTACTCCTTTTTAACTACTGTTGAACCATTGCAAGGTTATAAACATAAAAGAAGTGAAACAACTCATTTTTCTTATAATATGTTTTCTTCCATTAGTAAACTTAAATCAATGTAAATAAACCCTCAATAAAGGGAGCAATAAGCAGCTTATAATAAAACTTATTAAGCAACACCACATGAAGAAATAACATCATGAATCTGCTTTAATTTCTCAAAATCAATTTTCTCAGTGGTAGCCAATCCCCTTGCGGCATTCTGAAACAATGTCATATTTATGGTTCAATAGGAAACTATATTGAATGTTTATCTTGGTGATTGTTTTGAAATGGGAACTCACGTTGAAGATGACGTTATTGTTCTTGAGGAATTCTCCATAGATGTTGAATAGGTCTTTCCTGGTGTCGAGTAGCTCTGCCAGACTGAGCGGTGTGTGGGCGATGGAGACGTCGGATTGGTAGTCTTTGGCGGCCATCCAGGTGCGAGACGGAGCCATGGCGATGTTGCATGTTACGTAGTTCTTGAGGGAGTCGCGACCACCCGCCTCGCGGTTCAGGCAGAGTAGTTCGTAATGCGCTTCGTCGAAGTTTGTCAGATCCTCACCTGGTGATAATTTGATAGATTAGATGTATATCAATACTAGACTAGCTTCCGCCCGCGTTTTTGGAATAAAAAGTAGCCTATGTGTTATTCTGATGTATAAGCTATGTTAGGTAGGTACCTACTGTAAAGTTTCATCAAAATCCGTTCAATAGTTTTTGCGTGAAAGAGTAACAAACATCCATACATCCATCTATCCTCACAAACTTTCGCATTTATAATATTATTAGGATATTAGGAAGTAGGATATAAAGTCCATCATACAGGCTGTTGATACGGATACTTTTGTATTATTTCGCCGAATATTTAGTTGATTTTTTTTTTTCACGATCCGGAGATGGGTCTCACGCAGACGCAGGCGCAAAAAGTAGCGAAGGACCAAACTTACTCGTAGAAAGCGGCTCCAAAGACTACTAATGCATGATAAGGCAACTATAATAAAGAAAGTGTAAACAACTGGTTTTAACCATAATTAGCAGGGTAGTGTCGACTTTGACTATTTAATTGATTAATTTCAAGTGACATATATCACATAAATACCTATTGTATTTATGTAACTAGGTAATATAATATCAACTCAAGGAAAACTATTGATCACCGAGTGACCCCAGAGAAGATAGTAGCCCAGTGGTCTCGAGCTGCCATGCATAGTGATATTCAGGGGACATCCCTTTAGTCTCCTCAGGAGCTGGTCTCTTAAGAAAAATCTGGATCCTCCTGCATTTCTGATGGTGGCTACCGAGGTGGTTTTAGGGAGGTAAGAAGCCCCCACTCCCTGGTTTTATCCCCGAAGGCCGGACGCCTTATTAAGGTTTCCTCCCCGAAAAAAAAGGTACCTAAGTATCATGTTTAGAACTTACTTGAGACAAAGGCCACGTCAGCGCGGTCTTCCTGAAGACATTTCCAGGGGCTGCTGTCTTTACCACACCGCTGCGTCAGTTTCGAAACGTCCCCGCCTGAAACAATATTTTATTTATTAGGTAGAGAGGTAGGTAGGTAAGTAAGGAGTCCCTGAAAGTACCTATGGTTTTTTTTTTCAGGACGTTGTAGAAGAGCGGGCCTTTCTTGTAGTAGGTAGGCTTTTACGCAGTTAGAAAACGTCCGGACAAAGAAGAAATTGATAGCCATGATAGTTATTTTTAATGATTGTTTTCTATGAGCACTAAGTATAGGAAGGGATTGAGAAAAACAAATATTGGTCTTGGTTATAATTTAACTTTTGAACCGAAAAAATTGCACCGACCGACATTCGCAGGGTTAAAAAGTTTGGAAATGACCTTGCCCGCGCCCCTATTCGATTTGATCCATACTTCCAGGGACACCCTATATAAAAAGTAACGTATCGTTATACCGTACCTGTGGGATTATTTTCTGGCTTGTCCACTCCTGGTAAACATGAGCCTCCCGAGAAGTAGGTACCCAAGTTTCTGAGGCACTGCAAGAACAAAATGAGTAAATATGAATATTACGTATCTAAGTGTCGCCGCACACGGGTCACACGCCACAGCCACTTGTGGCCCGTGTGCGGCGATGCTAACAGGCGAGTAGCTAGGGTAAAGGGTGACCTAATAACACATACCTACTGGTAAGTTGTAACTTGAAGAAGGTAAAATAAAGTAGGATTTATTCTATTCAAAATTACGGTGTAGGTAGGTATATTGTTTTTTTCTTTAATACCTACCTTTTGCCTTTCGTTTGTCACCTCAACCCATCGCGTCCATAACCGGCCTCTCCATTAATAGGCCTCTCCAAAGTACCAACTTGGTACGTTACAAAACCTTAAGGTAACTGACCTTTAGAGTGACCTTGAGGTCAAAGTCACTGACCTTGGGCGTGACCTTGAGGTCAATATCCCATTTCTTAATTAGCTTGAAAAATGTTAAATATTAATTAAAAGAGACTGACGTGATCGTTAGCAATAATCTTCTTGTTGATGAGGTAGTACAACGGAGCATCCAACCCGCTGAAGGAGCCATAGCTATTGTGGCAAGACCTGAAAAAAAAACATTGACTCTGCTTTTAAATACGGTGAAGGAAAAAATCGTGAGGAAATTGGCAAGTCAACCAGCAACCATTACTTCGAAGACATGTGACGTCCATCAACCCGCACTGGGCCCGCGTGGCGGATAGGCCCACTACTTCACACAGAGAGGAGGCCTAAGTGAGTCCCAGCGGTGAGAATATAAGCGCAAAAGAACATTGAACTTTCACGTGAGGGTTTTTAGTCCCTAAAGTGTGAGTCAGAAGAATTGTGATCTCACGCGATTGAAGTAACATGTCTCTAAAAAAATTGCATTCACAAAGTCGTTATGTAAGTATAAACGCTTAAAGCAAAAATGCAAGATCCGTAGACAAACCAAACTAGATCCTAAAACCCAGTTAAAAAGTTAAATCAAAAAGAAATGTTCATTAAAACTTCGTAAAGTTGCGAAAGAATTTAGATCAAATTCGTTGGCCCTAATTTAATAGGGACTTAAGAAATTCTTTAGGCACAAGGTGCCTACCTTAGATCATAGAAACAAGGGAGATGTGCCAAGGCGCTATTAAGCTTGATTGACGCTTTGACATGATCAATGTGACCATGTTGCCGAGACGGACCGAACGCGATCGATGATTTATTTACTTAGGTACTTGCAGTGTTTTAATTTAGCGTAAGTGACGAGTGACGAAAAACCTAGTGTTACCTACATTAAGGGTGTGCGGCATTTTTAATTTATGAAAGATCTCTATATATTTCCTAAAGAGCATTTGTTGTTGTGAACTTGTGACGCACACATATACCTATCTCCTTGTTTCTATGATCTGTGGGGCCTACAATGATAAGACTAAATTGGCCTGTTGCCAAGGAGCTCATGTTTTGTCAAAGCTACGATAACAGAAATTAAGTGCACCTACTGGACTGGAAGTAGGTACAGTTTGATATTTTTGCTTGAAGTATCTTTGTGATTTTCTCTTCGTATAGGAGGGTAGTTCGTTACGCGATATTGTACCTAGGGAGTTTGATTGAGTAAGTTTTCTTTTATGCTGATTGGTTTCTTCAGTTGAGAACATTCACTAGGTACTTCAGGGGCTTTTACATTTCAAGACTCCAGTCTTGTATTGGCGTTTCTTCTTTACGACTGTACCTACCTATTTGTACGTACTCTGAGGCCCCACATCACCACACTACTCGTAAAACAAAAAAAGGAAGAATTTGGTTACCCTGATCAAAGCAAACCTAGTATAATCGCCTTGAAACTAATTGCAAGTGTGTGCGCACCAGTGGCGAAGGGTCAACTTTTGTAAGAGGTAAGCCAGAGCTACAAATGCTTACCTGGCCACGAAGAGCTAATTATAAATATTTGAAAACAGCAGGCAATACCTACTGCCTGTGCCATTTTTCAAAGGGAAGCCGGTAGGAATCGTATTGTAGGGGCCCTTCGCCACTGGTGCGCACCTATTTAATATCCATGTTTTTTGTAAAACTGTCTACCTGGACTAGGATAAACCTGTATCTCAGGATAAAACAGCGATGTAAGTAGGTTAGCATCGTGTCTTCCCGCTTTTGTTTGTATGTATTTGATATTTGTTTGTATCTAAGAGTGAAACAAGATTGTATCTATCTACTTAATAATTACAATCTGCCGGCCTAGCGTGACCACGATAGAAACGGGTTTTGTCTACATAGAAATAGACAAAGTGACAGATTTCATTCATAAAACGTAGAAATGTTTCTACAATCTGTCACTTTGTCTATTTCTATGTAGACAAAACCCGTTTCTATCGTGGTCATGCTAGGCCGGCTGGGTGTCTTCAAGTCACGAGTGAATCGGTTTCTCCTAGGCAAGCGTGCTCCATCGTAGACCGCATCATCGCTTAACATCAGGCGAGATGGCGGTCAAACGGAAGCCTATTATCAAAAAAAAAAAAAATATACTTAAGTTCTACCTCTTACCTTTTCCCCCTCAAGTCTTCGATGTTGTTGAATGTGCTTTCCTTCTTTACGACAGCCACAGCGTACTTAGGTGTCTTAGCGTCGCCATACACCTCATGGAACACTGGATGTAAATTGTATTTGTTGGCGGCGGACGCTACTCGCATGTCATCCACGCTTGCCAAGTCTGAGCCGTTGTCTTGTACCTGAGTATCGCACAAGTATTACGTATTACGGGAACCCTGTCTTATGTACCACATGTATTTGTTTGCGAACGTTCGAGGGAGAATGTCACGGTGAGGTTCTCCCTCGAACGTTTGGAAACAAATTGGCAGTTCTCGCGGTCATATCATACGCGACGTGTCGGTAGGTACAGAATAGAAAGGCAGTTTTATTTTTTCTTAAACCTTTTGTTTCGGAAGGCTGCATTTTAAGGTATTAAATCTAAAAAGCAGCTGGATTGTGTAAGAAAATATTGTTGTCCTTCGTAGCGCAATATTATTTTTGGACATTTGGTTTTGTATAATCGTAGAATCATTTAAATATAACAACATAAAAGTTGCTATCATAGGACATGCCGTTATTTTAGGTTTATAAGGGTCGCATAAGGTTAATGCAAAAGTTGTGTACGCTTGTGGATAGATACCTAATCTGTTTATCTTTTCAAAAATTCCTGGTGGTTTTTTATACGTTATCCAGCAGCGAACTCCTTATATAACTTTTATACCGCCTCATTTATTTCTGCACATAAATATAAAGTAACATTGAAGATTTCAAAGATCCCATTCCGAGTAATTCCATGGAAAATTTGAACATAACCAAATGAAGTTCCCAAGCTAACGGAAATTAAAATCAATGGAGCCCGAATATTTTCAAACACAACAATCGTTAATGCTAAAGTTTCCAGAAACGGCCCAATTAAAAATAGCTAAGAGTATGAATAAGACAAGCTTCATAGTAGGTAGGTACACATCCGGATAAGAAATATTGATTGATATTTGTGGTATGCCAGGTGCAAGCAATTAAACTGTCATCATGTGGGTGCCAACTGCCAATACATTTTTAAGCAACAAAAGTACCTAAATGAAGATGAAACTACTCAGATGTCGAAATGAGATATTTGTTCAGGTACAAAATGCTTATTGAATTTGGTGGAAAACTTGGGCAATCCCAAGTTTTCCACCAAATTCAATAAGCATTTTGTTGACAAGTAAATACTTGTCCACATTAATTTGGTATGATTGTTCGTAACATTTTGAATTTTTATGTAGGTAGGTAGGTACCTAAGTCAATAATGACGGCTCTTAGGCTAAAAATACGTACGCTCTTCAGGCAGTCGGCTTCAGAAGCCTCTTGAACGCAATCGAGGCGCGGCCGAATGTCTCTGCTCCACGCGAACACGGCCATCGTGTGACACTTCGAGAGAGCAACGTTTGAGGTCACGCACAACCTGTGGGTAGGGCGCTGTGTTAATTGTCATACTTGCATAGATTCATACTCTTTTACTGAATAAGTAACAGACACGTCGATCGATTTGAGGATGAAGGTAACCTCTCATTTGCGCTTGTTAGTCAGTCCGTACATGCGTGATCATCATTCTCGAAACGTCTCCGTGACTAGTGTCATATAACATATATTTTGACAAGGGCCTTTAAGTAAGCGCGCCGTGAACAGGTGAATTGAAAATGTTTGGGAACCCCTGCTATAATAATAACCGATTGTTTTTGGACTGGTAGAAATGCATTTGGCAAAAATTAACAAAAGTTGGCATGAATTGTTTCTCCTATTTAAAATGCAACTGTGCGAGAGCTAGGGGTCACGCATCACCTGTAGGTCAGTGTGTCAAATGTCTTTCACAGATGTAGGCCAGGCTTTCAGCTCATAGGGGCGAGATTAAAAGGGTGGAGGGTTTCAGGGTCCTATAGGCGGGTTGTCTTGTTTTAATATTGCTACATTTGGAGCGAGTATAAGTACTTAGTCTACTTAGCATAAAATGAAAATAAGAAAAATATAAATAGCTTTGTATCTAGAATGTTACGTTGCTTTTAACAAACAGCAGCAGCAAGTATGCCTGCAGATATTGAAATTGTTGAAAGTACCTAATATTAAATTCAAAAACATACATTTTTCGAAGAGGAAATTGGAATAAGAAATAATGTAAGTGAATCATACGTACAGGATGGCAAACATCTTAAGCAAAGGTGGCGTAGAGGGCGAAGTTTACATTCAAAATGCAAAAAAATTACTATCGCACAGTCAAGGTCATATTTCAAGATATTTGCCGGTCACTGTAGGTACTTAGGTGCTCTATAAAATAAATACTCAACAATTTTCCATTTCATACCACAAAGCACAAACACCATTTTATACCACATAAAATTGTACTTTAACAGGTTTTACTACAATCTGACAAGATAATCCGACTCGTAAAGTGCAAAGCCGTCCAACATAAATATGGATACGCAAATACCAGTTCAATATTTACCTGACGATCGTTTCGGGCGCGCCATGGCCCCTCTCGATCACTTCGGTGTAGTTGGCCTTGTTCAAGTAATTCAGCGGCTTTATGGGTATGATGTTGGCAACTGTATGAATCTTCTCGGACAAACCGAGCACATCTGTGTACCATGGTGCCTTCGTGCGAGAGCCTAGGGTTCAAACGATTGTTTAATTTGGATTTTAGGAAGGCTAAATTGTTTTAAAGAAAGCTGTGGTCAAATATTCTAACAAAAATGTAAGTGCGCGGAATCTAAGCTGGCTGGACTGAAGTTGGTGCCCAATGGCGTTGAAACGATCGTACAATTCGCGCAACACAAGTTTGCGTATCTGAAGTTAGCTACGTGAAGCGTTGTAGAGCACGATTTTAGAGAGAAGGGTACGGCAAGTGTAGCGGGAGGGGATTGTGCGCAGACACGCGCTAACTTCAGAGACGCAAACTTGTGTGGTGTGAAGGTATTGTACATGTATTGTACATGTAGCTTTCGAAGAGCCTGCTTTCAGGCCGGTCAACTTAGATTATTGCTACCTCAGATCATGCTACCTTCATTGTGAAGCGAACTCAAGAAAAAACTTTTTGTCTGTTAATCCGATCGTATTTTTTTTCCTTTTAATTATTCCGTCTGAAAGAAAAGTTTCAAAAGTTTTTTTTCCTTTTAACCAACTTCATTTTCAGATACAACTTCGCGTTTATAGAAAATCATTTTGAGTGGAAAGCTGTGTTAGTCATTATAAAGATAAGTATAAAAAAAACAGCCTATCTATTCTGTGCCGAACTGTCGACACGCCGTGTGATATCAGCGCGAGTACTGCCAATTTGTTTGCGAACGTTCGAGGGAGAATCTCACCGTGACATTCTCCCTCGAAAGTTCGAAAACAAACAAGTGGTGTGTCGGTACGAATAGACAGGTAGTGCCTATCTTTTTACTGCATAGCAAAAACTTCATCGAACCTTCTCTAGACTGTATAAAAAACAATACGTACCATAGGCAGCCAACTGTGTAATCTTTTCCCTTAAAGGAGGCAGATGGGCGAGGACGTCGTTATGTGCCAACAGTCCTGGCCAGGGTCTGGCTGCCCACGAACAGGCCTGATTTGTGACGGGAACCTTGGACCCATCCACACAGAGATAACTGTACCCATCAGGACTTTGTTCTGCAGTTCCAGCCGGGATTTTACCAACTGGGAGCTAAAAAATAGTGAATTAAATCTCCGTCCGTGTGGAAGTCGAAAATAACACAATGCCGTTATTTTCTTCATAAACATTTTACCATCCCTTTTTGCCTCTTTAGGAATGGAATTTAGTGCACCTCTATAGGTGGATCCAAACATTATGAGGCATGCTTGGCGCACGCCTCGCAACTCACGGCTCGATATACATTTGCACATGCCTCACCACGAATATGAACTGTCTCGCATTGTTTGAATCCACCTTTAGGCATTCAAGGAATATTTTCTCGAAATTTTTTTTTTTTCTCCAAATCTCTAGATTCACCGGCTTAGGCTGTGCGTTGTCTCTCAGTCAGTCACCGTACTGTTTTGTAGGTATAGAAGATTTGAGAGAGACATTACAGAAAATCTCTGAAAATGGCCACCACACAATATAATATTTCAAATGGGTAATAGCCTATTACCTATTTGAAAAATTATATTATACTTTACTGAATATATTATATTACCTATTACTAATAGGTAATATAATATATTCAGTAAAGTTCAATCCATCAAATCAGGAAAAGCCCACATACTTTACCGAGTATCAATCATATTTGGTAAAGTGTAGGTATTGGCATTCTTCGCAATGCTTTGCGTATCAGATCGATGGCTACGTCATAAAAGGAAGGTTTAACAATAGCTACCTACCTACCTACACAATTTAAATATGAACATCTGACAAAATGGAACAATCTAGATAATAGTTTACAAAATAAAAAATGCAACTTCAATCAAAATATCTAACGAACAAACTCATAAAGACAGACATTAGGTAATTTCGACTAGGTGCAGAAATCTTGCTTCATTTTCCATTTCGAGTTTCAACGCAACTGTGATTTCCCCCGAGTAATAATCAGTCAGTGCATGGCCGAGGCTTAATAAATAAAGAATATTAATATCTCTGCATATTAAATTTTTATCCATTGAAAGCCAATCGCAATTTTCTGAAGACAAAGGCCGGAATGTTTGAAGGCTTTTGTTTGATGACAATGACGCAATATTAATTTTGCGGCTTTTCGTTACAATAAAGCTTGGTTTGGGTGTTACCTGTTTTTTGGCAAAAACAAGGCCTTAAACCGAGGTCGTGATTTATATGTTTATAAGTAGGTACATTGGTTTATACCTATTATAGCACGTGCTTTGGTTTAGCATTATTCCTGTCACTGTCGCATAACTGTCAAACTATATGTGCAAGATAGAGACGGGAATATATCTAAGCCCAAGCACGTGTTAAGTGACGTTTATTACCTAATTTCAGCGTGAGTATCCTAGGAAGCTGTATATGAAATGACGTAGGAATAATTGAAGTACCTAGGTACTGTTTCTACTTTGTAACAAAGCGAAATCAATCTAATAAATTCAAATTCAAATGTCATTTATTCAAACTGGGCTAAAGTCAATTAGCACCTTTTGAACGTCAAAATATACATAAGACAGCCCCCAAAAACGCCCGCCCTTCACCGCTTCCTAGTGTTTTAGCTGCGAAGAAGAAACGGCGCAACAAACTCCGCAGCAACACAATAGGTACCTACTACCTACTTGTTCTCATTTTTGGAAATACAGCAGGCACTGGCAGAGTGACCCCCAGTTTCCGAAAACTTGAATAGGTAAGTCTATGATTTGTAAATCTGCTGTCAATCTGTTGTAATTGGTCCAAAATAACATCGGCCAATCATATAACTTGACATGACATTTGACAACAGATGAAATTCAACAGGGTTTCAGAAAGTAGCGGTAAATTACCTACTATTAAACAAGAATGCACTGTTTAGCATGATACTGGTATTTCATTGTCAGTTTATAGTGGACTCAATTCAATAGTGGATGTCTAAAATCTATATCAAAATGTATATAAGTAGGTACAGTATCAACACGACAGCTGAGCGAAAATCCTCTCTAGCCTAAAAGCTATTTGCATTTTCGGATTTAGATAATCCAATCTAAAAGGTTTACAGGTGACTGAGTCGCTCTGAAATTTGAAAGTCAGTGTATATCGAACGGGGCAAAGTGATTTCAGAGAATCCGATTCCCGGATTAGTTCAGAGGGATATTTGAATATACGTTGTGAAAACAGGTTAAGCGTTTACGTACAGGAGATTGGACTAGAAACCTTTTATAGTTATGTTAAAGCTTAATATTGGTACACAGTAACGAATTTAATACAGTTTTTGAAAAGGAGAAAATTTAATTAGTACCTAATCTCCCAAAACTTTCAAAGGAGACTCACTGGGGACTGACCCTACTGATGAAATAACTTCAAGTCATAATCCCTCCGGACCTCACATTGTGGTCTAGGTACAGAAAAACCATGAATTCTGTACCGAACATTTACGGTTTTGATAACGGTCTTTCAAAAACGTGGGGTCTGTTTCAATATAAAAGCTATTCTATTATTACTTTTTATAACTATATAAAAACTCTCTTTAGTTTTATCTGTCCCTATCGCTCAAAGATTTGCTGGTAGAAGACAATTTTTTTGAGTTAACCTCACCTTTGTAATACAGTCAGTGCCCCAAATTGTCTGACCCCTCTTAGAATCTTACTATTTCTAAGAGGGGTGTCTAAGAGGGGAGGTGTGGGGCACTGACTGTACATATTATATCATCTCAATTTAAAACTAGGTATGTATGAAAATTATATACGTGAATAAGGAATATAAGAAAGAATACTTACCCCAAAGAATTTCCGGACGTAAATGACTTTAGTAAAGGCGACTTGGCCGCCATTGCTGGCCAGGCATCTCAAGGCTCCTTCGTAACCACTGTAGTTGTCGGGATAGTCACAAATGTCGGGATGCTCGCACATCTGACATAGCTGGCGGTACTGACTCTCTGAAAATTTAAATAAGTATAAAACAGATTCGCTTTTTGTGTCTGTCCGTTTCTACGCTTAGTTCTTCTAAACTACACAATGGATTTCAATGCGGTTTTCACAACCATTTAGAGAATTTGTTCTAGAAGGTTATATTTAACTTGATACAGCACAGAAATCTTATGTTTTGACATGTCGCCATATCAGTAGATTGCACCCGTACGAAGGGGCGGGCCGCTAGTACCTTATAAAATATCCTTTTTTGGACGAACTGAGGGTTGGAATTCCCAGTGGGAAAAATAATTCTGACAAGATTTAATGATTCTGTACATTTCTTTTGTAAATAACTTGAATATGGATTTGATTGTTTTTACCAACAACCTAACAGATTTATGTACGAATGAAAGCTTTGAGTTCTTGGCATGAAAGCAATGTAAGGATTTAACAGGATTTCGCAAATCCGTTAAGATTTGTACGAATCATGGTTGTTTTGTTTCATAAATGTACGTGTTTTGTCCTGAAATTTGGTGCTTTTCAGCATTAAGAGTCGATTTTTGTAGGAAAGTTCAAAGAGCGATCAGGGTAAAATGCTTTATATTTAGGTACATAATGTCGACTAAACATTTTTCCTGCCACAAAAAGGACCACGAATGACTGACCAATTCCCGTTTCATTTATATTTCGTTTGTAACCATTTATTTTCCGCAACAATAACTTTGAAAACATTAATATTCCCTCGGCTGTGTTAATATGGTAATTTCATTATTTCGTATTAGGTACCTACACAATCTCAATAAACATTACAGCATTAACAAAATTGTTTCTATACGAAACAAGTTATTTAGCAAGCCTTGAAGGACCTTATGGAAAAACATTACCGTACCTACTTTTATTTGTTCAAAATAAAAAAGTTGCTTTAAAGACGATTTTAATAATGACACTGAAAAAAATTTTTGTAGCTATAGATACGGTACTCAACCAAACTGTTGTCAACCTATAACTCAAAAAAGTGACCATTCCACATAACTTTATGCAATAATATAACCAAAACCAGTTGTTAAATCAAGTTACCTTTAAGTTAATTCTTGTCTAAATTTCGTTATTCATTAAATAGTGTGAATCAATCAACTTACTCCAAAAAGAATTAGTCTTGGGATCCGGTGACCACTTTCCTACAATACAACTCTTGGAGAAGAATGTAGAAAGAGCCTTCAGCTCATTCTCCTTCGGTGATATGCTGTGGTCGTTCATCTTAGGGAACACTGCACGCTTCATCAGCATCGTTAGAGGTATCTGTGGAAAGAACTGTTATTAAACAAAGGACATACCTAATTTTAGAGGAGTTATGATCAGCACCATAGTTGCGTAACTCAGTTGCTATCACCATGGTATTGATTTTGACATCCATTACGCTGTATGTCTATTAGTCCGTGCTCCCGTTATCTAGCTCAACGCCGCAATTAATGTTGTTGAACTGTCAACATGAAAGCCATGGTGATAGAAATTGAGTTACACAATTAGGATGTAGATCTTTGATATTGGTAAAAATATTTTTGGAGCAATGAGTGTCCAGAACAACGTGATTTGTTTGTGTAGTCCGATCATTGGGTGCGGAGCTCAGGTCGCGTTCAGGTAGAAAGCAGGCAGCTTGCATCGATCTACCAGCGCTTATCGGAACCGATCCGCGCAGGCAATTGCTACATAAAGCAATCTGGTAAAAGTAGAGGAATTGCAGTTCGGAGTAGATCGGAATTTGTCGGAGCTGATCGGCGCTTATCGACGTTGGGTTCGGAATTGTATGGAGACTTGGTATCTAGCAACTGCCTGCACTGACTACCTGCGAGGGACAGTTCCGATAAGCGCTAGAATTCTACCTGAATGGGCCGTTAGGACCACAGATTTCAGGGAACAAACCTTTCGGGCATAATGCCACTGTTATTTATTACCTATGAGAATATTCCTTTTGGGTTTTCCTTCTCAGGATTAGTAGTACCTATGAGAATATTCTTTTGGGTTTTCCTTCTCAGAATTAGTAGAACACCCACGTATACTAGTGGCGAATAACGTTTAAGGACGGCAATAGCGAGCTCCATAAAAACATATTTCTCACAGCTGACACTTGCTATTTAAGCAGAATTACAAGTAGGTCTAGGTAGTCGTTACTCTACGATTTTTTTTTGGAATAATGAAATAGAAGACTTGAATAGGTTTTTAGTAATATTTTTATAGGTAGGTATTACGATTAGTATAAAGATAAGATGAATCCAACCTACCTATAAATAGTTAAGTAAAAAAAAGCCAGAGTAATGGGAGTTGTGAATCCGTGATAGGCCTTTGTGTAACATTCATCCAGATGTTGGTATTGAAAAGCAAGTATTGATCCGTTCTTTATAACTCTAGATATTATTATAGATTGCCTGGCAAACTAACTTTAGGTAAAGTTGGCAGTGGCGTATTTTAAAATTTGCCGCCCCATAAATTAAGAAAAATACTGGTTATGTGCGTGTCGGACTACGCACAGTTTAGGGTCTGCAAAAAGCTGAGGGCAAGGGGCGGCGCGAAAGGTGGCTATGCCACCCCTCACTGTCTGCCGCCCTGGGCCATGACCCCCATGGCCCTAGGGTAAATAGGTATAAGTAGGTAATCAATATCTAACCATGTTTTATTTAACAAGATTTCCAGGTTTGAGTGAGTCTGTTGACTTAGTACCTAAAGGCTTCATTACTATTCCTAGGAAACTTAGGTTTTATATTCTGATTTAAACATAGACCTGTCTCTTTGTAATATCTACTAATGTGTTTTTCCAGACATTCGCCGACTCGACATTATTCATGGAAATACACGTCTGGTAAAGTCTATTAGCAATTAGCATACTTTTTCGTTTAGTTCATATATTTGACTTGCAATTTGTTAGTCAGTTCATCGTAAAAACTTAAATAATTATTTGTTTAACGAAGTTTATTTTGAGTATGAAAATATTTGCTGACATTACAGCTTTTATCAAAAAGTTATTTTTTCTTAACCGACATTTTCTCCAATATTTGTTGTATCTTTCCAATTTAGGTGTTCACGTCTCGTTTGTAAGGAGAACCCTTCCATTCTTTTGTAGTCTATTGTTCGGCGTACCTACATTTTTTTTTTAATAGATAATCTCCGGTATTGAGTCGACTTCATTTCGTATTGTGTTGCCGATTGAATTACAAATAGCTATTGAGATTCACAGAAATATATGAACAATATACACGCACAACACATAGGTAACACATCGCACACTCGGCGAATGTATATCGCAAATTTGTTCATCCAATTTCTGTCTGGGTTCAGTAAATAGGTACCTATTCATTCGGAGTTTACTTTACTTAGGTAAGTCTGTTAGATAAATTACCTAAGCCGTAGTAAAAGTTTCCAAAACCCAATTATAATTACAAACAGACAGTGTAACAGTTCGTTAACGAACGTGGTGTCTGCCTGTCTAATTACGTTTTTGAGCCGTGTTCAAATTAAGTAATTTTACGTGTCTAAGTAACGTTTTTGTGTGGAACTCTCAAGTAATTTCTTTTGACGTACTTCAGAGAGGGATTATAAGACAAATTAATTCATACATACCTGTTGGGTAGTTACTTATCCGCTCTAAAGTCACTAATGTATTTGTTACTTGCCCTCATTTCAGCTTAGGAAGGTTTCGAACCAGACGCTCTGTTTGCGATATGGGACCTAATAGGGTCCAAATTAATTATTCTATCTGGTTTACGCAAGAACTAACTAGGGAATTAGGGTTTTAGAATTGAAGAACGTTTTGTACCTATTCTGTTACCTTCAAAAATTGAGATTTATTTACTCTGTAACCTTGGGTAACCTTTATAGAGACTGCTCTAGAATATAAAACCGTATACTTTTATTGCTACTTATCTGTACCTAATATATTCCGCTTGACTATCCCTGTCTTTGCAGAGAACATTTTCGTTTGTAGCTACTTATTTAATCAACCTTACCTCCGTTCACGTCTTTAATAAACGGGGGATTTACTCGGTCATGTGAAGATAATATGAGATTTGTGTTTTATGATTTTAATCAGACCTTAGAAGGTCTGAACTTCTGATGTCTGATTAAAGTTTTCTGATTTTGGATGAACAGTTGCAATTTCAACGCTCGACCGCTAGAATCCAAGTAAGTGTGTCGAAGGCCGATTTTTGAACGAAGTTCCCAAAAAAGCTATTTTTTAAATAATAGGCGATGATGCGGTCTACGATGGAGCACGCTTGCCTAGAAGAAACCGATTCACTCTCGACTTGAAGACACCCAGATAGATAGTAGCTCTATACATGGAAAGTTTTAATCTACTATAGGTACACGGTCAATATTAAAATATTCTGTTTATGGTTTTACCTTCAGATCGAGCATACATTCACCTCATGGCTCATTGAGGTATTTATATAGGTACCTACACTACCTACATAAAAGCTACGCCTTGAATATTTTAGACTTTTAAGCACAAAGAACGAAACTGGTTAATGACAAGAACCTATACCTACTAGTAATACACCTTAAAGGTGCACGTCCATTGGAGCACAATGAACGCAGTTCCATTAGCACCAGCACAAAGCAAGAAATCAGTAGGTACGCTTCGTACCCTCCGATTTCGATCCAATGGACGCAAGCCTTAAAGATGAGACTCGTCTTCGCCTTGAACCAATAATGGCATTATCTGCATTCTGCAAGTGAGCTTCTACCGGTTCTTGCATAAAAAAGTGAGATATTACATACATACTTACACGATTGATGCGCTTATATGCACTTAAGACGACGAACAAAGGCAGTAAATAGCTTTATTGTGTATCGGAATTTCCTGCTGCTGTTCAGGGTCGCACAAGATCCAATATAATGGTAAGTTGTTTGTTGGTTTTTGAACCAACCACTCAATATTTAAATAAAATAGGGACCTACATAAAAAATACCTATTTATACCCATATTTTGTCTCAAAAGGTAAAAGCTCACGTAATTTTTTTTGCAGTAATCGTTGTGATATCTTGACACACGGAATTTATAAAAAAACCGGCCAAGTGCGAGTCGTACTCGGGCACCGAGGGTTCCGTATCAGTTTTGGACGTATAAAGTGAATAAAACCGGACCGCATAACTTTAAGTTTGTCAAGGAATTTTGATGATTTTGAAAAAACTGTTATAGTTAGGAACATTGTTTTATTTTTGGTGCAATATTTGGGTCAATTCATATCCACTCTAATTATTCCAGATTTTTCACTCCGCAAAGTTCGGAGATAAGGGGGGGGGGGAATGGTATTTATTCAGACATTTTTCATCATAATTATGCCGAAAACTGTGAGACATAAAATAAAATTAAAATATATTTTGAAATGTGCAAATCAAGCCCTTTCATATGATATGTCACTTGACCTAGTGACCCCACTTTAAAATTTCGGACCCCCACTCCGGCCCCTTTTGCAATGAAAATAAAAATATTTTTTGACTTTTTTCATTTGCAATAAAGTTAAACAAGCATTCTTTATAACTGTTCCAAATTTCAAGTCGATAGCATTAGTAGTTGCTGAAATAAGCAGGTGTGACAGACAGACAGACAGAAGAAGTCGCACCATGAGGGTTCCTTTTTTACCATTTTGGTAAGGAACCTTAAAAAGGGTCAATAATCCGGGTCGACATTCACGATTAAATTTGTCTCTGTTAAATGTTTACTCGAATGCACCAGAAAGATGGAAATGTTTTTCGAGTATGGTACATTGTACCTACATAATAATAATACTCGTATGTATGTCTATTTCTTTGGAAAGCTCGATGGATACCTATCAACATTAATTTATGAGGTGTCATTAGATTCGTCTTCATTGTGGGACTGGGTTTCAAATTCATAGCAACAGATCTGAATGAGACACCTACCTAAGAGAAAATGATATCATTATTAATTAAAATTGATGACGTATCATACCTACTATCTCCTGCTTCCACACTCAGGATATGAGCATAGAGGTTTCCGAGTGCAATTTTCATAGACTTCGATCTTTAGCTCACCGCATGCGTTTTATGAATAGAATCAAATATTCTCTTACCTTATATCCAACGTTTCTGTTGACTCCTGTATGGCATGACTTGAGTCCCTTCAGCTGGTCCAGGTTGTTGATAGGTAGATCATTGTGCACTACTATGACGGCTTCATATCTGAATGGCGCTAAAATTGGTAATAGTTCATTAGGATAAGGTTTCTGATTAGAAATTGATAAGATTTAACGGTCTTCATAAGAGTCCTACAACTATTCACAAATTTCAAAATTTTGTACATAATCGGCCTATAATGTTCCCACTGCTGGGACACAGGCCTCCTCTGTGAGATGGAGTGGGCTGTAGTCCACCACGCGGGCCCAGTGTGGGTTGGTGGACGTCGCATGTCTTCGAATTTTTTGGTTCTAGGACACGCCGGTTTCCTCACGATGTTTTCCTTCACCGTTAAAGCAAGTGATAATTAATTTCTAATACGCACATGACTTCGAAAAGTCAGCGGTGCGTGCCTCGGGATCGAACTCGAATCATTCGCCGTGGGAGGCACATGGTTAAACTACTAGGCTATCACTGCTATTTTGTACGCGCGTTTGAATCTTTGAAACGCTCTCCTGTAGAATTTGTCGTTTGTAGTTAGGGGATTGTACGTAAGGACCGTCGAAAAAATCTCTCCTTTGGGAACCTCTAAGGTAGGTATATTTCCTCCAAACAAATTTTTAAGTCCCAAATTTCTAAGTCCACTGTTTTAAGCTTTGAGTTGTCTCTCAGTCAGTCACGGTACTCTTTTACCTATAATGGATATAGATAGAAGATGGTTAATAATAATCCAAAATCGACCCTCGAAATTTTCCATGTTAGAATAATTCCAAAATTTTCTTCTATGCGACTTTCTTCACCATCAGTAGGGGTATTGTGTACTGATATTAATTCTATGCGTGTGAAGGCATGTAATTAATAACTCGGTTGGTTTGTTGTCAGGTTATCCCGCTTACCTTCCTCTAAGTTACACAATTTACGGCACAGTTCGAGACCGTCTTTATCTTTCATCTTTTGTGTAACGACTTTCAAACTTTACTAGCATTTGTTTACCTTTAGTTTGTTATTTGCATAATGTTTATTTTGTTTTATAAATTATTATGAATGAATAAATTATATATGGTTGTTTAGTCTTTACGTATTATGTATCAAGATTACTTCTTGTCATTATTTAATACCTACTTGCGTTCAAATAAATTTATTTTACTATCAGAACCTTCTACATAATAAAGGTTATCTATTTAAATGTTTCTACTATCTCTTCTATTACAATAATGGGCGCAGTATAACAATTTCGATTGCCTAAGGACATATCATTTGAAACTTTCTCTCGATCAAAAGTTACGCAACCAGAAACGTTATTTGAGTAAGTACGCTATTCGATTGAAAGCGTTTGATAACATTTTATCTGTTTGAATAAATTGTGCCTCATTTTAAAAGGTTCTTTTATTTTATTACGTTACGTATTTCGTAATTCAAAAAAATTCAAAATTCAAAAGTCATTTATTCAAAGTGGGCTAAAGCCAATTAGCACTTTTTGAACATCAATATACATTAGACAGCCCCTAAAAATGCCCACCCTTCACCGCTTTCTAGTGTTTTAGCTGCGAAGAAGAAATGGCGCAACAAACTCCGCAGCAAGATAGAGCAATGTTTTGTGCTAATAAAGAAACGCCTTTAAAAGTTACCTACGTTTTTCAAGGCATGAGCACAATTTTATAGTATAGGATGTTCTTATATTAGATAAACACATCTAGGGTTTAGGAATAATTTTACAGGATCAGCTAGATTGACGCGGTCCTAAATTACCTACACAGTTTTTTTTAGTTATTTATCTAACTACTTCAATAGTAGTTTCACAAGTGCATCAACAATAGATAACTACATACAATAAACATGTAACATGCAAAAGGCGTAGTTCACAACTGTTTTATGGAAATAGCAAAGCTATTTTTATCTTGTATTCACTACCATTTTCCGCTATATATTCTGAATTCTCATGTACTCCAGTATGAAAGTTTACGCCGTAAAGATATGTTTGTTAGCCTTTGTTTGCCTCTATATGCCGAGACAGCGTAGGGTTCATACATATTTCATGAAAAGGCTGAGAGACGTAAGTGCCTTAACCTAGAGATAGGAAAACAAACCTCTATGTATATTTCAGGACCGTGTGAAGCCGTAGATTTCAGTCGAGAAAAATCTCAACCTTTTCTGATTTTCAGAGACCTTCCGACTTTTATGATCTAAAGTTAAGACGTTTTATATATATAGGTCCTTAGCGCTACAGGTATTTTAATAAAATATGTCCCTAAAAAGTAGCTCACGTTCGTAATAAGCACCGAAGCAAGTAACTGAGACGTGTTCAAAGATTGGAGCAATATCTTACGAGATTAACTTCAATAGAAGATTACGTACCTACCATTGCATTAACCTTTCTTGACGTTCTCAAAGATACGGTAAAAGTAAATCTACGTCTTAGTTCACGAACTTTAATTTAAATTCTGTTTTTAAAGCTCTCTGAGAGTCGACGCAAGGCAAAGTTTCAACAAAAGCGACAAATGAGAATACGAAAGATTTAGGTAGGTACTCTAAATCAGCTTAATTAAGAAATTCGTCCTTCAGGGGGAACCGAACTTAATGGACTTATACTGCGGTAATTAAGCATCAAAGGTTCTTTTCGGAAACAAGTAGTAACTACACTGAGCGACCAGCATATCTTGGCTGTTTACGGTGGCGCTAGTTGCAATACAAAAGTCAACAAAATCCTCAAATTATGTACATTTCAATTTAGTTTCACATTTCTCCGCCTGTCCAAGAATACTGGGCACTTTGTAGTTCACAGAAGCTGAGACTACTTTTGAACTTTGGCGTTTCAGAGGTAAATAAGTTTAGAGTGAACTCAAACAGTTGGTAGTCAACCGAGCAGAATTTAGTGGTTTTCATTAAAGTTTACTGTAGCGATCTTTTGAAGAGGGCTAAATGTGGATTTATAACTTGGAAAGTCGTTTTACAGGCCAGTATTTAATTATGAAAATAAAATACTTTTAATGAAGCTGCGATTAAAACTTAGTAAAGTTGTTGGTTTAATAAGAAGGGCCAGTTTTACGTTCTCCAGATCGCCAGTAGGTATTTACCAGATTACTAAAAAATGGAACAGAATTTGTATAAAACAAGCTTTCCGCCCCAATGTCCCAATATAAATATTCCGATATATCCAATATTCCGCCCAAATATGTTTCTTCATGCAAAATTCATTAATCTAGTCAGAAATCTGTCAAAATTTAAGATTTGGGGTGGGGGTTGATTTCAGCCACCCCCTCTGGACCCACCACTGATTAAAGGTACCTAAAGCCTTCATAGCTTGCACTAACCATCAGGTTCGTCCTCAGTCCTGTACTCATGTATCAGCACGAAGTCCCCGTTCTGTATCTTGGTGGCGCAGAACATGTCTTCAGGATCGACAGGGACGATGTCTGCTTGGCGTTGCTGCACGAGATACAAGCAGTCCACTCTGGAAGTAATCAGTGGAGTTTATTTTTTTTGATATACGATGATAGTGGCAAACTGGCAACCCTTTAAAATGAGGACTTGCTGTGCCGACAGCTTAGGGGACAAACAGGTCCCCCGCTGCCAACACAGTGCATCCTCAGGAGCTCGTGCGACCTTACTCTCTACAGGAACATAATACTACCGAAGAGTAGGCTTATTTGGCTGTGATGTTTTGTAAGGTGGAGCTACTGCCCCAGTCGGGCTGCTCCAGATTTGAGCGAGATATCCTGCTCTGTGTCCTACCTCTCTCAAAATATTTTTTATTCCCTTTCTTATTTTTCATTTTTGATCATTATGGGCCTTATATTAACCATTGATATTGGGTGAATTAGGGCGCATCAAATACTAGGTACATACTAATCGTTCGCGGACCCTGAGTAGGTAGATAGGTACACGGTGAATTTTTCAAGTGGGCATGGATGACCTAATCCGAAACTATAAAAAATAGCGAAAAACACTCAAAAAAGTCTCGGGGTCGATTTTGATAAAAACTATCCACTCTATATTAACCTTTTCATCAACTTTAGGTAAATTAACCCTAACTATTCCGATTACTGATAATAATAGAGACATAAAGATTACTTAGTTATGCTAATACACCCAAGATCACGTAGCAAGTATCAACGTGTAATGTTTTTGTGGCAAAACTTAAAACAATGAAACCAACGCGACACGTGAATACTGAAGTTTAAAATGGCATTGTTTTGTTTTTCCGTTAGTTTTTTGTTTTATTAAATTGCACAGTCGGTATTGTTCGTGTTATTTTCACGATAGCAAAATATATCGGTAGTTTGAACAATTTTTGTAAAGAGTTTTCTGTCACACTTGTTCATGCATAAATAATGTAGAAGTTTCTAACAGTTTTATTTGTATTCTGTTTTAGATTATTTAATTTATTTTGATGACTAACTAATTAACTATCTATTAGTACTTTAGTAGGTAATTGTAGTTTCATTTATTTACAACTTATTCATAAATGATATACCTACCTACCTTTTTAATTTTACCTACATGGTTTTAATTTTTAATCTTGTGCTTATACTAATGTCACATTTTACACGCATACACAGCTTTCATAGAAGACGAATAGGTACCACCTCACAACAACATAGATAGACCCTAAATTTTATTATTAATAATTAGTTACTTCTTTACTTCTTGGCTACGGGTGATTTTACACCAAAATCTCCCCATTGTTTATCTTACTTGGTAATTAATAAAATTATTGTTAGATTTAGAAAAAAATCGAGTTGTGGCTAACGTTTATTAAATGTATTGTATTTTTCTAAATAAACTATAGCTATCTATAGTTTATTTAGAAAAATACAACTACAAAACTGCAAGTCTGCAACAAATATTTCCATTGAAACCTATCCATAAGTAGATACAATAGGTAGTTAAGTTTAACTGCAAACAATAAACGCAATTGAAGTAGGTTATGTTAAAAACAGTGCCATAATTAACTAAATTGAATGACTTGCCACGTGACATCCCTCGTTTTTTTAAATGGCAATCTGGAGTCACTAGGTTATGTTAGTAGTGCAGTGTACCTACCTACTATGTATAGGTTGTATTGCAATTTCGATTTGAATAATTATAGATGTTGTGGCAGGAGTCAGGAGCACACAGAGATGTCACGTACTTAGGTTTAAAAAAATAGATTTAAATATAGATGTGATCGGAGTCACCCAGAGATGTCACGTAGGTTTTAAAAATAGAATAATAAAATATATTTCGAGTCATAGCGTAATCTACCTATGTACCTCTACTAATATTATAAAGAGGAAATATTTTTTTGTTTGTTTGTTTGTACCGAATAGACAAGAGAAATACTTCCCTTACTTAGGTACTTACATTTGAAAGTCATGGAGTTAGTTTTTTGACTTTGTTGCACGACTATTTAGTAAGATCAAACCATCAAGTGTGGAGGCAGAAAGAACCTTTTCGGCCGCTGGCTACATTATGCAGTTCCGTAAGAAATAGGTTGAGTTGGGAGATTGATGGGTTTTTATGATCATATTTTCAAGAAGAGAAGTGACTTTTTCTGTACTAATATTATAAAGAGGAAAGATTTTTTTGTTTGTTTGTACCGAATAGGCTGCGAAACAACTGGACCGATTTTAAAAAATTCTTTCACTAATAGAAAGCTACATTATCACTGAGTAACATAGGCTACTTTATATCCCGAAAAAATGCACAGTTCCTGTGGGACACGCGGACGAAGTCGCGGGCGAAGTGCTAGTAAATGTATAAAATAGTTTTGGCGTATAATTTCCGACACCACCTAGCGACGTCCCTACAATTGCTTGACTTTTCCCTTAAAAACGTGAAACTTAACTAACTTTGTACCTACATACTACTTAGCAAGTTAAACGATATTCTATGATAATGTATTTTTATTTTAAAAGGTTTTTGTATTTTATATTTAAAAATATAAACCATGCAAGACACATACGGCCGGTTTAATTACCTCTATAGAGGTAATTAAACCGGCCGTATAAACCATGCAAGACCCATACGGCCGGTTTAATTACCTCTATAGAGGTAATTAAACCGGCCAAGCAACAGGTGAATATAGGCGACGCCATTTTCAATCTCATTCTTTAAAAATTCTTCATTCTTTAAATTGCTTGGACCACGGGCGTAGCCAGGTTTTAGTATCGGGGGGGGTGGGGGGTTCAATAAAATAAAACGACTAAAAGTGCATAAAATAAACCGTAATAATACAAATGGAATAAACATGAAAGATGTAAAAAAAAACAAAAATATGTAATATCTTAACTTTTCGGGGGGGTTTGAACCCCCGAAATCCTCCCCTGGCTACGCCCGTGGCTTTGACACTGTTCCTAAAGACGGTTAGCTCCTATGAGCCAACCGTCTTTAGGAACAGAATCTAAGCAAGCTGGTCAGGTCCTTACAGTGAGAAATCTCCTTCCTTACAGTAGGTACCAGCTACTATAATTAATTTCAATATAAATAATTAACTAACCTGTCTCTGGCAGGTACACATTGCAGCTGTGTCTTGGACTTCGTGTCGAGATTCACCATATCCTGGCATGATTTCATGAACTGCGATGGGACGCATATTTTGTCTACAAAATATAATATTTGACACCATTGAGCATTTCAAGAGCCAAATTAACACTTTATTTTAATAAAATCGGGACTTTTCGGTCACGAGACGTCTTTTCGTGAAATGCTCGTGACCACGGTCAATGCAACTTAATCGAAACGTCAGTAAGTCAAGTCACTAGATCAACGAAGCAGACACAATAGTTAATCAATTGCCGTGAACCATATGTGGATCAATGCGCTAAAGAAGGGGTTAAGTTTTGCAACCAAAGGTTTCTTGCGTCTATGAAAGGCCGCACGTTGAACTTCATAATTTATAATCTATCACTAATTAATCTGCTTTTAATGATCATTGCTGTAAGTAATCAATACCTCCTTATATTATATAAAGAGGCAAAGTTTGTAACTTTGTATGTATGGGGTAATCTCTGGAAATCCGATTCTGAAAATTCTTTCGATAATAGGAAGCTACATTAACCCCTACTTTCTATATCGAATAAATGCACTAGAACTTAGTTGTAAGCAACTTGTAACTTAAAGTCAGTCGGGGTAAGTGCGCCATATTTTTTTTAGAGATGATTAGGTACGATCAAAAATATCTTCATGTAGAAATGATTCAAAAGTGTAAAATTATGTAGGTAATAGTGATACTACGGTATTTTGAGTTTACAATAAATATCAATTCAAACAAATCGACTACTAAAATTATCAAATTTTGCTTGAATTTCAAAAAGTTTGAGTGATGTATGGCGTTATATGACTTACTCCCACCGACTGTTTTGTAATCCTAAGTTCCGAGTTACTTTGAAATAATTTTTTAGACATAGTATCCATCCTTTAGAATTAGATAATGGACTAATACATTGTCTTTATAATAAAGTCTACCTAGTATTTCAATATTCCTAATTCTTACATTATGTACCTACTTACCTACTATTATTGTAAGTAAGTAATAATATAATAATTCTAAGTAGGTATAGGTACGTATACAAAGTCAACGAACTCATGTTAATAATCGAAATTAAATTACGTGTTTATTATATTATGTCAATAACATGTTATTTAATGTTTGACCTTTGCTATATGAAAACATTTCTATTTTTAAGATCTTTGCCATTATTTTTTTTAACTACCTAGGTATAATGAAATCTAGGAATATTAGGTACCTATGCTTCTAGCAAAATAGAGATTGTAAAAGTAAGATGTTAGAACCAGTATTTTTATATAATCACACAGAATGATCTCTTCTCTCCACACTAGGTATTTTAACAAACAATTCGATCCTAGACGATTTATCGAGACTGTAACTTACACACATAAATCGAATAATAATCGATTCTCGAAATTCTGGATCGGAATTGAATAAACACATCAAGAGAATGGTTCCCACTACAGTTTTATTTATGGAACATTCTGTGTTGGAATCAGAAATAACATTTAAGATGCCGATTTGTTAAAATGATTGTTATATTGTTTATGTGCTGTAAAACATTACTTAAACTCTACAAGTATGCTAAGAACAAGGTAAGTATTTATCATATTGGATGTTTCTCAACATAGGTACAAGTTACGAAACGCGCAAATATTTATCCATGTTTGTCGGGGTTAAATGTCAACGTTTTTGCATCTTTACCTACTTTACGAAAATTACTGATAGTCGGCCTGAGATTGCTCAATGAGTGTACATTATCGTCATAATAATGTTTCGGTACTTTTCGTTTGAGATCTATCTACCTATAACCTACATTGTAACAATACCTATAGGATAAAAGATCAAACACCATCAATTAACACAGGAAACCTTTAGTCACAACACTTCGACCTCAATTTAATTTTCCACAAATCAATACGTAATGTTTTTAATTTTTAAATTTCGAACGTTAGGTACAATAATGTCAAAATTGACATTTCAAAACCAGATGCCACAAAATGCAATGCACTTAAAAAAAATAGATCACTTTAAAAATGGAACATACACGTCGATTTGCTGTGCACACAAACACAATATGTCAGGGCCGTCAGGGCTATCAGATAGATGTATTTGAATGCCATGGTCAAGGCGAGCTCGCGGGCTATCGGCTTACTACCGCGGACCGTCCAAGCAACTTCTTTTATATTCCCACGTTATCTTTATTGTGATTGTTTCACCATGTAAACAACACAGAGGTGGACACTGGGTTAGCGGCTGGTTGCCTTGCGAGGTTCGCGCGGTACTGTGTCAATTGTGTTGCTAATAGGAAAACGGTGCGCGATGCAGACTTGCATGATTATAGATAAGATCTTGAGATAATCTTTAAAGAGAGACCTTAAGGACATTGAAAGTTTCATCAAAATCCGTTCAGTAATTTTCGAGTGAAAGAGTAGATAGAGACTTTCGCGTTTATAATATTAGAGTATTTACCTAATCGTTTAGAACTACAAGATCAATAATATGATATTTCTAACTTAATCATAAGCTATTCTATTTTGGAAATTAGGTAGGTATACCTATTAGCACCGGTAAATAAACACTTTACTGTACCCCGATCATGAGTTATTTTGACGTAGATTATAGTATCGTTAATGTAAGCATATTTTTAATCTAAAATACAATAATCCTGGAACATTTTGATAAAATTGTATATCTACTATTTGCACATTTTAAAAAATACAGAGAAATTAATTAAGTATTTAATTTATACAAATATTGTGTAGCAAACGTATATTTTCAATTCAAACTAAACTTACATTAACGATACTATAGGTAGGTACGTCAAAATAACTCATGATCGGGGTGCTGATTACATAGAAACTTAGCAATTAGCATACAAATTAGGCTGTGGCTGTCATTGTCATTTGCATCCTAAGAATTTGCATGTTAAATATTTAGGCACAGTTATTTCGAAAATAAGTCAATAAACTGGATGAATGAAATTTTGCGATGCCTTAGCGAGTCTGCGTTTTTCTAGTAATTTGAATCCATCTTCAAGTTTACTTATTCAGCTTGCAAGAGTCATCGCCCGCTTGAGACTATGGTATTTTTAAATACTTTTAGTACCTCCATAATATAATCTCAATACAAAACTGAACCTGGCTAAATGTTTAATCTGTATAATTAAGCTTATTTTTCTTACCGACACTACTGGCTCTGCAAAAATAAATTAATAATAAATAAAATAATTTTATATAGGTATTTAAAGAAATAGCGTTTCGCTTGTATTTTTCAAATGGTCCGCCATTTTCTATTCTTTTTTTAATAAAATTGTACACGACGCGCAATAAATTGTTATTTTAAAAACAAAATAAGTGCACAATGATTGTACCTACATATAATTAAATCTGCGTTCTTATTTTGAACAAAATCAAAAATTAAATCGAAATTTAATGTTACATTTATTTAATAATCTCCTTACGTGATCATAAAAATGTGTTAAAACTCCTTGGTGAAAATTATTGAAAATTAAAACTAATAAATAATTTATTTGGTACTTACGTACTTATGTAAATATTTTTTTAAAGTTTTTTTTAATGATGTAGGTTTAAATTTATTGCCGGTGAGCGTGTGGCGTTAAATTATTCTTGTATGATGGAAATAAAAATAATTAGGCCGAATTCTGTTGGGTTCATTAAAATAATAATATTTTTTGACCTTACGTGACAGTACATTGTACCTACAGCATTGTAGCGTTTAAAAAAAAACATTTTTGAAATGTCAAACTTAAAAGTATGGTTGTGAGTCAATTAATTTGTTTATTATTTAATAGTTATTTTACGTTCAATTAAGTATGGATTGGATTCATTGCAACAATTGTTTTGCTCAGTTAGAACCTGGAACTACTCTACATTTAACATCATGTGGTCATATGTTTTGTAACAATTGCTTAGAGAAAGGTTTAAATTATTACCTATCTTGTTTTTGAGTAGGTATTAGAAAGTAATAAGTATTGATAAAAAAATATTTTGTAAATTTCTTGTAGGCGGTACAGATAATACATGTTTAATATGCCGAGCGCCGTGTTCTATCATGAAACTTGTTCCAGACGTATGTAATTTCACAAAATATCTATTATCTACCAATTTTACTACAAAACCTTGGAATGTAATTTTCTCATTAACGATTTAATTTTAAGATGAAACAAGAGATTCAAGATTACTTTACCGATCCAGAGGAATTAATTAAAAAGTCCTGTGAAGTGTTACAGTTTCAGAGGCAACACAGGCGGCGCTTGCTATCGTATTTATTGCAATCGGTAAATTATTTTCTTACTTTGTTACTTATACCTAATTAGATTAAATTCTGTAGATAACCTTTTACTGCTTAACATTTTTTTAAGCATGTAACTGTTAGTAGGTAGTGTACCTACAATATTAAACGCCGCTTTTATATTTTTAGATATCATATCTTTTGCACGTAGGTAAAAATATATGCAAGTGCGAGTAGGTACGACTTGCGCCCTAAGGGGTTTCGTTGAAACATAATCATTATGATTGTATACCTACTAGCTGACCCGCCCCGACTCCGCACGGGTAAAGTTTAGTTTATCCTTATGAATCGAGTCACGCGAAATTCACACACAGACGCTTCGCACTGACAGACGGACAACAAATTGATCCTTTATCCCTTTGACTGTTACAATGAACAAACAATAGATGATTTCGACCTGAATTAGGTTGATCGACATATGAACTAGGTACTTAATATGGGTTCCGTTTTACGGAACCTTAAAAAACGTCAATGATTTTCAATAAGTTTATTTGTTCTGAAACAACAAACATTGGTAGGTACATACATAGCTACTTTTTTACGTCTCCTAAAAGTTTTGTAATATTTCGTTTTTGCGTCATCAGTTCATCACTTATGTAATAGTACGAGTATTATAAACCCGTTAACGTCTGCCGGTGTACATTAGGCCTTCTTATAAACAACAGTGGTACTTACAATGGTGGCACGTTAGTAGGAATCTAAGTAGGTATAAAAATGTCTACGAAAGACCCTATTGACGCCCGATTTGTAGAGCCAATCCGGGCGAGTCCTGTGATCTTGAAGATTGGCTCATGACTTTGGGGGGTGGGGTCATACCGCAGGTGAAGTCTTTGGGATCCCGCCATCTCGATTACGACATGCTAAGTATACCGTGAATTACCGTGTTTCGCAAATTTTGGTAAGATTTTGGGGGAGATCATGACCCTCATGACCGGACCGGACTCGGACCACGCCTGCTCGTTACCATTAGCCCAACTTACCTATTTACGTGCCCATCCGTTGAGACTCGCCTGGCTTGGCTCTACGGATCGGCTGTCAAATTGGATCGTTCGTAGGAATACACAATATACCTACAGAATGCACAATAATGCCGCATAGCCCGACGATATGGTACATCAAATTAACTACTGTACGATATAGATCTCAACTCACGGCTATATACAATTACAGCAAGAAATTGTCAAAAAAGTAGCCCGTTTCACAACACCTTTAGAAATATATTTTACTTATTGCAGACAAAGAAATTCTATACAGCACGGAACGAGTTAAAACGCATGACCGAGTTATGTCAAAAGCAGCACAATCAACTGAAGGAATATCACAGAACTATACGGACTTTAGAAGCTCAGCTGGCGAACCAATCCAGTAACAGTTATCTTGATATACCTAGCTTTAGATTTGGCAATATTGTGCAGGATACGTTTTTGAATCGGGATCTTCGATCAACCGTTAGATGTTAGAAGATTTGATGTTAAAAAAATAATATTTTCCAAGTGAATCTATTACGTAACTATCTCTAACGGAACGGTTGGTGCACTGAAAAAAATGTTAGGTTGGATTTAACAGATTCTGCGTAAATGTTACCAAAGTTTGCGGTTGATTTCGGTCCTATCACAAATTTTGATTGATTTTACCAAACATATTAAGTTGGTGTTGTACCAAATTTATTTGGTAGATTACCTATATTTTGTAACCACACAAAATTTTTGAGATTTGTTTGGTAAAATGTACAATACTCTTTGTTGATTTACATCAGAACTCTGGTACCAACTTCAAACTCTTTAGTCTTATAACTTCAATAGCGAGGTTTAGTTATATTTATCGTAGTTTCCATGTAATTCAGCCAACCTTTGCTAATTTGGTAAATCCGACAAACCATTTTTTTCAGTGTGGAGCGCTGTTATAGTGATCCCTGTTTAAAAACTCATCCTGTGTATTTTTAGGCTCTTTCAAGGCTCTGAAAATACTTAAAAGAAAGTGACCTGTGGCACTTGCTCAGAAGACATACACACAAGTTAGTTTAGGAAAAAATGAAATTTATCAAGCTCTGCATATGGATTAGTGATTGCAATTAGGTGAAATCGGTTTCATGATTTGCATAATGTTGATACTAGTCGCGTTGGGAATTTTGAAGCCGATGGGAACCAGTAGGCCTGAAAAAAACATTGTAGAAAGGGTAATCCCGATCACAACTGTTAAGTTAGGTATCGACCATTGCGAGACTGCCTTGAGAGGCTGCTCATCAAATGTTTACATAAGCGTGTAGTCGCGAGGCAGTCTTTCGATAATTATGCTCAAGTTCTACACCAAGTCAAGCCAACACGAGCCATGCTGAGCCAGCAAGGCGTCAGTTTACGTTTGATCATGGATCACCTGCTTAACAATTTGTATTGGTGACTAAGCCCGTTCGGAATGTATCGACGACTTTCTAAAAAGGCTTTAATAAAAAGGGTACCTACAATAGTGACAAAACAACGCAACGTTTCCAATTCCAAACCTATTGGAATTTTTTGATTACGCTGAAAAGTTCAAACAGTACACAAACATAAACAAAAGAACAAAGTTAACATTCCAATTGTAGCTCGTAAAAGCATACAAAACATCCAATAAATATTTTTTTAGAGTTTCAAAAATTTACAACCGAATGTATTATGATGGCCCTTTGTGGGGTGCTAGGGTGTTCTCGTATGTACACAGGGGATACATTTCAGAGCAAATATCGCCGTTCAACATCCCCATATCGCCGGGGACCAACATTTCACCGAGCTTCGTGCGGACCACCCCGACATGTAAGCGTAATGCGAAAAGTACACCGTTTTCGGTAAGTGACTTTAATATTAATTTAGGGAATTACTAGCAACATGTGGATGAATGGAGAATAAGCAAGCTAGCAATTAGAGGCCTATATCAGCCGAAGAACCGCTTATTGATTTAAATCAACAAAACTAACATTATTTATTGATTTAAATAAAAACTAACTAGGAAATTCACTAAGTAAAGAAGAAAATGAGAAAATGTATTTTTTGTTGAATTTTCATTTTCATGCATCCAGAAAATTTGCATAACAGTAAGAGATTTGCTTTGGTCTTCCCCGCAAATGTAGGTACCTACTTATACAGGGTGGCAGGTTAGACAGTGGAAATATTTTAAGGGGTCACTGTACTCATCATTGTGAACAACTTTTACTATGGGACCAACCCTGAAATCGCGAAAAAAAATCAGCTGTTCCATACATTTTGTTGAGTTATGTGAACATAAATGTATGGAACAGCTGTTTTTTTTCGCGATTTCAGGGTTGGTCCCATAGTAAAAGTTGTTCATAATAATGAGTACAATGACCCTTAAAATATTTCCACTGTCTAACCTGCCACCCTGTATATTTTATAAGTAGGTAACACGTGCTCTTTTAGTTTCAGATACACTATTTGTTTTGTTTAGTTTAAAAGTTCATGTAACACGTAGGTTTTGCCCCTTATCACATAATATTATTAGAAAAGATACAATAACGAAAATATTATGAAACTAATGAGATAATGTTCGTGTTTATCCGGTTAACGCTTCTCGGTTTCGATATTTAATTAAAATTCCTCTTGTGTGAATCAAGAAACAAAAGAATTCTGTTAAAAAAAGTCTGGAATTAGAATACGCCCGTAGTGTAATTACATTTTTTTCACATTTTAATATTAATGTCAACATTAAATTTTATTACACCTAGTTGTCATAAAGGGCCTCTACGTGTTAGCTTCAGCCACACTCACGCTTTCGAAAGGTCCGGGACTCTGTAAGTAGTCCCGGAATAATAACATTTATTTCAGACTTTGTCCATAATATACTTGTAAGTAACAACATTGAGGTATGTATGTACGTCCACAATTCCACACACATGACGTGTAAAACATGATTATTAACATTTCCAATAATGTTGATAGCAGTGTATTATTTAATAATGTGGATTAAATAACAAAAGTTTTATAACATGCTACCTAATCTAGACTCACCTTTACATTGTCTGTGTGCCTAGGTATATTTAATATGACTATAATTCAAAGCAAGAAAAATCTCTTTCACTAAGGTTATCATGAAACCAAAATATTTTTTGTATCTACTTATTAAGATTTGTGTTGCCATAGTATAGAAATACGGTGACCTGCGTCTTACATTTGGATTCTGAAAAAACCTTTTCGCTATTAGCTTAGCGCGTAGCTCTGGTTCAAACATATTAGAAGTAACTCATAATCATGACATCATCCATTCCTAATTGTCATTATAATACAAATTAGTCTAAACCGCGGGAGTACCCTTTCCCATATTTGACAGTATTGATACCAAACTGCTAGGGTTCTCCCCTGGTCCCAAAATAATACAATTATATTAAAGATAACGATAACATTTGACTCTAGGTTCAGCAGTATCAGTCAAACCTCGTGACGCCGACACGGATAAGCAAGCAGAGGTCTGCGAACATCAGTGCCCATAGTCAGGTAATGTACTTTTACATCATAATATGTATCTTAATAAACAGAGTGCCAAATGAGTGATAAGGTTAACACATTAAATATTACTGCGGCTAGTATAAGTTAATATATTTTTGTTGTTAAAATAATTATTTAAACAATGGAAACATTTAGGCCCATAATACAGAACAAAACTCAAACGTCGATTACTGTTTAAAACTAGTTTCAACCAATCAAATGGCTTTAAATCTATGCTAAAGGCAAGATTTGTGCCCGAGTATCGTTCCGTAATACGGGCCTATAAGTCTATCTTCACCGGCCATCGTCTTTGACCTAATAGTATTTTAATAAAACAAGTTTAAACGGATTAATTCGGGTGGATTATTGATTTTTCCTGCCGATTTAATCCGTTTAAATTTAAATCCGTTCAAATAAAAAATACTTTTTGAGCTAGGTCATGTCTGTAAGAACTTTATAATAATGCTACAAGCACATCAAAGTTTGTAGTCGTCACTCTTGCAGTGCATTTAAATATTGACGTTAAGATATAAGTAGGTACATAAGTTACTATTATATTATAGTTCCACACTTCTTTTTATGTACGACCTCAGATCATAGAAACAAGGAGATGTGCCAAGGCGCTATCGAGCTTGATGCCTGATCTTGAGCAAATTGCTCATATTAAAAACGTACGCGCTGGTGACGAACCGAACACGATCGATGGTATAAATACAGTGTTTTAGTAAGTGCTAGTGTTGAGTGACGATTAACAGTGTTAAGTTGAGGCTGTGCGGAATGTTCAATGCGTGGGAGATCTTTTTATTCACAAGGAGCGCTTAATTATGCAAGTAATTGTGTCGAAAAATGTACTAAAAGTGGCATCAGTTGTTCCCGTACTAATTTGCTATGATGGCATATCTCCTTGTTTCTATGATCTGAGTGTACGACCGAGGACTTGCGTTAGATGTTTTCTTGATTTCAGCCGAGCCAGCGATCAAAAGCGCTTTAAGTATGTGAACCTCCGTCTAACTACAAAGCGCCTTTTCCGTTTCATTGTTGCTGCTAAGACGTTTGCTATTAACTCGAACTGTGAACTGAAGTTTAGAATGTTTCTGGTGTTTACTTTTTCAGAATTATTAAAAAAATAGCGTTAATTCAAGCCTTAGCTATTTTTTTTTCTCTGAACCAGAATCGATAACTACTTGAAAAGATTTTTTTTTAATATTATTTTGGTCAAATACGCCAAGTCAAGTGTCAAAAAAAAAAATGATTTTCTTCACCGATGGGCATAACGCTGTATTTATTAACTAAGTTATTGTGTATAATTTTTCTTTCAGCGATCGAACACCTCCAACAGAATATCATCGACTGTTTTCACACCACCTACTCCTGAGTCAGCTGGGTATTCCAACTTTTTAAAGAGTCTCTAATGGTATTCTGAACGCATCCAAATATTCGCTCGCGTGTGCCTTGCGAATTTCCATAAAAAATATACTTACCATTTTTTTTTTAAATTTCCACTGAAAGGCATTGGAAACAGAATTATACAGCCTATTTTCCTTAGACTTCTGTTACATATTATGCGCGAATATTATATTATTTTACGTCCAGACCCGAGATATGGGGATGAAATAGCATGGGAAATAACATGTCGTTTTATCATAATTATGTTACTTCTATCTTCCATCACTGTTCCCTAAATAATGTCTTTCACCTAAGCCTATTTCCTTGTTATTTAGTTATTTAATATCACCTGCCCGTATGCTTAGAATCTTATTTTATGTTATGAGAGATACTTTACTGCTCTTTAGTAGTAAAGTTATTCGAAAACGTTGGTGGGAGTTAGGAACTTGAATGTATTTTTTATTTTAAAATATACAACGTGCTCGAACCCTTAATTACGTCACATTTACCTCAAATTGAATTTCGATCGTGGCACTGATTGAGTGTAATTGCGCGTTCCAAATTTGAAATTAATCAGCAGCGTTTAAATTATTGGGTAGGCAGGCATATGTATTGATATTCCGTGAACAATTTTTTTCTCGTAGGTATTTTGTAGTTAATTATCTGAATTTTCAATAACAAAATTGTTTTACTTTAGAGAAAAAAGTAATTTAAAAAAAACTATAAATTAATTAAGACTACGAATAAATCCTTCACGACCAATAAATCAAATCAACTTTTTCTAAACACGCCATTGTCTTTACCAAATGATCATAACAAATCAATTTACCTAACCGTTTAATTAATATTTCGTAAAAAAACTTTACTGGCTGATTTGTTTTCTAGGTCTTTCAGTAGCAGTATTGAATCGGGCTATATGTCAAACAGTCCATTGCGATCACCCGGCGTATATTGTAATGGCTCCGGAAAATGTCCATTCAATAAAAGAACGAAGATTATGAGGTTCGATTAGAGTTTATTTTGTTTTATTTAAAGGAGCTGTTAGCAAAAAATGAGGTTTTATTTCATTCAGTGTTAAAAACCACAGACTGCATGCTCGCAATTAATTTTTAACTTAAAATCTTTTTTTTCACAGCCTCCTTTATTATTGTCATTTGTTCGTTTTCAAAAATGGAACGTTTAATATTAAGTTAATTCTACGGTAAAATCCAACAGCATTGCCGCTGTAGTTTTAAATATTAATCTCTGAGTAATTTTAATAGTTTTGTAAGTATCTACTACACTACCTAAGTATGTTAAAATCCAATTTCTGTATTCTGGATTCGCAATTATATGCAAAGTAATAACTATGTAGGTAGTAAATGAGGCGAAAGCATAGCTACAAATGGAAATGAGTAGGTACTTTCTGTATTACAACGGAACGAGTTTTGCATTCTCCTAATAGGATAGCTTTTAGCATTTTAATTTTGTATTTATGCATGTTAATTTGAAAATTTAAATATAATTTGCATGTTTTTGTTTTGAAGACCAATAAAAATATTTTGTTGTATTCAGATTTTTATTTTATTTTTAAATATGACGCCACTTTTTTATTTTTTATCCCTTTCTATTCTTTGTTAGAAAAAAAACTAATCTATTTTAGGCTCATTATGGTCTAAATTAGATTAGTTTGTAATCAACAGAATCGAAATGTACCTAATAAGTAGGCTAAGTACCAATTTGAAAATGCATAATTATTGCACTGAATACCTGATTCCAATAATTAGGTAGGTATGTTCGAAATTCTAGTAAAGAAAAAAGCAAACTTAAAAATAACGGTAAAATACTCCCATATTTTCTTATCTTTACAGCCTCTTTTAGTTAAAGGCTTAAGGATATTCAAGGGACCTATAAACAGAAACTTATTTGGGCCTTAAAATGCCGCTGAGAACATAAGAAAAAATAAGAGGTCTTATAACGATTTCACAAGAAAAGTTCCCAAAAAATCTTTATCGAATCGAATTAGCTACTCTGAAACTGAGTTATTTTAGACTTCCGAGATACATTCAGATGAAATTATCTTTCTACAGTTTAGGTTATATGATTATAATCCTTTTACTTATTCATAAACATCTCTTATAAACGCTTTATAAATACTACTTAGGTACCTATATCTAAATTTTTGGGAATGAAAATGATCAAGAATTTGGGCAACTGGCAAAAAATTCCAAGGGTCGTAAGTTATGCTATTACCTACAGCTGTAGGTAATGGTACGACGCGGCGACGCCAGGTTCGGCAGTTATTATTACCTGTGGTAGTTAGTACTATGTAGTTTGTGCTAGTTAGCCTCTCGCAAGACCGTCGTATCAATTACCACCATACACCTGTAGGAAATGCACGGGCTAATCTACAAGATCTTATTACCATTTTATTTTGATCACTATGTGTTTTGGCTATTAATTAACTCAGCCTATCGTAATCTACTGCTGGACATGGCCGACATAGGGCTCTGCCATGTTTCGCTACAACCCAGTCCTTCAGCTATCGCATCAATCTATAGCAATTTACCTACAACCTGACTTCTGCACAAAAAATATCGACCAATTTATCAGCAGTTTATTAGATGTTCACCACTTATTCCCGAAAGTGGTTGAAATAAAACATCACTAATTAAGAAGCATCAAAAAATGTTTTTATTATAGCCGTTTTTGAATAGGAACAGTTTTTAACGGTGAATAGGCAAGATTCCCTTGTTATGCTGATAGCCGCCGGTAGCCTCTTGGTGTCCGTGCACCGAGTGTGCTCCAAGGTTGTTGAACTTCTCCAGAACTTCAGCACCACCCTTGTAGCCTTTTTGAAGGTACTCGCCCTGGTATAATAAAGAAGAGTTAGTAGGAATAACATGATGACAGAAGGGAAAAGAGCAGAATCCTTATGAAACGGTTTAGTGTCGATTGAAATTATAGATATAGTACACAGAGTATCTGTAAACATAAACAATAAAAGAAAACAATTGATATTTCAGAAGTAAATCGTGTTTGCACATCGCCAAAATTAAATGTATTTCATCTTTTTATGCGTGATTGTAAGCACAAAATGCGCTGATTGGCATCCTGGAAAATGGTTAAATCTATTGTGTAATTAAAAATTCTTTTCACGACAACAAAGGGCGATAAGCCGGAATCGTTATTAAAGCGATTATCAAAAACAAAGCCTGGGTCATCATATATTTCGGAACCATTTTGTTAATCCGGAGAGAGGTCAACGGAACAATTTAGAACAATTTTATTTCCAACAAAGAGCCCTAAAAAGTTTCTAGCATCTGGTGGTTTTATTCAATGGCTTTTATAGCGGTCCTGCACAGACATTTCTGTTTAACGAGCTTAGAGGCAACTGTTTTCAATTTGAACAATGTTTAAACTAAAGTATCTAACATTTTATGTGCCGTAAAAGTTGGCATTTGTTCTATAATAAATAAGTTGTTTCATTTTATACTCTGCTTTTATGATAATTGTTTGAGTGATACTTAAGATTACTTAACTAGTTTTGATGACAAAATAGATGTGTCTTTTGGGAGGCTCTAATATGTAAGACTTACATATAAGTTATTAGGTAACTTACATTGTAAGTTATTAGGATATTCTAACGAAGCACCAAAAGCTTTTATAAATCTTTAAGTACTATTTTGTTACATCTACATTATGTATTCTAAAAGCAACATGTACCTACTTATTACGAAAATATTTAAAACTAGCTTTCGCCCGCGGCTTCGCCCGCGTGGACGTCGGAAATTATCCCATGGGAACGTACCTTAGGAGTAAACTTTAACTACCATTATATCACTCTCCGGTTCATAACAGTACCTACAACAACATGACAGTACAAACAGACACTTCAATTTTATTTATTTGTATAGAAGATTATCAATCTTATTACCCCCGCAGAAGAGCTGTTTTACCCCCGAGGAGGGGGTGAATGTAGTTTTTTATTTTTCTATTTTGAGTGACATAAACACACGCGATTACAGCAATACCGCAAATTCATCACCACTAACCGATCCCGCCGTCTCGCGTCGAGCGCGGCAACCGTAATTACACAAAAATAATCCTTATACCTACCTAGCATGATTCAGTATTCACGCGCGACGGCGCGATGGCTTATTAGCGTATTTCATGTATAAGTTTGGTGTTTCTATACCAATTTCTATGATTCTTTTTTTATTGAATAGGTAATAATGTTAACTTTTTTAAATTAGGGATGAGTGAGAGTATTATAAACGTAAGAGTAAACAAATACAATCAGAATGCTCCGAACTGCTAAGCTATCGGGAGTTACACGTGTTATTGTGAGTCAACCATAAAAGATAGACATATACTGTTTTGAGATATTTTTTTGATAATTTTATGTAGAACATTTCCGTTATACATGATTTCTATGTAGCGTTAACCATTAAGGCTGCACACGCGACGGAAGCTTAAAAAATGGAGTAACTTCTCCCGTTTTCCCAACATTTCCCTTCACTGCTCTGCTCCTTTTGATTGTAGCGTGATGAAAAGTATACTATAACCTGCCCAGGAGTATGATGAATATTTGTACCAAGTTTCGTTAAAATCCGTCGAGTAGTTTTTGTTTCTATAAGGAACATACAGACAGACAGACAGACAGACAGACAGACAGACAGACAGACAGACAGACAGATAGACAAAAATTTTACTGATTGCATTTTTGGCATCAGTATCGATGACTAATCACCCCCTGATAGTTATTTTGAAAATATATTTAATGTACAGAATTGACCTCTCTACAGATTTATTATAAGTATAGATATTTCCCAGTTTAAAATACATTAGTGCCTGTTTTCGCGTGTATTTACATTAGTGTGTATTTTTGCGCTAGGTAACTCCTTAAAACATTTAAACATTACACTTAGGTATCTCCTAGTGTTAGTGAAAATGGGCATAAGCTATTGATGACAGGACCTAAATACAGCTAAAACTGAAGTTTAATTATAGAATCCTCATCGAAGTCCTAATCTAATGGGTGCCGCTAAAGGAACTAGAAACTTGGTTCTAATTAATGTAGGATGTTAATCTGTTTTTGGGCCATTAGGCTTTACCTACATACTGGTATAAATCTCTATTAATCTATTATATTAATACGTGAAGAGAAAACTTTGTACCACTTGCGCGCCCGGAGGAGGGGTAGATTTGGCATAGTTAAATTTTATATGGAGAAGGAATGCAGAAAGCTATTTATATTATTTCCTTACAAAACGCTAAAACAAACACAATTGGTCGAATTTTGACCACAAGCGATCAGTGGAGGATCCAGGAACTATACAGCTCATTTAGATATGATTTTTTGGGGAGCTAAGAGGTAAAAATCAAAACACAAAATTACTAATCTAGTCTGAAATCTGTCAGAACTTAAGATTTTGGATCCGCCAATGCAGATGATAGTAGTTATTGTAAATAAAAAAGTATGTGTGTTGATTCGTCTTTCTTTCACGCAGAAACGGAGCGGCGAATCGCCATTATCTTTTGCAAAGTTTATGGTCCGGAGAGTGTTAAACTACTTTTTGTCCCAGTTATACGTTCCCGAGGAATAATTTCCGATATTTACGCGGGAGAAACCGCATGCTAAAGCTAGTTACTTATAAATAGCTTACCGTTTATGTAAGTTTTATGTGTAACGAATTACACCAATCTAAAAGTTAATAATTAGAACACGAACCAGGTTCCGCAATCTCAGTTTTAGAAAAGCTTGGAATCTATAAAACTGCGGTTTAGACTTATTTTATAGCTGTTGTAATAACAACCAATCGTATTATGGCCGTTCTCAATAACCTATCTATCGGTTCTAGTCTTTACCCTACTACAGAGATTTTTGACATTACTTTTATATAGAACTTATGTCGAAAATCGATCGGTTATTGGAAACGGCCGTTACTTGAAACGACAACAGATTATTATCAAAGCTGAGATCAAAGGAATAACTGTTTCTTACCTTATTTGCCTTTGAGTCATCGAGCTTCTGCTCCGACACGTGGTGTCCTTCCTTGCCCTGTGCATTAGCATCTAAAATCTTTTCCTCATGAGCGCCCTTGAATCCTTGCAGTGCATTCTCCCCGAAGGATCCAGCATTATGACCGGCAATCTTGTGATCCGCTTCATCATGGGCCTCGTCATAGAAGTGCTCAGTCTTCTCCTCCTCATTTTTACTGCTGGAACTCTTGAAACCCTTGCTCGAGTGGCCTTTCTTGTGACCCTTTGCCTTTTTCACTTGTTCTTCGTTAGCTCCTACAATTTTATTGCAAAATTCAGTACTAGCAATAAAAAAACTCATTAGATATATTAATAGGTTTCCAGTTACTGTACGTTTACATAATATTTATTTATTATTACGTTTTTGTTGCTGTGTTTTGCCGAATCGGACGGTAAAAACTTATTGATTGACAAGTGAGCGTGAAATTGTAACGAAATAATGGGTTATTTAGAAAAAACCGCTTCATGCGTGAGATATTGGCTTATTTGGTAAAAAAATTAGAATTGAAATAAGTACGTACCGTGTTTGTCCAATTTTTGATTGCCTTCATAGAATTTCTCGTCGCCGGCAGCTTTCTTCTTGGCTTCTTCATCTTTGTAGAAACTTGACTCACCCTGTTCGGCTTTAGCGGCAGCAGCACCCTGTTGGTAACCTTCTTGACCATGTTTCGTTTCTTCTTCAGCTTTCTTTTCAAGTTTCTCTAAATTTTCTCCTGCATCTTTTTTTTGAGCGGCATCGTAAGCATTCTTATCGACATATCCGCTAACTTGTTGTGCGATTAGCGGATGGTACAGTAAGCCATTGCCAAGACCAATACCACCAACTCCGAATCCACCTATTCCAGGGTGGATAAGACCAACCCCGTTGCCGAGGCCAACGCCACCAACACCACCAACGCCACCAACACCAGCACCACCGACTCCCAGCCCGCCAACTCCTCCGAGACCAAGTCCTATTCCTTGGCCGAGGCCTCCTAATCCGATGCCACCGTAGCCCAGACCCTGGCCTAAGCCCTGGCCCAAGCCCAATCCACCAACACCAATACCACCCACTCCACCAACACCAGTAACAGTATTCAGAACAGTAGACGCGGCTCCTTCTATTTGTTCAGGATAATCCTCACTTTCTTCCACTTCATAACCATTAGAGAGAGGCAATCCAAATTTCGCGTCAGTACCGATAGCATCCAATCGTTCTTTCACATAATCGTATGGAGTCTTCTCATCAGCTAGCTCAACTTTGTGTAGTTGTGCTGCAGACAACGCAACAAGAGCGAGGGAGAAAACTTGCGTCAACATCATTGTCGATGTGATTGTTACCGACGTTTCGAGACTGATGTCATTTTCAGTATTGCACTACTATTTATACTAAGGTTAAATTCGGTGGAACGAAATAGTTTTTGTATTAGCCGTGTGATAGTTTTCACAGGCGTCTGGGGCCCGCGTCCGGTCTTTTCCTTCCTGTGGTATTGTTTCGACTAGTCCTAATTAGAACGACACGACTAAAATAAAACAATGCGGTGTGGTCGAAGACCTTGCTTTCCAGTTCATTGGTGGCGTCAGTGGCGCGTTGGTTTACGCAACCACCGCACCACTATGGGTTACGCGTTTTCTAGACGATTTTTTATTAAATTCTCGCATGTTATTTCATTCCAGGTAATCCGTGATCACAAATTCGTGGCTCCATAATTCCGAGATTGAGTTGCAGTCGATAATTCGGTAATCATTTTTAATCTTTCGTTGCAGACTCGCCGGCTGATTCATAAGTTTGAAGCATAAAGTGAAAAGGTTAATTAAAAACAAAAAATGGCAACATTTAATAAACAGGTGATTAATTTCCTCTCTGCATTAAAGCATAATAGCCTTGGTTCAGATCGGACGATTTCACGTCATTGTTTTCTTATGCTCAAAATATATGTCGAGGGCTTAACCAAAGGTTAGCTGAGTATTATATTGGGTGCCGATTGACTCGGCAAAGTTGACCTAAATAAGTCACGGCAAGACCCGCCGAAGGTGTCGGAAATAATTCATCAACTTAATGTGTAAGGTTTTCTGTTGCTTCGTGTTACGTTGTCAGTAAAACGTCTTAATTCTATGAAAAAATACAGTATGACTACCTCACTGGTTTCGTAGTCGCAACCGCGACTGCAGAGCTGAAGGTCCTAGGTTCGATCCACAAGTCAGGCAAGTGTTATTTAGGTTTTTATTAAGAAACTTGAGTCTGGAATTGTGTTTAGTAGTGTCTCGCCTCCTATAAGATACATGAGTCCTGTTCCGGTAATATAACTGGCAAAATGTCAGTTTAAACACCTCTGCCTACTCCATGTGGCAATACAGGCGTGATAGTATGTTATATTAAAATTACAGTCTTATTGTGGACGTTCCTTTTTTGAGGTCAGAAGTCATTTGCCTTTTGATTGAAATCCTGTGATGTCGTTTGTATTAACATAACTTGTATTAGAAATGTGTGGTCTTATTTAATTAACATTTATTTAGACAGGTCAAATAAAAAAAACCGGCCAAGTGCGAGTCGTACTCACGCACCGAGGGTTCCGTATCATTTTTGGACGTATAAAGTGAAAAAATCCGGACCGCATAACTAATTTTGTTTGTGAAGGAATTTTGATGATTTTGAAAAAACCGTACTAGTTAGGAACATCGTTTTATTTTTGGTGCTATATTTGGGTCAATTCCTATCAACTGTAATTATTTCAGATTTTTCGCCCCGTAAACTTCGGAGATAAGGGGGGGGGGGGGTACCATCCCCCCCCCTTATCTCCGAAGTTTACGGGGCAGTTCCGAGGTATTTTTTTGGTCATTTTTCACCATAAGTCGAAAACTGTGAGACATAAAATTAAATAAAAATATATTTTGAAATGTGCAGATCAAGTTCTTTCATATGATATGTCACTTGACCTAGTAACCCCACTTTAAAATTTTGGACCCCCACTCCGGCCCCTTTTGCAATGAAAATAAAAATATTTTTGGACTTTTTTCATTTGCAATAAAGTTGAACAAGCATTCTTTATAACTGTTCCAAATTTCAAGTCGATAGCATAAGTAGTTGCTGAAATAATCAGGTGTGACAGACAGACAGACAGACGAAGTCGCACCATAAGGGTTCCTTTTTACCCGACTGCGCGACGCACGGAGGGTAATGTGTTTATCAGTCTATGTATGTATGTATGTATGTATGTATGTATGTTTGTTTCTATGTGGCGTTCTAGAGACCAAATGCGTAGGCCGATTTTGATAATTCTTACGTCAATCGATTCGTCTTAACCTTGCGAGTGTCACTAAAGACATAACAGTAATCAAAATTCACCACAGCGACAACCAGACGCCATATTGTCAAAATGAAAAAAAAAAAAGTTGATGAACTATGTCAAGTGGGGTGTCGTTGAATAGGTATTTTAAAATCATCTTTAGGTTCCTTTTATCATTTTTCATTTTAAATAATAGTTTAGGATATATAACGATTTAAAGTTGTTTAACAAAGCAATCATTCAAAACCTATCATGTGGGGTATCAAAATGAAGGGCTCGAAAAGAAGATTACGAAAACATACATTAAAAACTAAAAAGTGAAAAATAAAAATAGTAAATTAAAAATTAAAAAAACCCGACTGCCAAAAAACAACTAAAAAGTTCAAAACAAGAGCACTTTTCAAGCAGTCTGATGCAGTTGGTGGCATAAAATCTAAGATTTAACACAAATAATTGCCACCAACTGCATCAGACTGCTTGAAAAGTGCTCTTGTTTTGAACTTTTTAGTTGTTTTTTGGCAGTCGGGTCTTTTTTTACGATTTTGGTAGGTACGGAACCCTAAAAAGACCGCCAAAATGTTTTCGACTCTATAATATCCTATTACTCTATTACCTATGTAGGCATTGATCCGATCAGCTGATGCCATTTTTATGGAGAGACGATAAAACCCCCTTAAATTATGACCACTGACCATGCATTTCTGAAAACGATAATATTATTAACCATCAGGAAAATGTCACCTGTCATTATTTTGTTTCTCTATAATATTATCAGTGGTTCACAGAAGTCGAACAATGATTATTATGTAGTTATAGGTTGTATAAATCAGCTAAAAGAGAGGTAAAAAAGTCTTGTAGGTCTGTATTAAAATGTTATTACCAAAACTTGCATTATGATTTTGTTAAATTGTTGAATGTGTGAATCTTAAATTGTGTAAAGTCTTGAACTTGGAGTGATTTGCTTAATACAGTTCAGCGCAATAAACAGATATAAAAGTTTATTAAAATAAAACATAATGAGTAGGTACCTAATCTCTTTATTTTGAAATCTCCAATAATAATAAATTGTAGGTACCTAATAAACATGTTTGATCAACAGATGACTATTTATTAAATAGGTTCTTTCCTGCTATCAGTAAATTTAGTTATAATTAAGTAGGTATTATATTTAAAACAATTCCTATACTACATCTAACTAGCTTTAAAATAGAACGTAAACAATAGAAGTCCTATTGAATTCAAAATCACGCGATGCGCCCTAATTTGTTGATAAAAACCCTAACAGACATTATCATAATTATTTTAAAGATGAACCAAAACATCAACAAATGACGGCGCATCGCGTGATTTTGAATTCGGTCGGGTTTTGTTTACGTTTTGTCTCAAAGCCAGTTAAAATTATAGTATAGTAGGTAATCGTTACGTCTTGTCGTCCGTTAATTTGTTTAACTTTACGACAATGTAAGGAAATAAAATTTCATGATAAGGTATACCTAATAGGTTAGATGAATGATATACTTATGAGGTTGGTACATTCCTAGATAAGAATTACAGGTAACCACTTTATATTATTAAATCATTCCATAACATCAATTGTTATTGCTCGATAAATAACAATAACAAAAGTAGTGGAGGCAACTATTTTGTATTCCAGGGACAGATATCTACAAGCAGCACTGATGAATATGTAAATCGAAATCAGCAAAATAACGCTGAATAATGTAGGAATGTAAATCAAAAGCTTGTCGATCTGCGAATTATACAGAAATAAAATATGAATTGTATACTGTGAGACAGGTTAAACGAACGACATAATATTGAAGGAGGTATTCAATATTCGATGCTAGTTCGATTAACTACGGGACCAACCTTGAAATCGTGAAAAAAATCAACTGTTATATACAAACAAACCCATATTACTTGACAAAATGTATGGAATAGCTGATTTTTCGGGTGCCGTACCTCAAAAGTAAAAACGGAACCCTTAAAGGATCACTTTGTTGTCCGTCTGTACGAGGCAAGTCCAATAGTATAAAAATTTAGATTTCGCAAAAGTGGAGTTACTATTGTTTGCCTTTGAGGTACAGAAACATTTGCTCATGGTCAGACCATCAAACCAAAGAGCCAAACGTTTATACATAAAGAAGGGTCACCATAATACCATGGCCTATCTTGGCCCATTGTGTATAACTATATCAATATTCATAGAGAATAAGCCAGGCTCTAGGAAGATTTATTCCTCAACATATTTCAAGTCTCGGGTTCATCTGAATGTAAGTATGCTGACACATTTCTCTCCATTATTCAACCTCCTTGGTATCTAGATGGAAAAATATTATCTTCGTTCCTTTATCGCAGTGTTTGCAATATTGTTAGTGATTCAGTCATTTACTTGATTTATTTTTGTCTTGTATATTTTGATGAAAAGTTATATGAAAAAGTCTCACATTACTCAGGATCTTTTGATGTTGCTGTACTTACATGGTCTGTGAATTATGTGATCTTGTTATTTTATGTATAAACTAGCTTTTGCCCGCGACTTCGTCCGCGTTTCCGTCGTTTTTCGTAAAAAAGTAGCGTATATCCTTCCTCACGGTTCAATGGTTTTGATGTAACAGACAGATTAACTTTCGTATTTTAGTAGGGAAGTATAATATGTCAATCCACAATACTGTTGAAAAATATCGCAATAAGGAACCGCAGAATATTATTATTAATAGCTGTGCCCGCGACTCCACCAGCGTGTAACTCCTTGTGTGTAAATACAATCGAAAGCTCCGAACTGCTAAGCTATCGGGAGTTACACGTGTTATTGTGAGTCAACAATAAAAGATAGACATATGTTGTTGTGGGATATTTTTTAGATAATTTTATGTAAAACATTTCCGTCATACATGATTTCTATGTAGCTTTAACCATTAAGGCTGCACACGCGACGGAAGCTTAAAAAATAGAGTAACTTCTCCCGTTTTCCCAACATTTCCCTTCACTGCTCTGCTCCTATTGATTGTAGCGTGATGAAAAGTATACTATAACCTGCCCAGGAGTATGAAGAATAATCGTACCAAGTTTCATTAAAATCCGTCGAGTAGTTTTTGTTTCTATAAGGAACATACAGACAGACAGACAGACAGACAGACAGACAAAAATTTTACTGATTGCATTTTTGGCATCAGTATCGATCACTAATCACCCCCTGATAGTTATTTTGAAAATATATTTCATGTACAGAATTGACCTCTCTACAGATTTATTATAAGTATAGATAATGGCTCCCTTCGATGCTGTGTTGGCTTATGTCTGTAATTCCGTCTAGGTCTTAAACTATGTTTTTTAGGGTTCCGTACCTCAAAAGGAAAAACGGAACCCTTATAGGATCACTTTGTTGTCCGCCGTCAGTCACCGGCCCATAACTGGAGCCATCTGCTCATAGATTGCACCACTAGAAGTATGCAGTGGCGCCATCTATAATCATATATCCCATATACCCTTAGGGCGCGAGGCATACCTACTCGCACTTGTCCGGTTTTTTTTATTTTATTTACTTAAGTGTTAAAATAAAATATAAATAAACCTGTAGACGTGAAACACATTGGAACAATTTACAAAATCTACATGATAGCTACTTCTAAATGGAAGGAGGTCAGAATGAGGGATGCTTATTGCCCTCTCTAAGAAATTGGACTATTTCTTTTTTGGGATGTTGTGCGGTAATAGATATTTAATGGACGCGTGCATCAATCTTACGGCTGCTATGGGGTGATATGGGTGTTGTACTCAGATCATAGAAACAAGGAGATATGCCATCATAGCAAATTAGTACGGGAACAACTGATGCCACTTTTAGTAAATTTTTCGACACAATTACGCGTATAATTTAATTAAGCGCTCCTTGTGAATAAAAAGATCTCCCACGCATTGAACATTCCGCACACCCTCAATCTAACACTGTTAATCGTCACTCAACACTAGCACTAAACTAAAACACTGTATTTATACCATCGATCGTGTTCGGTTCGTCGCCAGCGCGTACGTTTTTAATATGAGCAATTTGCTCAAGATCAGGCATCAAGCTCGATAGCGCCTTGGCACATCTCCTTGTTTCTATGATCTGAGGTGTTGTAAGTGATATTAACAAAGGTGGTAGGGTGGTAGGAAGGCTGTTTGTTTTAACCATCTGGCGTCTTATGTCTTTCAACTCTATTGGGTGACAGGGTAAATAGGGACATATCTATCTATTGAAGAAACCTATTCAGTACATATTATTTGATACTACATAGTTCGATTAAGGGAACCAAAGTAAAAATCACGAAAAAACAGTCATCAGAGTAGGTATGGTTATTTTTGTATGGAACAGTAGATTTTTTTTTATTTCAAAGTCGGTTCCATAGAAAATCGAAATAGTATCGAATACTGAATACTAGGCTTCAGTATGAACCTTGTTTAACTTGTCACCCAGTAGGTCCCTATAGGTACTTAATTAAATGTAGATTTTTTTCCGTATATAACACGAATCTTTCTTTTTAGGGTTTCGTAGGTACCCAAAGGGTGAAAACAGAACCCTATTACTGAGACTTCGCTGTCCGTCTGTCTGTCTGTCTGTGTGTCTCCAGGCTGTATCTCATGAACCGTGATAGCTAGACAGTTGACATTTTCACAGATTATGTATTTCTGTTGCCGCAAATCTATCAATCAATATTTAAGGGGGGCTCCCATACAGTAAACGTGATTTTTTTGCTCGTTTTTGCTCGATATTGATAACGGAAACAGGTAAACGCTTGAAATATTCATAGAATATTTAATTATACTATATTAAAATTAAAAAATAAGGAACTTCGTTCCAATAAATAATTAAATTACTTAAAATAAAACAAATATTTAAGGGGGCTCCCATACAACAGACATTATTTTTTTGCCGTTTTTATAGATAATGGTACGAAACCTTTCGTGCGCGAGTCGGACTCGCACTTGGCCGGTTTTTTATAATAATTACATAAGGTATAAAAAATTGCAACATTGACGTACCGTATGTGTTTACATAGCCATATTATTAACTCAGAAGTTTGTTTTAGCATAATTCCTGTTGAAATGGAATAGCAAATGCGAAGTTTTATGCACAAAATGTTTATGGAAACGCGAAGCTTCCTAACCTGAAATAACACACACTATACACACGCTTTACAACAAGCAGATTGTGTGTTAAAACAGAATAACAAATGCTGATATTATACTAACAATGTTTTAATATCATTAATGCAGCAAACTAACGAGGTAAAACATACTTCGTATGTTCTTGTTTGAGCGCCTGATTAAAGTAAATGGCAACAAGTTTTAAATTCAGGTATACATGCCGTATTATGGCAGGCGTTGATCAACTTTGTTGTAACTTGTTATGAACAATTAACCGAGTTTGGTAAAGGAATATTACGTTCTTGTGTGTAAATTAATTCACAAAGTTACCTACCTAATGTATTCAATTTCACTGTGTTTTTTTGTAAAATTTTAATACCTACATAATGTAATTGGCTTGTTACATTATATGCATAGATTATAATATTAAAGTAGAAACGCGGTCGTATGTAAACTGAAATTTAGTTCGGTCAAAATGTAGGTAGGTACTTACTCCTTATTTGCATTTACCTTTGAACTCCCGGCAAGCAAAATAACTAATTAGGTCGATAGGTAAACCTTTCTAGTTACGCCTAAAATGCGTCTGCACACAACGCAGTTAGCTCGGCGGTAATCTAAATAACATCAAAGAATAAATGAACAGGCTTTCCTTGTTCGAATTATATTTGCATGAACAGAGCAACGGCTATTCCGAGAATCATTATCGAACCTTCTTCTTGTAATTATTCATTACGTGTAGTCGAAAAAGAAACTACAAGATAACATCAGTGTGTCCGCTTTTGTTCGAATATAATTCATTTTGGAATATAAAACAAAAACCGAACTTTTGCGACGGCGAGTTTGCACTGTAAAGTAAAATCTAGATAAAGTTGAAAACTACGTCCGTGATATGCAAATATGCACCTTTCCCTTTCAATATTAAAATTACTTTTTGTTCACAACCAAGTTTCCCTTTCTACAGACTAACAAAATTAACTTTGCGGTCTTCAAACTCAGATTAAGGAAGCAAATCTTTGAAGCTAAGTGCGAATTAAGTGGAAAATAATTTTGTGAAAATTTACCCGCCATCATTTAATCGTCAATCACTCATTCTTTTATAGTGCACTTTCTATCGATCCCAATGAGTACCGAAAAATAATCGATAGCTTTCTCTATCTTCTTATACCTATATAACAGTATACCGTGACAGACTGACAGACAACGCACAGCCTACACCAGTGGACCTAGAGATTTGAAAGGAGGAAATAATCCTTGAAAACCCTAGAGGTGCACTAAGGAGGAATTTTTTGAAATTTTATCCCTAAAGAGGTGAAAACGGGTTGTATAGTTTGTATGAAGAAAGAAACTATTTTTTTTTGTTTCTGACTTCCACGCGGACGGAGTTGCGAGCGCTGCTAGTTCAGAAATTATAAAATAATCAATAATATTGACTAATTTATAATAATTATTTATACGCCAGCGAAGCCACAGCGGTGGAAAGCTAGTAGGTACTATTATATTACTATTATAAAACCGCGCGGGTTTTAACCACGATTTTAATTGTACTGTGTAAATATGCGGTTGGTTTGACATTTATTTTGAAGCAGAGCGAAAATTATTCAAATTCGGGCAATAATTAAAAGCAATAGCTGATAAATAAAATAAAAATCACGTCGTTAACTTGCTGTTGAAAAAACAGACGAAAAAACAACAACAGCTGTTCGCTTGTTTAGTCTCTAAAGAGGGAACACAGAATTGCAGTGGAATGGATAGATAGTAAGTAGATATTTTAGCTGCCACGACTGTATAGATGGGCAAAACACCCGGGTGTTTTGGTAAACACCCGATAAACACCCAAATTTTGTGTGTTTATGGGTGTTTACGGGTGTTTATTGGGTGTATATCGGGTGTTTATCAAAACACCCGGGTGTTTTGCCCATCTATAGCCACGAGTACCTGCTGTAACTACCTACACTTAAAACTAGGTGGATATGGATGAGTACTGTAACTACACTTGAAACTAGGTGGATAGATAGTAAAAACAGGATGTATAAATAATGTATGATTACTCTAATGTGTAATTAGTAAATTAAATTATAAAACAATCAACGCTCTAGTGGCTCTAGGTAATTTATCAACATTGTTGGTTTATAGCACAGTTTATAGCTTATTGTTATTGTTTAGTTTATTATCTCGGGTTAGTGGTTCAATAACAGTAATTAGAAAGGTCAACCTCTCTAGTGTTTATGTAGAACGAAAATGTGGCTTTACTTTCGTTATGTATTTAGTGATTTAAATATGTAGGCACATAATAACTCCGGGGCACAGTCTAAGAATGTTGTTGTACCTACATCGTACTAAACTAATTTGAATCACATTAGATATATCTCTTCGTTCTTTTAGTTTAAGATGCTATCTGACTTAGAAGGAATTAATCCTTATAATTTACCCTTTTGATCGGCATCATAAAATCATAAAGTAGGTACCTATTTTTATGATAAATTATGAGGATTAATTCCTTCTAAGTCATAAAAGTAGCATCTTAAACTATGGTCAGTTCGATTCCCATATGAAGAAAGCAAAAAAACAATCTTTGAATGTGTTACCACATTCAAAGATTGTTTTTATTAGTTTAGTATTACTTACTTTTAAAATAAAATGTAGTCAAATTTTCCTCCATGGGACGCCCTGTATGTATACAAGGACTCCGCTACTGAATGTCGAAGTTTGAAATGTCGACGTATGTTAGTTCTAAAGTACAGGATCTCGATGTACGCCAGTTCGAAAGTTCACTGGAGCGAAGTATGCAAGGCCGACGTATCGTTAGTTAGAAAGCATACGAGTGCGATAGGGGGAGGGAGGTGGTCGACGGAGCCCCGCTACGCGGGGCTCCTATTTCCGTCTGCAAAGTTAAAAGTAACCTAATACGAAGGGGTTGACGGGGGCTTCGCCCCCGTCAACCCCTTTGAACCTAAATTGTCCGTGTCGGGGTGTCCAAGTTCCCGAGCTCGCTTCGCTCGCTCTTGGACCCGCTCCGCTACTGAATGTCGAAGTTTGACATCGCACTCGTATGCTTTCTAAGTAACGATACGTCGGCCTTGCATACTTCGCTCCAGTGAACTTTCGAACTGGCGTACATCGAGATCCTGTACTTTAGAACTAACATACGTCGACATTTCAAACTTCGACATTCAGTAATCTACCCGTATACAAGTTTTAGTTTAGTGTGAGTTACGAGTGACGAATAGCAGTGTAAGAATGAGTGTGTGGGGCATTTTTAATGTGTGAGGGATCTATATATTTACAAAGGAGCGTTTGTAGCATAGACATAGGATACTATAGACATAGCTTAAGAGATAAAGCCCCTGGCCGTTTCTTGTTTGTGTGCGGTTCTAGATTTGTATTAGTGTCCGTGACTAGGGAAGAGTTAACTGGTTGACGCTTCAGTGACGTCACTGTATCAAAACCTTGCGCCAATGCGCGGTGTACTTTACAGTGACGTCACTGTATCACTGTCAACGAGAAATGACAGCCTTCACACAGTATATATATATATATTTTTTTTTGAAATGGCCTCTCGCAGTTGGCTTCTAACAGCCGTCACTGCTTAACGCGGACTTCTGGTGAGGACTTACAAATGCCTCCAGCCAGGCTTAAAACTAAATAAAAACTACAAACTAAGCGATCACACGCTAAGGGCACCCTCTAGTGGGGTACGGGCCTCGGCTTAGGGCGTCGCTGGGGGGAGGGCAACTAGAGGGAGGGACTACTAGCTGGATTGGTTCATTATTTTGGGCCGAATTTAAATCTACAGGCTCAGCGCGGGCTAGCTCGAGCAAGGGACGGTTAGGGGACTGAGTCATACTCGGCGGCGGACTCGGGTCATGATGGGGATGTCGCGACGGGCCTCGTCGGCGAGGTTGGGATGTTTCACACAGTATACAGACACGGTTAGACCAGTATATTCTTCCTCCAAGGTTTGTAGTGGTGATGCACACTGCTTTAAAAGTGACGATAACAGTTTTCGTACTAACTTGCTATGATGTCATTATCTCCTTGCTTTTATGATCTGAGGGTAATTTGTGGAATAAAATCTTTAACCAGTGAGGATCTTCAGTAGGGATTTCGTTTGTACCGACAGTTTGCATACGAAATAAATGATTGTGTAAATGTATATTTTTTGTGAATTTGAAACATGTCAAAGCCATGTTATGCTTCTCTTAAGTTATTAAATATTTAAGAGATTCTCAAAAATCGAATGTCGCGAGCTGGATTTGAACCTGCGATCTCTGGCGAACTGCCAATTTGGCACGGTTCGCCAGAGATCGCAGGTTCAAATCCTGGTCGCGACATTCAATTTTTGAGAATCTCCGAAATATATAACTTAAATGATTGTAAACAAGCAAACAGACTTTCTAAATAACAAAGACAATGCTAAAATAAGGAAAAGTTAATGACATGATAAATTACAATCGTTATCCGCCCACGATGTTTTTCTGACTTATTTTTTTCAGAAATATTTTAGTACATGTTTGTCGAAGATATGATACGTTCCGATGATCATTGGATTTTTATTTTGATTGGCCATTACGTCTGACAGGGCTGTCTCTAACAGGAAAATAAGCTGAACATACGAAAAGCAATTTCTCAGTCAATTAGATGGATATATTGAGTTGTTTCTTGTGCCTTATTTGGATAATTTGATGTACATGACATGTATGTTCAATTTGTGTAATAACGTTGCTGATTTGTATGTGTCGTTTTATATTATCTTGATTCGAAATATAATATCGTCTTGTAAAATATGTCGCATTTTACTAAATTAATCTAGTAATATTATTATTCACTAAATTAATAAAAAAAAATTAATGTAAAGTAATTATGAGACGCTTTCGTAGTAACTATCATCAGAAATAATATTACTACGGATACCTACCTACTATATCAATATTTAGGTACCTCCCTTTACCTATCTTACTGTGATATAATATACCTATACTAACTTCCGCCCGCGGCTTCGCCCGCGTTTTTGAGATGAAAAGTAACCTCTGTGTTATTCTGATGTATAAGCTATATTACTGTAAAGTTTCATCAAAATCCGTTCAGTAGTTTTTGCGTGGAAGAGTAATAAACATCCATACATCCATCCATACATCTTTACATCCTCACAAACTTTCACGTTTATAATATTAGTAGGATGCCTCTCTATTGGTATGTGTTTATTATGCTTACCTACAACTCAATTTCTTCTCTTCATTAAATTGTAGTTTCATGATATAAAAAAAATCCACCAATTTCTTTTCAGATACCAAAATAGCACCAAGATTCACTCACGACAGTTTCACATTATTATCGCTCCACAATCACGTGAAACCATTTTTTCTTTTATTTACTAGTTACGGGAAAATACATTTGTAGCTAAGCAGTAAAAATATCTTAGAATTATAAGCGTGCAATTCTGTTGGGGAGAGAATTCACGAGCGAGCGCCATGCTACGCTAAAATGTTCGGAAACAATGAAAGTGAGACGGTACCAATGAATATTACATGAGAGGTAGCTAAGTACTGGTTATCTAGACTTGTAGTTAAATACTAACCGTGTAGTGTCACGCCTGAAGTACTGGGAGGTAGGTTGAGGGTACTTTCGTGCACCAAATTATATACAGGGTAAAATTAAAACCAGTGCGGATATTTTAGGAGGTGAAAGTACTTATGAATATGATCAACTTTTATTATGGCGATACCGACACTGAAATATGAAAAAATCTGCTGTTCCCTACAAAAATGCACTACAACACGATCAAAATGTATTCATATTTAAGTGTCGGTCCCATAATAAAAGTTGATCATATTCATGAGTACTTTCACCTCCTAAAATATCCGCACTGGTTTTAATTTTACCCTGTATATCATCAAAAGGTATGGTATAGCGGGCTGTTTTCCGCAACTCCACGACTAATAAACGCGTATTTTGCGTGCGGGTGGGTAATGAAATCATTCGTTCCACCCCAACTCCTCGAGAAAGGTCAGCAAACACTAAATGTTACCGGCGATCTCGCGGAGAGAACCTGGCTTACCGAAGTACTTAGCGCTGTATGTGGCGACCTCAGGGCAGTGTAGTAGCACATGAGCTGCCGTTTCGTCCTTTTCCATGCAGGCTCTGCAGAGGGGGCTGTCTGTACTTAACTCCTATAACAAAGAGATGTTTTTTGAACGAGCTATGGCCAGTGATGGCGGCTGTGACTGCTAAATACTAGTATTGATTAGGAGGAACAAAGTGGAATGTCCCTCTATTGAAAAGGAAGCATCCTCCGACCAAACCGGGTGGATTTTTTCCATATATCAGAACTAGGAGCCTTCTATAATTGCTGAAATCGCCCAGTTATACCGCCGTTAACACACATCCAGCAAATTTTGATGAATATGAAAAATCAAATGTCTTATCGACACTTGGAGGTATAACACTAGAGCAGACACTTTGAACAAACAGCATGTTCCAAACGTCGTGTGATACGTGACAAAAAATAATAGAATAGAAAAACAATAGAATAGATACGACATTTACTACGTGAAGTGCGGCTGTTTTACCGCAGTTGATTGGGACAGCACCGTCTAATGCGGTGTCTTCTCTAGTGTATACCTCAATGAATCGACCACGTTCCCTCAAATTAGGATCAGTTTTTCTATTAGTGTAAATTATGATCTATTGGTGTCTACTTTATATACTTGTGCTACATGAGTCAACATAAAATTGTGATTCTTGACTGTATGCGCATCATTTTATTTCCCGATGGCAATCAATTTAATAGCTTGCATCTTCGTAAACTTTTCCGTGTTATTCAGCTTTCACTGGCGAAGTTAAGCTTCTCATACTTTAATTAACCAACTGACTTTCATATTTATTATTTAACTGGTAATCTTTAGGTTATTATCGTCAATATGGGAAAGTAATAAACTTGACTAGTTGGCTACAAAGTTATGTTTGATTAACTTGTAAATAATACCGTCCCGTCATCGGATACTTAAGTGTTTGAAATATATTTTTATCTAATGTACACCGCATTTATATTTTTTACAAACTTAGAAAACAGCTGCATGAAACTGATTGTTTATTGAAGTCTGCCAACAAATAAAAATAAATACTGGTAAAAAAAACTTTTGGGTACCTAAATATTCGTCACAGCTGCGAAAATAGATCATCGTTCAGCATATTGATTGCTAGTGAGTATGGCTTAGGTCCGGATTACATTATAAGTATACCATTTTAATGTTAATGTCCTTATAGCTACAACACTGCAGTCTATCAAAGGCTATTCATCTATCTGTTTGTCAATCCAGCCTAGACTTATTTATGAGACCAATTTCTAAAACTACAAAAAGATCGGTCTGTAGTAGAAACTGGAATTATGTTTTCAGGTTACAATGGACGTCTACAGACGTCTTTTCAGAAATAGAAACATATTTCTACGAAGACCCTAGTTCTAAAGAAACTCCTACACCTAATTCCAGGCAATTTGAAGTGCTAAAAAGGTCAGCTCCTCCTTTTATTGTTGGAATACACCACAAATCCTGGGTTTTATTCGCATGGGACAGGGATGGCAAACATTTAAAACATTTTCGTGCCAAATTTACTTTAAAATTATATTTTGTTTACCCTCGTCGTGACACCGATAATTGAAAAAAATAAGACAAAATAGTAAAAACAAATATTAATTACATTAAAAAACCCTATAGGTAGCTGTTAGGGTTGGTTCAACACCAATGGATAATATTATTAAGTCTGTATATCTAATTAAATTTATGTAAGGCACTGTAGACTAGTTAGTCGTAATAATGAAAAGGTGAGACGCCCTTGGTCTCAAGCTTGCTGGCTACGCCCTAGAGACCAAGGGCGTAGCCAGAATTTTGTTCAGGGGTTGGCAAGCAGGGAAAAAATACATAGCGGAAAGGTGAAAACCCCATCCAAATCAAATCAGTAGTTTTTGAGAAAATCGCGCACATACATACATACATACATACATACATACGGGACGAATACAGAACCTCCTTTTTTGAAGTCAGTTAATAACATACGTCAAAAAAACTGATGATCGGGGTGCGGGGGTACAGTAGCTGGACCGCTCTAATAAACGCCTGTCGACTCGGTTCCAGATTTTCACAATCGTTAGCGTAACGCATTGATTAATATTTCTGAACACATACCTTTCTGAAATTGACCTACTACTGACTAGGGTTGTTAAGGGTTGTCACTTTATTTCGATCTTTACTGCTAAATAAAAAAATGTAAGTAGGTATACAAAATACTAAAAGTGAAAATAATATGTACTGTTTATTTTACTTCTATTTTATTTCTTGTTGGCAACCGAATTATCAACAATTTTTTTTTTCAATTTTATCGGATCACGCACAGAGGACGTACCTAAGTACGTATACTATAATTAATATCAGGTAAAAAATTACAAAAAAAAATACCAATTTTCCTCAGGTATTTTTATAAAGACCGTTTCACACAGATGGTAATGAGTTCATATTGATTTCCAACTGGTTTCAGTATCGTATATGGCTATAATTGGTGTCCATTACATAGTTGTGGACGGGTATTGCCGAGAGCTCGTCAGACATCCATCATGGGACGTTGTGAGTTGACACATTGGCCGCACTAAGTGATTAGCTGCTGAAATTGGGTCAATCAGATATTTACGCTTGATTTAATAATAGAGTTATAAAAGAAAGTAGTATTTAGAGATTACGTAGGTACCATTTAAGTTTGAGTAATGAGGAATCAAAACGTTGGAAAAGTTGAAAGAAGCCGCGTGTAATAATCTGTGCCGCGGGACATTCATTTCACGATATAAAACCAGTCACCAAAGACTTGACAATAGTATACCCAGTCACATACACCTCGTAATTGAGAACGTAACGAAAACTGAAATCATGGGTGCGGTAACTTATTCTGAACCCCTAAGGGCCGTAAGATCAATCGTAGCTTAACCACGGAAGGGAGTTTAATCTCCCGTCTTCGGTTGTTTTCTAATACAAAAACTCAAAGAAACAATCGAAGATGGGAGATTAAACTCTCTTCTGCGCTTTAAACTACGATTGATCTTATGGCCCTAACCGTTAACATTTTTTGTTGGACTTTGTAGAGATTTTTTAACGAATTGCAAAATCTCCAAACAATCGTAATTTTTTTTTGCATATAGGTTTGCTGGTAGAGGGACAAAGCTATAACGTTTTAGTGTACATGTCGTTCTGTGGATAACGTACAGACGATGCATGGATTTTTCTAGCTGATTTTCCAGTTAAATGCGGATGGGTTTTGCTGGTTCATTGGACACTGGCGACTATGAAAGGCTTAATAAAAATAAGCTTTATACTTTACGTCACCTTAGAAAGTATATATTATGTCATAATAATCTACAATGTCGTCTAATGTACCTATCGCACACTATTATAATCTAACGAGAAAATCATCGCTTTTAACATTAAGCGAGATGGCGGTTAAACGCAAAAGCATATTAATAAATAATAAAAAAACGACTATCAGTATTTCACACTATTCAATTTGACTTCCGAAACCTAATTACTGGGCAATGCCAATTTTCTCACGTTAGACCGGTTGTCACAATTTCAGACTTTCCTAATAACTGTCGTTGATATTCTTAAACCACCGACTAGCGACTGTTTAACCTACTGGCTTAGCATGACCTGCATATAATGACATGTTCTATCTTTATTCCACCAAAGAATAGGCAAAGTTCTTTCTATTCAATTCGTTATCTACTGCCCGAGTACGCGGCGACCCGTGTTTGGCGTGCCAAATTTTGTCTACTGAAGAATAGAAACATTTCTTTTCTTAATTGAATGCATAAAACTATTTTTCTACAAGCTGTCACTTTGTCTATTCTTCTGTAGACAAAACTCGTTTCTAACGTGGTCATGCTAGGCGTGCTGCTCAAAATTATCCCACGATTCACATTACTAAGCCGCTATTCGCGCTTTAACTAAACTTACTAACCTTACTAACATATAACATAGTACTCAGTACTCACATAACTAGCTTCAACCTCCGAACTGGGTAGCATTCCTTGTAAATACTGCATTCCATTACAATATCATCCCTAACTTATACACATGTACTGTGACAAAATGTTTAGGTAAAAACATCATGTTTGTTAACGTTACACACGGAGGAGATAGCATATGGAGTGATAATGTACGAGACAGTGCAACTTGCTAATCACAAGAATACCATGATTCTAGCTTTTTACTCAAACAAACAATACCTGAACTGCTGCAATTTGTGCCCGTACCGACCTCAACCAGGCCAGTGACAACGCTATTGACGTGGTCATATACTGGGCTGATTTAATTTAACTGATAGGTAGGTATACGGTCTAATTTCTATATAAATATTAGCTTTCTGCACTCCTGCTCAATATAAATTTGAATTACTAAGCCAACTCTCACATTCCTCTGTACGCGCAATTTCCTTAAAAAAGGGTAGGTACTCAGAAACAAGAAGAACAAAGGTAGAAACTAGAATATTTCAGCTATTTCTAAGAACAAAAATCCAATCCTTGTCTTATAAAAGAAGTTTCTTCCCTTTAATCACTTCACGAATTCGATGATAATGTTACTAAGTGCGTATTTAGCATTCCATTTGCTATTAAATCTGTGACGTTACCAGCAGAACGAGGATATGACATCTAGACGCAGCCATATTAATATTCCTGTCCTGCCTTTAATATTACGTTAAATGTACATTATGTTAGTTAATGTGCGGAGCGGATGTTAGGGCTTTCGGCTTTAAATATCTGTAAGTAGTTAACTTCTTCATCCAATGGGTTGGGTTAACTGAAATCATGTTATTTAGTAACTTTATCTCTGGCCTCTGCTCTGCGTCTATTTGTAAGTTTATGGATGCTTTAAGTTTATTTACAAACGTTTCATTCAATAATACTACACTTATCTTGTTATATGTATATTTTAATTTGAAACGATTATGACCTACTACTTAATTATAAAACTGTAAAAATCCGTGTCTGTACATTGAAGACGTTTCAGGAAACCAGTCGGGATAGGGGGATAGGGCGATAGGGTGTTTATCGGGTGTTTTGATAAACACCCGATAAACACCCAAAATTGGGTGTTTTCAAAATTGTTTATGGGTGTTTACGGGTATTTATCGGGTGTTTATTGGGTGTTTATCGGGTCTTTATCAAAACAGGGTTTTGCCAGGTGTTTGTCCATCTATAGACGTAACCATGGCCAAAAACTTTTTTTTGTAATTATTGTCTGTCTGTGCACGCATCACGCCAAAATTACTGAACGGATTTTAATGTGGTTTTCACACTTTAAAATCTAAGCTACATTTTATCTAATTCCGGTGGGATGAACCAAATGAAGAAGTCAAGCTGTATCTCTACAGCTTGACTTCTTCATAGTACTAGCCACCCTACACTAAGGCAATAAAAGGTCAATTTATTGTCGTCTACGCGGACGTAGTCGGGGATATAAGCCTAGTCTATACTAATATTATAAAGAGGAAAGATTTTTTGTTTGTTTGTTTGTACCGAATAGGCTCCGAAACTACTGGACCGATTTAAAAAATTCTTTCACTAATAGAAAGCTACATTATCACTGAGTAACATAGGCTACATACATAACATAGGCTATAGGCTTTTATCCCGAAAAAATTCACAGTTCCTGTGGGTCACGCGGACGAATTCGCGGGCGAAGTGCTAGTATAATATAAAAATATTGCTTACAACATGTAAAACATAAATAACAGGCTCATTTAACTCTAAAAAGATACAATACATTTACCAAAAACTAATAAAGGTTGATATTTCCCGCATCAGCATGTCAGTCGACACGTATCATTACTCATTAGCAGACTTTAGCTGACTGCCTGTCACTCCCTGGTAAGCGAGGACTGACGGAAACCGTAATAAGCAAGTGAACTGGTTCGCTTTGAAATGGAAACAAAATTACACGTGTATTTTTGGGTGTTACTGAATAAAAGAATTTAATGCTCAAACAGTTTTATTGTGAAATAGGTGATTATATTTTTTTATTGTATTATTAATTAAACAAATAAAAAATAATTACTACCCTTTAAACTACAATATAGCAATGTTGCTTAGTGACAGAAATAATCCCCGAAAAATCAAAAATTACCTTCCGCGAAAGCCAAAAATTTAAATTGTGGCTACCTTGTATTTTTTTTGACAATCAATCCGAAGCTGTACTAATAATAGGAAAAATACGACTGGCGGACAAAAAAGTGATCCTAGAAGGGTTCCGTTTTTCCTTTTGAGGTACGGAACCCTAAAAAACGATTACGCGGCAGATTATTCACCACCTAGCTACTGTATTTTGTTCTTTGAGTCGCAAAAGTTGTACAAATTAGTATTATGTTTTAGGTTGATGATTTTGTTAAATAAAAATAAAAAAGTTTTTATAAAGAAAAAAAAAAACAATCGATTTGAAAAAAACCACTACAAAGCTACAAAGTAGGTAGGTAAATAGTAATTTTAGTTTCGGAAATCGGTAGCTTTGGTTTTTGTTTGCTTTTTTTGACACCGACTTCTGAAATGATATTACTATTTATTTTGTAGTGGTTTTTTTTAATCAGTTGTTCTTTTTAAAAAAACGTTTCTTTATGTTTTAGTACTTTAACCGAGTTCGATTACTAACACGAATTCATTTTATTTGTACATAAATAAATGATTATCTAATGTTTGTAAAGTAAAGTATGTAGATTGCATTAGTAAAAAAATCATCGAAATGAGTTCAGCAGTTTTTTGTGAAAATCGCGGACATACAAACGTATGGCTTTTTTAGATTTCGGCAACGCTACTGTATGGTCCTTTGACTGTGAGCGCGGTTGACTGCCCACTATCACCACTCGTTGAGCCTATTTTAATATACCATACGTAACATAATGATCCTCATATTACACGCACGCATATCCCATTGGTTACGTCACGTTTACTTCAAAACCATGAAAGAAAACCGTTTAATTTAAAAGATCATTAATGTCTATCTTTTCCCGCAATCACATAAATACTCGCTCTAAGAGTAACAAATAAAAGACTTTCGTGACATCTAAATCTTAACTTCCTTAAATCTCAATTGAATCTTTATTACATAGCAACCATTAATAGCCAACTTTAAGGCTAAAGAAATAAGGTTGAGATTAAAATGGATAGTGATTGTCTTAGAGAAAGCATTGCGTTTATGAATAGTGTTGCGGATGCTTTAATTAGTTGATGGAAATGGCGTGCGCACGCGCATTTATGCCCAGGGTTGCTACTTACTTGCACACTAATTAGTTTTTAATTAATAATTCCTCTGAGATTTATATTCTATTTCAAACAAGAAATATGGCCACTGAACATCTTATCAGGTGTATAAAATTATTTATTATTACTGGTATTTTCTAACGAAAGTCATACTGAAACATAGCTGGTGATGGATATAATCCGTATCTCAATATCAATTTGATAAAAGTTAACAAAGATTCAATTACAATGCCATTTTCAGGTTTACGCCTCTCAAGCCTGAAGTAGGTCAATCCATAGTATTCTAATTGTTTAAAAATCCACCTTTAACCATCATTAACTTGGACTCTGCTCCCCCCATTATGGTGATTCCCTAATTTTGTTTTTATTTAATGAAATATTTAAAAATATTAATAGGTAGGTAGATAATAAATGTTTAGATAATAAATAAAGGGAATAAAATAATAATAGAATTATTATTTTTATCAACAAGTCAAGTCAAGAAAAAAACATGCTAAAATGTATCTTACCTTAAATTGTATTTGATGCATACAGCTAATAGAAAAATAAATATAGATGAAGTAGCAACCCTGCAATGCTCCGATGCTCTTGACATTGACTCGAATGCAATTCGATGATGTTAATCGTTAGTCTGCGGAACGACTTGCCCCCGATGATGGTCGTAAGCTATTTGGAATTTACTTATTAATCACGTTCATTTAGGTATATGAGAAAAAAAAAACAAAACCCGACTGCGGCTTGCACTGCGTCTTGTCACTAATAATTTATAAAACCACTACAAAGAAAAAAAAAACCGGACAAGTGCGAGTACGATTCGCGCCCTAAGGGTTCCGAAATATGCGAAAGCGCCATCTATGCCGCTATTACACCATAGTATATATATCATATCTTGATCATAGATGGCGCTACTGCATACTTCTAGTAGCGCCATTAATGGTTCGGTGACAGACGGACAACAAAGTGATCCTTTAAGGGTTTCGTTTTTCCTATTGAGGTACGGAACCCTAAAAAATCAAAACCTGACTGCAGTTTGCACTGTGTCTTGACTGTTGTCTGATAAACAGAAGAAAAATCAAGACTATGCAGTCGGGACCCACTGTTTCCACTGTTTATGGGTCCCGACTGCTTATACGACTCGACACTTACTAGACTTTTGTTCGTTAATCTATTCGTTCCTTCCTTTTACTCTCTAAAACCTTACATTCAGTCAATGTAAAGGCATCTGCCAGATACGTGCAACATATGATACTCAGTTTGTATCAACTTACAAGCGAGCTCCGCTTTCTGCGCTGCGCCGGCGCCGATGTGCCGATAGCGAGCACGCGCCGCTTACAAGCACACGCTGAACACGATAACTGGGCACTAGATGTAGAGAAACTGGATGAGGTTATAGGTATTTAACAAAATCTTTAATTAAATGCCTAATGCCGAATACCGAAACCCCAGTTACAACCCAATCATGTTGAAGCCCTTTTAAATATAAAAAGCATGGCAAAGTTTGGACTATCTTCGCCAGCCATAGGTCTTTGTCGCAGGATATTTTTGTCATTACTAGTATTCGTCAGGTCATATCTCTACGCATCTACACGATGTTATTAAATATTAAAACGAAAAAGTGTCTCTCAATTAAAATCTTAAACATTTATTATCAAGTTGCTTTGTTACAAACCAACACATAACACGCCAAGAGCCACTAGGCGAAAATGCAACAAAACTAAACGTGCTATGTGTTATTTATTTACTACAGTAAATGTGTTCTCGAGAAATTGCTAAGCTTCAGTGGAGAAACTTTTGGCAGCGATACAAGTGTTGATTGCAGCTCTAAGTGATTCTATAAATTTTAACAATCTCTGTTTGTTTTGTGTGTTCTCAAAGTGTATAATATACAGGGTGGCAGGTTAGACAGTGGAAATATTTTGAGGGGTCATTGTACTCATCATTATGAACAACTTTGACTAGGACCAACCCTGAATCGAGAAAAAAAAAACAGCTGTTCCATACATTAATTTATGTTCACATAACTCAACAAAATGTATGGATCAGCTGATTTCTAGATAGGCTAGCACTCAGGAATAATGTAGCTTCCTATTGAAGCTACATTATTCCTGAGTGCTAGCCTACTTTTATCCCGAAAAATGCACAGTTCCTGTGGGTGAAGCGGACGAAGTTTCGGGCAAAGTGCGTTGCATAGTATAAGAGCGACAAATTTTCCTGTAAATTATAATTGGACTTTAATTTAAAGAAACCCCAGCAATGATTCATGCCAATTATTATTTGAAAAGGCAATAAAGAAACTGAAGTATACAAAAGGACTTCATTTAACGAGCAAAATAAATTGCTTCCAGGCTGTACTGGGACACAGAATACTATAGAAGGCTGACTCTATAGAGATAGTTAATTAAATAGCGGCTCTTGCGATAACGCAATAAAGTGTATTTCAGCTCACATAGCGACGCGTGCCTATTACAATATTAACCTATATGGCACTCTCTTTTTATCGCGTAACTCTATCAGCTCTTCTGACGCGGCGTAAACCCACTGAATTGGCCTCCTCGGCAAGGTCCGCCGATATACTTGTAGCTTCTTATGATTGCCGGCATGATTCTTGAGCACAAACCTCACCAGCGCATTAGTTGATTTTTCGGTCTCTTTGGGGGAATGAAGAAGGCAGGTGGCACGTGATTGGTTCGTCAGTCGATGCTCGACGTTCATTGGACTATTCTCTATTGTGTATTGTCAACTGTATATTGTTTCTTAGGCCGAAAATGTAATTATGCACGATCTGTGCTCACTACTGATAGGTACCTAAAGTGCAAACCGGTACCTACTACCTAATATCTAAAGTGCGCAGTGCACGGGTGCACCTGGCCTGCCGGCCTAGCATGACCACGATAGAAACGGGTTTTGTCTACATAGAAATAGACAAAGTGACAGATTGTAGAAACATTTCTACGTTTTATGAATGAAATCTGTCACTTTGTCTATTTCTATGTAGACAAAACCCGTTTCTATCGTGGTCATGCTAGGCCGGCTGGTATAAATGACTAAATATATTTTATGTAAAAGGCGTCTTTGTCAAAGTAATAAATTCAATGAAGAAATGACAATTTCATGAAGTCACATCCAGTAGTCTAACTCTTCGCACATAATCACGGCCAATTAGCAATTCTGTTGAACTTTCATTGTTTCGCTAGATGTTAGATTGTAATTAAATATGTAATTTGTACTGTACCTACAAATAATTGCGCCGGCATTTCTATGGGATACCATGGTGTAGTAACTTAATGAAAGTTTTGCGGAACTGTCCTGTGACCATATTTTATTGCTGATTCTAATTTATGATTGCGTGTGGTCCTAGCTTTATGTATGATTCTTATTACATTTTGCAGTTGTAGAGTTTTTAAGATCAATTATAGAAACGGCTTTAAGCTTACGGCTATGTTCGAGGGCGATGGATTGGTATAGAATATAATTCTATACCTAAGTGTCAGAAATATGGATGTTTTGAGTTATTCTATGAATAATATAAAATAAAGTCGCTTTTCCTGTCTGTTTTTTCCGCTTAGTTTAAACAAACTTTGAAGACAATATGACTCATATGTCTATATTACATTATCATATACTTATCTATGACTCAAAGATCTTTGATCTGATATGATAGTGTTATAGCTCCTAAAGATTAACCCATGGGTGAGCCTGGGGCCGTGATTTTGAACTCCGCGTTTGGCATTATTGACATAGGTACCTAAGTAATTCCGCAAGCATTTTGAGCTTAGTTGCTCGGATTTAAAGATAATTATAATTATGTAATTCGATATCCTCTCAACCACAAGTTTTTGCAAGAGTGTAATTAATTAGCCTTTATGATAGTTACCATATAATTTGTTTTATTGTATAGAATTGGTAACTAATGACATTTATCTAAAATATAACGTGGAATGTGAATGTAATAGCAAATGCATCGAAAGCGTTGAAGAATAAATCGAAAGTAAATAAATGAATTGAAAACAATCAATAGAGAAACTGTGTTTTTACAACAGTTCTATTAAAGGTAAAAACAAACAAATTATAAAGATTTCTATCCGCCTCGAAGCTTGCATAAAAATACTTTCAAGATTTAGTAAAAACTGTCTTACTCAACTGCTATTTGCGTACTTTAAATTGTTGAAAAACAAAGAGAAAATTGAACAACTTTCGTCTAATGTTCCACATTTAAAATCTCATAAGATCATAGACAATATTTACGCAACCTCCTTGCTCTTTAGTCTATCGTCTGAACCCAGTAAATACGACAGAAGAAGTGTGATTACTATAATTGGTATTACACCATAGATGTAATTGGCCGCCAGAACAATAATGTTCTAATAAAAAGTTGTGCGAGCACGAATGGTAATTTAGTTAAGTGTTCCGTACACGCTAATTATGAAAATGATGAATTAAAACAATGAAATGTATTATACAATAGTAGGTATACAATTGAACCTGAGAAAATAATTATCTATTATAACGGTGTTATTGTGACAATGATTAAATATATAAAACCTTTACAGTTACATGAAAGCCACATAATTAAAATATCTACTTATTTATTTGTCATTACGATTACAAAATTATATTAGGGTAAAAATACTTTTAAAATACCATTCCAAACATATTTTTGGATCGTTTCTTCTATTGGTTAGACCGAAACGTTACATTGTAAGTTACTTTAAGTTAAAGCCATATTTAGTTAAATTACAGCTGTTTAGTCAACGTTTAAAACAAAGGACCGGAAAACTGAAATAGCGTATTGAATGTAGAACAACAAAACATTTAATATAATAGCTATATCTCGTGCTGATATTATAGATATAAATTATTGCGGTTCCGGTAAGCCGTTCTAATGGAGAGTTCTTTAAATTAATGGGATTCTAATTCCGTAAAATATGGGTCATGAACACGGAGTATGAAGAAATGGAGCGCTAACGTGACTGATGTAGGTAACGGAAAAATTCGCCGCGACAATACCAGCCGGCTTCGCATGACCAATTCTATCTCTATTCTACCAAAGAATAGACAAAGCTCTTTCAATCCAACTCGTTATCTCTTCTGCCCCAGCACGCGGCGACCCGTGCTTGGCTTATCAGGATTTTGTCTACTGAAGAATAGATACATACATTTCTTATCTTCATTGTATTCATAAAACGGTAGAAATCTTTCTACAATCTGTCACTTTGTCTATTATTCTGTAGACAAGACCCGTTTCTATCGTGTCATGCTAGGCCGGCAGATAGATAAACAGATGAGACAAAATTTTGGGACGTCTTACAGAAACATGTTATGATGCGAGGGTGATTTTGTAGTGAGGAACGTTTTGTCTCAGTCTACCTGTGTATCACGCTTGTTTTCATGAAAGAGTTAAGTAGAGATATACTGTTTTATATCCACATTTACCTGTGACGGTAAAAGTAATGACCCCATTTAGTAATAAACATTTGGAGTTTTCAGACACAATCCTAAAAGATGTTATGCTTTTGAAATTTTTCTAACAGCCAAACGCCCACTAGCAGACCCAGAAATCTAATTTTGTTTCGCCTGCTTCTCTTTATATCAGGACCAAATTGGATATGTTTTTGATTTTTGCTAATGGGCACTCCATTTATCTCTAATCCATGGCTTTTATATGAAATAATGCCTCACAATAGCATGCGAGGCATGTAAGGATCGTTATCTATAGGACCCTTTTCTTAAAGACCACATTGTGAAGAAATTTATTGGTTTACGGATATTTACTGGGAATTTTAGTGAGTGTGCTAAATTTGGCGTACAAGAGACTTCTTTGTGATGACTTTCGGTTGTTTTTGAATTTAGAAAAATAAGTTTACTTTTAGTTTTTTTTTTTATGTGGGTGTCTTTCTGAGAAGAAATGGTTGAGATTTCAGTGAATTACACATAAACAAAAAATAAGGCTTAGAAAGTCATAGTAAGATCATGTATTGTGGAGGAACTTGAGACACATTTGTGACATTTAAGGCATTGAGGTTATATCGAAACCAAATCGGAACTCATTTTTAATTACGAGAATTGGGCTTCAGATGTTATCCACTTCCAGTTAACCCAGACAACTCACATGACAAACTGACACTAAAGCGAAGTTTTTCCTTGAAAAATATCTAGACTCTTGAGCTCAGACGTAAATCTTCAACAATTAGGTCCACCATTAGTACGTCTGCAGACTCACTTAAGCAACACTAAAATTTAAAATTCCATTATGGTCACTTTCACCATGCCGTGACGAGAAAGCGTGATCCTAAATTAACAATGTGTAACAGATAGGAGCGGTATAACATTTTTACAAGCTAATGTCGTCCAAGATAACTGGCTCATTAAAATTGTTACCTAATTAATTCTATGCTGACTGAAAACTTAACGTTGTTTGTATTATGGATAGCTGTTAGGTTTAACTGAGAGGAACCGCTAATTATAGTAATCATAGTTGGCAACATGCAACAACATATTATCACTGTAGTCTGTTGTGTATTTTTTATCCGACTGCCTAGAAGGGTAATGTTTTCCAGTGTATATTATGTATGTCTTTGGCACGCTTTATAGCCTAATTATTTTAAAGTATTTTAATATAATATTTATGGGATGTCGTTAAATTCGTTTTCATTGTGGAACTGACATAGAATATAATATTTATAATTACGTAAGTAGTTGGGATTTTTTTCTATTTCAATAATTTAGTTCACCACGATTTTGCCACCAAACTCGTAAGATGTTAAATTAGTTAAGAAGTTAACTCCAAAATCAACAAAAGTAAGATCGCTAGTTTATGACAAATTAAGTTTAAAGTTTACAGCGAATATTATATTTACTTGAACGGCTCTAAGGGTGGGGTCAATCGACCCAAATGGATTCAATCGGTTCACTGAGCTGTTTCCTTTAAGGATACGAACAGTTCCTTTGAGCTTGCCGGAACCTGAACATGGGTTAAGAAATGCTTACATATAGTTAAGCAACTTCAAGGGAATGCTAGGTCTATTCGGTGGTTACGCAAAACCGGGACCGACTGTTTAATGTGTTGTCCGCACAGAGGGATCTCGATATGTAAAGAATGGTCACCCATCCATGGACTGACCGCGGCAATCGCAGCTTAACCTCTGAGATCGATCGATAAGTGACCAGTTACCTTGTTAGTAAGTACATTAATAACACACATCAAAATTTTAATCACCACAAACAATTTTCTAACTTTATCTGCCACTTAAACGTTCTGCTCCAGATGTGATCCGTTCCGGTCAAGCACAACTTTGCCGACATATTTGAACTGGTATTAATTAAAATTTCCTCGAAGTTGGTGTCAATCCTTTGGGAGGCCGGTACTTTTATTTACTATTATTGTATATTGCACTTAACAATTTGTCGTAATTAGTGGCCTCGCCTGGGTGAAAGCGTTCTCCATCTTTTTCCACTTTTCCCTGTCCTTAGCTGTGTGCATCAAATTTTTTCCTGCCTTATTTTTTATGTCATCAGCCCATCTTTTCTTCAGCCTTCCTACGCTTCTTTTGCCTTTTGGGCCTTGCCATTTAGTTATTTGGTAAGTCCATCTCTTATCTTTGAATCTTGCTAAGTACCTTGCCCAGTTCCACTTCTGTTTTAAACTGAAATGAAGAGCATCTGGTATACATTGAAGATTCCTCGAAGTTGGTGTCAATTCTTTGTGAGGTCGGTACTACTGTTATGTAATTAAATAAATCTAGATTTCATCAGTTTTTAACACTAACAAGCGGAGAAAGAATCGAGATAGTGTTGTAGATAAGTAGCAATTAAAGCTAAGTCTTCGGCTTGCTTTGTGCCCTCGTGACGAGCTGGAAAACGCATCGCTTGTTTGTCCCCTACCATATTTTTGTAACTGTTAAATAAAATATTTAATACAGTAATTATAATTCATTTTGTTTTACTTACATAATTAGACTCGTATCCCCACGTCCGGCTTAATATACGCACGTCATTTAGGTGATCCCTGAAAATCAGCGCTGTGTTGTGCATGGTCCACGCCCTAGCACAGGATTGTGCTGAGTGGTCACCTTTTTGTCGCAGCTGACATACCTACCTAGTTGTTTAATTTAATTTGTTACCATAAATAAGTGCGTGTCTCTGTGACAAATAAATATTAAAAAAGTATTTATTGACTGCACCACTGCATGCTAAATTAATGTTTGTCATTTCTGTAAAAAAACAAAAGCCTTTTCCCAGAAGACGCAATAAAACTGTAGGTTAAATCCTAACCTGATTTTTAATCCCTGTTACTTTAGTAACAAATTAAGTTTTAACTAAATATTAATCATAAATACAGTTATCTAACTACGAATAGTTTGAGTTAACTGTTATAATATTGTTTCCATTTACGAGAACCAGTAGTAAAATCTCCGATATAATCGTCGAGACAGATTGCGAGTACGTCTTGTTATAGATAAGACGATTAATGTGTGGCGTAGGGGATGCTCCGTCTACCTATGCGGTATTTATAGTTCTCATTATAATGGCCGGCTGAGATATTGTGTGGCCAACTTTATCAGCAGTATGTGGCCAGGTGTGTGAGGAATAAGTGTGTCAAGGTGTGCATTCTATATAATATTAACGAATAGCTGTTGCCCGCGACTTTGTCTGCGTGAAAATAGATGAAAAGTAGCCTAAGTGCTTCCTTCCTAGGCTACCTCTTTGTAAAATTTCGTCCAAATCCGTCCAGCCGTTTCAGCGTGAAAGAGTAAAAACTTTCGCATTTCCAATATTAGTGTGATCCTCATTTTTGTTGCTAAACACTGCTAATATTAAAAATGCAAAAATTGGTGTGTGTGTATGTTTGTTACTTCTTCACGCTGAAACGGCTGGACGGATTTGCTATGCTCCAGTTTGAAGGGCATAGTAGGTTACGGTATAATTTTAAGCACATGAGACATTTCAACTTTGTCTCTAGGGTGAATTACCTAATGCACCTGCGAAGCCTCTACTAGGTACCTACTTATTGCAGATGTCCGTAGGCGGCGGTGTCTTACCACCAGCCCCACCAGGCAGGGCGTTCGTGCCAGCTTGTTTATCAATCCAATAATATCATCCGCCTAGCCTTTTCCCAAACTAGATTGGGGTCGGCTTCCAGTCTTACTGGTTGCGGCTGAATATCAGTATTTTACGTGGAGCGGCTGCCATCTGACCTCCACAACCCTATTATTGGGTAATACCGGTTGTCAGACTTTTCGGGCTTCTGACTACCCATAACGATTGTCAAAGACATTCTTATGACAACCGGGACCGACTGCTTAACGTGCCCTCCGAGGCACGGAGGGGTCTCGATGTGTAAAGAACGGTCACCCATCCAAAGACTGCAATCAATAATATAAAACCTAAAAAAAAATGTTAAAACCGCCTTCAAAAAGATCAAAATAACGTTGTATGAAACAGTTTCGGACGTCGTCGGTGCCGAGTCAAACTTAAGTAACAATCAAAGGCATCGACTTCCTCATTCCGACCTCGCCGACGAGGCCCGACGCGACGTCCCTATCATGACCCGAGTCCGCCGCCGAGTATGACTCAGACCCCAAACCGACCCTTGCTCGAGCCAGCCCGCGCTGAGCCTGTAGATTTAAATTCGACCCGAAATAATGAACCGATCCAGCTAGTAGTCCCTCCCTCTAGTTGCCCTCCCCCCAGCGACGCCCTAAGCCGAGGCCCGTACCCCACTAGGGGGTGCCCTTAGCGTGTGGTCGCTTAGTTTGTAGTTTTTATTTAGTTTTAATCCTGGCTGGAGGCATTAGTAAGTCCTCACCAGAAGTCCGCGTTAAGCAGTGACGGCTGTTAGAAGAAAACTGCGAGAGGCCATTACAAAAAAAAAAAAAGCATCCACTTCAGAAACTGTTTCACACAACATTATTTTGATCTTATTGAAGACGGTTTTCACTTTTTTTTATATTTCTAATTTGAGTGACTAAGGGCCGTTTTTACCAACGAAATTGATCGCGATCAAACTCGGTTTACGCGCTTAGACGCGTTCAGAACTCTCATTTGGATTTTACCAACAATAAAGTGAACGCTTTCAAGCTTAAACCGGTTTAAACTTCTGAACGCCCAATTTTCGACGTTTAGCGCGGCTAAACGCGTTCAAGAGAGAGAGCTGTCATCGGTTTTTATGTGTTGGAAAGCATTGTAGTTAAAATTAGGTTTTTTATTTAAAATCCAAGCTTGAGAAGGGCATTAGAACTGGCATTTGATGAAACGTATGATGATAGTAGTAGATAGTAGATAAGTTTCAGCGTAAACTTGGATTTCGTAAACGCGATCAAAATGTAGTCGGTGAAATCGAACCGACGTGAACTGAGATCAAAACCAATGTGTGAACGTGATCAATTTTAACTTCGTTTTATTGAACTAAGTTCAGCGTGCAATCGGTAAAATCGGCTCTTAAACAAACCCGATTAAGGCAATAGCTTGACTACATTACTACATACTTACATACTACTCTTTGCTGTGAAAAAATACGCAATTTCGTTTACTTGGATGACACAGTGCGTCGTGGCTATGAATAAACCGCTACCGCTTCAGCCTATCATTCGCACCGCAAAGCCACGGGTGATCTATTAAGCACTATTACACTGTCCGCTAGCAAATGAGTCGGTGATTACTATCCCTTAGTGAAGTTTTACTTTGTAGGTAGTTTCAAAACGGGTTCGTTTTGATTAGAAGGATATTACTCGAGAGTCTGCAACCTGCAATGATATTAGGGGTAATTAAGATTATATCTTTATGTTGTAGCAAATGTATTAACAGGAGAGGGTATGTGTAAGGTACTTTACGTACATTGAGTGTATTACTGTTAATTTCTGGTTTGTATTTGCGTCGGTAGCGCCGTCGTCGACAGATAATAATAATATTGTAAAGAGAGAGTGTCAATTTTGGAAGTTTGTGTATAATGTAGAGGGTTATCTCCGAAACTACTGATCCGATTCTAAAAATTCTTTTATTAATAGAAAAGTACATTATTTCTGTGTGTGATAGGGTACCTACTTTTTGTCCCGAAAAAATGCATAAGTAGTTCCTGTGGGCACGCGTGGATATCACACCCTGTATATCAGATATACAGGGTTATTGGTAAAACACTAACAACCACTCAGGACTATTTTACTAACATCACAAACAGCAACTTTTGTTTGATGACTTTTAATATTTTATCAGATTTTACTTTCATACAAAATTCTAAATATTGCCTGGCTTTTTGCGTACAAAGCCCGGAAACACGTAGTGTGGGTACTTACTTCGAATTATTATTATGAATGACAACGCACGAGAAAGGTTACGTAGTTATTTACTGCAAAATACAGATCTAAACGTGTCCGATGGGTCGTAGGTACCTACAACAAAAACTTGAAGTCTATTTTTGGTAAATGTTTTTTAAAAAGTCATTGTACAAAAGTTGTTGTTTATGATGTTAGTTACCGTATGCTGAATGGGCTTCAATATATCCATTGTTTACACCTAGTGGAACCAGGCGCGGTCGCAGCCGACGATTTTGGGGGGGGGTCATACCGCAGCTGAAGGCTTTAGGGGGGGTCATACCGATTGTTACCGACGTGCTATACCATGAATTACCGTGTTTGGCGCATTTTTGTACGATTTTGGGGGGGGTCATGTCCCCCGTGACCCCCCCCCCCCTGGGACCACGCCTGAGTGGAACTATCAATCAATAAATCAAAATGAATATCTTGATTTTTATAGCACTACCGACTACTTTGTTAGAAATTACAAACACTTGATTGGGACCTCTACCAGTGCCTAAAGGTCGACAAGAATTTGTGGTTATTTTAGTACCAATTAACTCTGTCTTTTATAGTACGCTATAAAAATACCCAGGCTTCGGTTAGCAAGTAAATGGGAGCGCATTATGTGGCCTTTCGTGCCTTAATTAGTAATTAGAGCGAACCTCAGATCATAGAAACATTAAGGAAATATGCCATCATAGCAAATCAGTACGGGAACAACTGATGCCACTTTTAGTACATTTTTCGACACAATTACGCGCATAATTAAGCGCTCCTTGTGAATAAAAAGATCTCCCACGCATTAAACATTCCGCACACCCTCAATCTAACACTATTAATCGTCACTCAACACTAGCACTAAACTAAAACACTGTATTTATACCATCGATCGTGTTCGGTTCGTCGCCAGCGCGTAAGTTTTTAATGTGAGCAATTTGCTCAAAATCAGGCATCAAGCTCGATAGCGCCTTGGCACAACTCCCTTGTTTCTATGATCTGAGGAGCGAACTTACCTTTACAATGATAGCCTGAAATCGTATTATGTATAATTTGTGGCTAGCACCAATGTATACTTAATTATAAAGGCAAACTTTGTAAGTTTTGAAAGTTTGTATTATGAGATAATCTCTGGAACGACTGATCCGATTCTTAAAATTCTTTGACTATTATGTGCGAAGCTACATTTTTTGATTAGGTATTATAATTTTGAAGAATAACTTTTCCAAAATTATAAAAAAGTGGTTTTTTCCCTCTGTAATTTTGTATTATCTCCGCGATCTTCTATCGTTGATGAGTTAAAATTAAAGGAAGCAAGGTAGGTAAGAAGGAAGGACACAACCGGCGTAGTGTCTGGGCAACGCGCATCAACCAAGCATGATGTGCCTTTTATGTCCATTGTCACAACTACATAATTTGGCGGCACGGTTGTCGCAGTGGCTGAAAGCTTAGCTGCTGCGCGACGTGTCGCAGGTTCGATTCCCGCACGAAGCTAATATTTGTTCCGGGTTTGGAGTGTTTGTGTATGTGTACATTTCTGGTCTAAACTCTTAAAATCCGGTCAAGACCGGATTTATCCGGTCAGATGGTAACCCTATACGCCTCTCACCTTTTTGAAGAACATCACCAATAAGATCAGTGTTCGTCCTTTTAATGCTAATTAACGCCTTATTATAAGCCACTCGGTATGATGCGCAATCTAATTCACGTAATAGGTACGTAGATAATAAAATTAATATGTACTTATACTTATACATACATAATTCCCCTATAATACCCGTCATACCGTCATAATCTTTGCCTTTATCAAAGTAGCAGAGCGTAGGCTCGCAATGATTCCTGACTCTATTAATAATTCAGTTGTAATTCCCACTTTCCAATCCTAAGTCGAATCATGGTATTAACGCGTTGATAGGTGAGGTGGAGCTGCGAGCGGGTGTTCATGAGAGGAAGCGGTAGCGGAAACGTTGTAGTAGTAAATTGACAGATTTTTTTACGTGCTCAAAGAACAGTATTTCTATACAAATAAATGTATATTTTATGATTTTAAAATATGTTATACCTAGTCATGTTAGAATGAATTGTCAATAAATCTATCGTAGTATAATAAATATATTCTCCGTCTTTGTCGCGCGAAACGGACATTGTATGCGGTGGTGTGGAGTTTATTACGACGTTCGCATCGCGTTATGTCACCGCGTGATAGTACCATCCCTATCTAGCAAATAAATTTTAAAATGCTTATCAAATAACTTCGCCTTTTTTTTCAGATATTTCGTCAGTTTTTACATAATTGATGAAATATATAAAAAAACCTTTATAAAATAGTTAAAAGATTCACAATAAAAGAAAATAGTCATCATCCTATTAAAGTAGGAACAAAAAAAATCATATTAAAATACACATTCTTTCCACCGACCGCCTCTTTTTTGCATTCAGTATAAACCACCTGAATATAAAGCAAATCGCTCCCATTATTACCTAAGACTTACACCTTTTAAAGTATTCAGGGAACGCGGCACATCTAGGTCGGTAATACTTTACCGCTGTCTTCTGCGCCAACCACCGTCATACTTCAGCTGGTTACCGCTGAAATATTTAGTTAACAACCTAATTACCTTAATTACTTTACTAAAACGTATATACATGTAAAATTGTTTATTCTAGGTACATTGTTAGGCGGTTGGCAGTTGTTTTTTAGTTGAATTTTGTAGAGGGAGTTATGCAAAAGTTTTGTAGGCAGGTGAAATAATTAATGTTGTTTCGTATTTTTAATTACATCGTGTTTAAGTAATGTTACCATCAAAGGGTAGATAAAACGGTCATTAGGCTGGTTGTGAATAATTTAAAGTTTTCTGAACTTTTTTCTCAGTAATCCTTTACTATTGATGGTAGTTTGTGTTAGAAAATGTATATTTTTGTGAATTTTAAACATGTGAAAGCCATGTTATGCGTATTTAATCTTATTAAATATATAAGAGATTTTCAAAACGACTGACATAGTCAGGGTTTGAACCTGCGACCTCTGCCTAAACCACGGCAGCCCTCAGACAGCGATTCAGACAAGACACTGTAGCTCAGTTGGTTACGTATGGTCATCTAAAATCATCAAGCATCATTTCGTACCTACTTAGTGTAGTACGAATGCTTACTTACTTACTTACATACTTTGCGGCCAATGCGATAGGAATGCGTCATCCAACGCAACGGGAAAAGTCAGCGGTTTTGTCTAATTAAACCGCTGCATAATTAGGTTGCATGCCAGCCCGTGGCTGTGCCTGTGGTAAGAGCAATGATACATGTAGCTAGTACGTATTAGTGGTGAAGGGTGAGGGGAAAGTCGGTACAATAAAATAGTAACATAATAATTCTCAATAATTCCGTTTTGCCTATCGTATCATATTCACTGTAGTTTGAATAGGCGAATAGGTATAACATAAGAGCAATGATACTGTATTAGTGACAAAGGGTGAGGGGAGCCGGTACTATAAAATAGTAACAAGATTTTAAATAATATCGTTTTACTTTGATATACCTATTCATTTATTAAATGTAGGTATTTACATTTAATATTTTGAATAGGAGAATAGGTATGACATTTGTTACAATTTTATTGTTTTACATGATAATCACAGAGGTTGGTACCATTTCCCTGGATCGTCTATTAGGTAATTTTTCATCATCACGCTAGGTTACTACGTGTTGGCGATATCGGACTATCACGGTCCTGGTTTCCTCAAGATATTTTCTTTAGCCATAAGTCAGGAGACATAATTCAGACCAGATAAAAGCTAATTCAGATCATATATTAGCTTATTTTAGGGTTTAATGAATGTCTCATGATCTATAGAAACCAAGATTAGGTACATCATACATGCGATTTCATAAATAGACACAAGAATTACAAAAAACAAATTACACATTGTGAAATATAGGTACACACGGCTACACATCAAGCTATACATTCCCAGTTTACACTGACCTCTCACTTTAAGGAAATCCTATACAATGCGAGATCAGCTTATACTGGAAATGTATAGCTTGATCTGTAGCCGTGCGTACGATAGGCCGAAATTAAAAAAAACAATGGTACTGATTCTGTTGAACATCGCACTAAACTAATTTTAATCACACTATATCTCTTTCTTACAAATATCATTGAAAAAGGACAGAAAATATTTAGAACTGTCAAATTAGTCTACGCCCTTGTCATTTACGGGAAAATAGTCGTGACCTTTTGCGGTTACGACTACATTGACGTTAAAACTATTCAAGCGGACTAATTTGACAGGACTAAATATCTTCTATCCCTTTCTCATGTTTTTATTAGAAAGAGACATATTAAGACTAAATTAGTTTAGTTCGTAAACAACAGAATCGGCACCAATATTACAGGCAAAATTAAATCAATACAGTTTACTGTACCCAGTTAACTAATTAAGTTACTGTGTAATTAGTGCCTGTCACTGTTCATTACACGGTACTCATGTGTTGTATTGTTATAGATAACCACTGGACGCAGAAAAAACTCGGTTTTGCTTTTACCCCTTTTACCACGACGTGTCGTTAGGAAAACACAGTCTGCACTGCAGCATAATGTTGTCGGTTTGTCTTTGTATTAGACAGGGACAGCGCAATAATCGGGATAAGGGAACCCTCTTTCGTACCTCAAAAGTGAGTGATTTTCACGTGTACATCACGAAAGTGCAACAGTACTAAGTGTGAATATCTCTACTGCGATAAAACCTCAGATCTTAGAAACAAGGGAGATGTGCCAAGGCGCTATCGAGCTTGATGCCTGATTTTGAGCAAATTGCTCATACTAAAAACGTACGCGCTGGCGACGAACCGAACACGATCGATGGTATAAATACAGTGTTTTAGTTTAGTGTTAGTATTGAGTGACGATTAAAAGTGTTAGATTCAGGGTGTGCGGAATGTTTGATGCGTGGGAGATCTTTTTATTCACAAGGAGCGCTTAATTATGCACGTAATTGTGTCGAAAAATGTACGAAAAGTGGCATAAGTTGTTCCCGTACTAATTTGCTATGATGGCATATCTCCTTGTTTCTATGATCTGAAAATAAAACTGTAGCGCTATCCGCTGATTTGAAGAATTGTAGCTCGATACTATTTAAATATCTCACACACATCCTACTAATATTATAAACGTGAAAGTTTGTGATGATGTATCTAATAGATCAATAGATGGATGTATGGAAGGATGTATGGATGTTTGTTAATCTTTCACGCAAAAACTACTGAACGGATTTTGATGAAACTTTACAGTAACTAATATAGTTAGAATCAGAATAACATATAGGCTACCTTTTATCCCGGAAAACGCGGGCGAAGCTGCGGGCAGTAGCTAGTAATAATATAATCGACAGCACTGCGGTTCATAAGAATGCGTTGTTTCTGTTGAAAGTAATCCCAGATGTGATCGGTTGATCGTCTCTGGCACTGGTTGCCTCTGTGACACTGCTCACTTTGCTCGCGCGCACTTCTAACCTAACCTAAGCGGTTTTTCAACTATCGATTTTACGTTTTTAGGGTTCCGTACCTCAAAAGGAAAAACGGAACCCTTATATGATCACTTTGTTGTCCGCCGTCAGTCACCAGACCATAAGTGGAGTCGTCTGCTCATAGATGACACCACTAGAAGTATGCAGTAGCGCCATCTATGATCATATATCGGATCCCTTAGGGCGCGAGGCATACTCGCACTTGTCCGGTTTTTCCTTTTGAACCCCATAGCGGGTTCTACGCCCTCGCTTCTCCCTTAGGTACCACACAAGATGTTTTGGTGACGCATGTTCGCATTGAAGTGGAGCTACAGTTCTTCGAATAAGTGTGTATTCGATCTTCTGTGGTTTGCGGTACAGTATTGTGGTACTAGCGATAATTGCACTTAGTACTGTCATACTTCTGTAACACACTAGATTTTCGTACATTTACGAGTTTTTCGCGTCCCGTGGGTAATACGTCCATGATTGTTTATTACTCATATTTACAGCAGCGCATAGTTAGCGGTTTGTGATTAACAAACAACAGTGACTGATAAATTAACTCGGTTTGTTAGTTTTAGATTGATTGGCATGAAGCTAATGTTTGGAGCAATATTTAGTTGTTTAAAAAAGGTGTTTGTGTTTTGAAATAACTGTTTCACATACTAATAAATTATTATTAGCATTGATTTTTTTATCTATACATCTATATCTATACTAAGTAAGTTTGTAAGTATGAGGTAATCTCCGGAATTACTGATCCAATTCTGAATTGTTTATTATACATATTATCCCTGAGTGCTAAGTCTGCATTTCATCCCAAAAAAATGCACAGTTCGTTTGGGTCACGTGGACATTTGGACAAAGATGCGGGCAAAGTGCTAGTCTGCAAATAAAATGCCTATGCAGTTTATTTACAGATTTGTTTTTTATTATTATGTGCAATTAAATTACTTTTATGTCTATAGATATGGTATGTGATTTATTTGAAGAATCACTAGACTAGCCACTCCTACACTAGCCGTGGTTAAAGTCAATATTCTTCATAATAGTCATTAAAATATCCAGTCTATGATACAAGTGGCGATACCTACTTAAATATAAGTCCGGTGCGTCCTAGACATTCTGCTCAGTTACCACTTTGTGCTGATTGGCTAATATTTTCGCCACAACAGAGGCTCTAGACAAGTTGCTTTTCTGTTTGCGTTCACGCCAAACGATAAGCACAAAATGTATAGCAATGACATTACCTGCGGAAAAGTCACGTGATTCACAAATGTCATTTCCATACATTTTATCCGTAGCGTTTGACGCTAACGCTAACAGAAAAATAACTTGTCTAGGGCTTCAGTTGTTCTTGTACACTGTGATATTGCTTTTTTCTTGAACAAATCATGGTCATGATGATGATCATCTTATAGCATCAAATAAAAAAAGTTAAAAGGTAGTAAGCGCGGTTGCATGTCATTGGCTAATGATTAATTTGCATTTCGGCCCGCATTGGCCGGACGTCCTTGTTAGTCCACGTGGACTCTCCTTATCTCTTGAATGCGCTATTGGTACCGCAGTGAGTAAACACACACAACAATCATAGACTATTACCACATGAATAAAAACCTTTATTCATGTGCTATCTCACCTTGTCTCCTATCTAGGTAAACAACGGAGTTCCCACTGTAAAACTAGGTAGACGTCAGCAAAAAAGGGCCTACATACACGAGCAATAATTTCACTCAACACCTGGTTTCAACACTTTGTTAACACATCATACGCTATAAAGGGTAGGTAGAGGTTGTGAACATAAAAGCAGACGGATTTACGATAGACTGTGTCGCCAATTACGGTTTTATTGTATACGGTAAAATGGCTGGCTGTTACACCGACGCGTAACGTCTGCAGTGGTTCTTTTTTATTGTGTCATAATTTTAAGGGTTTTGAGATTGAGATTTCAATGGTGATTGGTAATTTAATACGTCTATTTTAGGGTTTATTGTGTGGGTCGTTTATGTGAAACGAAATGCTACAATTACTATTGTCTATAAAAACAACGTACAATCACAGAAGTGACATGTGAATTAATCAGTGTAATGAATGCGAGCTGCTTACTCATCGACGCTGGTAATTAATTGCATACAACTTAATTTACATGTGTTGCGTTTGCGCCGTGTGACACATGCTTTACACACATAGTCCCACATTAGGATTCCCTGTGATGCAAAGTCGTGGGTGACATTACAAAAGCTAATTACAGGTACATGCTTAGGGCGGGTTGCTTCAAACCATCTGTATTCGTAAGTCAGTACGTAATCGTTAAATCAGTATGAAATTGTCATACAAGCCGCCATATTTGACGGTTACAGATACGTAACTGTAAGATGAAACAACATGGCCTTAGGGCGGGTTGCTTCAAACCATCTGTATTCGTAAGTCAGTACGTAATCGTTAAGTCAGTATGAAATTGTCGTACAAGCCGCCATATTTGACGGTTACAGATACGTAACTGTAAGTTGAAACAACATGGCCTTAGACTAGCAACTGCTTGGATTAGGAACAAATATGACTGTTCTCTTCGAGCTAAACAAATGAAATCACCGCAATTAGCCTCACGTCTTAATAAATTAGAAACGAATTTCATTTGTTTTTAATTTGCTTCAATTTGAAGGCAACACAAAATGTTGTAGAACAATATCAACTAATAAAGATATACATAAACTTTAATTTATATTCTAAAGTGTCTTTTAGATATAAGTATTTGCTTCTGCAAAGTATATTAAAAATAAATACAGGGTGGCAGGTTAGACAGTGGAAATATTTTAAGGGGTCATTGTACTCATCATTATGAACAACTTTTACTGTGGGAACAAACCTGATATCGCGAAAAAAAATCAGCTGTTCCACACATTTTGTTGATTTATGTAAACATAAATGTATGGAACAACAGACTGATTTTTTTTTCGCGATTTCTAGGTTGGCCCCATAGTAAAAGTTGTTCATAATGATAAGTACAATGACCCCTTCAAATATTTCCACTGTCTAACCTGCCACCCTGTATGAAGGTAAAAATTATTTTGCACTGTGTACCCAAACACCCTCCAACCGGGTCATAAAACATTCCACTACTAACGGCCATTTAATTAAAGGACATAATCTCACAACATTTTCTCTTGCAACCAATGACACACCACAGTGACACTTCACTCATGTCGTCATACATTACTTGCAACACTTCTGTGTAACAACTCTTGACAAGTAAATTTGACAGCTGCCTGCTTTCCACCGACGGCGCGGGCGCAGCTGAGATGCGGCTAATCGTTATAGCGTTGCTATCACTTTCACTCATAAATAGGGTTGCCATGGGAACGGTAGTCCCCATTACTATTCCTAATTCAGCCGTGATTTAATACGTGTGTCAAAAAATTAATTGTGGTAAACTACCATATTAGGTTAGTTTCCTAAAAGTAATTTAACTCGAAGAAGTATGATTTCGTATTTGTGTACTGCTTTTTTAATTTCAGTGTCCTATTTTTTCTAATTTATTGAACTCTGTTCATAATGTACACGTATATTTTAGTTAGAAGCACTTTTTTGATGTTGCAAATTTAATTGCTCAACTTGGGTAATCAACTTTTTTTTCTGTATGTTGACAATAATTACCCATAAAAAAAAGAACAATATCTACTACGAACTTTATTTCTTCTATTTTTTATGTACAACTCACGTAATATACTCCTACTGTACATATACCTAAACATTTGACGAATGCATCCTCCTTTTTGAAATCAGATAAAAAAAAAATATTTTAAAATCACCATTAATAATGCTGATACGCCAGTGTGCAGTGGCAGCCCTGCACATCTAACAGGTGAGTCCTCGTCGTTCGTGATTTGTGACTTACGGTCTAAGAAAGTTACGGGATTGATTTATTGTTTTATAACTACACCACATTCGAAATCTTAAACTGGTTCACTATAATTTACTAGCTTTGTCGACTTGAATGATGGCTGAAGTTTGCTTTCGTAGATCTTAGTTTTACACTTCTTTCGTATCGGTTCTAACTTTATAAGAACAGATCATGTCGTGGTAAAAATACTAGCTAGTCAGTAAGGTTATAGCTGGATTGCCCAGGATGTACTGGACGACTCTCGGAAGAATTTGGAAGATGTTTTAATTCTGCTGCATCATTCAGAGATATAAATACCCGAATACCGCAATGGCTCAAGACGAAAGTCTGACCAGTGCGTGTTGCCAGTGGCCATAGAAGTCGCTCACAATTATGGGCCTGATCAAAAGGCTCAAAAGATAAATGTCCAAAGAGAGGATTTTCCTGCGCGATCGAATAAATGAGAAGATTCGTAGCAGAACCAAGGTAACCGACATAGCTCAAAGAATTACCAAACTTAAGTGGCAGTGAGTGTGGCAGATTGCTCGCAGAACAGATGGCCGATGGGGTCGAAAGGTTCTGGAGTGGTAACCTTCATTTGTCGGATAGGTCTATGATGGAGCACGCTTGCCTAGAAGAAACCGATTGACGCGTGACTTGAAGACTGCAGCGCATTTACACTGTTTGCGAAACGTTACTTCTTCAGTCATATTTTATAGAAACAAGAACAGATCTATGCAAGGTCTATACAATACACGCTCATTTAACAGCATTATAATATACTCTAATATAACATCACAACAATACTGTGAATTGAGCCTAATGCCTAAGTACTGAATGGGGTGTAAATATACAGCGAATAATACTGAAACAGTTTAATGAGTCGTAATCCAATCGAAAGTACCGAGAGCAGTCGATTCGCACGATTGTGTGCGACTTATGTTAATATTTATTTGGATCTTCAACAGAAGATACACAATTGCATAATGATCAAAGACTTAAATCGTAGATTCGTAGAATCGTGCCCTCACCGTACTTACATCGCGCGAAAATGTTTCCTTATTGAGACGTGTGAGCTCACCAATTAGACTGAGAACGATAGTGTGCAATATTCGGTATGAGTGAGCGAGACAATATTACATTTAATACTTCAGATGTCATTGAAATCGACATTGGAAACGTGACCATATTTTGACACGGTAGGGCGCATCTACGATTTGATCTTTGATAATGATACAATTTATATACTATTCTTCTACTAGCTTTTGCGTGGACTACTATAATAAATTGATCATTTTAAATTACCTCCTTATTATAGGGTGGCTAGTACTAAGGAGAGGTCAAGCTGTATCTCTGATTCATCCTACCGGAATTGGATGAAATGTAGCTTAGATTTAAGTTGGATCCCCAGCTACTAAACTGTGTAAGCCACATCGAAATTCGTTCAATACTTTTTGCGTGATGCGCGTACAAACAGATAAAAATTAAAAAATAAATTATGGTTACGTCCCAGCACCCTATTGCGACTGTTTTTTAGGGTTCCGTACCTCAAAAGGAAAAACGGAACCCTTATAGGATCACTTTGTTGTCCGCCGTCAGTCACCGGACCATAAGTGGAGCCATATGCTCATAGATGACGCCACTAGAAGTATGCAGTAGCGCCATCTATGATCATTTAGCGGAACCTTTAGGGCGCAAGGCATACTCGCACTTGTCCGGTTTTTTTTTCTAGAATATCTTCAATGTACAGGCACGGTTTAACAATTTTATAATAAGTAGTACAGATTAAGTACCTTTTACTTAAAGAATGTTTATCAAAGATCCACAAAAATATTTTAACGAATAATAATAATTATTGATTTGTTTCTTTTTTCTGACATTGTAAAAGTTGAGTGATAACATTATAGTGCGCCATACATTATTTTGTAGCTTTTATAGTCATCGTCATTCATTTCTATTAGGAGTTTGGACAATTACAAATATAAATCATAGAAGTTTTTCACGTATTATACATTTTAAGCAGGTTTTAATTTTAAAAATTAACGGTTTATTTTTGATTTCGTTTTTACAGCTGCCTTTCACCATCATTAGACAAGTAGGTACCGTTTAACTTATTTGATAGATAATTTTATATAACTTCTGCCACTACAATTTGACAGATACCTACTTCATTTCACATAATTATAAAATTGTAAAAAAGCCGTGTCTGTACATTGAAGATATTCCAGAAAAAATAGTCGGGATAATACTGGGACGTAACGATGCTCGAAAATTTTATTTTTTGTCTGTTTGTCTTCTTTTTTTCTTTTTCTGAAGTCTAGTTTCACATCATTTTTGTCACATTTTTTAATTTATCTAATGGATAGTGCCAATTTGGATAGGTACTGAGAAACAGTTACCCTTATAATGTTAAAGAATTTCCATCATTAAAAAAAAATAACAATATTGTTTTCTTCCTATTACCTACGTAAAGTAATATGGTTTGAAGCAGTTTGATCACGATTCGTTTAATCTTTATTTAGTCAAGATCTACCAGTTCTTGTGTTTTCTAAATATAGATTTAGAAACTGAAAAAAGATACTGGCTTCGATTAGACTTTCAATGCGAGTAAGATAAGTAAAACTCGTTGTGTGGCCTTTGTTTATGGGTCAGTGGATGTGAAACCTAGCGTGATTGAACAGATTTTTTTTTTCTCCATGAATAGTATTCAATTAAATCGACAAAATGTATGGAACAGCTTAACAATATAATACCTAAGTAGGAATTTAGATAATCTATACTTCTATATCTATACTAATATTATAAAGAGGAAAGTTTTTTAGTTTGTACCGAATAGGCTCCAAAACTACTGGACTGATTTTAAAAATTCTTTTACCAGTAGAAAGCTACATTATCACTGAGTAACATAGGCTACTTTTTATCCCGAAAAATGCAGTTCCTTTGGGTCACGCGGACGAAGTCTCGGGCAAAGTGCTAGTGTACCTAATAGAAACAGTTATTAAAAAAAAAACATGTTTTATAAATAAAAATATTTGTTATAAGACCCTTCATATTCATATTATTCAATAAAAATTAACAAGTGTTATCTAAAATAGAGTATAATTCCAAATTTTATTTAAATTAGGCGCACGCGCTGACGTGCGCGTTGATGTCTTTTATACGCTCAACAAACTGAGGACAAAATGTTTTACTAAGCTTTATTGTCACTTAGCTCAGTTTATGTGAAATAAAGTTTTAGAATAGGTCATAATTGCCACTTATAAAACTCATAACCATAAAAGGATAACTGTTCCTTCGTAAGATTGAGTTAAAGATATAAATATACAACTTTTTGCATCGTAAGAAATTTATAAATGCTAATTATGAACCATTTCTGTGTAAGCTTTAGCTGTCAATAATTACTTAAACATTCGCCTACGTATAGTGGTGTAAGTGTGTTTTTGCAAAATGTTAATTTAATGGGAACACGTGATTAATCGTTCACCCATTACGATACCATCTTAGCTTCGGTGTTAGCTATTAATTTTGTTTATCTTGAATTATCTTAGCTTAAATATTTAATGGATTAATATCTTATCTATCTTTTTTAAAATAGATAATTTGAAGCAATCCATTCAGAAAACATGGCAAAGTTTTAAAATTTTACGATATGCATTGAGGCTAACCGTATCTCATACCAATTACTCTTTGAAAAATCCTTATTTATTACTTAAGCCGCTGACTTAACAAGACCAACTAGTATACCGTGCGATTTATTACGTCGCTCCGCATAATCCGTGCGGTGTAATTATTTACACACGATTAGTACCACTTTTACGTTTACAACAACCCGTCCTTAATAAAACTGCAACAATTTTACTTATGCGATTTCGAGTCGCGTCTGATCATTTCACCGGCGTCGCACGACCGCTCAGTCGCGCCCGCGCAGCCGCATCGCACGTACGCGTCGTCACGCTCCCGCGCAACACATCGCGAACACTCGTCGCGCATCAAGTGCTACCGTAAACTAAATACATCTGTGACAGTGACATGGTTTTGTGCTTTAATTGGATTCTGTGACGGTGTCATTAGAACCGTAAGTTTCTCATTCAACTTTTACTCAAAATTATAAGATGCTGATTGATTCAATCGAGTTCGTGCACCACACGTCATAAATAAAACTAAGCAACAAATTAGCACGCGGCTCGGTACACACAAACCCAATTCATTGAATAGCAATTAATACGCGATCTGCGTTAGTGCGCTTCTGACTTCGTGCACGTATTTAAATTATTTAGAAATCCAAGTCGTCACTTGCAAAAAAATGCACGAAATCGGCGGAGCGGCGCGCCGGCGCCGGCGACGAACACGATATGTGGCCGAGCCAACACACTGCTCTGATCTGTATTTTAAGATACTACTGGTATTTCTGTTATTTATCCATTGAAAAGTAAATTTTGCGGAAAATGTTAAAGATGCGGATAGTGCAGTTACATCGATGTTGTACTTATCGAGCGCGACTTTATGCGCCGATTTTAATCAGCTGTCGAACTTTTTTTCGTTTACGTTGAAATATTATACCTACAAAAGCCCCTAAGGCGACTATCTGACCGACATCGTAATGCTATAATCAGAATTATGGGACCAATTTCAAGATACCTACCATCCAAGCAAGAATCCATGAACCCCGTGATTTTCTGAACAAAACGAAATATCGCAAAGCTGTCAGCTGTCACACGTGCGGATGCGGAAATGACCGTCTCGTAAAGCGGAATACGTACCTATCCCAAAATAAATTACAACAAATCATAAGTAGATAGGTACAAGCACAAGTACATACAATACAATTTTACAAGCACCGAGTATAAGTTACAATTACAAAGTTTCTGTAAAGCTGAATGGGTATTGTCTGGACTTTAGAGACATTGACCTTTGAGTTTGTTTCGGTGTTTCTTCTCAAAGGTAGTTAGGATTAGGAAACACCGATTTTATTTAGTTTTAAAAAAATATTGACGTGTAAAAGCGTTATTTATAACCTATTTACAGAATAAATATAATTTCATATTCACAACTTGAAATGAATATTTTGAATGAAAGAAAAATATTTTTAATCATTAAAGCTTAGCCCGAGTTGGTTTATAGGCAAGATTATTCTTGTTAAACTTAAAGGACGACTTTATGGAAGTGGTCACAATTATAGGCTCTTTAAAATATTGTAGGTGCATGGCAGCATATGTCAAATTAGAGAAAAACATTACCACGAAAGATGCATTTTTGTCGAAAACGTTAGTGAGTAATGCCTTTTACATGAATGATTGAAAGCGATCTTCAAGTGGTTCGAGCTCTCACATAGTTCTTCCAACTGAACTAGATTGTATTTCCAAGAACCAACGTGTGACTAAAGTTCCGATACACTGATCTATATTTCAAAATTATTTCTTTATTGAAAATGCAATTCTATCGAACAGTACGTAAATACTTATTCGTGTTTTACGGCAACAGCGAAATATTCCGATACGTGTTTTTGCTTCGCGCGTGATTTTATTCATTGGAATATTCATTCAGCTGTCAAATTGTGTTTCTTTCTTCTTCATAAATTAGAATGTCCGTTCTATATGGGTCTGTAGAACTCATGTAGGTATTGTAAAAATTGTTTCAGTATTATTGCTTGTGCGTATGAATATTTTTTTACTATACGAAGTACCTAAGTAACACACACTGTTTTTTTAACAAATATGTTTCTTATGTTTACTGACATAAAGTGCAAATCGTGTACCTAGATACGTCTTTTTACTTTGTCTATGTAAAAAATATTTAGCTATCAATTGCCTACATTTATCTCGTGAATATAATATCAGTGTATTATTAAATATATTTTATTATTGGAAACTGGCCCATATTGTGATTTATTTAACTGTCCATAATTAATTTGTAATCTGAACAAGCGTCATTCGAGTGACAAAGTTATTAACTTGATTGCTACTAAAGACAAATAAACGTGCCGAATTTCGATCAAGTGATAACTTGCTAACCAACTAAGTTAACAGTTTGCAATATTGAAGATAGCAGATACGGTAGCTACATCGCTGGTAACGAGGCAATTCAGTTTGACCTATTTGATGTAGCCTGCTTTAAGGTATTGTTATACGCCCAATAAATACCTGAGAGTAATATTGTAAAAAGATTTAAGCCGCGAAATGATCGAAAAATGATGGTACCCACACTGTGATTGACTTTTTTTTGATCCCAAAAAAATATTTCCGAAGAATGAAATGTTTGTTTAGTATTCTTCTCCATCAATTAGAAAAGTGACCTTTATGTGACGTATTGGCAATATTATCTAACATTATAAAAACTTCGATACAAGACATTAAAATATATAAGTAATTTCCGCAAAATCTTACTAATTAGCATATGAAAATAATTTAAGACAATTAATTCACCGTGACGGATTTTTTTCATAATCTAAAAAAAAATGATTCTGAAGATGTTTCTATAGTAATTCTTCTCAATCAATGAAAAAAGCGGACGAATGAAAGTGACGAATTGGCAATACATATTATTTTAAAAACTTGATATAGACATTAAAATGTAAAAGTGCTTTTCGCAAAATCAGACTAAGTAGCATATGAGTATAACTTAAGACAATTCGTTGAACATAATCCATTTGCACAGCTTAATGAGGCGTTACTTATTTTCTAATATTTTAACACTAAATTCTCTAAAACTTTACACAAAGAACAGGTTATTAACCCGTAATCACTATACCTAGTTGCAGCTTAAATGGATTTTACTAAATGATCGCATTATTTGGTCGTGAGAACATAGGATTCGTTGAACCCAGCGCTGTTCACGCTGACTGTTAGGACATTGAATACTGTGGTAAGTGCACTTAGTCGCTTATGAGGCAGCTTTTAAAAAGAACAGGATATGTGTTTTTGTGATGGGGTTCTTCTGACGTAGATAATTTCTATGGATCAATGGGGTTTTCCTAAATGATGTGCATGATTTCGCAAAAAAATTATAGCCAGAATGACATGAACTTTCTCGTTTTATCCTCATTAGGGAGTTGACTTTTTTTAGGGTATCACGATTGATGCATTAATTCGTGTCCCTCAGCTCTTATACAGGGTGGCAGGTTAGACAGTGGAAATATTTTAAAGGGTCATTGTACTCATCATTATGAACAACTTTTACTATGGGACCAACCCCGAAATCGCAAAAAAAATCAGCTGTTCCATACATTTTGTTGAGTTATGTGAACATAATGTATGGAACAGCTGATTTTTTTTTCGCGATTTCAGGGTTGGTCCCATAGTAAAAGTTGTTCATAATGATGAGTACAATGACCCCTTGAAATATTTCCACTGTCTAACCTGCCACCCTGTATATAATGTAAAAGGTGATTAATTTGTTTTTCGCAATCCAAGTAGTCCTACGTAGTCCCATTCTTTATTGCTGATTCTTCTCTCCCACGTTGGAATTAGAAAAAAATACGTTTTTTACAAATTGCAGCGCTATTTTGCGTTGTATGTTAATCAAAATTCAATACGTAACTATAATAAAAATTATCATAATTAAAATTATTATATACTCGTAGCTCTCGAAATTATAATTGAGGAAAATCGACATATTTTCACGAAATACCTAGTGGTTTTCCTCAAATATAAATTCGATATTATTTTATTAATAATTTTAATGATTATTATTTAGTAAATATAATTATTATCGATATTGTCGCGTATTAAATTTTTATCAACATATTATATTGTGAAAGATCGCTGCAATTAGGAAAACACATAAGAAATTTTGAATTTCCCGTGCTACCTTGACGGATTTCTTCAATAATCTTTAAACTTTTACTCGTCAAATGTTCTATGTCTATGAGGTGTGACAACTAAATTACCTTTGAGTAGAAACACCTAAACGACAACAAGTTTTATATCTCTTTTATTTAAAGTTTTACATCAACGTAAAGTAGATCCAGCTATTAGATTTTTATCTATTCTTCGTTTCCTACTATATTTACGGTGACGTAACATATTATGGATATTACATGCCATAAAAAGATATTAGTTTGTTCAGGAAATTGTATAGGAAATAGGATGCATCTTACAGTATAATATTTCCTCAAACAAATCTACTGCTCCATTCATTCATGGCCCATATAATATTGCTAGTCACTTCCCGAATCTTCCCGCTCAGTCTTATAAATGCTTAGCATTAGTAGTTGGTTTGTTTGGTAATAAAAGCAGAGATCAGTCATAAATGGTTTGAATTTTAGACAATTCATCATAAAAATCTGAATATTCGGTTTTATTTTGAAGTGTTAAATAAGTATATTGTAATAAAATTCAAACGCGGAAGGATATTGTAAAGAAATTCACACGGTTATCTTAAAAGGTAGTGTTTAATCCTTATAAAGTGATGTTAAAAATTATGCATATGAAAAAAAAACAATGTCCAACTGCATGATTATCTAAAAACATTAATTAACAATATGTTATCATAATATTTATTTAAAAATTTCGTTAATGGATAGTGATGATGCATTTATTTAAGCGTATTTTTATTAAACATATTTAGGTATTTACTAAAACTTTAATGAAGATCTCATTACTTTGAAAAATAAATACCTAACGAGAAAAAAAATGAATTGAGGTGAAAAGGATATTTTTTCGCAATCAATTTGTAAATCGTTAATCATATTACATGAATGGGCTGCTTGATCAGAACTTACAGTTATGATGTGTAAGTATCATAATTGTGTACATTGTATACCGACCACAAAGATGTGATAATTTTTGCACCGTTATTTATGGTTTACGAACTTTTTGGCGTGAATACAAGGATATTTATTATTTTTTTACAGTTTAATTATATTAGTCACTCTCTGACATCCTGTTGGTATTTGAATGCATTCATTACAGTCATTTATAATTTTACATCAATGTAAAATTACTGTCAATATTAGGTATTATTTGTTTGCAGTATATTTATTAAATAAATTATAGTTTTATTTACAATATCTACCTATATACATAACTTATTATCTAATATACACATATTAAGTATTTACAAGCTAAATTAAAATATAAGAAGAAAATAAAAATAAAAATCTAATTTAATTATGCATCAAAATTCTTTGTTTGCAGTATCGTCATATTTTTTGCGTGGAACATTATGAATAATGAATCAAACGCATTTACATCTTTATAAAGTCCTCATTGATCTTTAATTTTTTTCCCGTATTATGTAGGTAATAGTAGCTGTGCCCGCGACTTTGTCGTAAAGTCAAAGTCGTCGGAAGCCGAAAAACAGTTAAGTATGTCGTTATTTTTGTTTTTTTTTTCCCTCATAATATTATTTCCGCCAAATTTCTAAGTCAGTCACGGACTGTCTTATAGGTATAGACAATACTAGCTTCCGCCCGCAGCTTAGTTCGCGTTTTTGGGATAAACAGTACCCGTATCATGAGTTTTTTTGACGTGTAGTATCGTTAACGTAAGCATATTTTGAATTTAAAATACACGTTTGTTACACAATATTTATATAAATTAAATACTCAATAAATTTCTCTGTATTTTTTAAAATGTGCAAATTGTATGTGTGTGTGATATTTTTTAAAATGTGCAAATGTATGTTTTATCAAAAGTTCCAGGACAGCCGTATTTTAAATTCAAAATATGCTTACGTTAACGAAACTATACGTCAAAAAAACTCATGATAGGGATACAGTAGCCTATATGTTATTCTGATGTATAAGCTATATATTACTGTAAAGTTTCATCAAAATCCGTTCTGCAGTTTTTGCGTGAAAGAGTAACAAACACCTATACCTACATTCACACAAATTTTCGCGTTTATAATATTAGTAGGATAGTAGGAAATATTATTCTGTTTATTTTTTTTTTACATAATGAATGGTTGTTAAACCGTTCATAACTTTCATGTTTATATTCAAGATTGTATTACGGATTATCCTTACATGATATAATAATGATGTCTTCATAATGTGAAAGTTTGTCTTTTTTGTCTAATAACTTTCTGCGTGGTAATGCTATAGGTAATCGGTTTGATAATTTTGATTTACGTGTTACTCGTAGAATGAATATTAATACGTAAAAATATATAGTTGAATTTGTAATGCATTGATAATTATTTAGTTACAATTTCGCTTTATAGATTGATTATAATAATAATGTTTTGGTAAAGCTAATGGTTTTTACCTTGCAAGCTGTAATTATTTCATTACAATAAATTACTGTACTGTCTCATAGTTTTTTAAAATAAAACTCAAATACTTCACATGATGTATCTATAATTTAGTCTATGATTTAAAGACACTACAAAATCAGCCGAGTCTAAAACAATAAATAGATCATAACTCAGGAAAGTGTTGCGCTTCGGTAGTTGCCTCTATACATTAATTACTAGATTTTCACGCATAGTAATGCGCTCATGCAAATCTCTGGTCATATCTAGGCAGGCTGCGCGTGCGACTGTGTTAGTAGCCCGCTCAGTGAGAGTTAGAATGTGTAGCGACGACGGCGGCGGCGGCGACCCAGTGCTGCCGGAGGAATCAAATGTTTTTTATTAGGAGAACTGTACGATGGTTTGGTTTGCAGAAATATGCTTTGCAATCATTCCATATAGGTTGGCGCTGTCATGTAATGCTATTTTATAAAAGTTACTATTGTGGGTTGGATGATGAATCACACAATGGCTGTGCTTTTGGCATTTCGCGCAGTTGCGCTTGAGTCGCGAGAAGTTAGGTTGTCTTATACATAAAACAAATTTTTTGAATGGCTTAAAAACAGTTTTGGTTACAGAAATATGAAAGTATAGCTAAATATTAATAAACTAAAACTTCGAAACAGAAGATTTTTTTAATGAAAAGTTATTTTTAATCATACTAATAGGTATTATCCTATCCTTTGATTATTTATAAATAATACTCAATACTCAATACTCAATACTTTATTGCATTCCACAATGTTTTGACAGGTGGTACATTTAAGTCTATAATATATAAGATCATTATGGACCCTGTCGGGCACAGCACAGTTTAGTAGGAGACAGTAGGAGAGAGGAAGAGCGCTTAGCTTTAATTTTATTGCAAATTTGCTATTAGATATTTATTTTATTTATTACATTAGTTATTTTTATTTAGAGATTATTGCACACAATGTATTATTAAATAGGTATTAATTGGTTGATTATTATTTATTATTATATTATTGCACATTTTTAGTAATAATTAAGTATATATTTAATTTGACTTTATTTAAATATTATACATAATTTCTATTTTTTAAATAATGAACTATTTATTATAAATTATTTATTTATGTTATAGTTAAAGTAATTTTATTGATATGGGAAACTTTAATAATTATAATTAATTATTGCACTGTATATTTAATATCTAAGTATTTTAATTATTATAGTTAACAGCTATTTTTTATAAATTAAGGTACCTACTTATTTGTTTTTATTATTATTATTATTTTTTCTATTGCTTAAAGTTTATCATTAAAGTATTCATTTATAGTATAGTATTTTTTATTTAATAGGAAGATTTTTAGTTTATTAGTAAAACTATTAAATTTAACTACATTTCTAATGGATTCTAGGAAGATTTTTAGTTTATTAGTAAAACTATTAAATTTAACTACATTTCTAATGGATTCTGGTAACTTATTGTAAATTTTTACAGACATGACCAGAGGACTGGAGGAGTGCATTGTTAGTCGGGAAGTTGGAAGGTTTAATCTATTTTTATGTCTGAGTGTAAACTTAGTTTGTATATTTTCTCTTTTATTATAGAATTCGGGGTATTTACGTACAAATTTGCATATTTCAAAAATATAGATGCAGGGTAAGGTAAGTATTTTTATGTTTTGAAAATGGGGTTTGCAACTGTCGGTCTCTTCAATATTTACTAAAATCCTAATCAATTTTTTCTGCAGGGTGAATAATGTAGGCGCATCCGTACTATTACCCCATAGGATGACACCATACTTAAGCCATGCATATGCATAAGCATAGTATGTAACAAGCGCAGTTTTTAGGTCTGTAGTTTTTTTAATCTCGCGGAGGGCGTATGAAAATTTAGAAATTTTAGCTTTAATTTTTTGAATGTGCGTTTTCCAGTTGATGTGTGAGTCTATGTTTAAGCCTAATAGATTGAATGTGTTGACTACTTCTAATTTTGAACCATTGAAGGTGAGATTTATATTTATCGGTGGTTTTTGATGGGGGTGGAATGTCATTAATTTTGTTTTGTTGTAGTTGATTTCAAGATTATGTTCGGTCATCCAGTTTGTTGTTTCAGTGAGTATTAAATTTAGTTTTTCATTCAGGTTGGTATTAGTTTCACTTGAGGTTAATATTGATACATCATCTGCAAACAATACGCACGGTTCAGAAATATTTTTGGGAAGGTCGTTTATGTATAGAAGGAATAAGAGGCATCCTATTACACTTCCTTGTGGAATTGAGGCATGAATGGATTTGTTATCGGATCGTATTAGTTCTATTTCATTTGTATTGTGGTTATAAAATTCTATTTCTACTAATTGTTCTCTTTCCTTTAAATAAGAAGTAAACCATTCGTAACATTTGCCGCGGATTCCTATACTATATAATTTATTTAATAATATTTCAAATTGTACCTTATCATATGCTTTTGTCATATCGAGTAGTATACCTATTGCATATTTTTTTGTATTAATTATATTGAGAGCTTCTTGGATGTATTTATAAACTGCTAATATTGTGGATCGATTTTTGCGGAAGCCATTTTGACAGTCGTTAAATATTTTAAATTTTTCACAGAACGCATAGACCCGGTCGCACATGGCTTTTTCGAATATTTTTGAGGCTGTCGGTAAAAGGGCAATGGGACGGTAATTGTTTGGATCATTTTTATTACTTTTTTTATGAATTGGTTTTATTAGAGCTTTCTTTAGTTGGGTTGGAAAAGTGCCTTCTTCAAATGATTGATTTACTAGTCTAAAAAACGGTAAAGTTAATTCGTCTGCGCATTGTTTTAGTAAAGTAGGTGGAAGTTCATCTATTCCATGGCTATTTTTATTTTTTAAGTTTTTTATTAATGTGTTTATCTCGTAAGCATCTACTGGACTAAGGAAAATTGTGTTTTCTGTAGGAGAAATCACAGGGACTCAAAGATCCTATCATACCTATCCTACCAATATTATGAATGCGAATGTTTGTGCGTGTGTATATTCACGCTGGAATGGCTGGACGGATTTGGATGAAATTTGGCAAAGGTAGCCTGAGAATTGAAGAAACACATAGGCTTTACCTACATCCATTTTCACGCAGACGAAGTCACGGGCAGCAGCTCGTCTTTAATAAAGTGTTAAAAGCATTTCTCGATCAACTACACGACACGAATTCCACATATAATTTTCATTAGATACCTACCTTACTGGCTTACTAATTTCTAGATTCGCTGAATCAAATCAATGAAGAACATAAAACGCAATAAGGTCTCTAAGCAATGTCTAAAGGTAATAAATTAAACACTCGATTTCGTTAACACATAAAATCAAGCCTTTTCACTGTATCATAAGCACTATAGTGTTAAGTGATACTAAATCTACTTCGTTTTGATACCGCTGAATGTATTTTATAGTTTAGACGCCCTATAAATGCTGTATAAAGTTATGACAAGAATAATATCTGTTTGAATCAAACATTGAATAGAGTTTTGAGTTATAGGTAACTGTAAAATGTGAAATATGACAAAACCCTGGTTAAGGTTAATTCTACGTGTTACACTGGGTCACAGGTTAAAGGGTAAGAATGGTGTCATAATGACATCATAACTGTCAAAACCTAAGTCAAAACCTTCCGTCTTTGGCATTATAGAGTAAGGGCGGGTTGCTTCAAACCTGTGTATTTCCTTCGTGCTTCAAACCATCTGTATCCGTAAGTCAGTAGGTACGTAATCGTTAAGTCGGTATGAAATTGTCGTACAAGCCGCCATATTTGACGGTTACAGATACGTAACTGTAAGATGAAACAACATGGCCTAAGACTATCTCTTTGGTCATTGGTCAAAACGATGTCTTTATGAGACCATTCTGAGTCAATTCTGACACGATTATGACAATTGCAAGAGCAGACTTGGGGCCCTGATTGGCTGTATATAGGTTGCGTTGAACGTAGGTACCATATTCTCATTCGTGGAGACTTATAATTATAATACACGTCACTGCTGGTTAAGAAACCTTTTTCATTTTTGATTGTTTTAAAATTGGTGCATTTATACCAAAGTTACCTCGCATAACTTTGAACATCTTCTACGTATATCTTTATGTAAATATTTCTTTATCTTATGTTTACAAATATTTCTAAATATTATAAGAACATTCATATGCTAAATAACCAATTTTATTAATTTGCATTGATGTTATATGCAAATTGATATTTGCAAAAAAGCGGGAGTGATACAATTAATCTTATTGGTTTTTACGATAAGTATTTTGGGAAATACATTTAAATAATATTGACATCTCCACAGGGGGCAACATAGTAAAATTTCTCAACTTTTGTGTTATTATTTATTAACTACATAACTTTATTAATTATGTAACAATTCAGCCGCATATGGGCTATATTTTGACTAGCTTTTCCCCGCGATTTTGCTCGGGTCCTAAGGGTCGTAGTGTGATGTTAAAAAATAACCTATATACCCCCTAGCGTGGCCACTGCCGGCGGCTGACACAAAAAGTTTACTATTCCATATGAATCTGGCTATCATATACAAGAAATAAATTCCGAATCAAACTGCCGGCCTAGCATGACCACGATAGAAACAGGTTTTGTCTACATAGAAATAGACAAAGTGACAGATTTCATTCATAAAACGTAGAAATGTTTCTACAATCTGTCACTTTGTCTATTTCTATGTAGACAAAACCCGTTTCTATCGTGGTCATGCTAGGCCGGCTGGTAGTTCCAGAGATTAACGCGTTCAAATACTTCAAGCAAACTGTTCAGCGTTATAATATTTGTATAGATAGCTAATAATAGAATAATTTGCATGAATTAATCATGTGCACTGACATGAACTCAATTTCAATATACCAGGTGAAATACTAAATGAGAGTCACATTGAAGACGGGGCGGACAATTACGGGACCAAAATTGAAAAAAAATCAACTGTTCCATACATTTTGGCGAGTGATACGGATATTTTTGTATAGAAATATGCTAAAATGAATACCTTCCTTAAATGTTTGACCTGTCACCCAATACAATCCATATAAAATTATAAGGTGTCAATTACAAAGTCATAAAGCTACTCTATTATAATAATTAATTTGGTTAATACTTCGGATTTGAATTGAGTTGATTCAAAGGCTCAAAGCCTATATGCTTTGAATACCTACATAAAGAGAATAACTCATTCATAATGAACTTGTGTAATAAACTTTCATCTCATGATTAAAATGTTAACGTAATTTAAAAAGGCAAAACAAAGTAAGACACTTAAACGTTTCGATAATTTCTTTTCAAATTATCAGCTTTCAACAAAGTGAAAAATGTTACAGATAAGTGGTTCCGACGAAAGTCATTTATTTCTTTTAAAAAGTAGAAAGTTATTGTGTAAGCCTTTCATAATTATTCATTGTTAATTTTATTAGGGTGCTCGCTTAATTCCCATTAAAATTCATTAAGAAAATTTTGCTAAAAGTAAAAAGTGTTTTGTTAAAATACGGGTTAATTAAATTAAGTGAAGGCTAATAAAATACTTGAAATTTGCGTAAAGTGACAGCTAGAATAATTTTAGTTATTTTTTTAGAAGCGTTTTAAGTGGGTACTTCATTTAAACTGTCTACTTGGTATTTCATGTTAATTTGATAAAAAGTACTTTTCCTGAGCGTATTTTGGTAACTGTTACCGATTATGAAATTAATAGTACCTACTTATGTCTTTTTAACCGACTTCAAAAAAGGAGGTTCTGTATTCGTCCCGTATGTATGTATGTATGTATGTTTGTATGTGCGCGATTTTCTCAAAAACTAGGGGTTTTCACTAACGTAATCTACATACTTTGAGGAAGGTTTTAGTATATAATACATTAGGTAATCATTCCTATGTACAAAGTTATATGCATAAATTTACACACTACGTAGAAGATTTACTGTTGAACGAAGTCGTCAAAGTAATCTAACGCGAGATAAAGAACTAAAAAGGGAAAAAAAAAAACTTTTTTAACAAAACATAACCGACTTCAAAAAGCCACTACAAAGAAAATAATAATTTTGGTTTCGGAAGTCGGTGGCTTTGGTGTTTGTTTGCTTTTTTTGCCACCGATTTCCGAAACCAAAATTATTATTTTCTTTGTAGTGGCTTTTTGAAGTCGGTTATTTTTTGCTAAAAAAGTTTTTTATTTGCCTGACAAATTATGGTTGGTTGGTAACCATCATAAAATATGATAACTGCTGAATAATATAGCGCATAATTAAACTGTCGTTAAAACTGTTATCGATCGAAAGCACGTAAATTATTGAAAGTTGAAATACTTTCACTGCGGACCACCCGGCAAGTTCATGAGAAATTACTTATTTAATTGTTTTAAAATAAGCTTCTTCTTCAAGCTTCTTTTTACGAAGGATATCCCCTCTTACACTATTAATTAGGATCATACTGATCATAGAGAATCATTATTTTTAGCCAATATTTTGTAAGACGGATATTAAAAATCTTTGAAAACGATATGACTCGTCTATATTACATTGTCATAATATAATATATCTATGATCATATATATTTGATAGTGTAATATCCCCTAAAGAAGACAAAAAAAAAATGTAATATCGGAGAAAAAAAAATCCGTTTAAAAAAAAAAAAAAAATTGAGAGCCTCATTAGGTAATTAATATTTTTATTATTGCAAAAATCTTAAAGTTTTAATACAACATAAATCTTGGTTCCCTAGGTGGAACTAAAAACAACATTTGTATCGCTTAGCTACGTTGCTCTCAAACCAGCAATTACGTAATAACTTACTTATTTGTTAAAACCTTTAATTAAATACGGGAAAACCCGTCTCTAAACGCTTCACAGGAAGGAACATGTAACATACATACATTACAATCTCTTTCGGATTAGCATAGAAACAATCCGGAATTTTCAACAAAATTTCCAACAAGCAATTGTTGTCCAATATCTGATTATCTCATAGAATGCATAATATTTTAATTAGAGAGTTCATCGAACTGACCGAACGAAGTTCAAGGGTTATTCTGAGTTATTCATACATTCGTTTTCTTCTTTTTTTTTGCTTCGCCAACTTAATGATGGAGCAAAAGAGTTAGCTGTATTGTTTTTTTTAATCTTTTGCAGATTCATATTTTTAATAAAATTTTCAACAAGCAAATTGCTGTTCAATGTCTAATTATCTCATAGAATGCATAATATTTTAATTAGAGAGTTCATTGAACTGACCGAACGAAGTTCAAGGGTTATTCATACATTCGATTTCTTCTTTTTTTTTTGTTTCGCCAACTTAATGATGGAGCAAAAGAGTTAGCTGTATTGTGTTTTTTTTAATCTTTTGCAGATTCATTATATTTTATGACGTGTACAAGTGCACGGTCGGTAGCCGGTTCGACTTTCGACTACTGGACGTTTTTGTTGTTGAGATGAAAGTAAATAACAGTAATGGTACGAAGTTTGTTTTTTTTTTGGGTGTTCGTTGATCTAATTTTGGGTGATTGTTTTAGCTATTGTAGCTTTATTTTGGTTTTGTTAGTGTTTGTGAGTTTGATCGATGAATTGGGAGTTTTAGCCCCCCCATGATGGCGCAGTTGATAAGTCCATTGTTGTGGGGGGGGGGGGGCAAAACTGCGCTCAACAATGCCCAAGGCAAGAGCAGTTTTTTAAAGGCCGGCAACGCACTTGTGACTCATCTGGTGCTGCGAGTGTCCATGGGCGGCGGTAATCACTTACCATCACGTGATCCGTCTGCTCGTTTGCCTCCTATAATATAAAAAAAAGTTTATTTATTTAGGGTACTTAAAATTTCATACTTTTGTGTAAAAGTTAAGTACAAGATTGTTTTTTACTGTACCATTTAGGGGACCTAATTACTGAAAATTAAAGCTCTATCGTGTCGTGTCGTGAAATCGAAATAATTACTTTATTATTTAGATTGCTATGGTGCTAACCAATACACGAAAATGTCTTTAAATATATAAAAAAAGTTAACACTGCCTTCAAAATCAAAATATGTGTTTCACACAACTTGTGTGAAACAGTTTCAGAATTGCCAAATCACATGTTTCACACATTATTATTGTGATCTTGATGGTTAGGTATAACTTTTTTAAGTTTTTTTTTATTTTTCTACTTAGACTTACCACTTTTTTCTGTGAATATATATTGCATCGTTTACGTAGGCAACGTGAACTAAGTACAGTTTATTGAGGCTCGGCTGGTTAAAAAATTGTTCTACCAAAGTTAATAAAACTTACGAGTATTTGGGACCACCGCGCAAGCTTCCTCTACCAAAAGAAAAAAAACAATCATTAAAATCGATTCATAATTTGGCGTTGATATGCGTAACAATAACAGACATACAAAAAAAACTGTCGAAATCACAATATAACCATGTAAATTGATTGATCCCCGAGGTCGTTAGCCACGAGCCACAAACTCCTCAGTATTTACGCCTGTATTTTAATTATTACGTCCAATTATTATAATAATATGCAGACTAAAATAATCGTAAAAACCACAGTGGAGTAAAACACTCTTCATAAATAAATAACTGTTGCCAATATTTTTATTCAGCAATCGTATTCGAGTATTCATTATTCGATTCATATGAATTTTAAATGACGATGTTGATAATAATTAAGGGCCGTTGAAACTAAAATATGTCTCAGATTTTAATCGAATCGGTGCGTAATTAATTGATAATAGGTATGTTTTTTAAGATCATCTTTTGTTTTATGATCCTAAAGTCCATGTCAATAGAAATTGTGAACTCTGTATTGCCTATGAATTTTGATGAATTTGTAGAATGCTCTTTCCACGTATATCTCTTTCTAATGATTAGAAAGAGATATACGTGGAAAGAGGGAAGGGAGGCTTTGTCCTGCAGTGGGACGCCATAGGCTAAACAAATAAATTAAAAAAATGTTACGAACTTGTATACTTATATCGCAACCAATTAGGAGTAAAAAGCCCTTCGCCCACAAGTGCCAAAACAACTTAGGATGATTGATGATAACTTTAGTTGGGGCTTATAACTTCCGTATGATAACGAGTTTTATACACGTAGTTAGCTCAGAAGGGATTTAGAAACTTTTTTAGCTCACCCGTAATACAGTATTAGATTATTTTTTTCTTGACCCTTTCCTAAACAAAGGCATTTGTTATTTGGTTTGAATGACTTTGGAATAAATACAATTAAAACTAGAATTGCCTGTGGTCAAAACTGCCGCGCTGACGAAGAATACCTACAATAACTCGATTTTTGACGATTTTGAGTTATATCTATTCGAATTCGTATTAATAAACATAATTTTATTATAGATAGTATTTTTATATTGCATTTTTGAAAGCGCTCCGCCGAGCTATTTATCAATAATATTTGAAACATCAAAATGTTCTTGCCACACGTAGACTACCTATAATTTAATCTGATATAATTACATATTCTCGTTTATTTATTAGTTTGATACCACAGCTAAAAACTAATCTACCAATACTTTTATAAAACTGTAAAAAACCGTGTCTGTACATTGAAGATATTCCAGAAAAAACAGTCAGTATAGGGTACTGAGACGTAATCATGGATTTGTCTATTTGTGCGCGCATCACGCTAAAAGTAGGTAGGTACTAAACGGATATTGATTTTACAGTTTGGTAGTTTGGGGTCCAACTTAAATTATAAGTCACATTTCATCTATTTCCAGTGGAATGAACCAGATATACAGCTTGACATCCACGTAGTACTAGCCACCATAATACTAGGAGGTCATAATATAAAACAGTAATTTTATTGTAGGTACGTACCTACATGCGGACAGAGTCGCAGGCAAAAGCGTGTAGAAAAAATAAATATATTCAAATCCTGTCTTGTGAGAAACGACAAACAGATTTCTAGGCACAGATGAACTGCAGAACTAGTCATCTTTTTTGCACAAGCGACTTTAAGCCTTAGCAAAGTTGATCCTCAATTCCCACGCCATCAGCACCCGTTAAAACGGCTTATTAAGAGGCTTAAGGCTTAGACGTTGCGTGTTCCATTGATTTATATCTTAATGTCATCTCTTAGGTGGAGACGTGGACGCGTATTTGCGTTTTCTGTATCAAGTATTTGATTGGCGTTTAAATGTGGTAGCTTTTATTGAATATATTTATCAGGCGGGGTAATGGTTTTGTTTAGTGAAGACGGCTTGCGTATCTAGAACTTTTTTTTTTATTGAAAGTTCACTAAGTAAAACTCTGACAAATCATCTAGTCTCAGGTAATAAGAGACCGTTCTTAGTTTGACAGTTTTTCTCGAGTATTGCGAAAGCGAATTCGAAGCGATTCAGGTGTGGAACTTTCAATGATACATGGTACATGGGAAAGATTTTATTTTCTTCGGAATACCTATATTGAATAACACTTTATTTTGTTTTGCTTAATATTGGCCGGGTTTTTTAAATATATAGGTATACCTACTCAATGTCACTCTCACAATGAAGACGAATATAACGACACCTCAAATGTTGAAATTCATCAAGCCGTTTAGGATACAGATCGTGCCACAGAAATAGACATACATACATCGAAAAACTTTACCCCATTCTCTGAAAGTCGGGTAAAAAACGTAACCCAACAAACTTCGAACCCAAAACTACTTAAATCATATAATTTTATTACCGTTACTTTATTGCATGAACCGAAAATCGTTACTTCATTAACCGTAAGTGTCAGCCACATATTGCGGTTATGCCCAAACAATGGTTTACGGCCAACTATATTGGCCTAACTGACCATAAAGCGCTATTTCTTGGTAACAAAACAATAAAGAAATAGTAAGACCGTAAAATAGAATAGTAATAAATATGGACGGTGATTAAAGTTATAGACCGTGATTTCGAGGTTATTCTTCACGGTTTCCGTTAAGAGGATAGGCACAGTTTGAGACGTTTGCAGGTCTTAGAATATTGTAATTCTAATTGAAGTTGTGAAAAATTTGGTAAAGACCGATGAAAAATTTAACGCGGAGGGATTCAGAACAAGGTACTGAACCCGTATCAGTTTTCGTTACGCTGTCACTTACCCACACCCCGTATACCATATACCTACTACTATGCGGATTTTAAATCGTCAATGCGTTGCACGATTCCCTCTTTGTAATGTGTTACAGAATTGAAATAAAAAAAAAATGCGTGTATCGTAACACTAAGGGCGAGGCCCCACTAGTGCGTTGCGCTGCGCTGCGTTGCGTCATTTCACACTACACTACTCCGATGGTTCGTCGCGACGAACCATCGGAGTAGTGTAGTCGACGCGTCGACGCAATGCATATGACAACGCAATGGAGAAGTGTATTGTGACGCAACGCAAGCGCAGCGCAACGCACTGATGGGGCCTCGCCCTTACTGGTAATATATTATTGGCTAGTGCTATTTGAGTCAACCAATTACAACAGCCAGCATGAGATTTGACAGCAAAGGACGTCGGCAGTTTTGGGCTTGTTATGGTACAGTAATAAAAGCTTAACCAAAAATTAAAATATATTTTAATTGTTCTTTGCCTAATTTATCTTAGAGATCAAAAATCGAAATAAATAAGAAATAAAATGATTATGCCGTTGACATTTTGAAAAAACCAATAAAACAAAAACGGGTGCATGCTGGCTGGCGCGTGCCTCCACAGAATATCATGTCGACAACAACTAAAACCTTTGAATTGAGAACTCATTAGTCGGGCTGTACTTCACTGGATCATTCACACCATACTTAACCTCACTATCACAAATACGAAGATTTCTCTTTAACCCAATTACGTACAAAAAAAAATAAAAAATGAATTTAAATACTCTTGAAATACTCGATCACATCAAACTAATTTCATATCTGTACCGACTTACACAATCTGAAGCCCAGCGTTCTATGGGCGTCTGCCAGTGTCCTTTGATGATTTTTTACATAAAACTTTAATATAGGTAAAAATCTCATGTAACCTTTACCGTTTTTGTTTACTGCTTAGAGAGCAGGCTTTTTAAAAACCGAGGGTTGATAATAAAATCTCTGTGAACAGTTCAAAGCTTCCTATCTGAAATATTCCGTTTGAGAGCAAATTTTTATGCTTCCAACCGTGAGATTGATAGCCAAGTCTGTCAAACTGTGATATCATTTCACAGTATACGGTTAGCAATTTATTTGACGATTGCTATATCATTTGCTGATAGGATTGTAATGAGGATATTAAGGCTTAAGTTATACAAGCTGTGCCATGCGATTTCACCCCTGTTGGTCAGCTCTTTAGAAGTCATAGCGTGATGTTAAATAGCCTATACTATTCCATAAAATCTGGCTATCATATACAATAGTAGATTGTATCATAAGGGAGCAAAATGATATTTTTACGGCGAGGGCGCTTTTTTGAATCCAGAGCGAAGTGAGGGATTCTAGAGTAGAATCCTAAACGTAGCGAGGGATTCAAAGTACGTCGCCCGAGCCAAAAATATATTTTGCGCCCAAGTGATACACTCTACTTTTCATCACCCTCTATATGAGAAAATAAAAAGCGCCTCATATTTTTCACTGTCATTTGATATAAAGAATTCATTTTTCAAAACAAAATTATTAATTTCTAACAATCCGTGATGTTCTATTTATTGAATTATCTTAGTGTTCAGCGCCAAAGAAATCGAACGCAAATACTGTTTGAATAAAGACTGGCTGGTACGACGGCCCATCATCGCGCCGCCGGCTGAATAAAAAAAAACGAGGATTAGAAACTCATTTCTGCCCGCTAAAAGTTTCTTATAGAAAACACCACCTTTGGGCGCACTTAAAGGCGAACCAAGTCGAATAGACGGGATGAAAAAAGATTTTTTAAAATCCAACTGGTAGTTAGGCCAGAGATTGGCGCGTTCAAACGGTTCAAACAAACAAACTCTCCAGCTTTAATTTAATTATGTTATAGGGGTGTGGGCTTTTTAGTATTCGTCGTGTATTGTTTTGAGTGTCATGTATGTAGTTAAAGGTATATTGTTGAAGTTTAAGTTAAGCTTCCCAGATATTCACGAGTTTTTAGTACCAAGTACCGAATGTGGAAACATAACCCGCTCGCCTCACACAGTGATCCGTTCACTGGCTATATTAGCGCAAACATACGTTTATAATGGCGGGAGCTATTCTGAATATCTAATACTAGATTAAAGACGAAAGAAATTTATTTAGATGCGTCTTGAAGTGACGCAAAAACATCAAAAATAACTAGTGATGAAACGATTATCACTTAGCGATTACGATATTTGTCCTTAATAATCACCGATTATTATTAATTATAATCGTTTCATCACTAGAAATAACAAAAGCAAAAAAATATGAGCCACAAAAAATATCAAAATCAAAAACATTTGAATAAAAAAATAACATTTTAAATAAATATGCGTCACATCGCCCAAATCGGCCGTCGCTCAGTATATTGCTGTAGCATAAAATAATGGAACGAAATCGTTCGGTGAATTGAAAAATGGTGGGCGAGAACGTGACATTTTGTGTCTCATAAAATGCATCGACGAGAAATTATCGCTTTTGTTGATTTATTTGGAAATGGACTATCTTCTTAATGGTTTGTTTAAATCCTATACTGACATTGATTGAATATGGACCTGAAATCCTAATAATTTTAAATGTTTTTGTCTGGCTTGTTAAGCCACACATTTGTGTTTTCTGTTTAATTTAAACTAAGTGTATGGCTCACATTACGCTTAGATAATATACCTCCATCTGTTGCATTTGAAAAATCCGCCTTTTTCAGGTCGAAATCAATTGTGTCTGTCAAGTGCGACAGACAAACGAATAATCGAAGAAAATCACAATAATATGAATAGGAAAAATAACAACCCATGTAGGTATAAAAAAATACCCAAAGAAAAATATAAAAACATTTTCCATCTAAAATCAAAGCAAATGTTATCTTTAGACACGAAGCCACTAAATTATTCCAGCCAGACATAATTCCAGTAAATTTGTCCGACGATCCAAACGAACCGTGGAAAGGAAAAAAAATAAATTTTCACATAATCATTTAACGTAACGACTGAAAATTAACATAACATTTGAAATTCGAATTCCAAATCTGAAATCAGCGATATAACCGTTACATTCATTTTATTACTCGACTACGAAGTTAAACGGAATTATTGTGAGATTGACGTATTTGTATGTATGTGACTAGATTTTATCTTAACACTGAACGTAACCTTTCTTCATTTATGACATCGTTTAATCTGTAGTAAACTTGCCAAAATATTCGTAGGTTTTTATTTGTAATTCGGTACAAATAATTGTGATCTTGTATTATCAGGATAAAAGCAGATGTCATGTTTAATTTACATCTGAAAATTTCGATAAATAGGTTTCAACATTTAATTTAACGTAAAAGCTCCTATTAACGACCCCCTAAAATGTGAACTCTATTAACGATCTAATTTTTAAATCACTCATATTAGACATAATACAGGGTTCCAGAAAAGTCATACCTTAAAAATTAGTTACGTATTTTTGTTGGACAACAAAAAGAGTAAAGTTTATGTGTTTAAATAGCCAGTGAAAGAAATAATTTGACGGTGAGTGGGACGCGCCCGAAGCGGACGCACGTTTCATAGTGTCGCGTCTCCAGCCACGTAAGTACATCTAAATATTACTTAAAGAAAATGACACACTAAAAATGGATTTGTCTTCTTGCTATCACATCACAACTGTAACGTATATATTAGTTTTCTAAACTAACTCTTAATATAATACTTTTAATTGGTTTTTGTATTATAAAATCATGTTTTAATTTAAGGCGGTAATAGATTCCAAATTTCAAAACTTGATTCTAATAACGACCCATGGCGTTGTTAAATTTTGAGAACATTTAGTATTTTAAAATAATATGTATTATAAACTACCTCATTTGATTTTATTTTTTTCTTGTTCAATACTAAAAATTATTTTACTTCGTTAGATCTATTAACGACAAAGTTATTTCTTAAAGTTTTCATGTAAAACTCGATTCAACGTTAGACAATATCTCTATTATTATACTGATATTATGCTGTAAATAACCTTAATTATCTGAATTAAAATTAACTGACAATAAAAGAAATAATATAGTAATGAGATCGAATTTAAAAGTATTCCATAAAGCGGATATTTTATCTATTTATTATTAATTTAATTGGTCGCTAATAGAATATTGTAACTTTCATACTTGATTCTATTACCGACTCACAGCTGTGACGATATTTTTGGTATATTACAGTACACAAAAACAAAATGTATATTTTTGAACAAATTGGCTTATTTCTTGCATACGTTACGTTTTGAGAGATTTTGTGACAGGACATATTATTAATGTAAAATAATATTTGCTATCCAGTTTCATTCATGGCTTGGCAGGCATTGGCTTTATTTCATATGTTTTCAAATCAAATAAAAATGGCGGGACGGAATGTCGTAAATGGGCCATAAATAATTATGTTCATATTGTAATAATGTTGATCTCATGACTATTGTTATTATATAATAAATATCTTAAAAACGATTTTTTATTTCATTTAATAGTATAGAAGAAGTGACAACTTCGTAGCGGTCGGTAAAAGAAGTAGAAAAATCGGTAATAGAATCTTGCCGCATTCTATGGGTCGGTAATAGAATCAACTACTCTTTTGGATTAAATAATTATTTAGTAACTATTGTATTATTGAATATTGAATTTAAGTACTGAATTGCAAAGAATACTTCGTTGAGATTAATTATAAATTATAACATCTTTCTTAACAAAACAGCTTATATCTATTTTTTTAAAGTGAATCCTAAGACAGCTAAAACTGGCGGTAATAGGAGCATTTACGTTATACGCCTTGTCGCTCAGGTGTAAAATAAAAAACGGTGCAGAAAACTCTAATCCAAATTAATTTTCGCAGAAATGTATTATAATTTCCCATTGCTGTTTGTTATAAATCAGAATAGTGTATCTAGCCGAGAGCGGGAGTAAGAATCCAGCTAATGGTTGCACTGATGCGTTATTGATACACGACGCGACTCGCAACGGTACCGGCAGAGCGCATCACGCCGCGCGCATGCCGTATTCAGGGCTTTCGCATTAACGATGTTTTATGTAAATTGTACCTAAGGAATTGCAGAGATAAATGATCTTCTAAAAATAGAAAATATATTTTTTTCTGAAAAAAATCTACAGGATGGTGATCCATTTTGACATTTGTTGCAATATATATCGAATTCGATATCAATATCGAACCTGCAAGAATCACCCCCCACCAGTTTGTTAATAATAAAGGGGCGTTGGAACCCATGGACGAAAGAGCGTTCACACGTCCACTGTTTTCAAGTGGTTGTTGATCTGAGATCTGTAAGATCTAAGAACCGAAGTGATAGAGACGAGGCGAAATCTAATAACCTATAACCTATAGAATATAAAATTAGAACATATTTTAAATAGCCATATTTTAATTTCGTTTACAGATAATTAAAAACACACATTTTAATGTGCCGTCTGCAGTTCCATTTCACCCACCGAGTGAGAGTGGTAGGTACGTAACACTAGTACATTAAATCCTCGTTTTAAGTTATAACGAAACGATATAAAATGTGTAGGTATTATTAAAATTCAAACATAATTAAAATTTATTTAAGTAAACGATTTTTTAAATTAACTCTGTTGCCATTAGCGAGAGGATAAAATATAATTTACCTAAACGTTTTCCAGTTTGTTTACTTTATTTTACCTGTGCGTTGTTGTTTTTTTTTTCTGAAACTTGCGATAATTAAGAGCTCAATTTAATTTCTAAGCACTAAATTTCTTGTAATATCTATGTAAACTGACTTACATAGATATTACAAGAAATTTAGTGCTTTGAGCGACTAGATAGCTGGTGCATTAGCAATCCTGATTACTTTGCTGCCATTATAAACTTTTAGCAACTTTAGATTATCTGGTTTACGTGAATCGCTAATAGATTTTTTGATACTTATAAAATTAACATAACATATGCGACTGTAATTAGCAGTTGACAGCCCTACGCGTATCAAAAGCTATTCGTAACCGGCATATTACCTATTTCACTGCGCATATTCATCACTGCATTTTGCAGATACCGCGTTATGATCGATTGTAATGGCGAATTTTTGTTGGTTTTCCTTTTACCGCTAGCTTGATGATTGGCTGATTTTATTTCGATACTTTTAAGTACCTGTTGCTTTTATCTAGCAATAAAAATATGGCTAAGACGGATGCAGACTGTAATCTGACAATATTGTTCTTTAGATTTTAAATTGGAGCGATGGATGGAGAATTCTGATAAAAAGCTTTTTTTTGTGTAATGTTATGGAAATTAGACTTGAGAAACTGGTAGGAACTAAGGTTTTATCGATTCACGCAATTTCTGTTCATAGCATAATCGGCCTATAAAGTTCCCACTGCTGGGACACAGGCCTCCTCTGTGAGAGGGAGTGGGCCGTAGTCCACCACGCGGGCCCAGTGTGGGTTGGTGGACGTCACATGTCTTCGAATTTTTTGGTTCTAGGACATGCCGGTTTCCTCACGATGTTTTCCTTCACCGTTAAAGCAAGTGATAATTAGTTTCTAATACGCACATGACTTCGAAAAGAAAGCGGTGCATGACTCGGGATCGAACTCGAAACATTCGCCGTGGGAGGCACATGGTTAAACCACTAGGCTATAACTGCACTCAATTTCTGTTCGTAAAAGCTAATATGTATACGGATCCTAATAGAGTGAACGGAAAACTGTCAAAATGTGTTCAAAAACAGGGTCAAATTGAACAATAGTATATTATGCAATTAGTGAATAAAGGACGGATTTAAAGCGAGGGCCATAGATGCATCACGAGCTAGTGAAGGATTCTAACGATTGAATCACGACCGTAGGGAGTGATTCATGATGATTGAATCACGAGCGTAGCGAGTGATTCAAGTGTTAGAATCCTGAGCGACGCGAGCGATTCATGGCCCTCGATATAAATCCGTTTTATTCAAGAGTTGCATACTATACTTTATACCATGACTACGAGAAAAAGAAAGATTTAAGTGAAAATATACATATAATGAAGAAAAAGTAAAGTTAAATTGGCTTTGATGTAAACCAGCCGTGATTTTTTGGGTAGCAAGCTTTCCACCTTTCCACTATATCGGCCGCCCTCTCTTTCACAAACTCAGGTGTTAACACATCTTCATCACTAGAATGCATTTTTAATCGATTAGAACAACACTAAACAAACACAAAATTAAAGATTAAAGTAACACTAAACTTTGTGTTCGTACAACTTACAGTAAGTATTCAAAATAGCGCCAATTTACTAAGGACAGCAAAGAACACAAAACAGTTTTTATTCTAATGCTAAACTCCTTGTCGAAAATGTCGACCAATCAAATTGAATTTAGAACACATCAATATAGGTCGAATACACAGATTACACTTACACTAGATACGGCAAGCCACGACCAAGCGTGCCCTGCATGTTCGACTGTTCGTACTAAAAAAAGTCTGTTAGCTCAGTGACGCTTAGTGATTGAAACAATTCTGTTTACTCTGAGCACATCACTAAATGGCTGGGGTGAAGTTATCGTAGGTATAAAAAAGATGACACGTTCGGTTTTCATACAATCTAATAACGTGCCGCATCTAGCATAGGTTCTTTAAATCTGTGGTCGAATACATTGGTGTGTTCCATTTTCAAACATCAAAACAGTGAGTAAAAGTGCTTTTTATTCACTGTTTTCAGTAAACTTTATGAGAAATCTAAAGACAATGTTTTTCCATATCTAATTCGAGATTTTTAAGTTCGAAACATTTTATGGTAACTGCGATTTTCTTCTATCGAGCAAAAATAGTTGAATCGAGTTTTGGGTTCAAAATTGCTCTTCTTTGTTGACAACCAGTTGCGAAACTCAGTTACCAAAGCGGCCGACACGAATATTCGGTACCTACCTACTGTTGAAAAGTATTGCAGTAACAAAATATTTTCGAAAGTGTTTTATTTCACGTTCGATTTAAATTCTTTGCAATGAAAATGATTGTATGTCATATAGTCGTGTGATGCACCGAACGAAATTGTCAGTCGCCTACATTCGTAAATTGCGAGCTGCTGAATACATTGCGACAGTAACACGTATTTGAGTCACGCACGCGAGTTAAAAAACAACTGATCATGTCAAAAAATACAGTGGTAGGTACCTAAAGTTTTTTGTGAAAGACTTCGGCTGGGGCACTATGTACCAAAAATTCTATTGCTAAGGGCCGAGTTTACCGACAAGATAAGAGTGCGATAAATTGAAAACGGCCGTTTAACATATTATATTTTTCTATAGATATAAAAAGTTACGTTAAGCAGCTGTTTTCAATATGACGGACTGTTATCTTGTCGGTGAACTGTTATCTTGTCGGCCCTAAGTAGCATTGCTGTGGCCCTGTTTAAAGGGCTATGGGTGCTGATGTAATTATGGGCACATAAGATTCCATCTTTGTCTCAACGCATGTGATGCTTCTAGGTCGTTTGTTGGTCTCTCAAACATGTGACAATACGGTACGAATCAATTTGCAGACGAAACGTATAAATTGTTGGCGTAAAAAAATCTGGTAATACCCCATCATGACCCGAGTCCGCCGCCGAGTATGACTCAGACCCCAAACCGACCCTTGCTCGAGCCAGCCCGCGCTGAGCCTGTAGATTTAAATTCGTCCCAAAATAATGAACCGATCCAGCTAGTAGTCCCTCCCTCTAGTTGCCCTCCCCCCAGCGACGCCCTAAGCCGAGGCCCGTACCCCAGTATGGGGTGCCCTTAGCGTGTGGTCGCTTAGTTTGTAGTTTTATTTAGTTTTAAGCCTGGCTGGAGGCATTTGTAAGTCCTCACCAGATGACCGGTTAAGCAGTGACGGCTGTTAGAAGCCAACTGCGAGAGGCCTTTCAAAAATAAAAAAAACTGGTATTACACATCCATACTGCACTACACTATTCCATTTTTGTATTATATTATAAGGCAAGCAATGCTGATGACAATAATAAAATTCTGCTAAATTCAGACCGTTAAAGTGAATAACCCTCTTACATAATTGGCAGTGACTCGACCAAAAACACAACACACTCGAATTTTTTGGTTAATATCTTCATAAATCTAGATGAATACGTCTGTCTGTATGTCGTGCAGCGAAAATGGGTATAATTTGCACGCCGCAGTCCTATTACAGCTAAGTGGTTCCAAGTATTGTCTTAAACTTTAGTGGCCGAACTTTTTCTTTGCGCCAACAATTTGTCCGTTTCGTTCACAAATTGTCTCGTACCGTATTGTCATCGATTATGCGTCATTTTTCAGTGTTTTTGCGCATTTCTACTTTCTAATGTTGCAATTGTTTAGTTTCGGTAAACTTTCGGTAACGCGGCAGCTATTTAGAAGTCTAAATAGCTGCCGCGTTACCGAAAGTTTAGTTTTATGTAAGTCGTGTTTTGGGAAAATTTGCGATTCTCGCTGACTTAGGCCCGTATTCCAGAACGATACTCGAGCACCGATCTCTGCTTGAGCAAATAAGATTTCAACCAATCAAATGGCTTTAAATCTATGCTCAAGCAGAGATCTGTGCTCGAGCATCGTTCTGTAATACGGGCCTATTATAGGCCCGTATTACAGAACGATACTCGAACACCGCCTGTACCGGGGCAGCGCTTCTACCAACTGAGCTCAGTTGGTAGAATCGCTGCCCCGGTATCGGCAGAGGTCGCAGGTTCGAATCCTGCCTGTGTCAGTTGTTTTTGGAATCTCTTATATATTTAATAACGATTTTAACGGTGTTGGAAGTTTTTTTCAGTACCAAACTCGAGCACCGATCTCTGCTTGAGCATAGATTTCAACCAATCAAATGGCTTTAAATCTATGCTCAAGCTGTGCTCGAGCATCGTCCTGTAATACGGGCCTTAGAGTCCTAAGCATTACTTTACCACATAAATCTACAAAAAACATAAAACTTTAAGACCTACAGGAGTGACAGACAGGGGAGCCAACTTAGCGTCGAAGCGATTCAAGAGACTTCTTATGTGAAACGCTCTGTAAGACTGAATTTCGACAGACACTACAGCGAAGGACTGAACTGTGCTAAGACTTTGTGACGGTGTCATCCTTTTTTCATCATTTAGAGCTGGCAATCTTCCATTACTGGCCACTTCACCCATTCCATCCTTCTAGATTTGAACTTTAAATTTCAAAATTAGAACATCTCATATTTTTATGAATTTATTTCATTGTTTTGCCACTCGTGGACCGCTGAACCGCTGTAATGTTATTTATATTACCTACAAATTATAATTTATAACAAGTCTCCAATGTTATAAGTTAAGAGTCTTTTTTATCAGTTATTGTTGTAAGTGAACAGTTATAATGTGCAATTTGTAACTACAACGTCGCAAATATACCTCTCCAACCATCCAAGTTGTTTCTTTTCCTGTTATTATCAAGCTTGTGTCCGGAGACTCCCTCACAGCTAGGCGAGGCTCGAGAGGACAGTGGGATCCGGGAGGCACTCCGGGACAACTTAACTTCTGACGGGAATCTTCTGCGACAGGACTCTTCTCCGACATGACTCAACTGCGACACAAGTTGTCTCCGATAGACAAATACCTCGTTAGGGGGTTGTCATGGAGAGACTTTGTTTGTTAGCACACACACAACTCCATTTAAAAAGCGGCTGCAGATAACATGCATACTCTTTATTCCATTGTACACACGCGCAAAATATTTGTGGAATTTTACTAAATGACGCACGCGCAGGTTTTAGGTCACACGAACAGTATTTACGATTGTGCATATCTTAAGTACTTTTCCCTACTGTTCCTCAAATTCCATTGCGCAAATGCAAATATCAGTATTTTTTATTAACTGATTTCATGTTAAAGAGAATTCACGTACCTATTTCAAATAGAATATTTTTGCACTTTGTACGGTCAAGAATTTACAAAGAAAATGAATTACTCATTTCAAAATCTACGTTTCTATAAAGAAATGTAGGTCCCTATAAAGAAGATTGGACATGAAGTCACTGTTATGTAAGACTTGAACGTTGTATAATGATGAGTTTAGAAAAATACGGGTCGGCAAAATCGGGTTTGGCTAAAATCTTACGTCATTAGAGCAGATTTGAGCATTTCTGCCTTAAATCTGTTTAGATGACGTTATTTAAAACTTGTACTACCTACCAAATATACCACAAATGAATTCATTGCCAAATTCTCGGAAGTATTACACAAGTTAATGAATAAAACCCGTCAGAATTCTGGTGATATACCTCTACCTTATTTAGTTATATAAAAAACAGCAAAAAAAGTTAAATTTTCAATTTAATGCTGATTTTAGAATAGCAGACGGTTTATAAATTGATTGTTGTTTCGTAGTTTCACACTTTCCTGGACACGGCTATAGAATCGATGACAATAAAACTTCTATTGTGTCGTATTGAATGTCCGCGAAAGTGTTAAAAGTAAATAATGGAGGAACGGTGACAGTATGAATTTAGTTACATCATACTTGACCTAATGGTGCTCCCACACTGCTGTTAGAAAATGTTTACTAACATTAGTAAACATAACATTTACTTACTAACATCTGATCACAATGTTAAGAAATGTTTTCATGTTAAGTAATGTTAGTAAACATTTCTATACAAAATTGTTAGTTAACAACTTGGAACAAATAAAACATTTATTTTGTTATAAATAAAATTGTTAGTTAACTTCTTCCATTTTCGTGTAGACGCCTCGGAACAGTCGGAACATAAATCCAAACTGCGTGTCATGTTTTCAAATGTTATAAAATGTTTGTCCATCAGTGTAGGAGCACTGAAAAAAATACATAACAGAATATAACAATTCCTAACCTAACATTTGTTAGTAAATGTATCAGTGTTAGAAAATGTTTGTAAACATCTTCTAATAGCAATGTGGAAAGCATCTTAAGAGTACGAGATAGTCGTGGAAGACAGGAATCTACGTTTTGAAACGGGCAATTAGCTTCAACTAACAGACTAACAACTATTGTTTGACAATTCAAAAGTGCCTGTAAATGGTCTAATTGAAATAAATGTTTTTGACTTTGACTATACAGGGTGGCAGGTTAGACAGTGGAAATATTTTAAGGGGTCATTGTACTCATCATTATGAACAACTTTTACTATGGGACCAACCATGAAACAACTTCCCTTTGTAACGTAAACGTACGCGCTGGCGACGAACCGAACACAATCGATGGTATAAATACAGTGTTTTAGTTTAGTGCTAGTGTTGAGTGACGATTAACAGTGTTAGATTGAGGGTGTGCGGAATGTTTAATGCGTGGGAGATCTTTTTATTCACAAGGAGCGCTTAATTATGCGCGTAATTGTGTCGAAAAATGTACTAAAAGTGGCATCAGTTGTTCCCGTACTAATTTGCTATGATGGCATACCTCCTTGTTTCTATGATCTGAAGGCTAACCGCTTACCATCAGGCAGTCCGGATGCCTATTTACCACCATTGTCGCAAAAAAAGCATCTCACAATTCAATATTAACCTCTTACTACCGTAACCAAGAACTATCAACCAACAAACAGCTGATTCATTCCGTTTTTTATACGCGCTAATATTTTCAAATATATTTTATCGTACGATTATTATCGCACCGTAATCGCTGCGTGTGACCGCTAGTCTAATGAGTGGCACGTACAGTTAGGCGCACGCGCCACTGTTTGTGAAAAAAGTGTTTGTGAGTTGGTAAGTAGAAGGCTAGGAATTGTAGACTAATTTGAATGTGAATATACAGGGTGGCAGGTTAGACAGTTGAAATATTTTAAAGGGTCATTGTACTCATCATTATGAACAACTTTTACTATGGGACCAAATCTGAAATCGCGAAAAAAAAAATCAGCTGTTCCATACATTTATGTTCACATAACTCAACAAAATGTATGAAACAGCTGATTTTTTTTTCGCGATTTCAGGGTTGGTCCCATAGTAAAAGTTGTTCATAATTATGAGTACAATGACCCCTTAAAATATTTCCACTGTCTAACCTGCCACCCTGTATAAATTATTCTAGTAAAAAGTCAAATACATTTCCAATAAAATAAAACACAGTTTATGCGAATCATGAAGACCCTATTTAAACGACTGATGCGCGAAATTCAGGAGCCTGGCAGGCCGGCCAACTAAGACTGCACGTACTGTATTTAGTGCTATCCGTGCGAAGCCCGGGTGGGTCGGTAGTTTTATATTGGTAATATCTTTACAAATAGTTTTACTTTTGAAGGAAATTATTAACTAATTCTTATAATTATTGACATCACAGTCACAGCAGACCATTCTTGTCAGCAATTCTTCGAGAATTTAAATGACTTTCATCTTCAATTCTTCAATAAAATCTCATCATCATCATCTTTATCCTGCCGATTCATCAATATAGCTCTCGAAATTATATTTGAGGGAAATCGTTATGTTTTCACGAAATACATAGGCAGTAAACCTATATTTCCTTCAAATATAATTACGAACTTACAAAAAATGTAAGAAATTTTGAATTTTGCAAGCTACATCGAAGGAATCACGAGTATGTAAAAATAAACTTTCATTTTTCTCACCTCAAAACAAAAATATTAAATAGAAAAAAATATCTATTAAATTTGAAGCACATATAGCTTTACTCAACTTGCATGAAACAAGAAAAACCGAGACCTTACAGCTCCATAATTACGAATTGCTTGCTCGAAATTGTTTGAACCGTAAAAGTACTATTAAAACACAGTAAGGTAAGGCACTACTTCCCAGTAACTTCACCACATAAAAACTTTAATAACGAATTCGGCTTTAATTAACGTTCATATAGGATCATTTACTTCATGTGCCTTTTACGGTATAAGGTTCAGTTCAGCTAAAAATGTACTTATTTCAGGGATATAAAGGAGGTTATTTTCTTAATGTTATCAAAGAAAATGTTGAGGAAAGTTTCTGTATAATAAATAAGTAATTAGCCTTATGCCACCCGTCTGTGATCTGTTATATTTTTTTGTTTTCTATTCATAAGTAAAAACTATGAATATGAATATTTTTTTTGTTGCTATAATAAACGAAGTCTTGCTAAAAGATAGTTTCACGTTTTTCGAGAAGAGGGCGTCTTAAATCCCATATTGTAGAGCTTATCGCCAATAAAATCGGGCACAAATCCACGCTCCGGGCTGCTACTGAAAATTTCCTATTGAAAAATCTAATGACACTTTGGCTGAACTGGGGATTGAACCCACGAAATCACGTTCATCAGCAGTCACGCTTGCGATAACTAGACCAATGAGGAACTCATAAATAATGTATTAGTTTAAGTAATAAAACATAGTGTAGTTTATCCTGCTAATACCTATTATACTCGTAAATGCGCAAGTTTGGTTGTGTGTGACGTATATGTTTTTTTAATTTTTCACGTTGAAACGGCTGGACGGATTTGGATGAAATTCGGCAGAGGTAGCCTGGGACCTGGAAAGACACATAGGCTACTTTTTAGGGTTCCGTAGCCAAATGGCAACAAACGGAACCGTTATGGATTCGTCATGTCTGTCTGTCTGTCTGTCCGTCCGTATGTCACAGCCATTTTTATTCATTGTCACGCAGACGAAGTCGCGTGACAATGAGCAAACAGCTAGTTAATAATATAATGTTATTTATTAACATAATGTTATTTATTAATAAAATAATGTTGTTCATTAATAACATAATGTTGTTTATTAATAACATAATGTTGTTCATTAATAACATAATGTTGTTTATTAATAACATAATGTTGTTCATTAATAACATAATGTTGTTTATTAATAACATAATGTTGTTCATTAATAACATAATGTTGTTCATTAGTAACATAATGTTGTTTATTTCCAGGGTGTGTGTGTGTGCAGCAGCTGCAGCTGGAGCGGTGATGCGCCGCGAGCGCCGGCGATCGACACATGCATGCCGCCCGCGCACCCGGTGAGCACCGATCTGCAGTGCGGTTCTGTAACCATCTCACCGTGAAAACTTAGGTGAAGTGAGCTGTCAATAGTGTCAATTCCTAGCAAAAACAAACTCACTTCACCTAAGTTTTCACGGCGAGATTTTTACAGAATCGAGCGGCTGTTTATTAGTACAGACATACCACCAGAAGTGCTATTAGTATCAGTGGCGTGCCTAGAAACCCTGACGCATTTTTTTTGGTTTAGAGGGTATTTATGTTAATTTTTTACAAGCTTTTATTTAGTTTCACCTGTTTATGAATTTAACGCTGAGTTGCAGAAAAGGTCATTAAGTTTTAAAGGAGACTTTAACGATAGGAATTGTATGGTTAATGCCTCCATTAAAATTTAATTATTTTTCTGCAACCGATCGTGAGTTAATGTGTACGTAAAAAATTAACATAAATTGTTAAATACTCTCTACAACGAAAAAAATGTGTCGGGGTTGCCTTCTGCACGCTACTGATTAGTATAATCTATACAATGCTATTTTTTGTTTATGGAAAAGCCGAAAAGGGGTCATTGTACTCATCCTTATGAAGAACTTTTAATATGAGACCAACCCTGAAGTAACGGTGAAGGAAAACATCGTGAGGAAACCGGCATGTCCTAGAACCAAAAATTCGAAGACATGTGACGTCCACCAACCCGCACTGGGCCCGCGTGGTGGACTACGGCCCACTCCCTCTCACAGAGAGGAGGCCTGTGTCCCAGCAGTGGGAACATTATAGGCCGATTATGCTATGCTTATGCTATGCTGAAATCGCGGTAAAAATATCTGCTGTTCCATGCATTTGTGTTCACATAAATCGACAAAATGTATTGGAACAGCTGTTTGTTTTTAGATATTTCAGGGTTGGTGCTAGCTAAAATTTGTAAAGTATGAAATACATATTCAAGAAAAAATTAAAAAAAAAATTCAAACACATTTTTTTTTTAAAAACAATAAGTTGCCACAGCAGCGCAAGTGCAAAAGTTTACACCCTTCTTCGATAGATGGCGTTGTGCCCGGCTGAATCGCGCTATGGTTTCGTTACAAGCGTTTAGTTGGATACAGTATACAGTATAATACACAATTAGACTAAGAGATTTTATCCTAAAATTATTTTTGAACACGATCTCTGGTGTATAAACCGTGAGATTGAATATGAATAGAACGTAATCCCCCGCCCCCCTTACTATTAATTTCGTTTTCGACTTTCCGCGAATGTAGAATGCATAGGGGAACTAATTTTTTTCAGCTCTGAATTTGAAGTGAATGGAAATGAAACGGATCTTATAAAATAATGTGTTTTTCCTTTAAGTAATTGTTGCACTATATTCCTATTGTAAGCAGGTATTATTTACTTGAAATCTGTGTAAACAATTGTTGGTAAACCTAAAAAAAAAAGTTTTTGCAATGATATTATATTACTGCCGATACAACTCTCATACTTCGTCAGAAGCTATGATATCAATTCTTATCTTCCACTTAATTTAACAAATTACACCCCAATTAATTAAATCACTAATTACAAAAGCAAAGTTTAATGAATCTGGTCACGTAGATATATCATAATTACAATGTGTTGTAATGACTACGGTAACAGCTGGTTGAATTTACTCTGGAGCTCCAATTGGAGAGGGTAAACTGGGTTAGATACATAGTGTGAGGTGACAACGAGTTTGTGTTTACAAGGACATTTGGGTAAAATGTTTGGATTTACGTTTTCATTTTTTATCACGATTTTAGTATTAGTAAATTTATTTTATAGAAATAGTTTTGTGTGGATGCTATACCTACCTAAATGTTTTACGAAGTTATGATATTTTTACTGCTCTAGCTGCTGATGTAAATTATTTATTTATTTTATTTTATTTTTAATTTTTAATTAACAGTTTATGTAGGTACACACAATATAATACAAAGTAATAACTTAAAAGTAATTTTAGTACAAAGGTACTGCTTATTTCAATAGTATTGTATTTTTTTTGCTTTTTTTTATTTTTTTTTATTTGAAACTTCCTAAGTTGCTCTAACTTCAAAATAATTTATTTAATCAGTAAAAATATTACAAATAAATGTAGGTACATATTTACGCGAAAAAGATATAGCAAAATATTTTTTGCTTAGATAAAAGTACCTACTGTAGTTCAAATCTTCAAGTTGTTTTTTTTATTTATCTAGGTTCATTGGTTCCATGTCAGTGACATAGCTCAAAACCTTGTAACACATCAATAAACGAAAGTCCGTTACGTAACAAAGCAGGACCTAAAATGTAAACTCAGACTGAGTCACACAATAAACCACATGCATGACTAAAGGGTGAATAACGTAAACAAAATCCGGCATTTTGCAACGAGCCCAGTCATACAATGTCTGGAAAAAGTTTGCTAAGCGTCGACTAATATAGGTTGATTATGTAAATCTACTCTGACTAATATTTAGTTTTAGTTGCACAGACAATTTTCTTTGCTCTTTGCTCATTAATCCTTGAATATTTTGATGCACCAGGTTGATAGTACTATTAATATCATTTTTAATAATTTGTAGTATTTAATTTTATTTATTTATTTTTATTTTATTTTAGTATTTAATGACAAATTACGGACGCGGACGAATTCGCGAGAAAAGTGCTAGTTTAAGATAATGTAAAGACAGTTCATTACACACCAACAAACATACCTACATGCATAATTATAAAAAAATAAAAAGGACAAACATGTGTGGTATGGCAAAATAACGAACGCTACAATGTTGCCAGTAAGCAGTGAAAAAAAACCACGCTCGGATCATCGCTGGTTGTTTTACAAAAGACTACGGCCCTAACTTTTACTTTTTTTTTATAATAATAAAATGACCTATAAAAGGTTTTATGAGCGTGGAGTAATTCTGATAAATAATAACTAGATTTTACACCTATACACATCAAAAAAAGTTTGAGATCACTTTGAAAAATCGAAATCTTTTTTAACCGACTTCAAAAAAGGAGGTTCTGTATTCGTCCCGTATGTATGTATGTATGTATGTATGTATGTATGTATGTATGTATGTATGTATGTGCGCGATTTTCTCAAAAACTACTGATTCGATTTGGATGGGGTTTTCACTAACGTAATCGACATACTTTGAGGAAGGTTTTAGTATATAATACATTAGGTAATCATTCCTATGTACAAAGTTATATGCATAAATGTACTCACTACATAGAAGATTTACTGTTGAACGAAGTCGTCAAAGTAATCTAACGCGAGATAAAGAACTAAAAAGGGAAAAATAAAACTTTTTTAACAAAAAATAACCGACTTCAAAAAGCAACTACAAAGAAAATAATAATTTTGGTTTCGGAAGTCGGTGGCAAAAAAAGCGAACAAAAACCAAAGCCACCGACTTCCGAAACCAAAATTATTATTTTCTTTGTAGTTGCTTTTTGAAGTCGGTTATTTTTTGTTAAAAAAGTTTTTTTTGATGAGTGTACATTAACAAAAGACAAATTAAACGTGAAAGTATTTTTAAAAGAAAAATCCGTGGAAAGCGAATAGCATAAACAACACGATGAAATAAATGTACAGAGGAAAAACGAGTCGTTGGATGCACACAGCGCTCGATTGGAATCCAATACAGCCATTAATTGGCGAGGCGCGTCTGAAAGATATCGTTTTCGGCACACTGTGTCTGCTCGTCCATGAATTTGGTTCTATTTTCATGGAAAATAAGGCGTAACGTTGGCGAAAATAGACATACATGTTACGTTTTTATTCTCCGAAATGGTGGGCAGCAGTGGTGTGTTGTACAATGTATACCTACCCATATTTAAAAAATGACGTCATCCTTATACCTATAGAGTACCGATGAGGTTATGACATTAAATGATCCCACTTAGATATACTTACATGGCGTTATTAGAACAATAACATTTAATATTTTGGTCGCAGGACATTTTTTCCGTTTTAATATTTATCAATATTATGCAGATGCGTAGAGATATCACCTGACGAATGCCCCATAGCAGACTAGATAGTCCAAACGTTACCATTCTCTTTGTATCATTACTTTAACAGAAATATTATTAAAGTTGTACCTCATCGGCACTTTGTAGAAAATGAGATTTTTGGCAATTAATACAGGTCAAAAACGTACTACCACCTAGTATTAAAATAACTATCGTAGGAGAATCAACTCAAGGGATAAAATTATGAAGGTGCCAGCAACGTTCTCTTGTGTGCTAATAAAAACAAATTACGATCACCAATCCATTTGTTCTTAAATGTTTCTTCTTCTTCCATTTATTCTGTTGACTATGATGGTTATAGCAATTTGTATAACCGTTTATTGGGAAACTAATTTGTACCTTTACACATTAATATCCTAAGATATTGATTAAAATTATGATTGGTTATGTTTTATGTTTGTATGAGTACCTAATAACGGCGACTATTTGTGCGTAATTCCAAACTCTGTACCATGGTCCGTTTTTTTACAATCTAATAAGAAGGTAAACAAACAAGTCAATAACTTGTTTAGTGATGTCCAATCGTACTGCCAATTACAGTTCAATTAAATAATTGAACGATTCGATTTTATTAATTGAATAAGTTATAAATGTTTTTTTTTTATTTCAATTGATTTTATTGATCTATGACCTAAAAATAATGTGTTTGATTGCGAATGAATTTCACATTGTTTTAAATATATAGAAAAAACGATTTATTAATCGATTACAAATATTTTAATTGAATAAATTGAACTATGTTTTTCGAACAGCACTCAAGACCATAGATAATATATGATTTTTTATCTGTATTCTAACCTCACTTCGTCTAAGAAAGTCTAGGATATTTCTTCTATTTTTCAAATACAATTATTTAATGCTAATCAAACGAATGTTGTTGGAAAAAGTGGTGAGGTATCAAGCTGAAACGTTCAAAATACGGATTGATGTGTTACGAATTCTATTTAGTGAGTGTTTGTGTTATCATTATATCGAAATTGGGTTTGTTTACCTTCTTATTAGATTGTAAAAAGACGGACCTTAGAAAATTATAGCATTTAAAAACACTGAGTTCCAGAGCAACTAAACAAAATATATTATAATTTAATTATTGTGGCGAGTCGGCTATCAATAAATTAGCCACTACCGAGACTGTGGGTACTGTGGTTTTTTGTTATTACTGTTATATTTGGAAACGTTTATTTTGCTTCGTGTGAGTACAAAATAAACGTAAACATTCAGCTGAATTTAAATAAGGCAGATTTTGCATAAAATGGGGGCTATTAATGCAAAATATGGAGAGGTTTACGTATAAAACTTTTGTTTGATATTGTAGCCTGATTTTAATATTAATCAACTCATCATCAACAAGAAACATAAGGTTGAGAACATATTCTCAAAGCAAGTTTTGATTTTTAAACACTTTAAACTTTTAAAAAGATTAAAAAATTAAGTCCACGTATTTCATTAAAAAGTTGAGATCGTACCTACAAAGTGTTTTCTTGGAATCAAAACTTATTAAAAAATTAAGTTTACATGTCAAACAACTGACATACTCCACTTTCATTTAATTCCCTAATAACTTGGAAACTGAAACAACAAACAGTTTGCTAAAAGTCAATTAGTACTGACAAAAGTACATAAATGTTGTGTTCTCAAGCCAATGATGAATTAAATTACATGGGAACGAAATAATTCTGGGCAACCATTAGTGATGTTCTCATAGTATAATACAGTAATAAAAGTTGCACTAAAAACCTAAGTTTTTAGGGGTCCGTAGCAGCAGAAACTCACTGTCCCTCTCTCAGTCATAAAACACAAACCTTGTAACTTCCCAAGCATTTGAATTATACGAAAGGAATATTGAAACATAAAAAAAGTATTTTTTAGATTTTAATTGTACTACAAATAATTATGTTATTAAATGAAGATTTACATAATAATTTTTAGGTATGGCTAATCTTTCTTTTTCTATCTTGTCTGTCTAAAAACTGAGTAGGTACTAAATAAAACCTAAATAGCTTTCTCTATCCACATTTATCAATACAGAACCCTTTAACACGATGTCCGACCCGCACTTGACACCTTCAAGTTGGATTGCTGTTATTACCCTAATTGCTTGAACAAAAACACTTTCTCTGTATTAATATTAATGCCGGAGTTATTATACAAATATTTTAATGCCTGGCTTTGTTATGGAAATAGGTAACAAAGTGACGGTCAGAAATTCTCTTGTGCACTTGCTTTTTTTGATAATTATTTTATTTGACTGGCAAACGTAAATATTTGGTCAGCCTAATGTTATTTGAGTGGTATAAGTAAATGTTTGGTCAACCTAATGTTTTTTACAGGTTTCAAAGTGGAGTCAGAACAGTTTGAAGTAATTTGATTTTGATAAAAAGATTATATTATAAAGTAAGATCTGGCAGGTTTCTTGTTATTATTTTAGTTTAGTTAGATTATATTATAAACTCAGTATGTCTATGAAATTTCGGAACAGAGCTCATAATTATTAAACAGCTGAACGGATTTTCATCAAATAAAGCTGAGAAACATTTCAATTAAACCAGTTTTCAATTTAAAAAACACATTGAAATCGATCGTCCATTTGGGAGTTACGAAGTCACAAACTTGTAACGCCCCTCGTTTTTCAAATTCAGGGGTTCAAAATCGCGGGCAGACCACTCGGCGCAGAACGAATAAAAAGAATTCCAGTCACTTTTTCAATCACATTCATTCTGAATTTAGTACACTAAGCTAACTAAAACCCAACATAATTAGTTTCGTCTTCCCACGCAGGCATTAGTCATTCGAACAGGTCACTAGGCTAGCCGTAAACTATATTGCTACCTGTAGTAATTAATAATTATGCCCAATTGATATTTATGCGATCCCACGGCCGCAGACCGCCTGTTAGCGAAGACGACGGGTTTACGATACGTCACGGTGTCTATTTGGATTCATGTGTTGAATATTGGAATAGGGAACCGCATGTCGGATGACGGATGCGTACACAGATTACCAATGGTGAGCCGTGATGAGGAGGAAATGCAAGTGTATTAGCATACTATGGTAGCCTCATCATAGAAATAATTTAAAGAAAAACAAAAAACCCGACTGCGTAAAAACTAATTTTAAAAAATACGTGAAAGAATTAACTTAAATAAAAACTAAAAAGAAAGAAACAAGCCCAGTAGTTTAGAATTCTGTTAAGTAATACTAAATAACTACACAATTGAAATAGTTTTATAATCGATACACACATAAAACAAATCATAAATTCTAATGCAGAACAGAACGACTCACAGTCGGGGCCCATTTAAATTTTACTAATCAAATCTTCCCAAGGGGCCCCGACTGTGAGTCGTTCTGTTCTGCATTAGAATTTATGATTTGTTTTATGTGTGTATCGATTATAAAACTATTTCAATTGTGTAGTTATTTAGTATTACTTAACAGAATTCTAAACTACTGGGCTTGTTTCTTTCTTTTTAGTTTTTATTTAAGTTATTATTTTTTATTTTATACTTTTTAGTTATTCACTGTTTTTTTGTTTGTATATCGTTAATACTTGAAATAAAAACTTAATTCAATAAGTAAGAATTAGCGAGAATGATTGCTTTGTTAAACAACTTTAAATCGTTATATATCCTAAACTATTCTTTAAAATGAAAAATGATAAAAGGAACCTAAAGATGATTTTAAAATACCTATTCAACGACACCCCACTTGACATAGTTCATCAACTTTTTTTTTTTTCATTTTGACAATATGGCGACTGGTTGTCGCTGTGGTGAATTTTGATTACTGTTATGTCTTTAGTGACACTCGCAAGGTTAAGACGAATCGATTGACGTAAGAATTATCAAAATCGGCCTACGCATTTGGTCTCTAGAACGCCACATAGAAACAAACATACATACATACATACATAGACTGATAAACACATTACCCTCCTTTGCGTCGCGCAGTCGGGTAAAAAGGAGATATATGCCATCATACCAAATTAGTACGGGAACCACTTTCGCCACTTTTAGAACAGTTGGGACTTGGGAACATAAAGATCTCCCACACATTAAAAATTCCGCACACCCTCAATCTAACACTGTTATTCATCACTCATCACTAACACTAAACTTCAACACTATTTAAATCATCGATCGCGTTCGGTCCGTCGCCAGCGTGTATGCTTTAATTTTGATCAATGTGATCAAACTAAAGCGTCAAGCTCAATAGTTCCTTGGCACATCTCCCTTGTTTCTATGATATGAGATGATAGCCTCCAATGCTGATGAATTTATATTAACCCATCAGTGCAGCAAAATGATAAAAACACCTTGATAAAAAATATTTTGAACAGTTATTTAATCACGTTCCTTATGTTTGTTTAAGCCCTGCTTGAATAAGCACTAAAAAACAACACCTTTGTGTTAGAAAAGAACTTTGATAATACTATTATATTTTCACGGAATTATCAGTATTACTTTGGCAACTTCTTGCGTTCGATGGCGGTATCCAAATTGCACGTCTAGAGCCAAAACACAAACGATAGTTTTAGCATCGACGATTAGCGATTTTGCGGCTGCATGGATGATACGTCACGTTTCGGTGACTTATTGCGTTCGATCGCGGTATTAATATTGCGGGTTTTAGCGATACTATCGGCTAGCGGAGAGGTGGTGGGTATGCCTGGCTCGCTAAATCGCTGTGACTGGCGATCGAATGTGTGTGAAGTAATATAGTCGCTGCATCAAGCTTTCAAAAAGCTCTCAGATCCCCGATTACCGATGCTAATAGTATCGTGTGTGCTTTGGCCTACACATTAAGGGTGGTCCTCAAACCACAACACATTATAAATTAAGTCATCGAGAATGATTCCTGCCTTAGAGAGTCACAGTGTAAAATAGTCAGTACTAGCTTCCGCCCGCGGCTTCGCCCGCGTTTTCCGGGATAAACGGTAGCCTATGTGTTATTCTAGACTATAATCTATCTGTGTGCCAAATTTCATCCAAATCCGTCGAGCCCTTTCAGCGTGAAGAAGTAACAAACATACACACAAACAAACTTTCGCATTTATAATATTAGTAGGATAATAATTAATGGACGAACAAAATGGCGGCGCTTAGTAATGAAACTGACCGTTTAATTAACAGGCAGAATGATAAATTATTGTGGTGTGTTACTAACGACGGTAGTTTGTTCATGTGAAGGTCTTTATTGATTGGGCAAATACTGATCGGTTTATTTCATTGCTCAGGAAAGTATTATCAAACAGAAGAATAACTGCCACCTGATTAGAATCGAAATTGATTCGAATAAGTATGAAAGTAAATCAAATTCAATACAAATGAGTGTTAAAAAGACACTAATCCAATACAAATAGTTGTCATAATTAAGTCACGAGCGAGCTGATCGTATAATTATGTATAGACGTACTGTAAATACCTACTACTGCAAATACCTTTTAGTAATTCAAATATTAAATGTAAAATACTTTGCTTTTCTTTTTATACTTACCTAATTGTCAGTAACGGAAGGTGTGCAAATATAAGCTTTGCCACGACTGCGCATTTTCTGATTTCTCTCGGGAAAATGAATTAGCTAGTAGGTTGTATTTGGGGTACAGTCACGAGCATAAATATATTACCATGGACAGTTCTTCAACACTATCTTATCACATGATTCATTCATTCATTTTATAATTTATTGAATGAATCCGTTCGGTAATAATATCTGATTTCATGTTTCATTCAGTATTTTTTTTAATTGATAAAAAGTCATGAAATCAGCACCCTAATTGCATAACTCAATTGCTATCACCATGGCATTGTTTTTGACCTTCATTACGCCGTTCATTAATCCGTGCTTCCGTAACTAACTCAATGCCGCAATGGATGTTGTTGAACTGTCAAAATGAAAGCCATGGTGAAAGAAATTGAGTTACGCAATTAGGCTGCAGATATTATTGCCAAACTGTCCATGGTAATATATTTATGCTCGTGACTGTACATTTGTTCTTTCTGTTTCATTTTTAAACGGGTCATGATTTTCATGTCCAAAGGCAGTTGATTCGCAAAGAATCAGACTCGTTTGACTAGAAATTATAATACCTAGATCGTCTAACCCACTTTTAGCTTTTTTAACCGACATTGCTTAGCCTAAAAAGCGCAAGAATAAAAAACAGTCTTAATAAATTCTACTTTCATGTCCAAATACTATTAATCATAAAGCCACTATTACATTAATCAACATTTCGCAGTCAACGATATATAATTTAGTCACACAATAAAATATTAATCTTCTAACATTCCCCCATTTTATTAGTTTAAGTATAAGTAATTAGGTTGTATAAACTTAGGTACTGCTTTCATTTTTATGTAATCATTAGTAAAATGCTAAATAATAATGCGGTTGAGTAAAATAACAGGCGAATTTGGGTGACCTTGTTTGTGTTGGTAAATTTTTATTGCTAAGTGCTAAACTATAGGATTTTTAGGTATTTAGATTTAGTCACGAATGTCACGATGTGTCTGGCCATCGAGATAGACAACTATTTTATCGACGTGATGACCTAAATATTTTTTTAAAGGTTTTTAGTCAATGAAGATATTATTTAATTTTGAACAACGAAAACTTTTTGTTACGACTGTGGCGTTGCGAGCCAAATAAATAAAACATTTATAAAAAAGATTCAGACAGTGAGTGGCTAGCGTAGAACTGTTTCAAATGGTGAAAAAAAAACAGGTGTAGCTAGGTTCAGAGGCACTGTATCGTTTAGTGAGGATCCGAGAGGAATATTTGCAGTCGATAAACAAACATTAGTAGGTAACAGATACCGCAAGAAACAAAAGAAAGTTAAATAACACTTGCATATGATGCTTTTCGAACTAGTATTGATACTAGAGGATTTGATTATGCCGATACCCACAGAAAAGTGCACATCACACAAACACAAACATGATTCAATTCTTTTTTATCCAACCCACACTTCAATAAAAAAACCGGCCAAGTGCTAGTCGTACTCGCGCACCGAGGGTTCCGTATCATTTTTGGACGTATAAAGTGAAAAAATCCGGACCGCATAACTAAGTTTGTTTGTGAAGGAATTTTGATGATTTTGAAAAAACTATACTAGTTAGGAACATCGTTTTATTTTTGGTGCTATATTTGGGTCAATTCCTATCAATTCTAATTATTTCAGATTTTTCACCCCGCAAACTTCGGAGATAAGGGGGGGGGAATGGTATTTTTTTGGACATTTTTCATCATATGTCGAAAACTGTGAGACATAAAATAAAATAAAAATATATTTTGAAATGTGCAGATCAAGCCCTTTCATATAATATGTCACTTGACCTAGTAACCCCACTTTGAAATTTCGGACCCCCACTCCGGCCCCTTTTGCAATGAAAATAATAATATTTTTGGACTTTTTTCATTTGCAATAAAATTGAACAAGCATTCTTTATAACTGTTCCAAATTTCAAGTCGATTGCATAAGTAGTTGCTGAAATAAGCATTTGTGACAGACAGACAGACAGACGAAGTCGCACCATAAGGGTTCCTTTTTTACCATTTTGGTACGGAACCCTAAAAATGTGTATCTCACTAAATAATACACATTAATGTTTCCCACGTGGTCCGGCCACTCACTGCATTCATGAAATATGCATCGACAACGGCGGACATACACCGCGCAGCGCGTGGAAAGCGCGCGCTCAAACTTGATTGTTTTACTTATTGTTGATAAGTAGGTACCATTGGCCGTTCGTTATAGATTCTCTCTTTGTATTTACAAGTGAGACTTTCCGATATTTTCCCTAGAGTAATTTCATGTGCATCGGTAAATTAAAAGAACTTTTACAGTGTTTGGTTTCTGTTTTACCAATCGTCAGTATTGAAGCTCTTAAACGATCGCAGTTATCATAATTTAGCTTCTTCTTTTCTACTTCTGACGAGGCATCAAAGGTATTACTTCTTGAAACTCTTTCATACAACATAACATTATTGTGATCTTTTTTGGAGGTGGTTTTAACATTTTTTTGTTTTTTAATGCACCTTCCTAGTTTTTCCAACAAATCAATTTAGACATACACGTAAGTTGCATCTGTAAATGGCTGCATTCTGACGGTCACCCATTAACCTCAAAGGTCCTTTGTGACCTTAAAAACCACAACAAACATTTTCTAATTACGATCCTATCACACAAATCAAATATAACTAGTGGTTCTTAAATTGCTTTAGACTTGCACAATTAAATTAAAGATCCTAACGATAGATATAGCTTGAACAAGTTCACGAGACCACTTCAAAGAGTGGGGGTAAGTACCTAACCAACATCTTTGAGTGTACATTTTGTCTTTGAACCCTTAGAAACTTAGATAATTATACAAATTTAGCAAAGACTACGTTTGAATTGGGACAGACTAATAGAGGGTCACTGGTTTTCTTGTTCTCTGCGGTTTCGGGTTTGAGAGCAATGGTGGCACAGTGGTAACGTTGACTTAGTCCGTAGGTCAGGAATGGCGAACCTTTTTGCAAGTACAAAACTCAAAACAGCAAAACAAAAAAACAAAGTAGCAAAACTCATCTAGCTTAAAAAAATGTTTTGACGTGTAAAAGTGTTATTTTTAACCTATTTACAAAATAAATATCATTTATCATTTAGTGCGTGCCATGCTGACATAAAAAACAAATGATGCCGAATGAGTGCCGTGACTGCCATATTCTAGAAAAGTAAGAAAAAAAGCGAAGAGAAAGAGACAAAAAACGAAGAGAAAAAAAAACGAAGTTACTCACTTTATGATCATTAGTATTAAAGACATTCAATTCTATTTTTTTTTTAATCTGCCCTATGTTTTTTACTTTTGAAAGGGCCTCCTATTGGATTTTTCTTAATCTTTTTCTTCTTTCCAAATTAGTCATCTTCGTGAACTAAGTTGAAATTATGGTCTTATATCTATATTTATTATTTTTAGGTAAATATCTGTCAGTAGACATTCATGTATTTTATTTTAACTACCTTTGCCAAGAGACGCACCTTGTTCTGAATTTAGGTATAACGGAGACCGACTTTTTATTAAAACTTTACGGGTGAAAAGTTAACGAGAAAAACTCTCAAGTTTTAATTACAAGTAAGTTTGTAATTTACTCGAACAAATATTTTAGAATAAAAAAACTCATTTTTTGGCTTGCAAGTGATTATCGTGATTCAAGTTTAGCTCTACTTAGATTTATTTAGATACACGACGATGTTTAGTTGGTATGGTCAACTTTATAGTTTATTATTGACACTTCCACCATGAACCTAGCACATAAATAAGTTAATCGTTTAATAAGTTCCAAAAATACTGAACTACTAAATAACTGAACCACAAACATTGCGATATCGGTTATATTACCGGCACAACAGCATGTTTTTTGGTTCCAATAGTCACCATTTTGATCAGACATACCCAAAATTGTCTCTATAAACCAGGTCACAGATAATATAATACTATACGTACAGAGGCCTCATCTCATACAAAGAAATGTGACCGATTTAGCGCGGGCTATCTTCGGGCTACACATTTTTCTGTGCTTAAAGGATTTTTCAAAATTTGAACAAATATTTTTCATGATGTATTTTTTCATGTTCTCAATTTTACACAAACTTCAATAACAAATCGATACATATAACGCCATCTAATAAGAGTTATTTCAACAAATGTTCCTTTGTTCCTGATGAGAACCCATGACCAGGTCAAAACCTACAGCTATAATGAACATAATAAAAATAATCCCAGCTGTGCTTAACAAATTGCCCTTATTAACTCAAGTTCATGCTGATAAACAATATCGTCCATCAGCGATGAGTTCGCTGGTAATGAGTTAACTAACCGGTTCCAATCTTACTATGGATAGTTACAAGATGTGGTGTGTGATAGATTAGATATCGATTTCTCGGCTTCCAAGATAGTTATTTTCTAGATTTTTTCCTAACACTAACTGTTGCCCGTGACTTCGGTCGCGTAGATATTACAAATCTTTCCCACAGGAAACGTACATTTTTCGAGATAAAAAATAGCCTATGTGCTATTTCAGACTATAATCTATCTCTGTGCCAAATTTCATCCAGATTTGTTCAGCAGTTCTGGCGTGATTGAGTAACAAACATCCATACATCCATCCATCCAAACTTTCGCATAATATACTTGTAATATAAGTAAGATAACGTCTCGCCAGTCTCGCCTGGTACCTATTCCCGGAATGGTTGGGCACGTTAGGCAGCTTTGAGTATCTAGCCTATGAAGGTGCCAAGCGGCGAATCACCAAATAACATTTTCTATCACTTTTTGCGGGGGCGAGGTGAACACGTATAGCACACTACCGACATTAGATAATCACACACAGATGCATGCTTACGGCTTGTACATGAATAAAACCATGTTGGTGCATATTTATACTTACGTGTCATAGGAAATTCCATGGTTTCGCAGATTTGAAGTAGCAGACCGCCTTTTACAAGAAGAAACTACAAAATAGCAATTTTCAAAATGACTATACAAAATACAAAATGACAGCTGTCGCGCATGAATTAGTTTTTAAAGGTCAAATCGGTCACATGGCCAGTGTACTTTCGTAGAGGGGTTCGCCCGGCTTTGGCAACTCTATAGCCTAAATACTCAAAGTTGTTTAGTACACCAACATCGCCTGTTATGCCTCAGGAGTGCTGCTAAGAAATTCCTGATAGAAAAAAAAACACTGTCCGACACAGGGATTAAACTTAGGACACCACGCAGTAACCTTACAACGCAGTACCAGCAACCTTTGTAACCACTAGACTTAACGAGGCAGTTTTTTTTATCTCATTTGCATAAAATCCGAGACTGAACATAATTGCCACCACAACAAAAGTTTACCTGTTTTGGGTTAACGGTTGGGGTTTTAATTTTTTTCCATATATGTATATATAAATAATTATCTATTTAGGTACCTACTATTTTTTTCCTCCGAGCGTTAAAATGACCCTCTAGTAGAATTTATAGCCTATAATCTTTTTTCTTAAATTCATTCATCATGTATTAACAAATAAAAATACAATTCCGTCATTTATTGAGAATAAAGGTATACATAGTTGTTACATCAATGTTAAATACTTTGTCCAACTATACTCAATCATTACAGCAATCGAGGGGCTCGTGGCTAAATGACAGCCGCGCTGATCGATCGATCTGCGAGGTTAAGCTGCGCTTGCCGCGGTCAGTCCTTGGATGGGTGACCGTTCTTTACACATCGAGACCCCTCCGTGCCTCGGAGAGCACGTTAAACAGTCGGTCCCGGTTGTCATAGGAATATCTTTGACAGTCGTTACGGGTAGTCAGGAGCCCAAAAGTCTGACAACTGGTCTAACATTCGAATACCAGTATTTCCCAATAATTGGGTTGTGGAGGTCAGATGGCAGTCGCTCCATGTAAAATATTGATATTCAGCCGCAACCAGTTAGACTGGAAGCCGACCCCAATCATGTTTGGGAAAAGGCTAGGCGGATGATACTCAATCATTACAGCATGCAATTTATCACAAAAAATGGTTTATCTAGTACACATTAATGACATTGCGAAGTGCTTAAAATAACGATAAGCCTATAAACATAAAATACAACAGTTTATGAATATTGATAGGATATACCATTTCATCACTAAAACAAATATATTATCTCCTATTCATAAAACTGTTCGTAGCCTATCAACCTCAGATCATAGAAACAAGGGACATGTGCCAAGGCGCTGTCGAGCTTGATGACTGATTTTGAGCAAATTGCTCGTACTAAAAACTTTTTTAACAAAAAATAACCGACTTCAAAAATCCACTACAAAGAAAATAATAATTTTGGTTTCGGAAGTCGGTGGCTTTGGTTTTTGTTTGCTTTTTTTGCCACCGACTTCCGAAACCAAAATTATCATTTTCTTTGTAGTGGATTTTTGAAGTCGGTTATTTTTTGTTAAAAAAGTTTTTTATTTTTTCCTTTTAAGTTCTTTATCCCGTGTTAGATTACTTTCACTTTTTATTATATACTAAAACCTTCCTGAAAGTATGTAGATTACGTTAGTGAAAACCCCATTCAAATCGAATCAGTAGTTTTTGAGAAAATCGCGCACATACAAACATACATACATACATATATACATACGGGACGAATATAAGTACAGAACCTCCTTTTTTGAAGTCGGTTAAAAACGTACGCGCTGGCACGAACCGAACACGATCGATGGTATAAATACAGTGTTTTAGTTTAGTGCTAGTGTTGAGTGACGATTAACAGTGTTAGATTGAGGTGTGCGGAATGATTAATGCGTGAGAGATCTTTTTATTCACAAGGAGTGCTTAATTATGTCGAAAAATGTACCAAAAATGGCATCAGTTGTTCCCGTACTAATTTGCTATGATGGCATATCTCCTTGTTTCTATGATCTGAGCTATCAACCGACGTTAAATCTTTCAGTATTCAGTTGGATATCCATCAGTTATTCATACCTCCATTCCATTTTAATTATTAGTTACAGTCAACTAGATTTTCTATGAAATGTATACTAAATTACTAGGTTTATGTTTTAAATCTAGATTTATATGAACAACTTATTTACATGTTGGAAATGGCTTAGAGAGAATACGGTACATGAATGTAAAATAGTATATTTAAATGTAATACAGGGACAATTTATTTAGTTAAGCTTCATGTAACAAATTACATCGGCGAAGTCAATTAATATAGCCATAATTATACAGAGTGTTTAATTTTGTTGGTTTTGATGTAGTAGCATGAAATCTATACGGAAATATCAGTGTATTTAAACGAAAAAAAATATAGGTCGCAAGTAGATAAAACTGATGCATCACATCATGCGAGGGACTACATATAGGTATTTATTAGCATTTCCCGAATTTCAAAGAAGAAAAGTTTTAAAACAATCTATAGTAGTTATGCATTTAAAAAGTAATAAACAATTTTTTTTAAACAAAAAAAATATATTAACATCTTGTTAGCACAACTTCCGTAAATCTAAAACTAAAGCTACTATCTATACTAATATTATAAAGAGGAAACTTTTTTTAGTTTGTACCGAATAGGCTCCAAAACTACTGGACTTTTAAAAATTATTTCACCAGTAGAAAGCTACATTATCACTGAGTAACATTTTATCCCGAAAAATACACAGTTCCTGTGGGACACGCGGACGAAGTCGCGGGCAAAGTGCTATTTATGCATAAAGATTAAATAAACACTACTTTATTTCTACAGTTTAAAATATGTTATTTGAATCATTAGACCGCTATTTCATCATTAACCGTACCGTCGCCGTGCCTAGCCGTCTAATGGAGAAACGCCCAATTCTTGAAATGCAAGCCGTCCGCTATTTCTAGACAATCAATAACCATTTACTTGATAATGTCTGAAATACAAGCCCCACCTGCCCCACCCACATGTCACATAAAACCTACACGCGTCAAGATATACATATAAATTGCTCCAATTCAATTTTATATAACCATTCATCCACCCAGTGCTGTTGTAACGAATATTTAAAAAGTCATACAATACACGTCCCGCATACAAAATATCAAAGTAGAATACATTATTACAGTTTTTGAGCCGCCTCCATACATTTTAAAGTGAAAGTGATAGTACTTGCTAAGTGGGCTGTAATAAATTTGAATATGACATCCGAGATATTACGAATGTAAGGCTCGTTGTACATGTATGATTTGTCTTTTATTGCTTGCGGGTTCAGAATAATAAAAAGTCGGGTTTAATGCTGAATGGAGAAGGTCAAGTGAATATATGAATATTTTTAACCAATTTCAAAATAAGGAGGTTCTGTATTGAACCCGTTTGTACGTATATTTGTATGTCCGCGATTTTCTTACAAACGACAACAAATTTTGATGTTTTTTTTTCACTAACGTAATCTACATGCAAGACTTTTACTGTAGAATTCATTAGGTAATCATCTCTATCTATGGAGTTATATGCATAAATTTAATGTACTACGTAGCGTAGAAGATTATGATTAAACTTTTTACGAAAATCTGTGTTGTAACACTGCTTTAAAAATAGCGACAGTGGTTCCCGTACCTACTAATTTGCTATTATAACATAAACCTTCTTGTTCCTATGATTGAGGTTTTTGATTGACATTGTTTTATCGCTATAGTAATAATTTTTGGTCGTATTCTGTCTGCCGTGTTCGTCAATAAAACTGGATTCTATGACAGTGAAATGGTCAATTTCAACAACCTACTATTATGAGATAATAAGTCATGGACACATGTAAATCATAGAATTATTACAAAAGTAAATACGCTATAAACATGTATTTGAGGACAAGTTCAGCCCTATTTAATTTTACGTACCTATAGACATTAGGCGGATCACACACCGCCCCGCGCCACGCTGCGGGGTGCGTGGCGACGGAACAAAAATCCCGCGCGTGAATGCGTTTTCAGTGTGTTGCACGGGTTGCACCATGCGTGATTTCTATACAAATACAGGTACTTGCAAACAACGGAACACCACGCGCCCCCGCGCTACGCTGCGTGATGCAGGGCAGTGTGCGAATCGCCTTAGATAATACATTCATCATCCGTCTAGTCTCTTCCTGACTAAGTTGGGGTCAACTATTTTTGCTCGATAGAAAAAAATCGGAGTCATTTAAAAAAAAAAATTAAACTCAAAAAATTCAAATTAGTATTAGGTAATCAATTTAAATGGTTATTTTACAATCATGTAGTGCATTCTTTGATTAGAAAAAATATAGTTGTGTAAGATTTCGCTTAAAGTTTATATTTTCGCCGCAATTAAAGATTTGTTTAATTTTAGCCTGTTTTTGATCACGTTTTGACAGTTTTCTGTTCACTCGATCATGTTAGCTTTTACGGGCGGGAATTGCGTGAATCTATTAAATTGGGCCTTATCAGCTTTACCTTCAGATCGATCGACCAGGCAATAATAATAACGTTTTAATTTCTTATTTCTGATAATAAACCCTGTCGAAATGACTAGATATTTTATATGGAGCAGACTTTCTGTTCTAGTATCTCGTAGATAGGCACTTAAGATGATTTATGTCCTCCATTTTAAATATAAGGATTGTGAGATTAAAATGCTATTAAAATATGCGAGTTGTTATTTGCAATTTAACGAAGTAAGTCCTTTTCAATTTGCAGTATAACAACGTGTGATTAGTTTTATAATTAGTGCAATATAAACATGTCTGGTTGTTGGGGGTAATATTTTTCTTGTTGAACGGTGTGATAAATACTGTAAGTACATACCCATTTTATGTTCTAATTTATTTTTTATTCGTTTTGTAATTTTTGTTTAACATTCTTCACGTTATTCGCGTTATAAACTCTATTTTTAACCGACTTCAAAAAAGGAGGTTCTGTTTTCGTCCCGTATGTATGTATTTATGTGTGTATGTATGTATGTATGTATGTTTGTATGTTCGCTATTTTCTCAAATACTACTGATTCGATTTGGATGGGGTTTTCACTAACGTAATCGACATACTTTGAGAAAGGTTTTAGTATATAATACATTAGGTAATCATTCCTATGTACAAAGTTATATGCATAAATATACACACTACGTAGAAGATTTACTGTTGAACGAAGTCGTCAAAGTAATCTAACGCGAGATAAAGAACTAAAAAGGGAAAAATAAAAAAACTTTTTTAACTAAAAATAACCAACTTCGGAAGTCGGTGGCAAAAAAAGCAAACAAAAACCAAAGCCACCGACTTCCGAAACCAACATTATTATTTTTTCTTTGTAGTGGCTTTTTGAAGTCGGTTATTTTTTGTTAAAAAAGTTTTTTTATCGTCAAGGTAATGACTTTCTACTTTGTTGCTAATTATTGTTATATTTACTCTGTACACAAACTACTTACTAGTCGAGAAGTGCATCAAAAATATAATTATATAAGTTATGTAAATAATGAATACCTAAATAAATAATAATAAAAGAATTTATAGATTGCCTAATTGTTAACCTTTCCAAAATTACTGTCTTAAAATTAAAATAAAATTAGTGAAATAAACTGCTGTATGTGTATCAATCCTTATAAGACCTTGTCGCAGCACTTTAGAAATAGAAAGGTTATCCAGATGTATTGCTTGGAGAAATTTTTGCATCTTCAGTACATTTGCATCTGTCAACGTGTTTGAAAGTAGACACTTGATCTCGAAAGGAAATCACATTAATAATCTGAGTGAGTGACTTCTTTTTTTTTCACTGTCAATAAATAATGCAGTACCTACTCTATGCCTAAGTGTACATATGGCTTAAGAACTTAAGCTGTTTTTAATATCCTTTCACTGATTGCGTAAATACAAAAATGTGAAGTAGCAGCAATACAAATCAAAAAACTATCTATTAAACACTGGAGCCATGTAAATCTAAAAGTGCTGATAAAACGAGCATTCACTCGTAACTGGGGCTGCCAACATTTTGTTAATAAATATATCTAGTATTTTTTGGATAAATTACCAGAAAAATATCCTATTAGATGGCAAAAACAAATTAAAGAACTTTTTGTACGCAACGGATTTTGACCTGGTTTTCACAGTTTGGTAGCTAGGGGTCACTTAAAATCTAAACAATATTTTATCTAATTCCGGTGGGATGAACCAGGGATACAGCTTGACCTCTTCGTAGTACTAGCCACCCTAAACTAAGGGCTGAACTTTGATATAGAAAAAGATATGTTAAACGGCCGTTTTCAATTTATCTTGTCGGTGAACTTGGCCTTAAGGAAGTCATTTATAAATAATGGGCAATTTCTTGTAGTCCATGCGAACGGAGTCGCGAGTAAAAGCATGTATTATTATAAACATGAAGATTATAATATTCTACCAGTGTATGGAATGTCGTATATTATGCGTATAATTCAGAATATTCTGCCGTTCATTGTCCCACATAATTTGAATTCTGAAGGCTCGGTACTGTGTTTTAATACAAGCATCGTGTCTTGCATCGAATACCTACTTATATTAAATACAAGAAAACTACAAGAAAATTGTATTATTATACTAAAACTCAGAATAATAATAAAATGTTAAAATACTGCAAAGATCAAATACTCCTTGAAAATGGGGATTCACTGAAGTCGTTATAAAATTATAAAAAAAAATGTTTGTATAATTATGTCCAAAATCGAGTAATACATGCAAATGTCTGGTAATTTCAAATTAGGTTTTATTTAATACACTGTTTTTCAGTAGGTAGGTAAGTGTTAATTTTAATGTTACCTAAGTACACCTGTTTAGTTTATTTTTATACTATTAATTTCAGTCATACCTAATTCTAGAAACTGAAGTGGTCTGTTAAATTATTGGGTTCCGCGAAGTAGATTTCCTTGTAAAACAGCAGATGTCTAAAGGAACCGCCAGTAGGTACTCTTATAATTCCTAAAGCAATTTTAAATTAAAAAATCCTGTATAGCATAAGCATAGCATAATCGGCCTATAATGTTCCCACCGCTGGGACACAGGCCTCCTCTGTGAGAGGGAGTGGGCCGTAGTCCACCACGCGGGCCCAGTGCGGGTTGATGGACGTCACATGTCTTCGAATTTTTGGTTCTAGGACATGCCGGTTTCCTCACGATGTTTTCCTTCACCGTTAAAGCAAGTGATAATTAATTTCTAATACGCACATGACTTCGAAAAGTCAGCGGTACGTGCCTCGGGATCGAACTCGAACCATTCGCCGTGGGAGGCACATGGTTAATCCACTAGGCTATCACGTTAATCCACTAGGCTATCACAAATCCTGTATATACCAGCTAAATTGAAACATCTATACCCCACTTCCCATGACTTCCCATGATAGATAAAGTTAAGTTCATCAATTTTCATCAACCTTTAACTTGTCATGGTCATTTTCGAAGGAATGTTAACACAATTCTTCTCCTTATTTTCTTAAAAGTACCGACTAACCAATTTACATGAGATTAACTATCTCAGAGAATTTCTTTTCGCGGAACCTGACCATTACTTGGAACTAAGAGGTTTTAGTCAACTCAATTTAGCTATCTAATTTTCTTTTCTCCGAATTTTCGGTCTTAGATTCAAGGTGTTGCTAGCGACGGGACTTTTTCAATTAAATACGAGGTAGGAAAGATTTATGCCCCGCTGTAAGACTGCAATATATAAATTATAGTGATTATTAGGGTCTCATATCTTGAAAGGAAAATTAGGATCATTTAGTTATCCGCCATTTTTCTCAGAAACGCGTTGAGGTGTCAGGTTGAAATTAATATCAAATACTTAAGTCTATAGTCCTGTGCAGCTATAAGAAATTCAAGCTTTTAGGTCAACGTAATAAAAAAATCGGCCATATAAGCCGCATATTTTGACACTCGCAATTCAATCAAAACCTATAGGAGGGTGCTTCCCGTTGACCTGTAATTAAATTTAGCAAGAACCAAGGTCTCAAAGTACAAGTACCTAAAGTAAAAAATCTGAAACTTGCTAATTTATAGTTATATCACAATAAAACATTTTTTTTTGCAATTATAAGCTTATATTTTATACGGAGCCCTCAGGGCACGAGCCCTACTAGCACTTGTCCCGTTTAAAAAAAATAAATTACCTCGTAATCTTGGGTCAAACCATTTTCTTCCATTTTAGCCACAATCCACGTTGCAAACACTAAAACAACATACTATTAAATGCGAAATCAACTCTTACGACTGGATCATGCCATCTAATGAGTCAGCGAATTATAAAATTTACATAAGACATGCCGCTGTGGGTCAAATGCGCCATCTTGGATGTGAATGAACACCGGGTATTCTGCAAGACGTTATGTTTATACCTCAGATCATAAAATCAAGGAGGTGTGCCACAGCGCTATTGAGCTTGACGCTTTAATATGGTCACGTTGACCGTAATTAAAACGTACACGCTGGCGACGGACCGAACGCGATCAATGATATAAATACAGTGTTTTAGTATAGTGCTAGTATTGAGTGACGATTAACATTAGATTGAGGGTGGGCAGAATTTTTAATGTGTGGGAAGATCTTTTTATTCACAAGGAGCGCTTGTAATTGTTGATTGAGCGCTTGTTCTAAAAGTGGCGACAATTGTTCCCGTGCTAATTTGCTATGGCATATCTCCTTGTTTCTATGATCTGAGGTTCATACATTTGGGTCAGTGGTGAGCTTGTGTTGTTTCATTTTAAATTATTTGCCATACAAGCGATAATAGTGATAATCTAAGAACGTGTTTCACATTGGCTGAGGAAACTTTTTAGGGTCAATAATTAATGATTGTCCCTAGTTTAAATAAGTTCAATAGCTTTTCAAAATAATGTATGTTTTTATGAATAAAAGCTATGTTAAGCTTTCCTTATTTTTATTAAATATACGTCGTGATTTATAAAATTCACTGTTTTCCTTTCGGGAAAATACTCATAATATCGTTGCTTGTGGAATTTCCACCGAATAACTCAAAAAAAATATCTGAAGGCAAGATCCGTGTAGTACTTAAATTATCTCATACTAGCACTTTGCCCGCGACTTCGTCTGCGTGACCCATTGTGCATTTTTCCGGGATAAAAGGAGCCTATAGCACTCAGTGGTAATGCAGCTATTAGTGAAAGAATTTTCAGAAACGGATCAGTAGCTCCGGAAATTACTCCATACATACAAACTTACAAACTTTACCTCTTTATAATATTAGTACCTATACTTAGATAAAAAATATGCTAGTACACATAACAGTAGTCGAAAGACACGCAGCATCGCGTGTTATCTCATGCTACCGTTACTAATATCATGAAACACAAATTATGTACTCATAAACCGCGTTCTGTAAAGTGTCCCATTCGGCATACAACGACATTTTACCCGCGTTCGCAGCGGTTATTATGGCTGACAAAACCCCTACTACGAATCATCCTGCTTCCTATTCTACTAAAATGCGAAAGTTTGTGAGGATGGATGTATGGATGGATGTTTGTAACTCTTTCACGCAAAAACTACTGAACGGATTTTGATGAAACTTTACAGTAATATAGCTTATACATCAGAATAACACATAGGATACTTTGCATCCCGAAAACGCGGGCGAAGCCACGGGCGGAAGCTAGTATTTTAATACATATTTTAAAACTTTTATTTGGAATACTAGCTGCCCGAGGCTTGAACCGCCGTTGCTCGGTTCCTTAGAGTCATAGCGTGTTGTCACATAGCTTATACTATTTGTCATTAATCTGGCTATCATATACAAAAATATTTTTTAGAATCCGACTGGCAGTTCTAGAGAAAAACTGCATTCGAATCCATTGTGTAGTTTAGAAGAAATAAGCGGACCAACAGACACATGCGAAAAGTGACTTTGTTTTATACTATTTATTTACTTATACCTAGTTCTTGCCCGCGACTTCGTCTGCGTGAAAATGGATAAAAAGTAGCCTATGCGCTTTTCCAGGTCCCAGGCTACCTCTTTATCAAATTTTATCCAAATTCGTTAAGCCGTTTCAGCGTGAAGGAATAATAAACAGACACACATCCCAACACACAACATTTCGCATTTAAATTATTAGTGTGAAAGATTACCGCCATCTTGCCTTTTAGTTACCCTTCTATCAGATTGCATTTTTCTAAATATGACATTTTTATTTTAAAAATTCAATGAGTTTGAAACAATTTATTCCTCTTTTTAAAACACCAGTGGTAACGCAACATACCTACCCTTAACACAGGAGCTCTGACCCACATTCTATACATTTTTGAACGAGCACAAAACCGCGGCAATTTTGCTGTCGCTTAATTAACTGGGCACAATGCGTTACAGAAATATGCCCTATTAATAACGTGCCCAATGAATAATGTGCACGATTAATAACGTGCCCGATTAATAACGTGTATCGTTCATTGTTTATCTTTGTTAGGTACAGATTTTGAAGGGCTTAGCTTCTGTTTCAGAACAAAAGGTTTTGTGTAATTATTTTAGAACCATATTGTATTTGAATTAATAAATATTGACATAAAGACCTTACGGGGGAATTGTTTCAATTCGTGTGTTGTTTAATATTGTCCGGGGAAGTACTACCCTTTAGCAATTTTTTACCTCGCGTTGAACGACTGTTAAGTCGGATCCGAACATTGCGAGGCATGCGCCGCGCACGGCGCTTCGCAAATCGCAATGTGTGGACGTTCATAATTATATTCGTGGTGAGGCATGTGCAAATGTAGATGTAGGTATGTCGAAGCGTGCGTTGCGAGGCATGCGCGGCGCATGCCTCGCAATGTCTGTATCCGCCCTTAGGAGTAAATAATAGTTAGACTATGGTTCAAGGCTCGGATACCGGTTAAATTTTCAAACCGTTATTATATACTTGACGCAAAACCTTTATATTTGGTTTCGTTCGCATAAACCGGATTTTTTAAACCGATATTTGGAAGAGTATTTATATAAAGGTTTTTTCGGATTAAACGGTTTAGAGCAATAAAAACCGGTTAATACGGACGCACTACAAAGAAACGCCGCACGTCTTCATACCGCGCCGCTATGCGCGGCTTCTATACAAGTTGTAACGCGTTTACCGACATGCCGTTCGTCGAATAAACCGGTTAATTTAGGTTAAAATAAAGTTCTTGAAACGTTCACGTTCTTAAGAAAAGTTCGGAGGAAAACCGAAATAAGCCGGTATTAACCGGTATTTTTTAAACCGGTTCCGAGCCTTGCTATGGTTGGCCATCTGTATCCTCAAAAGGGAAAATCTTGATAACCGCGTTTACTCTGCATTGGCAATTTCAGACAGACATCAGAGCTTCTGAGGATGCGCTGTGTTGACAGCGAGGGACCTGCTTGTCCAATAAGCTGTCGGCACAGTGAATCCTCATTTTAAAGGGTCGGCAACGCGCATGTGATACTCGGTGTTGCAAGCGTTTCATAGCCTATAGCCGCTTACCATAAGACGGACCGTACGTCGGATTGTCACCATTGTCGTATATAAAAAAAAAGAAACATTTGCGTAGATTCTTGTGTTTTGCAATATCAGAAAAATATAATACGTATAAATTAACTTCTGAGGTAGCTTATTAAAATTCTTAGTTTTATTAACATAAATGTCTAATGTGTAATATTATGATAAATGTGTAATATTATAAAGATAAATGTTAGCCCTGTTTATAAACTGTCCCACTGCTGGGCACGGGCCTCCTCTCAGAATGAGAGGGGATAGGCCATAGTCCACCACGCTGGCCAAGTGCGGGTTGGCAGACTTCACACACCTTCAAGAACTTTATGGAGAACTCTTAGGCATGCAGGTTTCCTCACCATGTTTTCCTTCACCGTTAAAGCAAGTGATAATTAATATTTAATACGCACATGACTTCGAAAAGTCAGCGGTGCGTGCCTCGGGATCGAACTCGAACCATTCGCCGTGGGAGGCACATGGTTAAACCACTAGGCTATCACTGCTCTTTTTTTTTTATTAACATGTCGAACAAAATTGTATGTGAGCCTCCTAACAAGCTATAAATATCACAACTACATAAAATAAAAAATAAAGAAGGTATCGTATTACATTAATAATTTCAATAAATTATTATTCAGGAAAGTTATATGAATAATAAAATATTATTGAGTTAACGACAACTTGTTCCGAATTGATTTAAATAACGACTAGCAATGTCAAAGTTGAATTATTTGAACATAAGAGATATTTAAACTTCTAAATTATTTTTGTGTTGGTCTAATTTAAATAAATACCTACTTGGGCCTAGATGAGAGAGAAAACTGGGGCCTATTTGATGTAACTACTCTGCAAGTCTGCACTCCAAATTCCGAACTCTTCAACTGAATCCTGTTTTATGTACCTACACACATTTTGCAGACTGAAAATTGAAATTTGGAACACTTTCGCTGCACACTCTGCAACATTATGAAAAGTGAAGAGTAGAGTGCAGAGTGAAGACTTGCAGAGTGGTTACATCAAATAGGCCCCTGGTTTTAAGTTTCATGAATGGACTGACGTCACTTATTTTAATACTTTGAAATTATTAGCAACATACCTATTTCATCAGCATTCAGCATCATCCACCAGCGCCGACTTGCTAGCTGTAACAATACGCCGCGTGATGTCATTGCGAGAATTGCCAATTCGTTTGCGAATGCTCGAGGGAGAATCTCACCGTGATTCTCACTCCATATAAACCTTCCGGAATAAATTCTCTAAATGGTGATGAAAATCGCATTAAAATCCGTTGTGTAGTTTATAAAAACTAAGCGGACAAACCTCAGATCATAGAAACAAGGGAGATGTGCCAAGACGCTATCGAGCTTGATGCCTCATTCATTCAAATCAGGCATCAAGATGCCTGATTTTGAGCAAATTGCTCATATTAAAAACGTACGCGCTGGCGACGAACCGAACACGATAGATGGTATAAATACAGTGTTTTAGTTTAGTGCTAGTGTTGAGTGACGATTAACAGTGTTAGATTGAGGGTGTGCGGAATGTTTAATGCGTGGGAGATCTTTTTATTCACAAGGAGCGCTTAATTATGCGCGCAATTGTGTCGAAAAATATACTAAAAGTGGCATCAGTTGTGCCGGTACTAATTTGCTATGATGGCATATCTCCTTGTTTCTATGATCTGAGGGACAAACAGACAGATACGAAAAGCGGCTATGTTTTATTTATAGATATGTTATTTTTTCAGTCCCATTAAGTCCCATGATCTTATTCCTATATTTTGTTCCCATGATCACAATCGATTCGAAAACCATCTCTATCAATACCGAGCACCGATGTATCGATAACATTCTATCAATGAATCGGACAAAGCGTCTATCGTTATTAAAATTCTATTGTCATTGCTTATGGTTTTGTAATGACTACCTACGTGTAGTAACTTCTAAGTATAAAATCAGGATTTTATAAGTATTGTGTGCTGTTTAAAGTACCTTCTCGATTTCGGTAGAGAATCGATCATCCCTTGCAAAAGTGAGGCATTATCTTAAAACTGGCTGTGCCCCGAGGTTTCAGCCTCGTTGCTAGGCTCTCAAGGTTTGTAGCGTGATGTTAAATAGCCTATACTATTCTTGATGAATCTGGTTATCATTATATAACAATAATTTTTCGAATCCGACTGGTAGTTCCAGAGATTAGCGCGTATCAAACAAACAAACAAACTTTTCAGCTTGATAATATTAGTATAAACTAGCTGCGCCCCTCGGTTTAACCCCCGCTGCTCAGCGTCTAAGGCCATGTTGTTTCATCTTACAGTTACGTATCTGTAACCGTCAAATATGGCGGCTTGTACGACAATTTCATACTGACTTAACGATTACGTACTGACTTCCGAATACAGATGGTTTGAAGCAAACCGCCCTAAGTGTCATAGCGTGATGTTAAATAGCCTATACTATGCCTCATGAATCTGGCTATCATATACTCGTACAAAAAAAATCTAATCCGACTGGTATTTCCAGAGATTAGCGCGTTCAAACAAAGAAACTCTTCAGATTTTATTAGTATAGTAGGTACCTCAGATCATAGAAACAAGGAGATATGCCATCATAGCAAATTAGTACCGGAACAACTGATGCCACTTTTAGTACATTTTTCGACACAATTACGCGCATAATTAGGCGCTCCTTGTGAATAAAACGATCTCCCACGCATTAAACATTCCGCACACCCTCAATCTAACACTGTTAATCGTCACTCAACACTAGCACTAAACTAAAACACTGTATTTATACCATCGATCGTGTTCGGTTCGTCGCCAGCGCGTACGTTTTTAATATGAGCAATTTGCTCAAGATCAGGCATCAAGCTCGATAGCGCCTTGGCACATCTCCCTTGTTTCTATGATCTGAGGTTTAGAAGAGCCGTGTTAGCCGTAGAAGAGAATGGGTTAACGCTTGCGATGAATTTGGGCTTAAGCGCGTTTGCTGAAGTGGTCCAAATTCCCGATGTGCATAAATATTCAACAGACGCGACGCTTTTTTCTCGGGAGCGTAAAAACGCACCTGATTCAGATTGGTATTTCGTAGTATCACGTTTTGTTAGACAGGTTGAAGCGTTATAAAGATTATTGTTGCCAACTTAGGGTATTTTACCCCAGATTTAGAGTAAAAATGATGTCGCAGGGTAATTTTGAGGGTTAAGAATTGTTAAGGGTAGGTACCTAATCTTGAGGGTAATTTTTTTTGTTGCAAAAACAACAACGTGCGTAATTCAGAACGCACTCGTAAGCAATAAATGTACCTATTTAAATAAAAAATATGTTGATTTTAAGTTAAACGAACAAATTCAGCATATTTTTATTGTGAAATATAACCACTGATTATAAAAAAAAACTTGTTTTATTATTTAACTAAAACTTTAGCTTTAGGGTATTTTTACATAAATAGTTATGATTTTAGGGTAAAATTAAACAGCATTGAGGTAAAATGAAAATCTAGCTTGGCAACACTGATAAAGATTACGGACGGCGTGACTGATATCCCTTGCTGATTGCGTTCACGTCTGGGTACTTAGTGTCTCTAGTTGCGGTGGAGACGATTTGTGTTTTCTTGTTTCTTGCATGTTTCTTTCTTTTATGACCGTTTATGTGAATTGTGGCTAAGTATCGCAGAGACCGCAGGATGCGTTACGATTGTGTTCGGTTGGTTGCAACAATTTGCACAGATCGACGAAAAAATCGAGTCCTCATAACAAAACTTAAAAATCGAGGTTAAAAAATAACATAAATCTGAATTGACAGCAAATAAATAGAAAAAAACTCATATTTCAATTTGTATATCAATACGCGAAGTTGATTTGATTAATTTCTTTGACAAAGAATTTAATTTATTTGATACTGTCAGCAAAATCACTTTCGTATTCACTGCGGAAATTTAACTAAATGTATTTTATGACTAAAAGTCTAATAAATCAGTCTTTTAGTTCGGAAACGAGACGTTTATTGCAAAAAAGTTATATAAAACTTGATGTATGTTGATTAAAAGAATTATTAATTACGTCAAAGTAGATCTCGCATCCGCTAACGGTATTGATTTGTGCATCGTTTGTCAGCATATGAAATAATAGGGTTCCGTGTTGGAACAACTATGCCAAATTCTAGGTCACTTCAAAAATCAGACCATAAAAAATATCTACTACAAAAAACTTCACATTACAATTTTATTTTGAAAATTAGAGCTCTTATACATTTTATTGTTTATTAGAATTCAGTACCTACCTATTTAGTTATTACATTAAAATTTGCTCAGAATAAGCTGCTTGTTAATAAAAGGAACGTTAAGTAAACCTTTTTGAAAAAATCGTAATAAAGAGACGTCATATGGGACAAAATAAAATTTAATGGTCCCCGTAACTTGTCAGTATTTTTACACGTAATTACCTAAACATTCATCTGCCTAGCCTTTTCCCAAATTACATTGGGGTCGGCATCCAGTCTAACTAGTTTTGGCTGAATATCAATATTTTACGTGGAGCGACTGCCATCTGACCTCCACAACCCAATTAATGGGTAATACCGGTATTCGAATGTTAGACCAGCTGTCAGACTTTAGGGCTTCTGACTACCCGTAACGATTGTCAAAGATATTCCTATGACAACCGGGACCGACTGCTGAACGTGCTCTCCGAGGCACGGAGGGGTCTCGATGTGTAAAGAACGGTCACCCATCCAAGGACTGACCGCGGCAAGCGCAGCTTAACCTCGCAGATCGATCGATCAGCGCGGCCGTCATTTAGCCACGAGCCCCTCTGTAATCACCTAAACATTGATCAATTGCAATTCATCGTTTCGGGGACCCTTTAAAACTTTTAGGAGGAGCAGCTGAAAATTAAATTACAAAAATTAGGTACCTACGGAATTTAAACAAAAATCTCACTCACACGTACTATAACAAGAATAAGTTACCGTAACTTCTTATTTTTAGCAACAGAAAGTATCACGATAAACTCGTAACAATAAAAAAGCGATCGTAATCGGATTGTGAGAAAACAATCGATATGAGAACGCACCCTAACCGATTCAAATCGAATCGAATCGATTTTTTATTGCGATCATCTCCGCTGTCACAGTTTGTTACAATCGTAACTTGAAAGTTATACAATGATCGTTAACAATTTTATGATTTGAGTGCTGACATTTCATTGTATAGGGAGCACTGTCTGTGTCTTAAACTTTAGTAGGTACTTCTCAATGTTAGCGCCGCTTCATCTTTCTAGCTTAACTCATTGGATGCCAAGCCGCGGATACAATGGTAAAATTAATTGTTTGCTACGTGTATAAATAAACCCATAGTTGGCACTCGATGAGTTAAACACTAGGGAAGTTACAATGTACCACCTTTAGTCTCTATGCTAAGCAGGTAAATATATTCAGCAATAGTCGTCGATGGACACTTAGAAACTTGACAATAATTATAGAGCAAAAACAATTACAAAATCATTTACTCGACGGAAAAACACTTTAAATAACTTCAATAGCAAAAAGGTCCCCCCAAAGTCTCAATTACGTAAACACCGCAACTCTCTTTCATTTCCCAAATGCACATAAAAAATAACAACGAAACAGAATTAACACTTTTAATTTCACTAAACGACGAGTCACGTATATTCAAAAGTCAAGGTCTATCAACATTTAAGTCACGGACGAGAAGCATTAGATATTCTGCAAGCGAGTCGTTTACGTAATAGGACGTATAGTATCTAGTAGTTTGACAATATTCATTGCTGTTAGTCTTGTTAAATCAAAGACATCGATAAAACTCGGTAGTGAGATATCAATTTAAGCCATATAATGGAAAAAAATTAACAAGCCCTTTAGTTGTGTCTTCCATTAAACTTTTCCACTAATAAGGATTAGTCGCGTTGTGGACTATCCGCGCCGAATCAATACACACGGCTGCGCGCGCGCCGGCTATTGGCGGCCCCAAGAGTTCGGACTTGTACCGCACAATATGCGTCAACAAATCAGGCTATTTCCATGCTCAATACTCTGACTGCTCATCAGCCGGATGTGGACATATTTCACTCAAATGTGCGACATTTCTTAAAAAAATGTAAGGATTGCTTTAGTTTTTAAATCTATTAAAATCCTATATGTACAAATTGTTATTGCCAATGTCTAATGTTATCTAAAATTAAGAGTATTGTTAATTAATATTATCCGAGGTACGGTATATTATTGTTGTTGACTTTCTGCACGTGTTGGTATATTACTGTAAGTGTGGAAAGTAATTAAAATAATAAATAAATAAATAGTGGAAAAGTCTTTATCACAATTGCCCATTATTCTGTCAATGAACATCAAAACTACGTCATCGTACCTTAGCCATTAGATCTTGAAATGCTTTTTCTAAAAACCGCCGATGTTTGTCACTTTCACTAGTTTTTAGATGATTGCTCTCAGTAATTACTGTGGGCGGTTATGTATCAACGGGTTCGACGATCGATGCTGGCTTGAGATCGCTTTTGTTTTTTTTTTCAAAGTTTCTTTTTGTGGAGATAGTTTTAAGTATTTATTTAAGTTCTTTTTGTTTGATCAGCAAAATAATTATTTGGCTACCAAGTGAAAAAGCGAATTTCAGTTTCCGTGCAATCGTACCTTTAATTACTCTACTAAATTATCTATAGATTTTTGGCACATAAATAAATGTAAGCTACACACAATACCTTCTCTCATTCATAACATCAGAGGTATATAGTATAGTACATCCACACTTTGCCCGATAACACGGCATCGTCACGAATTAAGTGTTTTTTTTTACTGCACAATAATAATTTCACAGAATTTTACTTAAATAAATACATCATTAGATACCTAATTAGACACAAATCTAATCAGGGCACTCCAGTTCCACTTGTAAGGCTGGTTGTCACCCTATTTACATTACAACTGTCTTATCAAAGACACAAACTTGTCGCGCGACACTTCGGCGATCTGATAACGCGTTGTCGCGTTCCAAAAACGCGTTCGATCTATAAACAATTCGACTTTCCGCCCACGTGAAGCACGCCTAAGATCGATTCAGTGCCAGTGCTACGACTTATCGATTCGATTTGAGTATTGAATTATCAGTGTCTCGATGTTTTAAATTGCCTGTGATTATTGTAAAGTGCTAACAATGGTATCGATATGTTCTTGTTTTGTTTGACTGTGAATTGACAATTTGTTTGTTCTATAATCTTTCGATTTAAAGCAATCGACTTTTGAATGGACTGAAAGCCGTCTGATTCGTTTTTTAGCATTACTGTTTTATTAATGAATCCCTTCCGCGATCTGCGACCAACCATAAAGGAACCTAGATAATGAAGCTCGGTAGAAAAATGATTCTACTATCTCGGAACCCGCAACGAAATTAAATCAGGATAATCTTTACGTAATTTATTAAAATTGCATAATGGATTTTACATTTAATCTGTGATGCCGGAGCCTGATTCTTCCCAAATTATTGTCCTAATAGAATGATCATTTTAAATTTTGTTTTCACTTTTTAGGGTTCCGTACCAAAATGGTAAAAAAGGAACCCTTAAGGTGCGACTTCGTCTGTCTGTCTGTCACACCTGCTTATTTCAGCAACTACTAATGCTATCGACTTGAAATTTGGAACAGTTATAAAGAATGCTTGTCCAACATTATTGCAAATGAAAAAATGAAAAAAATATTTTTATTTTCATTGCAAAAGGGGCCGGTGTGGGGGTCCAAAATTTCAAAGTAGGGTTACTGGGTCAAGTAACATATCATATGAAAGGGCTTGATTTGCAAATTTCAAAATATATTTTCATTTAATTTTATGTTTCACAGTTTTCGACATATGATGAAAAATGTCTGAAAAAATACAATTCCCCCCCCCCCCCCCCTTATCTCCGAATTTTGCGGAGTGAAAAATCTGAAATAATTAGAGTTGATAGGAATTGACCCAAATATTGCACCAAAAATAAAACGATGTTTCTAACTAGTACAGTTTTTTTCAAAATCATCAAAATTCTTTCACAAACAAACTTAGTTTTGCGTTCCGATTTTTTTCACTTTATACGTCCAAAACTGATACGGAACCCTCGGTGCGCGAGTACGACTCGCACTTGGCCGGTTTTTTTTAGATGACTGAGCGTGGAATCCTGAGTTCGATCTCCGGATCGGGAAAAATATTATTGGATTATCTTATTAAGAAATTCTTAGAAACAGCTCGGAGTCTGGATTTGTTCCCCGTCTATTAATGGCACTTAAACACAACTGGTGAAATGTGAGTGTACTAATACTCTGCCTAGCCTTTTGGGGAATGCTAGCGTGATATTCTTAAAAATATTTTGTCAAATTCTTGTGAAGAGGCCAATAAACTTACAAACCATCTTACGAAATCGTTGGCGATAACATTTAAGTAGGTACATAGCGACATTTAGGAAAATAGGGAGCCTTATCTATCACGTTAGGGAAGATCGATCGGCGCGAAGTAGATAAATGGAGTGCTCGGCCCACTACTATTAGTATAATTAGATATTGGACTAAGTACTGGTTTTTTATTTAACGTTGGAGATAATTCTTTGTTAAAGTTTGACTGGATTTAGTGTATTGTTAGAAATACATTGCATAATATTGAAGTTAGTTTCATTTGTTAACTCCTAAGTCGTCGCGGGCAAGTGCTAGGAACTTTTAAATTGAGATAAAAATTTCCAATACACTGCTTTTCGTGCTGAAATTATATTCATTTTTTTTTTTTTTTAAATATTATAGGAGGCAAACGAGCAGACGGATCACGTGATGGTAAGTGATTACCGCCGCCCATGGACACTCGCAACAGATGAGTCGAGCCTCCTACGGTGAAAAATAATGTAGTATTTCTTGATCAAGTTTTTTTAAACCTACATCCGTTCCGATACCTTCCTAACTAAATTTTAAATAAGATAATATTATAATATTTAGAAAATCATGGTGAGTAGGTACATTATGCGATCCATTTGAAGGTTGTCCGTAAAATATCGCTGATAGCGATAAGACCGCCCATTGCACCTCCACTTTTACCACTATTTTAATTATATTTCTATCTCATTCATAACTGGTGCGCAATAAAGAAAACAAAAAAAAAACTATCTAACGTAATATACACAACACTCCATAACGGGTAAGATAAATCGTGCCGTGAATAATCGCACCGACAAGTCGCCCACGTGCGTCAAGCCTAAACAACGGGGCGTGCACACAACACGTGTTGAAGCGCGTTTTCACTTTTTATTAGGGCTATTTTCGACTGAACGATTATTACTGCGACCGGCCGCATATAATTGCTTACATGGTATATTATTTATAGGTATTCATTATAAAGATTGGGTGGTATATTATGAAAGTGAAATGGAACCTTATCTCCTGTAAGTAACAACGATTTACTTAATGGTATGGATGCGAGATTGTTTAGCCGAAGGTAGATAATCTGTGGTTATTTAACTACCTCGGTGTTGTGAAAGAAAAGTTCCATAATAGTAATGTGTGGATATTTTTTGTGTGAGATATTCTTTGTTTATTGTAAAAAGGTACTTCAGATTGCTTTCAGTGTGTTATTACCTTATCTTATTACTTTAAGTGAGCAATTCTTGTATATATGTATACATACCTATATGCGAGTTATACAGCGTGTAAAAAATACTAAATAAAAATTTCAAAAACCCGACTGCGGTGACATGACGCAGTCCATGCGTCATGTTAAAACTACTAAAAATAATAAAAAATAAGACGACATTGCAGTCGGGACTTCGGAACCCACTCTTATAATATTAAGTATATTTTACTCGGAAAGAGTGGGTCCCGACTACCGGAAAGAGTGACCCTACACTACGGAGGTCATTTAAACTGGCCATTTCATTGTAGTCCACGCGGACGGAGTCGCGGGCAAAAGTCTAGTTTATCATATTAGTAAGATATCTCTGGCATCGTTGTTATCGAATATCAACACGGACGGAGTCAGGGGCATAGCTAGTACATAATATACAGAAATATTACATTATAAAGCTACCTAAGTACTATATTAAAAAGCTTCTAGAGGCTTCTCTTCTATACACATAAGGTTATTGTTATAACCAGCCTCGGGTAACGCGTCCCATAAAAGATACCAATCTCTCCTTACCTTGAGAAACGTGTGGGCTAACCCTTTATTATGCACTAACATCAAGCTTGTAAACCTTTATGGGGTTTACAGAGTTACTTAGTCAGAAGCCAGGCTCGTTATGGCTGAAAGGTTGCACTGAGCGGAGAAATTATGAGTAACTTTTCTGTGTGACGAGGAGGGAAGTAGAAATTAAATTACTTTAATAACTTAAAAACGTGTCAAAGCTATTCATTTAAAAAAATATACTTCAATGGTTACTTGGAGAATATTATTTGAAATAAATCTTACTACGTGAACCCAAAAAACTACAGAGTTCCGCGATGTGTAGTACCTATGTATGTATAATGAAAAACTGTTTTGTAGACGTTTTCATTATAAGCAGGGTCCAAGAGTACATTTGTGGATATTTCGTAGATATCAATTAGGTTACAACTTAGCCAAACCTCATAACTATCATGAGCTCTTCCCAAGCAAGTTTCCACTACGCATAAAATATAGGATTTCTATTACAAATGTGTAAATTTTACTTTCTCAGTTGAGAATAGCGATAAATGTATACAAATTTAATAATACATTTGTGAGAAATAACCTCAAGTTACCAACAGAAACTTCATATTGTGGTGTCGTTACAACTTGGGTTTCCGACCGATGAATCTGAGGTCGTGACTTTATAATTAAACAAATAAATACTTGTACGAACCGCAATATATAGGCATGAAGTAATTGCTTTGAATACGGGTGTTCACTGAAATATTAACAACATTGTAAGGTCAAATAGTGTTGTAGATGGAACTGAGAATGGGGGACAGACACACATTCGCAAGGAATGTAAAAGCTAAATAGCTCGAGAGTATGAAAAAGTAGTAAGGCAATGGTTTCGTAGATTAAACCTTTTGAATATTTCCATTAAAAACTTTTTAAAAACCTAAAACTGCTTCTGAAACACCTGATGAGCTTATCAGTGTTGTTTCCAAGATTATTGTGAATTCAAAGTCTCTATTCTAACATTTTAGTTTCTTCTATTCGTCACTTTCGATCAATATGTTTATGAATTTCATTATAAAACTGCAAGTATTAGATTGAACATTTGAATACAAATGGAAATAAAACAAAAGAAAGATTCAAACAGTCGTTAAGATGACAACGACGATTGAACACAATGTAATATTAATGTCACAAAAAGTACAGATGTGTTCTGTACAACCACCGGGTAATCACATGCCGCAGGCAATAAAACCCATCTGAATAATGAATAGACACATATAAATTCAAAATGTTTTTCATATAGGTACAAAAATATCAAGACCACGGAACAGAATTTATTGAAATCTTGAGAAATGCCCTGAATACTAGATGCTATCATAACACGAATAAATGCAACTATCCATTTATTAAGACGCACGATTGACCGCCATGTTTTAGCAATATAGAAACATTTTTTGATTAAAATCGATTCGTGACATACCATTTGTAATACTTTCTCTGTATTTTGAAAGTGTCAAAGTATTTGCAATTAAAACAGATGAGAAAACGACCCGAACGGTGGATAATGATTATAATCAGCACAACCGTGAAGCAGCTTTTACTAAACAATAGATAAATAAACAAATAAGATCAGTCAGCCGTCACGGTTTGCGCAAAAGAGACAAACAATTTGGCGCTAATAAATCTGAACGAGATAGGTGGTAGATAGCCAATAGTGGCGGAAACAATATTTTCACTTGATTTCAATAATATTTCTTTGTGTGGCCGTCACATATCGGGAGCGCGGTGTAATGTCTGATTTCTCTGTTTGCTAGTCACATTTCTAATGCGTGTGATTAAGGTCAATAGATCGCAATGGCGGTGTGTTATAAACATTGTAATAGTTTTTATGTGTACGGAGATCAGATAAACGATGTTCAATGGCGAAGGAAAGGATTGTCATTGCTATGCAAGCCATTAAATACTTACTTTGTAAGTCTTGATGGTTGTATTAACTGGGATGCGCTACTCGTAATCTTGAGTCAATCTGCGCGGAGTCGACTCTTAACGCGTTTGTATATACTTCATAATGTGACTAGCAAGCAGACTTTTGTATCGCTATTTGAAGCCAAAATGGTTGGTCCAGTGTGGTAAGCAGACCTAAACCCATCAGAAAAATATCGAATGGGTGTTTCCAATTTATGATTTCCGGATAATTGATCAAAACATTGAGTACCTAATGATTTTTAAAAGGATGATAAATAGACAGACGATAAAATAAGTCGTGCACTTACCAGAACAAGGTCCTCAAATAACAGTGAAAGTCAAGCAAACAGCTTAACCCAACCTGTTTAACACACCCCAAAAACACAATAGACTGACAAGAATACCCAGATCAAATAAAACCATCTACTTTCTAAGCTGAATCTCTAGACGTTATGTCTGCTGATGAAGATAGCTGCCATTATTCATTTTGCATGTGGATGTCATGAAGTGTCGCGATAGTGATCTACGACGGCTTAGAGATGGTGTTATCTGATTTGCACTCGTCAGATGTTGCGAATGAGTGCAGTTGGTATTGCTAGAAAGGTTGGACAGTTAGTTGGCCAACTTGCTAGTGTTCGTGAAATGAGGAAAATGGTCTTATTGAAAATTTACATATTTTGATTTGTATCACTTTTAATACCAGTATGCTGTATTCGCAATGTTTTATTAAAGTTTCGATGAATTAGAGATAAGAACTGCATAAAAGCAAGTGCTGTTTGTCGATAAAAGTGGCAGTGTTAGCCTGAATTCCTACTTTTCTTCCATGTATGAGAGAGTTGTATCGTTACTGCTGAGCAGCTTTATTAGATGCGTATTTTATCTTTAACCTTTTTTATCGGTTTATTTGGATGTTCAAATTAGTTATTATATAAAAGAAAAACTTTCCTGGAGAGCTAACCAAACTTGCTTTTTTAAAATTTACGCCATATTGTATCCTTTTCGTCCGTGTGTCAAATACACGTCGGTAGCAAGGTGCGCCCGCGTCGGCACATTTGCTTACTTACAACGCAAGCGCACACCGTGACAGATAACAACCGCACGATATAAACTAGCTACTGGAATTATTACTAGCATTTCTTATTCTTATTTTGTTGCAACGTTAGGAGTCCTTACAGAGTTTATAGTTAAGATTAACGGTACAATTTATAGCAAATGTTTTAAAGCTTCATATAAGGAGTTAATTAGGTTTGAGGTCATAATTAAACTGGATCATAATAGTGATGGGTTTCTCACCTTTAAAATATAACTACGAGTACTACTTAATTAAACTATTTTACAATCATTTATTCCACATAAAAGTTTAATGATATTACTTCAGATAGAGTTTAAAACTGTCATGCTTATTGGAGAATAAAGTCAGTAATAATTCAGACAAAATAGGTACCTAGCTAAGAACTTACATTTGAAAGCGAACTCAATTAGAATAATGATATCTCACGCAATAGTAAAAGGACCATGACAGATGATAATATGGCTAAGAATGTAATAGACACCGAGATGACGGCATAAAGAGATGGAAAAAAGAAAAATATGTAGGTACCTAAATGCTACTGGCACAGGATTGAGATTGATTTACACAAGAAAGTTTAAGTCTAGGAACGGGATTGTTGTATGGTGTTGAAGTAATAGGAAAAGAAATAGCAGCTGTAGTGCCAAAATCAATTAACCCCAATTCAAAATGTTCTCATAAATTAACTCCAACATTATTTGCACCAACAATATTTGATTTTTACTTTTCATCCTCAAACTAACATGATTTTCCTTTTCAGAGTGCAAACACGAAAATAAATTTACATAAATCTTTGAACATTTTTGATTCATCGTTCGCGGTTTTCAATACTTGTATATTCTCTTTTGGCGTTTCACCAAGAACATGTTCATTGTAAAATGTATCCCCACTTCCGCTATATGCGAAGTTTTCAAAAATAACATATTTTTTGTATTTGCAAAGATATCGAGTTTTACGACACAAACAAGTCTTGTCGGAACACTCAGGATGTCTTTTAAAGGAACAGTCACGCATGCTTATGGAAATTTAAAATTGTTATAGAATCTAGATTAAGTGGGTACTAATACAGATGATATTCAAAGTGATTGCTGCCTACTATTACTATCAAGCGTCATGCTTACATATTTAGGTTTAAAGAACTTTATTTCTCATAAGAACATAGTTCACTTAAAATGAGATTAAACAATATTGACTTAATACTAAATACAGTTTTAGCTCTAGTCTAGTGCGACAAGTTTAATAGAAATTAATGACATTTTATGTAGATTACGTTAGTGAAAAATCATGAAAAAGTCAAATGTAGTTCAGTATCCACGATACAGCCGGCCTAGCATGATCACGATAGAAACGGGTTTTGTCTACATAGAAATAAACAAAGTGACAGATTGTAGAAACATTTCTACGTTTTATGAATGAAACGGTAGAAATGTTTCTACATACTTTCAGGATAGTTTTAGTTTACCTATACCTTACACCATAGGTTATCATTCCTGAGTACCTACTAAGTAATGCATAAATGCACACACTACGTAGAAAACTTAGTGGTGCACAAATTCGTGAGAGTAATCGAAAACTGTGTGCTGTTGAAAAGGTTTTTATCGTAGTCATGCTAGACCTGCAGGAGCCAAAAGTGAGGTTTTTTTATTGGTCCTATTCATTTACATTCTTGTTTAATGGTCTATTTGAAACTTCATTGCATAGAAAACAACTTTCTTTGTATACATAACTTAACTTTACGGCAGTTTTCCCTACAGGGTTAGGCAAAGGTGTATAGTAGATAGTAGGTACACCCACATTTCGCCAATTATGTATAAGTCTCATGTACCTAATAGGGGGCGAGTCTACAGGGATTTAGACTCCGTACTGATACTGGGAATTTCTTATTAGAAAAATTCTATGATCTGAGGTAAAACTCAATATAACCGTTCGCCCGACCCGAGGTTCGAACCCAGGACTTCACGCTCAGTAGTCGTGCTAATGTTACAGGGTTGCACTGACGGTGTGCGGAATTTTTAATGTGTGGGAGATCTTTATAATCACAAGGAGCGCTTGTAATTCTGTCCCAAACTGTTTTAAAATTGGCGACAGTCGTTCCCGTACTAATTTTCTATGATGGCATATATCTCCTTATTTCTATGATCTGAGTTATGGACCTTGCCGGACACAGCAGCTTAGGAGAGAGAAACAGGGCTAAGTAGCAATCTGTAATTAAAAACTTTCTTTGTAATTAATAGGCTATTATAAGAATATGGTATCCTACAAAATTACTTCGTAGGTACCATCGCAATCTAAATAATAAGTCAATAGCAGTTGCAAAGGCGTGTGACCTTGTCGCCGCTTTCGAGCAAATTATGTAAGGCACGTGGTGTGTTACACAGTACCACAAAATCGAGAGCGCGCGGTTAAAAATGTGACGTGTGTGAACGGAATTAAGTTTAATTTATATTGCACTGGATGTACTGACATTGACTGCGAACCGGCAACACGCGTCTGGTAGTAAAATGTAGTAGGTATTCATTTCTATTGACTTATTATATTTAGATTTCGTCCTCAACCGTAACTCCTAATTCTCCTAAGATAAGGCCAATAAATATCCTAAAGGATTATTAAATATATAAGTGATTCTCAAAAATCATATGACCCGAGCGGGATTTGATATCCTAAAGGAATAGTCATTGAGTTCATACAATATAATTATCTTAATTAAAGGGGTTTCTTTTTATCTATATAAGGTCCTACCCTTCATACTCGAAATATTTTAGGAGGCATATCTATAGATGGTAAAGATGCTATACAAATGAAAAAAAAAATGATCCGAGTATATAATTATTTTTTAAATAAATTAATTTAAAATTATTTGACACACATTCAAACTATTATTTTCAACATCCATTACGCTAATTTTTACGTAACTATTAATGGTAGAAGCTAGCGTAATAGATGTCGAAAATCGTATTTTTATGTGTCAAATAATTTATTTAAAATTATTTATTAAAAAAAATACTCCGATCAATTTTTTTTTCGTTTATACGGCATCTTTACCACCTATAGATGTGCCTCTTAAAATATTTCGAGTATGAAGGGTAGGACCCTATATACATTTTTATTCAGCTTCAGTTACGAAGAGTCGTATTTTCTCACGATACTGCTGCTAATTTATTGATGTACTCTATGTCCTGATATTTACAGCCTTTACAGGTCTCTATACCTATGTTATTCTGAGTCTGATCTTGGATTTAATGGAAGCTGCCTATCAGTCTTCAAATAGGAGTAGATATCTTTTGAAATAACTTAATATCAAAGATCCTCAGTACCATGTACACAGTACCTATGTATTCAGATGAATTCAATAAATGGGAAAGTAAAATTCTAGTAGTAAGTAGTAGTTTTGCTAATGATTGCGATTTGCTAATGACTGTGTGTATATTCCTCTAGTTTTAGAAAATTCCACCCAGCCGAAGACACAGAAAACAACTAGTATAATGTCAGTCTCAATATCGAGTGTAATATTATCAACTAGAGTTCATAAACTTATCCACATTTTGTACTACCTATTAAATTACATTACCTATAATAGACTCAATATTTTGCATGCACCAAAACACGGAAGTCGATGCCTCCGAACATGCAAATCAATGCGTCAAAACACAAAAGTCAATGCGCCAACACACAAAAGTTAACGCATCAAAAACGCAAACCGATGCGTCAAAACATTGTTGAACCTTTCACAAAATCCAGTTCGCGAACACATAAACACTACAAAACCCGTATAAACACCCAACCCTGATCTCTCATCCGTGTTATCCGTAAACACACTCGCGTAACAGCAAATTACCGCAATCTCAGTAATTAAACAGGAAAAAGCGGTGGATTGTAAAAAGAAAACTGATTTGTAAGCGTCTTTGAAACTTTATGGGCCGTATGTAAGCGAGCTGGGACATAAATATCGCTTAGCAAGCGAAACCACTACCATGACATCACGCAGAATGAACACTTCAATATTCGACGTAGGTAAGTATGTACTTATCAGTGCTGCCCGATTTTTTGGCCCAAAATTGAATATCCCGTGCGGGACAGGCTCAGTCCCGCTTTTCGAGGATTACTCGACGTTGCGGCCTCCACCTTCAAACTGCTTTCCTGAACGCGTTTTTTTTCCATGTGAATTTTAAATAAATGCTCCGTAAAAATTAAAGCAGAATTACCTACTCATTATCTAGCTATCCTGTGCAGAATCCTTCGACTAACTACTGATTATTTACGTTTTTTTATTATGTCCCGCTTTCGACAGAAGAATCCCGCTTTTTTTACTCAAAAAGTTTCAAAATACCGCTTTGTCCGAAAAAAAATCTGGCAACGCAAGTACCAACTTATAAAGTTCGATTTAAACCAAACGAACACAGAGCTAGAGTAGAACAAAAGCACTCTTTCTCGATCTTTTAGTGTAAGCGAAGGCTCGTTTTCAGCGTTCACTCCAAAATATTAAGACACGCGTTAAACGCGAATGCTACCAAAAATAATACGCCCTTGTTTTAGCACTAACTTGCCTAAAACAAGTGTGTATTATTTTTGGTAGCATTCTTTTTTGTGGTACGGCCCCTATTGTGTAAGAATTCTAGATATAGCAATTCTAGAATTCTTACACAATAGGGGCCGTACCACAAAAAAGAATGCTACCAAAAATAATACACACTTGTTTTAGGCAAGTTAGTGCTAAAACAAGGGCGTATTATTTTTGGTAGCATTCGCGTTTAACGCGTGTCTATCTTTTTTGTGGTAAGGGTGTGAATATTTAGATCAGCCGAACGAATCGCTAGAACACAAGAACGCGTCCAAACAACTGCAACTGCAACTGTTCGCACGCTCTAGTGCTGTTTACATCAACGAGCGATCATTTTTAGAATATTCCATAGAATTTGTGAACGCAGACAGAACAACGAAAGAATGCTCTACGTCTGTTTACACAAAAAAAACATTATAGAGTAAAGATAGAATGAGCATTCGCTCGTCTGATGTAAATAACTACATACTGAGAAATAATGTGAAAACGAATGTACCTACTCGTAAGTGTTGAAGTTTACGAAGATTAGAATTTTGACAAATAGGTATTGGAATTGGATATATGGAAAGTAAAATGAAAGTTATTGCCTTCGTAGAGAGATAAAGCCCCTGTACTGAAGACCTAGATATGCAATTATGTTTTACAACAGTAAGTAAACGTGAAATTACTATTTTGCCAGATCGATTCCGTTTCTACGTTTGTGGTAATTGCTTTAGAATTCCTTCTAATTTTAAGTTCGAAATGGGATATTTAAAATCACTTTGCTATGGTCAGAAATATAATGGGCGCCACACACGTGGAAGTTTACATAGGGCTTGATAAAGTAAACTAGACTTGACCATATGTAGATATCAATTTACATGACAAATGAATGAACAGCAAATTATAGCAAGCTACAAGTCTCATGCAACTAAAACGTTTGTGTAAGGCATTAAGAATACATAGATATTTTTGTTGCACGGGACTTTACAAAGTCCCGGACCTTTCGAAGGCGTGCGTGGGGCCGAAGCCAACACGTAGAGGCCCTTTACAACAAACTTAAAATATATAAAATGTAATGGTGACACAGCTGGCGATTATCCCTGTATGCGCTATATAAATGCACCCAAGGACAAACCCCAGCTGTGCAGAACTATTGCAAACATGTGGAGAAAAAGTACTTGGGCTATTGTGATGGGATGGTAGTGGATTGGTTTTGGGAACACACATAGATATTATTATTAAGAGCAATTGTAAAAGAAAATCTTAAAATGAATATCGCACATAAGGAAGTCTGAAGAACTATTAGATGCTCCTTCTAAGAACTTCAACATCACGTAACAACCTATTACGTCACTGAATATGTCTAAATTGAAAACTGAACCCATAAACTTCAGTTTATGACGTCATTTAGTGCTCCGACTTGAAGACGTTTACTGCGTAGTCACGGCATTGACACTATAAAATATTTCACTAGATTATCAGATGTAAATCTAACTTGTTGGTTAGGTACCTATAGTCATAAGTGAGCGACTAATGCTATAGCAAAATGTTGCTAAAAGACACAATAATGAATGTCTGTTCAATACACGAAGCTTAATTCTCGTAAATAGAAATGAGTTCCGATTTGATTTTGATATAATCTCAATGTCATTTATGTCAGAATTTGTATTCTCTTATCCGTTTGACGTTGTCATGTACATGAGAACACCATTTGTGACATAAATGGCATTGAGATTCTATCAAAACCAAATCAGAATTATATTTTGAACATTCTTATTTACGAGAATTCGCCTTCTGGTCAATTTATTATGGGTCGCAGTCTCAGATCATAGAAACAAGGGAGATGTGCCAAGGCGCTATCGAGCTTGATGCCTGAACTTGAGCAAATTGCTCATAATTAAAACGTACGCGCTGGCGACGAACCGAACACGATCGATGGTATAAATACAGTGTTTTAGTTTAGTGCTAGTGTTGAGTGACGATTAACAGTGTTAGATTGAAGGTGTGCGGAATGTTTAATGCGTGGGAGATCTTTTTATTCACAAGGAGCGCTTGATTATGCGCGTAATTGTATCGAAAAATGTACTAAAAGTGGCATCAGTTGTTCCCGTACAAAGGACATTGGCAGTTTTGGGCTTGATATGGTACAGTAATAAAAGCATAACCAAAAATAAAAATATATTTTAATTGTTCTTTGCCTAATTTATCTTAGAGATTAAGAATTGGAATCAAAAATCGAAATAAATATGAAATAAAATGATTATGCCGTTGACATTTTGAAAAATCCAATAAAACAATAACGGGTGCATGCTGGCTGGCGCATGCCTCCATAGAATATCATGTCGACAGCAACTAAAACCTTTGAATTGAGAACTCATTAGTCGGGCTGTACCTACTTCATTGGAACATTCACACCATACTTAACCTCACTGTCACAAATACGAAGATTTCTCTTTAATCCAATTACGTACAAAAATAAATAAAAAATGAATTTAAATACTCTTGAAATACTCGATCACACCAAACTAATTTCAAATCTGTACCGACATACACAATCTGAAGCCCAGCGTTCTATGGGCGTCCGCCGTGTCCTTTGCTATGATGGCATATCTCCTTGTTTCTATGATCTGAGGTCGCAGTATGTATAGTTTAACTAGGTACCATTTGATATAATAGCGTCGCATCACATCATGTCTGGTGCTATTCTGTAAACCTCAAGTGATCGCACACAATTCAAAAGCCAATTCACTTGTGTTTATTAGAGCCAATCATCATAGATTCATGTATTTGAATACTTTGAAACCGATCGAATTTGTTGAAGTGGTTTTAGGGAATCTATCACTCGATCATGGGATGGGATAACACTAGTATTCGTCACTCGTCACTCACATTAAATTTAAACACTGTATAAAAATCGATCGCGTTTGGTCCGTCGTCGTCGGTAACATGCTCAATAGCACCTTGGCAAATCTCCCTTGTTTCCATGATCTGAGGTACTATCCCTTTCTCGCACCGAACTAAAGATAGTTTTAACACTTCACAATGCGGCCACAGCTCTCATATTCATCGATGACGTAGAACGATGGATGCCTCGTATCCACTCGTGGTAAGGGCTTCTAGTAACTTGTAAAGAGATCTCGATTTACGACAGAAAGTTGCGGTTTTCAGGAATTCGGTAATAAAGCGGGCTTCGCGGTACCATCGGTCTCCGGGTTACGATCGAACAATCGTAACATAAAAGTTCAGACACTGATGTCCCGAAAACGGGCCGGCCGAGACTGGGGATTGCATATGACATTCTCATAAAGACGGCCGCGAAAACGTGTCGGAATTTTGGTTAAAATACGTACGGACTGGGTTTTGAGTGAGGTTGAGGCGTGGTCGCTTCATTTGAGTTTTATTTTATGTTTAAAGCATAATAAATATTTTATGTACCTACGTATGTAAATTATATTACAGATTGCTAACGTAGGGTTGATTTACGTTGTTAGTTTAAAGTCGCAAGCGCGATTTCTGAGCTTGTGGTCATTGGTTCCTAGGTCGGGTTAAGGACTCCTACAATTTAGTCACATGTATGGAAAAAAAAATCGTCGGTGCGCAGTGCGACACCCGCACTGCTACCGCACGACTACCGCACTGCAGCAATCGTCTCAATTGAAAGAGCCCTAAGAGTTATTATTTTTTTTACATTAGGAATTTCAATTAGAAATTGCAATTTTGGTAAACATTTACTGCATTTATGCTGTCATACCTACATGGTGTTTGGTACTTCTAGTGACGGTCAGTCAGGTCTAGGGTATAGCTTAAAAGGAAGGCAGTATATTACAAGTAGGTAATCGATTCTGACTTCTGACATTGTAATCTAAACACGAATGTTCCGTTACAAATCGTGTCCTATACCGCGTAGACTAAGGTAACTGCTTTCAGTGACAATAAATACAGATTTTATTGAAACATCTCACAGTTTTATGTGCGTCACCCGTTTACTTGGTTTTGATTTCCTTTGGGGGAACAACACGGTAAGCTTAATATAGGATATAATATATATTTTATGGTTATATAGGTACCCGCTTAGCGCGAACGGTATTGTATTTACGATCGCGTTCAATAAAATGATACGATACAGTTTTGTAGTATTCACCGCCGTAAGGACTATATGGCTTTCTAATAATATTATTGCTCAATTTGCATTGAGAATATTAAAATTTATTGTATTTATCATCTTTAGAGCTGCGTTTTCATGTGCGAGGAAGCTGAGCGGTTCGAAGAGGCATAACGGAGCTATGAAATGATGTGGATGTTTGCACCAAAGCTGTACGGGAAAGCTGAGCGGTCCGAGAACGCGAATAGCGGACTCTTTTCCTTAATGCCATGCTAGGAAGCGGTGTGCTACGAGAAACACTGTCTATAAACTGGGAGTCTAGTAGCTTGCTTAGCAACACCGCCTCGCACACATTCCTCGCACGCCTCTCTCACTTGCGTCCCCCACACACATCTCTCGCTTGTTTTGTCTGTACAATGACCTAGCTCCGCAAAGCCTTTTCCCACCAGAGCTGCGCCGAGCAAAGCTACGAAAATAAAGTAATCCTGTTGGTGGATTTTTCCCTCGCACAGCTCTAGTGGAAAAGCTAATACCGGTCGCGGGACATAGAAAAATATAGACCCGCTAACGCATCGTAAAACGTATCTTGTAAAAGCAGACAAGTACAGTTGTGTATTCTTAGTGAAACGCAACGCGGTATTAAGTACTTTCATGTGAGATTATGGCTCTAATTGTAGCTCTATTTAACCCGTGGGGGATCATAAATCCCTTTCTCGAGTCAACTTTTATGGCTTTACCGAGATGACATGCAGTAGGTAGGTATGTACGTTTTATGGTTCTAATTTACTTCCAGGTAAGCGTGTAAAGGGGAGAACACAGAGCAGTGCGTTGTTGCACCGCAACTATGGTGTCGTGACGCACCAAAACTCTGGAGCCATGCGTTCGCGACGCAACGCTTGAATTTGCGTTTTTTCTGCGTTTCCGTACCGTTGTGTTTCTATAATATTATTTAAGTTGGCGGTGGTCTATTGTGTTATTGATAAATAAAAGACTTAATTAATATTTAGAAATAAATGGTTATTAATTTTTTTGCGTATAAAATAAATATTCTAATACAAACTTAACATTATTCAAAAGCAATTTTCTCTGAGGTCTCACTCTGTATGTAAATAAGAAATAATATGAAATGTACACAATAAAACCAATAACAACTGTGATGATAGAGTTTAATGCTACGTTTCATATAATTTTATTATTATTGTATTTTATAATAATATCATTGCTTCAGGCCTTGGTTTAGAAGACAGCGGCATAAAGGAAGTTTGAAATCAAAGTGAATGTAAAGTTTTTGATAAGTATAAAAGTAATTGTAGTAAACTTATTGAAATCGTTTCCAACAAATTAAATTGATCAAATGTAAACTTGACATTAATCGGCTAGTCTTAAGTTTATTTTCACACCTATCTAAATAATTAAATTACAATTTTATTAAAGTTAGGTGTTACTATAAACTCTACGGGAGTTTACAGTAACACCAGAGGCTCTAGACAAGTTGCTTTTCTGTTGGCGTTCACGCCAAACGATAAGCACAAAATGTATGGCAATGACATTACCTGCGGAAAAGTCACGTGACTCACAAATGTCATTTCCATACATTTATCCGTAGCGTTTGACGCTAACGCTAAGAGAAAAGTAACTTGTCTAGGGCCTCAGGAGTACAGTAACACCCTCTAAAACCAAAAAATGCGTCGTGCTTGCCCTCTAGACACGCCATTGCGTACTAGCCCACCCCCCTTGGGGGTTATCTTATTTTAGGGGCCAAAATTGGCGACAGCTCACCGCTCCCGCTATCCTCGAGGCCAAAGCCCACCATGTGGGCACACATTCACGGCCCTTATTCGATTTATATGTTAATTTATTTAAGGTTTTCCGTGTTTCGAATTATATTAGAACCATATATGTAAGTACGCTTTTTGTATATTTTAGATAGGCGTAATGGGTAATCGATTCAAATTGCTGTAACGATCGGGAGTCATGAATGTTTGAATTCCGTTTTATTTGTATTCGGAAAATCGTTTCGCTTTGCTTCAGACGGGTACCATAACAGTTTAGACAAGCGTTTCGATCTACTAATATAATTATATTCTTCTGTGTGGGGTCCCGGCAAAGAATATATAAACTGAACCTTCTGACATATTGGTGTCGTAAGGGCTGGCAAAGCACAGAGCAGCACAACTTTTATTGCCAAAAAATATCAACTTTGCATACGTTGAAATAGAGTCGTTTCTCTGGAAACTAGTCCGCAAAGCCAGTGAAGAGTGCACTTTAGGTAAGAAGCTAAGCTACAAGTATATGTCGCGTCAGAAGATATGGAGTTATGCAATAGAATGAGACTATAACCTTGTAGGTTAATATGTGTCAGTTCACGGATAAAGGTAGGTACCTTATGGCCGGTATAGAGTTATGCATATTCCCATAATCTGCAATTAATTAGCTATCGATATCAAAAAAGATCAACCTCATAACATGTGTGTAGTTACGGAGATAGTATTTTTACACCACGCGCCAACAGTAGGTCAGTGTGTACGCGAGTAGCAAAAAATGTTTTTTAAATGTTATTCTTCACTAGACAGGAAAAAAATCACAATTTGGTCAATGATTGGAAAGTCTCCTAGAAAAATCTCTTGCAAAATTGAAAACTGCATCCAAGGGTCACGTTCTCATATCGGGTCTCAACACTCAACAAATAGCCGCTATTGCTAAAGTTTGCCCCACAGATCATAAAAACAAGGAGATATGCCATCATAGCAAATAAGTACAACTGTCGCCACTTTTAGAACATTTTTCGACACAATTACAAGCGCTTCTTGTGAATAAAAAGATCTCCCACACATTAAAGTTCCGGACACCCTCAATCTAACACTGTTAATCGTCACTCAACACTAAAACACTGTATTCATATCATCGATCGTGTTCGATTCGTCGCCAGTGTGTACGTTTTTATTACAACCAATGTGGTCAAACTAAAGCGTCAAGCTTAATAGCGCCTATCTTCCTTGTTTCTATGATCCGAGGTTTGTCCGCAGCGCTCTAGGGTTTAATATTAGGTAGGTAATACATTTGGTGTCGGTCTCCATTTATTTGTACGAGTTTTCATTTAGGTTTCTTTACTGTTAGATATATTGGGATCTAGCCCCCAGGGTCTCCTAATGTGCGGGACACGACCATCAAGAATGGGTTATGTCCCAATTCTTGAAGATTTCCAAACAAAAAATATTATTCGTCATGGTTTATGATAAAAAGTAACATTTCATGAAATAGGACGATAACGGTCTAGTCATGTTTTGAATTCCACAGTGTTTTTTTCTATATCCCTTTTGATATTGTCCTGAATCAGTTGTCGAAACAGATGAACTAATATACAATGATGGTGACAAATAGGCGTACGTCCTGCCTGGTGGTAAGTGGTTACCCGAACCTATGAAACGCTTGCAACACCAAGTATCACATGTGCGTTGCTGGTCCTTTAAAACGAGGATATGCAAGCAGGTACCTTACAATTGATAAACAGGTACCTTGCTGTCAACACCGCTCATCCTCAGAAGCTCTGGCGTCTTTACTTGCCACAAGAACATAACACTACCGAAGAACTGTGGCATTCTGTAAGGTAAAGGTAATTCCCACAGAGGAATCTGTGTTTTTCCTCCGTGGTAATTCCCCTGATGGGTTGCCCCCGATTTCAGCAAGATAATTCGAGGTGCCCTACCTCTTTTAAATGTTAATACACCCTGCTTGTACCTTAAGCCCTGCACCCCATAAAACCTAAAAGTCCGTGAAGATAAAAGATAAGGTTAATTACTTGGCAACACTGTAACCTCTACGCTTTAACATCAGTGTACAACATAAAATTTCACGGGAGTCCACTAGACCAGATTAAACTACTAGCCTTATCTGGCAATGATCTAGAATTATTTTATTATATGGTGTATTTAGCTAATGGGTATTAACGATAATAGTTGTGTGCCATTAATGCTGGTTACTACAAATTTAGTAGGGTTGGTCGGACAATGTCTTTGTTGCCAAATACTTCAAGTCAAAGTCAAATTATTTGTTTCAATTAGACCATTTACAGGCCGTTTCGAAGCAGCCTTATTGGGGAAGCACATCCACCTTACGTTTTCAATCATGTATCCATCCATCGTTTTACTTACTACAGATAGAATTCTTATTTTGTTTTAAAGCTTGTGTTAAAATTCGATCTCTATCCCTCAGTTTTTGAAAGCCTGGACAAGCAACTGACAAGTACATCTGAAGTCCAGTTCTCGTAAATAAAAGTGAGTTCCGATTTAGTTTCGATATAACGAACTAACCGACTGTTTAACGTGCTCTCCGAGGTACGGTCTCGCAAATGTGTGAACAATGGTCTATATCGACAGATTAACCTCGTAAAACGATCAGCGTGGCTGATAAATGGCTAAATCAGTTTTACGTCTAAACAAATGTATAGTAATATAACAATAATTGCAGGCGACTATCACTTTTACTGCCAACAACAACAATCCAATTAAACAATACCAATTATAGATTATTTTCCACTACTTAGCTTCTCAAAACCGTTTGAATGGGAAAGCCAGTGATGGTCACACTGCGTCTTTGCTATAATAAGCAATACCAAGGTGCGTTTACATTGTTAGAATAGAATAGCTCTCAGATTTCCATAGATTACTCTAGTCTTTGATCAGTATAGTCAGTATAGTTGCTGTCAAATCTCTCATGGATTAGTTAAGAGAAAATAACAACAGTCAACCACAAATAAGAATAAGCATAAAGAAACCAGGAATAAGTCTAGTAACGAGCCGTAAAAATTCGCTTTAGAAATAACATTAAGTTGCTGATAACCTTGAGGATACATTTGTGATGACTCATCACAAATTAATCCTCAAGTTTATCAGCACCTGATGAGCATTCTAACTGTTTATTTTCAGGTAAATGCTCACACAACATCAACATTTGATCAAACAGGAGCATTCTAGCGACCCCTACGGTTTTTCCGCCGCCGACCCTAGACAATCAGCCCTAGATGACGCGCATTTCATTGAGCGTTCGCTAGAATGATTAACGAAATGTTTGTACCGATTTAGCTCTATTCGTTGTTCAGTTCGACAAATATCAAAAATGGCGAATGCTCAATGTTCTGTTACAACTAAATGCGTTCTGTAAATGCGCGTATTTATTTCTGCTAATAGCAATAAAGTGCGACCACCAGTTTGTCAAGTCTGTACATAGATTATGATAACTATGATCGGTTTCTTCCAGGCAAGCGTGCTCCATCGTATACCGCATCATCGCTTAACATCAGGCGAGATGGCGGTCAAACGCAAGCCTATTTACAAATAAAAAAATAAAAAAAACTTCTTTGACGGTTCGTTTTAGCAGTCGCAGTTAATATTTCTGGGCTGATGGTGTTCGGGTTGGAAATTGTATTTCTGGTGCTGTATAGTTTATTTTAGAATGGTTCGAGTTCGATCCTGAGGCACGCACCGCTGACTTTTTGAAGTCATGTGCGTATTAGAAATTAATTATCACTTGCTTTAACGGTGAAGCAAAACATCGTGAGGAAAATGTCCAAGAACTAAAAAAATCGAAGATATGCGACGTCCACCAACCCGCACTGGGCCCGCGTGGTGGACTACGGCCCACTCCCTCTCACAGAGAGGAGGCCTGTGTCCCAGCAGTGGGAACATTATAGGCCGATTATGCTATGCTTATGCTACAGTTTTTTTAACTACTCAATCTGAAGTTACAAAGTCAACAATAATTGCAGAAAGATCCTTTGTGTTTAAAACGCGTGAACGCATCTATAATCGACCAAAATGTAAACTCGCCCTCATACAAACCTAGTAGGGCTACCTAACTAGGACACTGGCCGATGAAAGATTTTAATCTAGTGCGCAATCTTAGACTTAAACGCCAATTTATGCGGCTCTAGACATAAACAAGTTTATGACGCGAAATGTACCGATTTTCTGGTCATTCCGCGGCTTATTAGAAAACTTTGTGATCGCGAAATATTGTTATTAAAATCTTATGTTCTAGGTTTCTAGCGCGTATTTGCACTTGGAAATAAACTTGATTCAGTTTATTTACATGAGCTACTCAAAGGATTGTTGCGGCAGATGCAAATTATAGTTGTTATTGGTTTTATTAACGTTCATGTTCCGGATGGACTAATTTCGCACTCGAAGTTGAGCCTTTGTTTACGAGATCTCTACGTTGAAGTTATAAGATATTACTTTCTTTATATTATTAATAACCCTCCTGCTTCGCTGTAGTCGGGTAAAAAAAGGTAAGAACATTACTATTATTTTATGGGCGTCATTTTAAACACCCCAGGACAGAATTTGTCGGGTACTGACCTGACAGACTCTTTCCCGTGTAGAAGAGAGACTGCTCTTCTTGACACTTTCACTTAGGTCATTCTTAGGCATTCAGCTAAATTAATCTATACTATTAAGGGTCAGCACCATGTAAAAGGCTTACGGGAAAACCATAACTTTATATAGAAAAGGTAAAGTAGTAGCTACGAAAAAAAAGATCTGACTAGCTAAAGAGTTTCACTAGTGGCTAATGAAATCGTGTTGAGAATAAACATTATAGATTAATTACAAAAAAATATTGAAAAAGTGGAAAAAGCACTGCCGTAGAACCATAACTTTAGCGTAAATAAGAACAAACACTTGATGAAATTAACTTAATTATAGGCTACAAAGGACAGAGTAGTAGCTGATGGTTTTTTTTTTCCATATCAATACTTCTGTTTTGTGTAAAAAAATCGCTAACTTGCTGAATTTTTCTGAATTATAATTTTTATTGATATATCGGGAAAAAAAGTCAAAAGAATTGCGATTTTTTTACACTAAACGGAAACATTGTTATGTAAAACACAAAAAAATTGCGGGTTCTCTGTTCTTTATTGTGTCAAATTCATAAAATTTTCATTTCAAAGTTATGAAAGTATGGCAGGGCTTTTTTGCACGTTTTTAGAGATTTTCAATTTTTTTTTTACATTCATCTACAAGGTTTATCCTTAAACCGATTTTTTTAAAGAACAGTCAAACTCTTCAGCTTATCAGACGTTTTTTTTCGTGGCTACTACTTTACGTTTTCTATATAAACTTATTGAAATCCCATAACACCATTTGCAGTAATGCACCCTTAATATTATAAAGCTGAAGAGTTAATTTGTTTGTTTTTTGAACGCGCTTATCTCTGGAACTGCCAGTCGGATTCAAAAAAAATATTTTTGTATATGATAGCCAGATTAATGAGGAATAGTATAGGCTATTTAACATCACGCTATGACCCTTAGGAGCCGAGCAACGGGGGTGAAACCGCGGGGAACAATATGAAATAAAAAGTGACCTAGCCGTACAAAACTAAAGTGAAAACAGTTATATGTTTCAGTGCCGGTGACGTAGTAAGGTCACCACTCAACTGCGTTTTATTACTCGCAGAACATCTCTTCACATTAATCGCTGGGGACTCGTTACGACCTCAATCGCTGTTCCGTGTCACGTCATGCATTTTGTTCTTCTTTTTTGTTTATTTACAAATTGTTTGGTGTGTTGAAGGACTAAGTTCTGCATCCCAGCAGTGGGAAAAATATAGGGTAATTATGGTTATGTAGATTCGCTCACACGATCGATAAGTGGTATAATTAGCACCTTACTATATATTTATTACCTGATTGTCTCACATACACACAAAAATGCAATGATGTTTCAAAATTATATTAAGCGCGTGTTTATAGTTCATAAAATATAGCTTGAATCCTGTGACAGCTGTCAAATAACCACAAATAATCTCAAAATGCATTAAAAATAAAGCTTTAGTGAAGTATCTGTCCGGGAATTTTTGAATGTACAAACATGTATGCGTCTCTTGTTCCGACTATAGAAGAGCCCGATTTTAACGGACTGATATACAAAACGAACAGAAGATAATATGCTATTTGCTGTATATTCCAAACGAAAGTTAAATGATGTCCAATTTATAGTCGACATAAAGTTAAATAAAAATAAACCATAAAATTGGTGAATTAAAACCAGTAGGCACAATTATTCTCAGCGAAGCCCAACAAACAGTTCGTGTGAACAAAGGGCACTGGCAGACGTCCATAGATTGCTGGGCTTCAGATTGTGTAAGTCGGTACAGATATGAAATTAGTTTGGTGTGATCGAGTATTTCAAAAGTATTTAAATTCATTTTTTATTTGTTTTTGTACGTAATTGGGTTAAAGAGAAATCTTCGTATTTGTGACAGTGAGGTTAAGTATGGTATGAATGATCCAGTGAAGTACAGCCCGACTAATGAGTTCTCAATTCAAAGGTTTCAGTTGCTGTCGACATGATATTCTGTGGAGGCACGCGCCAGCCAGCATGCACCCGTTTTTGTTTTATTGGTTTTTTCAAAATGTCAACGGCATAATCATTTTATTTCTTATTTATTTCGATTTTTGATTCCAATTCTTAATCTCTAAGATAAATTAGGCAAAGAACAATTAAAATATATTTTTCTTTTTGGTTAAGTTTTATTACTGTACCATATCAAGCCCAAAACTGCCGACGTCCTTTTTAACGATCTTTTTATTATTTTCTTTTAGCTTTCCATTTTCATTGAGCAATAATTATAGTAAATTATGCTGTTTAATAATATGCAATTATGTATTACGATTTGTTATTAAAAAGATTTTAAGGGGTTTCTTTATTTTCACTTTCCCTGTTCTTTTAGACTAGAGCGTGTTTACTTTTTTTAAAGCTTAATAAAGTGCTTTACTTGTTGAGTTATAATATATAATAAATATAATAATATTCAGTCTTTTGGGCACGCTACCAGTTGACGGCGATGCGGAAGAATTTTTTGATGCTCTTTAGTTGTAGATGTATTTATAATTATTATAAGGTTTTTTTTTGTTTGTAAATAGAACTGTATATACCTAAAAATTAAAAAAAAATCTATAAATATATATATATATATATATATATATATATATATATATATATATATATATATATATATATATTCACTAAATAATTTTATCGAAAGCTTAGTTAGATTACATTGGAATTTTATTTCATTTATTATTTTTAACTAATGGTCGCCCAATGGTCAAAAATCGACCGTAATTCATTTTTTTAGGTTTGCAATTAATGTATTCGTATAACACATAATAATAGGTTGGGGAAAAAGTTTCTTCGCATTTTTTAAGAAAATTCAAAACATTTTTTAATAAAGTTTATTTACATTTAACTAAAGTATGTAGGTACCATTTTGTTCGATAACTTTTTGCCATCTTGTAGGTAGGGACATGATCCCATTGCTATAGAAATTTTGGGACTTCTGGTCAAAATACCGCGACAAGTGGTTTTGGCAGTCCTCTCGTGATGTTAACCTGACACTGCCCAAAGATTTCTGAAGAGACCGAAACAGGTGGAAATCTGAAGGTGCAAGGTCAGGACTATACGGCGGATGCATTAACACCTCCCAGCCAAACTCTCTTAATTTTTGTTGGGTGGCTAAAGATGTGTGAGGTCTAGCGTTATCATGATGAAAAACCACACCCCTTCTGTTGATTAATTCCGGCCGCTTTCTCTCAACTTCTTGCTTTAATCTCATCAGTTGTTCGCAGTAGAGTTCAGAATCGATGGTCCTGCCTGGTGGTAACAGCTCATAATGAATAATGCCCTTCCAATCCCATCACACACACAGCATCACTTTGTTGCGAGTTAACCCGGGTTTCGCCACAGTCTGTGAAGCCTGACCGGCCTTTGACCACGACCTTTTTCGCACGTTCTTGTCATACGTGATCCACTTTTCATCACCAGTTATCAGCTTCTTCAAAAATGGTTCGGTTTCATTACGTCGTAATAAAGAATCACAAATGAGTACACGGTTCATTAGGTTTCTTTCAGTGAGCTCGTGAGGTACCCAAATGTCGAGTTTTTTTGTTCCAGTTTTTTTCAAATGCGCCAAAACTGTTTTGTGGTCAATTTCCAGTTCTTCAGCTACGTCGTAACTACTGGTATGCCGATCTTGCTCCACTTTTTCAAAAATGACATCCATTTTATCCGTAATAGGGCGACCAGAGCGACGTGCATCTTTGACATCAAAATTTCCGGATTGAAAACGCTTAAACCAAATTTGTGCTACTCTCACAGACACTACACTAGGTCCATAAACATCGCAATTTTTTTTCGCGGCTTGCGTTGCATTTTTACCTTTTTTGTAGTAAAATTTTAAAATGTATCGAATTTCTTCATTAGATTCCCTCATCTTGACGGTACGAAAAACAAATGAAAATCACACATTTTCCTAATTTGAATTTGGAATTATGTTCTTTAAAATTTAAACTTCAATGATACCAAAACCAGCCAAATACAAATAGTATAGCCAAAGAGATTTTATTACAAGTTCATACATACTATAATGCGAAAAGACTTTTTCCCCAACCTAATATTTTGTATATAAATTTTATCTTTCTGTACTCCTTATCAATATGATTAAAAAGAAGTATAAAGTTTTCTCTAGATTAAAGTGATTGAAAATAGAAATGCTTAGCAGCAAAAATGGTATGGTTGTGTTTGTGTTACAGACGAGTTAGTAATTACACTGACCAACAACTGGATAGTCAGCAGCCATACATAAAGCCTAACTCACATTGATTTATAAGAACTAACCGCTCACGCTAAAGGCCGCAGCACACGTTTAACGCCCGACGCCACTCCACGCGTATCATTGGCCGAATGACGGAACGTGGCTTCTCAAGATAAAATGTGGCCAATGAGCATGCTATATTGACATCGCGTGGCATAACGCGCTCTAACTCTGTCCCGCCTTTAGCCGCCGACTAGAAAATTCATGTACCAATTACGCTGATCAAATGAAATTCCGTATGAACCACTAATTTAGTTCTATATACATATATTTTACGGTAGTTTTAGCATCTAGTTTAGTATTTTGATCGGTTGCTCGCTGTCCTACCGTACAGAGCCTGGGCGTGGCGAAAGATAAAGTATTAGAAGAGATAGTCGCAATTTATAACGCTCATAAGTTAAATGAATGTTCCATGATTCATTGCTTCCAGTGTAAAGGAAATGTTATCTTTTATGAGAGTAATTATCTCAGATCATAGAAACAAGGAGATATGCCATCATAGCAAATTAGTACGGGAACAACTGATGCCTCTTTTAGTACATTTTTAGACACAATTACAAATTCTCCCACACATTAAAAATTCCGTACACCCTCAATCTAACACTGTTAAGTACTCAACACTACTAACACTAGCACTAAACTGAAACACTGTATTTATATCATCGATCGTGTTCGGTTCATCGCCAGCGTGTACGTTTTTATTACGACCAATGTGATCAAACTAAAGCATCAAGCTCAATAGAGCCTTGGCACACTTGTTTCTATGATCTGAGGTAATTATACTGAGTGTCTCGTTGGTATAGGGAAGCGGGACTCCTGTGTCCTGGGGTTTCCGGCAGTTTTATTGGATTAGCTGTGACTTCACCCACCGTTGCTTGGCTCCTAAGGGTCGTAGCGAGATGTTAAATAGCCCATACCTACTATTTTTCATGAATCTGGCTGTCATACAGCACGTAACGAAAACCCTGTTCGATCCCAAAAGGGGTCATTATACTCATCATTATGAACAACTTTTGCTATGGAACCAACCTTGAAATTACGAAAAAAAATCAGCTGCTCCAGCTGATTTTTTTTCAGACAGAACTGCCAATGTGCTTGCGAACGTTCGAGGGAGAATGTCACGGTGAGATTCTCCCTCGAACGTTCACAAACAAATTCGCATTTCTCGCGGTGATAGGTATCATGCGGCGTGTCGGTACAGAATTGATAGGCTGGACTCGTACGCAGTCACGCGCGTGAATTGCGCTCGAACTAGATCTAAGATCTCTTTCAAAGGAAGCAATTCCTTAGTAATCCTGAACTTTTCCTAAGCAAAAGCTATGATTCCAACTATCTATACCGAAGTCTTATTAAGTCAATATATTCCAGCTAAAAGTTTTATAAGGTCAATTTAAACTAAAGGAAAAGAAACAGTCCGAGTTCAAAGCTAGTTCCCGATAACTGTTACGAACGGCAAGAAAGTTAAGTTGTTAAAAAGTTTAACAAGACGAAGGGAGAAGAGCCTTGTATTGAATTCTGGTTTAAGGTGTGTGTTTCTTCTTCTGTTTATCCCTAACCGACCCTTGCTCGAGCCAGCCCGCGCTGAGCCTGTAGATTTAAATTCAACCCAAAATAATGAACCGATCCAGCTAGTAGTCCCTCCCTCTACTTGCCCTCCCCCCAGCGACGCCCTAAGCCGAGGTCCGTACCCCAGTAGGGGGTGCCCTTAGCGTGTGGTCGCTTAGTTTTATTTAGTTTTAAGCCTGGCTGGAGGCATTTGTAAGTCCTCACCAGATGACCGGTTAAGCAGTGACGGCTGTTAGAAGCCAACTGCGAGAAGCCATTCAAAAAAAAATAAAAAAGTTATGTTTATTCATGAGAACTTTTTAATACAACGTGTACACATTATTTGGTTTTTAATCTACCTATACTAAGTAATATAATAAAGCTGAAGAGTTTGTTTGTTTGAACGCGGTAATCTCTGGAACTAGCAGGATTCGGAAAATTCTGTATATGGAGATTCATGAGGAATAGTACCTACAGGCTATTTAACGTCACGCTACGACCCTTAGGAGCCAAGCAACGGGAGTGAATCCGCGGGAAACAGCTAGTAGGTACCTGAGCAAATAAGTTTGTATTTTATAATATTTTCACATTTTTCACAGCGATAGGTACTGTGAAATACAAAATTATATTTTATATGCGGTCGGTGAACTCAAAACTGAAAATAGCGAATAATTCATAATCTAACCTAGTTAACTTAAAGTTGGACATGAGATATGAAATAAGATCTCCTTAAAGGAAATAGGAATGTTATAAGGGCCGTCTTTGATAGCGGATATAGCAAAAAGTACACTCGAAAAGAAATTTGTAACTTAATTTGTGTTTGAGTAAAGTTGGTTGTTATCAGTTTGCGACGGGAATTTGTAATGCGGCTCTTTTTAAAAAGTTTTTTGTTTTATTCTTTTTTGGCTTCTGTCTGTCTGTTTGAGATTTTACGGAAGCTTGGAATTGGTCACGTAAGTCGAACAATGGCTTTGTTGGATATAAAGGTTCTTAAACGCTTATTGTTGGTATAAGGAAAAAAAAACACAATACAAATTTAATATTATCTACCTACATTTTTGATTGGACTATTTATTAATCATTTGTAAACATCAACTGTTTAAATGGCCGTTGGTAAGTTATACCTAGGTTGTAAAATTAGCTTATTTTTGTTTATTTTCAAAAAAATGAGGTTCTGTATTCGACCTGTTTGTGTGTTTGGGTGTATGTATGTTTGTATATCCGCTATTTTCTCAAAAATTAATGGACCGATTCTGGTGAAATTTTTACTAACTCAATCTTTTTTATTTATCGTTCCAATATTTGTTTAAATTCTTTTTTGTACCACTTTCGAAGTGCTCAATTTTTAACCCAAAGGTTGACTGGTAGAGAATGCTAATGGCATTAAGTCCACCTTGTGTACCACCAATGTACATGAAGTTTCAATAAATAAATAAATAATTTTTAAATCAGGTTTGTTGTTGAAATAAACCTCACAAATACAGTTGTGTAAATTATACGCCGAAGATTTTGCAAAAACATGTTCTATTACTACTATTTCCACATAAACTCGTAGAATTTCAGCTGATAAACACGAGTATCTTGCTCTAAAAATCTAAAACAAAAATCCATCCACAAATCTGAACGGCATACCGACAAATCTTAGAAAACCAGCGTCCACCACACATCTAACAATAATTCTTTACACGATTTCGAACGAGCGCATACCCGCGACGTTTTCACTTAACAAGGCAACCGGTAACTCACACACTTGTAAGAAATACGCTACCAATGGATCTTACACACTAACCTATATGGAACTCCAGCTGTATAAGGCAAAACTAGGAAGTAGGAACCCGATAAAATAATCGATTACCGAGTTGTATCGATTCATCTATAATTCTATACGATACGTCAGTATCAACAGAGCCTGTTACGTGTCTGTCATCGCCGAATATAGCAGTCCAATTAACAATTTTATACACATCTGTAATCGTTTTAAATGAATCCACCCTTTGATATTTTTTTATCGATACTCGAATAAGGATCGATACATTATTCGATAATTAATGTCCTAGTCACGTAAGTGCCTTTAGCCTGCCTAGCTGGCTATTGTGTGGAGATGATGGCGTCATCATGACAGAAACTCGTTGTTGTTAAACTTAATGTTACAAGAAAATACTCGATACCTTATCGGTGCTAGTCCATGTATCGATGCTTTTTATTCGATACTGTCTCTAGGTTCAATCTGACATCTGGCAGATATTGGTTTCTTCACTCATATGGAACGTATCAAATGGAAATTATGGCATCAGAACATTCCTTCGCAAATTGTTGGACTAAAATGGAATACAGGTGTTTATTTGTTGTCAGTGGTATATGATGTCTATGGTATATGGTAAATCCAGTTTGTAGATGGAAGTAGAAAGATATTGGTGGCAGTAATTACATCGTTAAAGCGTATGTTCGATCCCTGTTATGGGAATGTAATTATTGCTATATAAACTGACATAATAAATGGTATTTTATAAAGAATTTTCTATAGGTGTCGGATGATTCTAGGGCTAAGAGTTTAGTTGTTATAATGATGTTTATAAAATAAAAAATATTTACCCTTTTTTGGGGAAATGTGGTAAAAACATTTGATTTTTGTCTCACTCCTGACAGCGCTCCTGCGGATATGTTGTGTTGATAGCGGGGCCCTGCTTGTTCCCTAAGCTGTCCGCATAGCGAATCCTGATTTTAAGGCGCTACTAAGTGCCAGCGGCCTTGAGTGATTTGGGCGGTATAGCTTGAGTATTCTGCGCTGAGCTCACGCAACGCGACATACGTCCACCGAGCAATACGACTCGCCTATCAAGGAGCGCGCTGTGCCGAATTAGACGTATTATTACTTTTTAGAGTTTTTAAGTAACGAATATTTGATTTTAAAAAAAGCACTCTAACTAAAAGTTAGACAATTAATAATAAAAAAATATATGCTCAATAGTTTTCGCGCGATATTCACTTTTTTGAACGCGTTAGACCTAACTTTACAAATTAATTACACTACATAGATAAACGTAATCTAAAATATACTCTAAACAAATTATTAAGAAAATGCTCTAATTTAGCATATATATTTTTCAAATCATTAACACTACTCGTTTAGACGTGATCTTCAGTTTAAAATCATTAAAAGTCGTATATCTGCGCCTTAAAGGGTCGGCGGCATTGCATGTGTGCAACAACGCATTTTTCGAGACATGTCTCATGTTCAAGGGCTCGTGTTAGGTGAATAGTACCGACCATTCGCCTGAGACAAGCCCTTAGACCTGCCACCTGTCTACTGATAGCTCGAAACCTACATATTTTCCCTGAAGGTCAAAGAGGTCAGACGGACAGCCCTATTACCTACATTAACGAGAGCAGAACAACCGTTCTACTTCTCAAGGATAAAGTCATAGTAACACGAAAGTAAAAATACATACGGGTCTCATGATAAAATTACATACAGGTCTCTGAAAACCAGCGCTGTGGCTCTGCTCCGTGCATGGGTCACAGCATCATGCTGAGTGATGGCCGTTTTGCGCTGATGTGACGCATACTTTCCTTACAGTTCTTTCCTTATACCTTGTTTTTTTTTATTTTTGTGCGTCATGTCGACGCAAATAAATGCATTTTATTTCTTTCTTTCTCTTTCTTTCATAGAAAAAGTTGTTTAGTATGACGGGTAGAATCCCCCCTTAAAAGTTGCAGGTGACTAAATAAACAGCCTGTATAAAGAAATAATGTAATATCCGATCCTTTATACAATTTTGACGACGTCGATACGGAATGACAAATGGGATAACTTTTGATAGCTTATCTGACACCAGAAAAAGAAAAGTGTATGGTTTGCCCAATGTAGGTCACTCCTATTTGATTCTCTGTTTACATATTCTCTGAAAACCGGAACCGATGTAAGGGGACACATCTTCGGTTTTTATTTGTTTTATGTGTAAGCCAAATTGGGGAACCTATTCTCGGTTTGGTCGGGTCGTATAGGGGAGATATTCGGACAAAGTTATAGTGTCGTTTTTAGCACGTGTGTGGTTTTCGGTTATGAGTCGGACCGCTGTAAAAGGGAAATGTATGAGATGCTGTAACTGCAGCTATTGACGGTATCCGACCCTTTTGTAAGACATGTTTGGGTCGTCTTTTCGTGTGATCAGATGCGGCAGAATGTTTAAATTGTCGGCAGACTTATATCACAATTTTATGTAAAATATTATTGTAATCTATATCTATTTCTAATTAGTCGCCAGATGGCAACACTGATGTTACAGTGTTGCCAAGTAATGAACCTTATCTTTTATCTTCATCGACTTTTAGGTTTTATGGGGTGCAGGGTTTAAGGTACTAGCGGGGTGCACTGACATTTAAAAGAGGTAGGGCACCTCGAATTATCTCGCTGAAATCGGGGGCAACCTATCTGGGGAATTATCTCCACCTTGCAGAATACCACAGTTCTTCGGCAGTGTTGTGTTCTTGTGGCGAGTAAAGAAAGAGGCCAGAGCTTTTGAGGATGTGCTGTGTTGACAGCGGGAGACCTGCTGGTACCCTAAGCTGTTCGGCAACGCGCATGTGATACTTAAGTATACTCGGTACTGCAAGCGTTTCATAGACCACGGTAACCAATTACCATCAGGCGGGCCGTAGGCCTATTTGCCACCTTCGCCACATAAAAAAAAAACCGGCCAAGTGCGAGTCGGACTCGCGCACGAAGGGTTCCGTACCATTAGCTATAAAAACGGCAAAAAAATCATGTCTGTTATATGTCCTCCCCTTAAATAGTTTTTTTTTTATTTTAATTTAATTATTTATTTTTAAAGTGAATATATAATTAAATATTTTGTGAGTATTTCAAGCGTATACCTGGTGCCGTTATCAATATCGAGCAAAAACGAGCAAACAAATCACGTTTGTTGTATGGGAGCCCCCCTTAAATATTTATTTTATTCTGTTTTAGTATTTATTGTTATAGCGGCAACAGAAATACATCATCTGTGAAAATGTCAACTGTCTAGCTATCACGGTTCATGAGATACAGCCTGGAGACACACAGACAGACAGACGGACGGACAGCGAAGTCTCAGTAATAGGGTTCCGTTTTTACCCTTTGGGTACGAAACCCTAAAAAACTAAAAACAAAACACCTAAATAAATAGTTTGCGAAGAAAAAAGGTATCACGGCCTCTTTAAATTCGGTTTAAATTCAAATAAATGCCAATTTTGGTATTTTGGGAGTCTGAACCTCTCCGATGCCTTTTCTCGAGGCTTTACGATTTTTATGCGCACTAGTGCCGTTAACTGTCTCCCCGACTATGTGTACAGTACCTTTACGAATAAAATGTGGGTACGTATGTTTGGAATGTGCAACTGGGGTCCACTGGTTATACGCTCCGTCGCCATCAATCTCTTTAAGCCCTTAGCTTTCCCTTTTTCTAACATTTTCTCTGTTTCTTTGTTTTTTTATTCAATTATTTGGAGGGACCGTTTTTTTTATTTACGTGGGGGAGTAAGGGTCCTATATAGGAATAATTTTGGGAGTAAAGTACGTGACTATGTCATCTTTGCGTTGTAGCTGACCATATCACGGGTGTTAGTAGAAAATGTAACCGCTGTTAATGTTATGTTTTTGCGAATTTGAAACATGTTAAAGCTATTTTATGCTTATTTAATTATATTAAATACATAGGAGATTTTCAAAAACAACTGACACAGGCGGGCACTGCAACTGAAAAGTTCTTAAGCTCACGGTAGCTCAGTTGGTTAGAGCGATACCACGGCGAGGTCGCGGGTTCAAACCACGCCTGTGTCAGGTAACCCCTGTTTATTTAGTCCAGGTAAGAAAAGTGTTAAAATATTTGTCATTAAACTAAATTAAAATATTACTTATCTTCCATTTACACAAATAGTAACAATGTATACATTAAAAGATGACAAAAAAAAAAAAAAATAGGTACCCAAAATCCTACGCGCCGCTGTCAAACTAATTAGTAAGTAGGTATATTCATTGTGTTCAATTTTTTTATCGTCTGGCAATATCTCCACTCGGGAGTGATAGAGGGTTATGTGGGACTCTTACCAACTTTAACACCTTGTTAGGGTTCCGTACCAAAATGGTAAAAAAGGAACCATTATGGTGCGACTTCGTCTGTCTGTCTGTCTGTCTGTCTGTCTGTCACACCTGTTTATTTCAGCAACTACTAATGCTATCGACTTGAAATTTCGAACAGTTATAAAGAATGCTTGTCCAACTTTATTGCAAATGAAAAAAGTAAAAAAATATTTTTATTTTCATTGCAAAAGGGGCCGGAGTGGGGGTCCAAAATTTCAAAGTGGGGCTACTAGGTCAAGTGACATGAAAATATGATGATGACAATGAAAATATATTTTGAAATGTGCAAATCAAGCCCTTTCATATGATAATGAAAGGGCTTGATTTGCACATTTCAAAATATATTTTCATTTTATTTTATGTCTCACAGTTTTCGACATATGATAAAAAATGTCTGAAAAAATACCATTCCCCCCCCCCTTATCTCCGAAGTTTGCGGAGCGAAAAATCTGAAATAATTAGGGTTGATAGGAATTGACCCAAATATGGCACCAAAAATAAAACAATGTTCCTAACTAGTACAGTTTTTTCAAAATCATCAATATTCCTTCACAAACAAACTGAGTTATGCGGTCCGGTTTTTTTCACTTTATACGTCCAAAACCGATACGGAACCTTCGGTGCGCGAGTACGACTCGCACTTGGCCGGTTTTTTTTTTCTAGCTACTATGGCTTCGCTTATGCATCCACCGCCACCCCATCAGGAACTTTCATTGTACCTAAATAAAAACAACTTTCTTTTGTGTAGTAAATACAAACCCAATTAGCGAAACACAGATGGTATACGTAAAGTGCTTTCTACTTTAAACATCGTTATTACTTTGAACGAATTTATTTTAATAGCTAGTATAATAAGTGGTAAGTAAGGGGCTCGCTATTTGCTACTTATATTTAGAGAGTGAATTCAATTAGACGCAAATTAAATAATAGCCAATAATAGTAGGTTAAAGGCCCTATCTAGAAGCGTCATTAAATAATCATGGTCCCTAGAGCAGTCACAATCGTGCGTGGCAGTTAACAGTAGGTCAAGAAACTATAGCGGAGAATGAAAACTATTTTGCGTATAAACTGGCTCCACTGAGTTATGTTAGTCTGTGGCGTCTCAAAAAGAAAACTGCATTTTATTGCTTCTAAAGATATAGATTAGTTTTCCACACTTGTTTTATTAATACTAACTATTTCCCGTGGGTTTGTTTGTGTGCGATTTAGCTATAATAGCTATTCTATCCTTCTATAATATTATAAACGCGAAAGTTTGTGAGGATGTATAGAAGTTTAGAAGTTTGTTACTCTTTTACGCAAAAACTACAGAACAAATTTTGATTAAACTTTACAATAATATAGCTTATACTTCAAAATGATACATATACTCTAAAAACGCGAAAACTACGAACGGATTTTGATGAAACTTTACAAAAATATAATTTATACACCAGAATAACATACTTATAGGCTATAAAAAAACCTTTAGAAAATACGCAAATTGAATTTACGCTGGCGAAGCCGCGGGCGGAACTAAAGTTAACTACATCATTGAACGCTAAGCTACCGTTTAAAAATTAAACATAAAATAAAATCTCATTAAAACTTCGAACTTTTAACTCATTTATTCAAATTATTATTACAACTTAACTTAACTAACTACTAACTTACTTATAAAGAAGCGAATCTAAAATGGCGGCACTGACACCTTATTGCTGTCTTTACTCACACATATTGGGTGTGAGTAAAGACAACAATAACGTACGAGTGAGAGAGAATGATTAGAGCTGCCATTTTAGATTCCCTTCTTTATTGTCGCGGGTTAAATACAATTAATTTCACTTCAACATTCAATTAACCACGCAACCTCTAACAAAGCCGTAAAGATACACATCAAACGAACACCAATAACAACAAAAGGAATCAATCATCGCAAATTAATTTAATACAACTTCCTTGTTACTGAAGTGAGATAAGCTGTCAGTCGCTCAGTCGGTACCATCAGTATGCCAAGCGAAAGTGACAGTCGTGATCCCATACATTGCTGTCAATCACACTAGAAAGCCTAGCTAAGTACGCCGGCAAATTTACTTGTCAAAACATTATAACGAATTTGAAGAAAGTCCGCTGTTGCGTGCCCTTAGGTCAGTCGTGACTGAGCAATTTTTGTTGCTGTATGTTATTTGGTGTGTAGGCGAGAGATAATGATAAGTATTGTTTAGATTGCAGTAGCTTTGACTGCAGCTGTTTTACGTCGCACGTTGATCAAAATACGATTCGTGACTGTAAGGCTTAGAAAGATCTCAACGTGCTGTTCTTAAGACAATGATTAAAAAGCCCTTCCGATTTCTAACTATTCTCCTGTTTAAGGAAACACAAGTACTCAGTGTTAGAAGACTATATATTCTAAAAATTGCTCTCCTAACCTATAAGGAAGTACTTAACTCAGACAACTACGTGAACATGACAAACAGACGCATCTTCAAGCTCTCACTCATTTCTGTCAAAACCGTATTTGCCAAAAGATTTTACACCTATTTAAAACCATTGATATATAATAACATCTCCAAAATTTGTAACATAAGAAATTTATCGCTCCGTGAAGCAAAGACAAACATAACGAAAGAACTAATAACCTGGACCTACGATAGAACGGAAGATTCAATAAAACACTTGTTGTGATACTCTTTATCTCATATCTCTTAATCTCATAGTTGTATAATAATACTGATACTCTTGATCTCATAGTTGTATAATAATAATAAGCCTACACATTGTTTAACAAATGTCATAATTTTAAGCAGACTTTTTTAGTTTTTTATATGTATTTATACATAAAATTATGTACCTACCTACATACTATATACACACATCAAAAGTGTCTAGGGATCAAGCATTTTTATGCGGATTTCTTGAGATTGAGATGTGGCTTTGTAATAAATTTATGATTTTATAAATTTATATGGATCCTTTTTGGTGCATTTCATAATTTGAATCAGGAACTCTCAATCAAATTCGAGTAAAAGATGAAAATAAGCTGTCAATATTTTCCCTATAAAAACATACAACGCATTGAAGACATTATTAGTGCTACTGTTTCCCTACTACTGATTAAAACCAACGTTATTATGGAGCGGCGACGTCATTTAAGCAGGGAAGAAATGCTCAGAGCCGTGGGAATGATAGAAGCTGGTTCCCGGCAACGTACTGTAGCTTTAGCTCTGAATACAAGTCAGAGTGTTATCAGTCGACTTTGGACACGTTACCGAAGCACTGGTACCGTGGCTGAGCGCCATGGAGGACGGTATCGCTGCACCACACGGAGACAAGACCGATACATTCAAATCTTAACTCGAAGAGCTCCAACAATAACCGCCATGATGTTAGCCGTGAGGCTTCATCACTCTTCAGGGAACTTAATTAGCGACCAAACAGTCAGAAACCGCTTGCATGAAGTGAACCTTCATTCCCGAAGACCGCTACGGGTACCACCTATAGCAATGCACAATCGTAGGATTCGATATCAATGGGCTCTTGAACACAGAAATTGGGCAGAAGAACAATGGCGTTTCGTGTGCTTTTCTGATGAGTCTCGTTTTGGTATGAGACCGGATACAAGACGTATACGACACTGGAGAACCCCTGGACGCCAACAGCGATTAAAATCCTGCCAGGAAGTCCATCCTTATAGTGGTGGAACCATCATGGTATGGGCGGGTATTTGGATCGGCGGAAGAACTGAGTTGATTTGGATCAGAGGCAACCTCAACGCTCAAATTTATGCTGAGACGATTGTATCAGACGTCATCGTTCCTCTACAAGTGCAAATCGGTCCCTTATTTCAGTTAATGCATGATAATGCACGACCGCACACCGCAAGAGTTGTAAGACAGACTCTCGCCGCAGCTAACATCAATGTCCTGCCCTGGCCTGCTCAGTCGCCAGACTTGAACCCGATTGAGCATGCATGGGATATGCTACAGAGAAGAGCTCTGCCGAATATGGAGGGTATCCAGTCGCAAGAAGACCTTTTTTTGTTGTTGCAACGAACATGGGCGGCCATTCCACAGCGTGATTTGGATGAACTCATTTTGAGTATGCCAAACCGATGTTCTTGTGTTGTTAGTGTTCGCGGTAGAAACACGGATTATTAATTGTTTAAGTTACCCAATAAAATTTTAAAGAAAACTGTTATTTCAGTCTTTTTTTCACACTTTAATGTTAGTGGTTCAAATGTCAAAAATCCCTTTATTAGGAAAATGGCAAATTTCTTTATTAATGCAAAGGTGACTTGGTTTATCGTTACTGTGACAAACGAAAACACTTTATTTGATGAATCCTTAAAGAAAATTTTAATTAATATCAATCAGGAGAAAAGTTATTGCAAAAATATATGTTGATCCCTAGATACTTTTGATGTGTGTATTTCAATAAGTAAATAGTTTTATAATTCCAAAAATATTTATCTTTACCTAATATTTTAAAATTATATTCATCTTTGAAACTTAATTTTATTAATTTAATAAGGAATACGCCAAATAAAGCTTCCTGCAGACAGGCCTAGCCTAGTGTAGGAAGTCTTTGTAAATGTATTCATTAAGTATATTCATAAGAAATGACAATGTTTTAGTACTTTTAGTTATTACTTTACTGAAATTCTTTGTTTTCTTTTAATATTTTTTTTTATTCTTATTCTTATATTTACTGAATATTCAATATATAAAATTAGCGGAACGGTTGTCGTAGTGGCTGTGCGATGATGCATATGATGTCCAGCGTTTCATGAAGGAGTTGGGAAGTGGTCAATAAAAAAACTTGTTTTGTTAAAAAAAAAATCAGCATAAAACTTATTATGATACCTACTTGTAGTTTTTAAACTTTCGCGAATTGTGCACATGTTTTTTAATTAAGTATATCGGGACTTTTCGCGCACAAACATAATCAAAATATAAGAATTTTGACTGACCTCGACGTTTCGATCAAGTTGTATTGACCATGGTCACGAGAAGACTCGGGAAGACACACACAATTATCCAATTTTTTTGGTGACTAAGTATACCGGTAACGGGTTGCTTGGGAATGTTGATTGTTTTTGTCTATTTCAATGTCCGTGAAAGCATTATTTTACATACCTATATATCTTTTAAATAGAATAGGTACCTATTTAGAAATACTTAAATTACCTATCTATCCCACTCTACAGAAAAATTAGGCACCAAACCATAACCCGTACCTACACATTAAATTTTTTTACAAATTATTTTTTCCAAGGATTTTTGTATCCTAATCATTATGTAATTTGGCTTATTGTATTTTAGCTACATTTATCAATAAACATTAGTAGGCCGTAATAGCCCTAAAAATTCCCCCCTTCAGTGATCTCCGAAACAGATGCTCAAAAGATTCTCACCAAAAGAGCGTCCGTATCGACCTGAATATTTACCTATTCAAATGTAAGCATTCGAATTTTAAATTCCGCATCTGCATGGAGCGTCCTAAAATGACGCCGACATTTTTATCTGCTCCAGACTTTCTTTAAAAGCTATTGGTCCGATTCTGTAATTCGCCAAGCAATTTCATTGTAAAATATTTCTATATTTTACAGACACATGAGAAAGAGACATAAGAAAATTGGGCTGCCAAATTAGATTTAATACCAAAAACTTGAACGAAGCGCTTTGATTTCACTTTCATTGTGAAAACCGTCAAAGAGTGAAATGCGCTGCCGGAGTAGGTGTTCCCCGATGGTAACAATTTCGGTGTTTTCAAGTTGCGAGTGAATCGGTTTCTTCTAGGCAAGCGTGCTCCATCGTAGACCGCAGCATCGCTAATCAAACAAATGGCGGTCAAACGCAATTAAAAATTGAAAATTTAAAACGCAAAACAAAAATTTTATTTTTATCCTCAGAGATTTTTAAAATATCTTACACTGTCCTCACATATTAGGGTATAAATGTTATCAAAGAAATTGTATAATTGAATTTGTTGAAAAAGAGTAACCATGGAGTTTCTTGTCCGTTCTTCTCCATAGGAATCTACGTTTTGGAACGGGCAACTAGCTTCAACTAATGGACAAACTGACTGACAACTAGGTACATCTTGACAATTCAAAAGTGCCTGTAAATGGTCTGATTGAAATGAATGTTTTGACTTTTGACTTTTGACTTTTGACAAGCCTATTATTAAATAAAGAAAATCTCATTTTTTTTTAATAATCAATTCTTGATTGATATCAATGTCGCGTACTATGACAGATCATCAAACGCAAAAGTTCGTAGAAATAACACCGCCTCAAATACGCTGAAGTGTAACATGTCAAATCATTTGACAGCTCCGAATCGTCACCGTCTCTTTCTGCCTTTGCCTGTTAGAAAAAGACAGCGCTACTTTAATTTTAGGTGTCCGATACACAGAATCAGCACACACGATAATAATATGTAGAATTCAAATTCATCGTTCTGACTCTTCGAAGCTCGATATACATTATACACCATTCAATCGAATCGGTCTCACGATATCGTGACGATTTCGAAATCGTCGGATAAATTTCTACGTGTATGTTAATACTAGTAGGAAAGTATGCAATTTGGATCAGAGATTTTTCTTTACCGCTATCTCGGAATATCGTTGGCAATTGGTTTCACGTTTGCCGTAATAAAATGGTACAGTTTATCGAGTATATTACGTATTTTAAAAAAAATTAAGTTCAAAAGCGGCTAAGTGCATAATTGATCGGTTTGATAAACGTTTTTAATAGGTTACTAGTTACTAAGTAGGTAACGTTAGCTCTTTCTACGCAATCTTTTAAAATGGGTTTACTCTAAGTACCTACCTAATTAAAATATGCTTGTTTTATAAGTGTGTTATGTGTTTAAGTAGGCAGCATTGACACCTGTATTTGATTAACCTATGTTTAACAAAACTAAATAATTATTGATTATTGATCATTACAGAATTTTAAGTCACAGTTCCTCAATTACTAATTCGACCTTTTCCGTTATTCATTCAGCTAATACCAATATAAACCAAAACCACAGTAAACTATTATTTATTATAATACTCGATCAACGCAAGGGTTGGTCATAAATTTTGAAATTTCTCAAATCCTGTCTGTACGCATTTGGAATAACGGCCTTATTAAGCGGTAAGTCCCGGTGCGTACATTTTGGTCCTTCGAGCCGGATGGTAAAGGTATGGGCAATGAACTACTGTAAGTTTTATATGTACCTAAATTGTGTCAAAACTCAAGAAAACAGCAAGTTTTTATCAAATAATATGTAACTATATTCCATTTAAAAACAAAGAGACTCCTTATATCAGTCACAAAATTACTAAAACACCTCTTTTTGACCTTAAAGTCAAAAGACATAAGATGACACATGTCATTTTCAAAAAAATACAACTAAACACGTGTGAGCTTCACCCAGCCAAAGAGCGTCGTAAAATATGTCTGACCCACTAAAGTGATGTGACACGTGTATGTAGGGTGCAAAGATATTAAAGTAATGGATGTCTGTCTGCGCATATGTAAACTTGGGGACCGAAGGTATAATGACGCTTGTAGTAAGTTAAAGGGTGGGCAAAGTAAGTAAACTAACTTGGTTTGGTGTAGATAATAATGTGAGCTTAAAACATTCAAATGCAGAATTTTGTGTTGTTCCCGTTTGCTATTTGACACTTCGATGGACGCATAAATTGCTGCTTTTTGGGAATAAAAAAATTTAAATATATTTATTTCGTACTTTAATGAAAAAAATAGTTTTTTTATTAAAAGTATCTATATATCTATATATAAGTAAAGTTAAAAGTATCTTGATACCCCACTGTAAATTAACTGTTTTATTTTCTATCACGCTATCGTAAGTACTGAAACACTTCTCAAATACAATGTAAAATTTTGGGTTTTTACGATCTTTATACAATTTTTTATGTTTTTCTCATAGAAGCGTAAGTTAGGTACTTTGAAGAATAACCTACACAAGAAAGCTGAAAGAGTACGGTACCTAACTTCCATTAAACCGAAACTTTACTCTCCGAACTAAGCACTTTCAGGACCGCAGATTACTTAAGTATAGTATGCTCTAAGCACTTCTAATCCTTTCCAACTTTATTACTTCATGCTTAGAACACGATGCTCAAATGCTCTTCAACTTAATCGTGATGGCTCTATTAAGTTTACTTTTGCTTAAAATTATTGGAACGAGGCACAGGGAATGTATAGAGTGAAAATCCAATAACAGCTAAGCGAAGCTGTAAATATTTTTGGCGACAAAGAATCATTTTTGAACACAGCTACATGATTGTCTTGGCTAATTGGCTATCATAGCAGTGGAAGTATTAAATCTTAGCGTCGCCGCAAACAGGCCACAAGTAGATGGCCGGTGCATCGCCGCACACGGGCCACAAGTGGAAGCCACTTGTCAACCGTAATTATGAGTGACAGCCACAAGTGGCAGCCACTTGTGGCCCATATGCGCCGAGCCTTATGATTATAGGAAAACCAAATCACCTCGCAAAATATCTACCCGACCCGGAGTAATTTTATAGCCTAAAACAAATTACGATATTCGAGCTTTTCCCAATATTGGAACAAATCTAGTACCCGCAACAGTCGCATTTCCTTCATTATATGATTAAATGGCTACTTTCATTACCCTAATTGATACTAATTCATCCAACATTTTAATTAATCAGTCATACAGACAGTCATTTTTCACAATAGTGAAACAGGGAAACAAGAGTACAAATTGACCTATTATTCAAATTAAACTGAGCTGTCAAACGATGAAATAAAGCGCAGAAAGTTAGCAGCGGAGCGAAACGAACTAAACGAGTTAAGATAATTCAATTTAATTGATCCGCAATGTGCCGGAGAAATTGCAAATCAGGTCCCTTGTAGTTACAGATTTCTATTATACTAGGAAATGAAGGAAAACTTATTGTGTTAATCGTTTGCGATCGTCGATAGCAAAACTAATTGCATAGCTTGCAGAACTGACTAATCTGACGATGTGTATCGAAGAATAGGTTTTTACAATAGAGGAGTCGTTGAGTGAAGTTCACAAATCCGTCAACGGCAAATGAACCGACCAATTGGGGAAAGTAGCTGGAGTGAGGTAGATGCGGAAAGCGGGGGATAAAATGTAGTGGTGTACTAGAGAGAGGCTTTTGTTTAATAGTAGACTGTGATAGACCGAGTTCATGAAATAGCAGAGCAGACGCAAATTAACCTATTTCAAACATCAGGTGCTTTCAAAGTTGATAGCAGACAAGGGGTATGATACTTCAACTGTGCCACCCACCCCGTTAAATGACGGGGTCGGCACTACCGGGGTCGATTAAACATTTCCCCTGCTGCCTTCCCGTTAACGGGGCGGAACGACCGGGGTGGATGGGAGTTACCCGTATTGTCAAATGTGTTTTGATAACTGTACGAGTTTATACGACATTACTTGATTTAGGGTAAATACCAAATTCTGTTATTTGTTAAATGTTCCTTACGCTTTTTGACGTCCTGTCATGCATGCAAAACAGTCAAAATGACAACTGCTAAAATGCATAACTACTACTAACTACGAAATTGGCCCTTAGCATCAAAACTATAATGCGCAGAAAATTAACATAAAAAGCATAACATAACTAGAAATGGCAGAAGCAAATTAAATAGGTAGACTTTACGCTGTTACCCTCTAACATATAATTTTAAGCTGACATGTCAAAACCGAGCATATTATCGCCTTAGCATAGCTAATAGTGTAAGTAGCCCGTAATGATGTTTAAGTATGGACAATTTAGTAATTTAACGGTCTATGGATGACCTCTAATTGAGTGATACGCTTCCCATTTTCTATTTTGTTTTCCAATGAAAGTACAATTTCACTTGAATAATGGACTATAATGAATGATATGATGACGTGCTACGGTTTTGGTTGTACGTTTCTGGTCTTAGTTCGTGTTTGTTTTTCTGTTTTGTTTTTCTGTTAATGTTTGCTGTTTTAATATCATCTACGACGAAGGCTTGCTAGTTGGTGGCAAAGTTTATGTGAAACTTAACATACACGTGCAAATTCTCAAGCGATGACGTAACATATTTTTTTGTCCATAAGCTTTTCATTTGTATTAAATTATTTCGTTTATTATAATTTATTTGAAACAAGAGATTCTTTATTTCATTCATATATTATATGCATGATGATAAAATACACTAGGTAATATAGCTTGTTACTAATTTCAATAAATTATAATTAGTATTTCAAAAGCAGATGAAAGCAAGCATGCGTCATAAACTTATGAGTTAAACAAAAGAATACTACGCTTTATTATGTTCTTCATTATTCAAAGGCGGAGTGCACACGAGAAAAACTGTCAAACTCTAGTCAACTGCAATACTATGGTACAACCTCAGATCATAGAAACAAGGGAGATGTGCCAAGGCGCAACTAAAATTGACGCTTTGATACGGTCACATTGATCGTATATAAAATGTACACGCTGGCGACGAACCGAATACGATCGATGATAAAAATACAGTGTTTTAGTTTAGTGCTAGTGTTGAGTGACCATTAACAGTGTTAGATTGAGGGTGTGTGGAATGTTTAATGCGTGGGAGATCTTTATATTCACGAGGGGCGCTTGTAATTGTGTTGAAAAATGTACTAAAAGTGGCGACAGTTGTTCCCGTACTAATTTGTTATGATGGCATATCTCCTTGTTTCTATGATCTGAGTGTACAACATTGGATATAAAAACAATACTAGCATCAGAATGTTCAGTCGTACAATATTCTCTGTAACTCCGTGATTAGTTCGCACGCATGTCTACGCTTGTCTAGGAGTTGATGAAACTAACAAGGAAACAGATATACTGGATAAGAAACACGATACAGATCCTAACTAATATTATAAATAATGTGAAAGTATGTTTGTTTGTTACCTTTTCACGCCTAAACCACAGAACATGAAATTTTGCATATGATTGTGACAGTTGAAGGGAACGTTGTCAGGAGCACAGAAAAGGACGTACGGTACCTTTCATTCAGAAAAAAGTACTGCTTCTGATGGAAAGAATAAAAATTTTAACGGTCACAATTGCTTTAGGACGCTAGATGGAACTAAATGCCTTTAACGCGAAGCCGCGGCAAAAGCTAGTATTCATATAATAATCATTCCAATATCATACATAATACAATCCCATTTCGTCAGTTATTTTATTAGTCTCCTCCATGTAATAGCAGGCGAGCCTATTGTAAGCCTATAGCAGATTCCGGGCCGCGACTGAGAATTTCCTAAAGGATATACTAGAATAACAAGGCAATCAGATATTCAGTTGTCGGTGTTTACCGACTGATAATAAAATATAATGATAACGATTATAAAGCCAACCGAAGGTAATCGCTTTTTTAGGGTTCCGTACCAAAATGGTAAAAAAAAGTGCAGTTGGTGGCAATTATTTGTGTTAAATCTTAGATTTTATGCCACCAACTGCATCAGACTGCTTGAAAAGTGCTCTTGTTTTGAACTTTTTAGTTGTTTTTTGGCAGTCGGGTTTTTTTAATTTTTAATTTACTATTTTTATTTTTCACTTTTTAGTTTTTAATGTATGTTTTCGTAATCTTCTTTTCGAGCCCTTAATTTTGATACCCCACATGATAGGTTTTGAGGATAAGTAAGAATTAGCGAGAATGATTGCTTTGTTGAACAACTTTAAATCGTTATATATCCTAAACTATTATATAAAATGAAAAATGATAAAAGGAACCTAAAGATGATTTTAAAATACCTATTCAACGACACCCCACTTGACATAGTTCATCAACTTTTTTTTTTTTCATTTTGACAATATGGCGTCTGGTTGTCGCTGTGGTGAATTTTGATTACTGTTATGTCTTTAGTGACACTCGCAAAGTTAAGACGAATCGATTGACGTAAGAATTATCAAAATCGGCCTACGCATTTGGTCTCTAGAACGCCACATAGAAACAAACATACATACATACATACATACATACATACATGCATACATACATACATACATAGACTGATAAACACATTACCCTCCTTTGCGTCTCGCAGTCGGGTAAAAAGGAACCCTTATGGTGCGACTTCGTCTGTCTGTCTGTCTGTCACACCTGCTTATTTCAGCAACTACTAATACTATCGACTTGAAATTTGGAACAGTTATAAAAAATGCTTGTCCAACTTTATTGTAAATGAAAAAAATAAAATAATATTTTTATTTTCATTGCAAAAGGGGCCAAAATTTCAAAGTGGGGTTACTAGGTCAAGTGACATTTCATATGAAATGGCTTGATCTGCACATTTCAAAATATATTTTTATTTAATTTTATGTCTCACAGTTTTCGACATATGATGAAAAATGTCTGAAAAAATACCATTCTCCCCCCTTATCTCCGAAGTTTGCGGAGTGAAAAATCTGAAATAATTAGAGTTGATAGGAATTGACTTAAATATGGCATCAAAAATAAAACGATGTTCCTAACTAGTACAGTTTTTTCAAAATCATCAAAATTCTTTCACAAACAAACTTAGTTTTGCGGTCCGGTTTTTTTCACTTTATACGTCCAAAACTGATATGGAACCCTCGGTGCGTAAGTACGACTCGCACTTGGCCAGCTTTTTTTTCAAAAACTTTCAACTCGTTTAGTTTCTATTATGTTTTAAGCCTACAATGAGTGCCAACTATTAAAGTAGAGTTCCTTGATTTTTTTATATTAGATTATGATGAACCTATTGATCTCGAGATAATAAAGCAGAATTATAGATTCTTTATTCAAGACTACATGCCATTTTTAACGGCTCTTTAGCAGAATCTTCATCTCAGTATCAATCTACAAAATAAATTTATACCTTAATGGAGGCTCTTTCAGTAACCAAGTCTTTACATCTTCGCACACTACACTAGCAGCTTTTTACCGGAGCGCTTCTATTTAAGAGCTTCAAGGTATATTAGCTCAGGTGGCCTGTGATAATGACGGTGCAAGACTGGCTGACACAACCCAGTTTTCTCTGACGATAATTTTTAGAAAAGTCCAAGAAAACCTTGTAGTTTCTGAATTTACCAGATAATTGTCGTTTGCTGTGGCGGTAATAATAATTTTTTGTCCGTGAACTTTAATTTCGGGGACAATATGAATAAATTGTTAAGGTCATGAACTTATATTGGGGATATTTTGAATAACATTTTACGTCATTTTTAATCAATTCTTGGAAATGTTTTGTAAATAACTCAACGTTAGCGGATCTACAAAGCTTAAGGTTTTCGGGACAGTAAAAATAAAATTCACTTTTTTAAGAGAAAAGCTCCAGATGTATTTCCTTAGTGGATAGAGATAGTAAAACCAGAGTCAGTGAGTTATAAAGAAAGATAATTATCTAGTATCATTACTTTAATTTTAAACTTTCTTCGTGACTCGTGAAAAGCTCCAGTACGTTCATATCAGAATCTTTTTCATAATCTCTCGAATTTTCGTGGCCACTTAAACGCCCATAATTTAAAGGTAAAAGATCAACCCCCCTCAATAATAATTCAACAAGACTGTTACAAAGGTCACAAAGGTCGTCTTTTTTAATAAAAATTCCGGTCATGTACTGAGAATATTTACGTCTTCGGCGCAGGAGGAGGGGATTTCCTCTTCCGAACCGTTCAACTCTCTCTTGCAATAAAAGTCTTATTGACAGACAGATCAGTATACGAGATATGTTGGAACGTTGGGCCTTAAGAAAAACGGGTTGTACGCTGTTTAAGGTGCGGAAATGATGTGTTATAGTTAAATGACTGTTACGGTGTGAAATATTAAACCCAACACAATTCGCTAAAAACTTGCATGCAAACTAAGAGAACAGCGGCAATTTATGTATGCAAAATTGTATGGATGTTTGTTACTCTTTCACCAAAAATTACTGAATGAATTTTGATGAAACTTTACAGTAATATAGCTTATACATCAAAATAAGACAGGCTACCGTTTACCCCAAAAACCGCGGGTGAAGCCGCGGGTAGAAGCTAGTCATATTATAAAACTGAATGACTTATGACTACATGAAAGTTTTATCATAGTTAACATTTTTATCGACGGTAAGCGCGACTTATAGGAAACAAAGTTTATTAATCAGTTGCAAATGCTTAAAATATTCTCATTAGAAAAAGACGAAAAGTACTCCAACCAGGTAATTATTTACAAGCAAAAGCTTTCAATTTCAAACAATTAATTTATTTCTTCGTTCCAATACAGAACAAAGGCCGTCGATGGAAGATTTAAATCACAGCGTTTACTTTCCATTTTTAATGGTTCCTCTGTTTTTATGGCCTAAAACATAAGTGCCGATGGTTGAGTTGCGTAACAAGAAAATGTTGTGTAGTTAATACCTTGGGCGATCGTAAAATGGTTATTCTTTTTTCACTTTCATCTTCCTAGAGTTTGAGTGCATTTAAAAGACAAGAGGAGATTTCTCCTATCGGAAATGGTTTAATAATCATAAATTTTGATATCTTTGCTTGATTTTTGTGTGTTACTGGAATTTGTATCTGTAGTGTGTACCAATTTGTATGAGGTTAATTTTTCGTTATTTTGGACTCTAATTAATTTCTCTAACTTTGTCAGTTTTGTCATTTATAATATTAATTGAAATTTCTTCTATTATGTCCTATTTTATTTACCTATAACATTTTTAATTATTTTTTTACACTTAGTTTGTTTTTAATTTTGAGCTACATTTAAAATTGTCATCAATCAACATTTATTATTTTAAACCTATTATACAAGAACTTGCTATATCAGAATTCAGACAGCAATAATAATAATTGATCGAACCCCAACATATCCGCTAGATATCGTCTACAGGAAACCCATATTTACTAGTACTTACATCGCCATCGACGCGATAAAACTAGCACCCGAATTGCGTAATTCAATTGCTATCACCATGGCATTGTTTTTGACATTAATTACGCCGTATGATTGTTAATCCGTGCTCCTGTAACTAGCTCAACGCCGTAATGGATGTTGTTGAACTGTCAAAATGAAAGCCATGGCGAAAGAAATTGAGTTACGCAATTAGGCTGCCGAACATTTTATCGCAAATATTTTAACGACAGCTAAACGAATTAGTACAGACAGGTACGATAAAAACTATAAATGGTATTTTGATGACTATGTCTGGATGGTGGAACGTGGAAATGAGACGTTTCTAATGATCTGTTGATTGATCTACTCTTATCTATAGCTAGTATCTTTGTGGAGATAGATAAATCAATTTGTAGCTACGATTATTTTGTTTACGTTTTCCGTACGTTTATTAGGTATGACGATTTAAAGATTTCAACGTTTTTAGGTACCAAAATAAAATGCTTACGGTTCGTAAAATATAGCTTGATCTCTGTGACAAATGTCAAATCCGTAGATTTTTAATGCATTTTGACATTATTTGTTCGTATTTGACATCTGTCGCAGAGATCAAGCTATGTTTTATAAACTTATAGGTGTAATATTTTTTACTTTGGTATTGAAAAAGGGTTCCCTACTTGTTTTCGAAAGTTGATGATTCGATTTTTATTATATCGAACACGGTGTGTCGATAATTCAGTTGTACGATGTTTTATTCCGTCGATGCGTTATTGGTGCGATGTAACGTTTGTGCGAAAAATCCTGTTACGAAAAACCCTACAACGATTGCTCATTTGTTCGGGAAAGTATGTAGGTTTGAAAAGCATCAAACTTTTCTCCTTTTTTAAAAAAAACTTGCCCCGCACTAGATATTTTTCTTGTATCGCGCGTTTACAAACAAATCTCACATACACAAACACCCAGAGCCGAAACTAATATATTTGTTCCGTGCTAAAAAATTGGGGTGACTTTACGATTGTTATTTTATATTTTTTAATATAAAAAAGAAATAAACCACATCATTGCTCATACTTTCAAGACTTTCTAATATTTTTTGCATTTACATGCAGTTGCTACAATCAATGGGAAATCTTGCTACAAAGTTAAGTTTCACTTTTTTTTGGAAATACCTACCATAACTACTGAACCAGCTGTTAATTTGCGCATAACTTCTGCTGGTGGTCAAACTTGTAATCTACACATTATGACTGCTCACAAAAATACATTTGCTAGTTATTATTGAAATTAACAAAAGTTACATAGCATCACGCCTATTCCCCGACGGGTTTGGCAGATAAATATCGTCAGATATGTTTAAATCCTATATCACAGGGTGTGGGCCTATTGCCATTTAACGTGTCGCGGAGTGCCTACATCCCTCTGTCCTCTCAGCCTCGGCTAGCTATCGGAGGGAGTCTCCACAGACACAAATCTTGATAGGAAATAAAACAGCAGGATTGGGAGAGTTGGAATTGTGATGTAGATGGTTTATTAGCACTTAATAACTGTACACAGAAGTTACAACAATAACTGATTAAAAAGACTCTTAACTGATAGTATTGCACACTAGTTAAAAATTATAATTTGTAGGTAATAAATAATAGTACAGCGGTTCAGCGGTCCACAAGTGATGTCGTTGGAGACCAGACAAAGAATGACGAAACAATAAAATAAGTGCATAAAAATATGAGATGTTCTAATTTTGAAATTTGAAGTTCAAATCTGGAAGAATGGAGTGGATGAATTAGTGGCCAGTAATGGAAGATTGCCAGCACTAAATGATGAATGAAGGATGACTCCATCAAAAACGGGTACACAAATCCAGGCTCTCAGCTGAGTATCTCTAAATGGAAAAATTCAATGACATTGCCTTTGAGAATTGAATTCAGGACCGAAACAAATAACAAAAGTTTTAATGTTCGACCACCCTCCAACATAGTTCGTCTAACAGAGTTTTTGAACTTGCTCGCTTCGTGACGATGAATAAAGGCTCCGCTATACAGGTGCGATAAAATCGTTCGATAATATCGGAACCGTTATTGTGATTATTGTTCTTTGTACATTTTGTATTACAACGCATGAGATCTCACTCATTGCTGAAGTAGAATGCTAGTGTTATTGCGTCCTACGATATTCCGCGATTAACGACGCGTTATTTTGAAGTAGTATGTAAGATAGCATGCATCCTAAAACAAAATGTAGTACTATGAACAGATTTTGCAATTATAGGTACATGGGATATTATCGACGGTTAATATCGCACCTATGTGGATGAGCCTGTACCTACACGCGCGGGACGATAAAAACGTAACTGTGTGGCTCAACAAGACAGGGACGCATTATCGCAATAATACATACGATATTATCGCACTTGTGCGGTGGGGAGAGCCTTAAAATAGGAGGACGTTATGAGATTTGGAAAGCAATTTTTGAAGTTTGTCACTTGTCGCCCTGCCGTGTTCCTAACGATGTATTGTTGGAATTTGTTCGGGAATTTCAGTAGTTTTTCTATGAAGTGACGGAATTGAGTTTTGTGTTCCCGGTTCTTTGTGTATTGAGATGTTGTTAGAGATTTATGATCAAGAATAATACACATTTTTTTTGTGAATGATGCATTTGTTAAACTAGCTACCCACCCCTGTTTTGCACGAATGAAATCTACTGATGTGGTGACATGTCAAAACATCGAGCCAAATAATACTAGTGATAACAGTAAAGCCTTCTATAACCCGCGCCAATAAAGAAACGAATCTAAAATGGCGGCACTAATTATTCCCTCTCACTCGCACGTTATTGCTGTCTTTACTCACACACGTCGGGTGTGAGTAAAGACAGCAACAACGTGCCAGTGCCGCCATTTTAGATTCGCTTCTTTATTAGTGCGATACCTAACATTTCCCTTCAGAAACTTAAAAACCAACAATTTTAAAACCTCGTAATTCACTAATCATATTTTATTATTGTTATAGTGAGTACATCATAAATATTAACGACGTCTGCTTTCTCATGTTATCGCCCTGACTTTAATAGTCGACCGTATCAGAAGTGGGCCAGCAAAAATCTGTATATAACTGGATATAAAGGTTTGAATACCTTGTGCTCTTATTATGATGTGGTGATAACTACAAATGGAACATACGCAGTAGGTATTATCTGCTACTAGACACGTCACGGCCTCCTCCAATTTGTTTATTTGTTTGGCTCGAGGGAGAATCTCACCGTGAGCTCACCGGATTTAGACGTTATCACTGAAGGAATATTCGATTATGATTGTACCCTCAGATCATAGAAACAAGAGAGATGTGCCAAGGGCGCTATTGAGATTGATGCTTTAATTTGCCCTTGCAATTTGCGTAGTACAAAAGTACACACAGGCGACGAACTGAACACGATCGATGATATAAATACAGTGTTTTAGTTTAGTGCTAGTGTTGAGTGACGATTAACAGTGTTAGATTGAGGGTGTGCGGAATTTTTAATGTGTGGGAGATCTTTATATTCACGAGGAGCGCTTGTAATTGTGCTGAAAAATGTACTAAAAGTGGCGACAGTTGTTCCCGTACTAATTTGCTATGATGGCATTATATTTCCTTGCTTCTATGATCTGAGATTGTACCTTTGTAAATCCCTAAGCTACAAGCGCGATGATATGACAGCAGTTCTCGCGATGACTTTATGCGGCAGCGTTTCGCAATGAGGTGGAAATCCTCATGGATGTCCCCCGCCTTGGGGAGGGCGAGGGGGTCTGTCAGACTCTTACTGACTAAAATCACCCCGTTGTTCCTCCAACTACCTTACGCCCGCCGTTAGGCCATGTTGTTTCAACTTACAGTTACGTATCTGTTACCGTCAAATATGGCGGCTTGTACGACAATTTCATACTGACTTAACCATTACGTACTGACTTACGAATACAGATGGTTTGAAGCAACCCGCCCTTATTCTGTAAGAATAGACTAGTTGAGGGTGCAAGCGTTTCATAGGCTAAGGTAACCGCTTACTATCAGGCGGGCTGTACGCCTGTTTGCCACCATCGTAGTAGAAAAAAAAATCGCCAACTGCGAGTCGGCCTCGCGCACAGGGTCCCATACAATGGTATGGGTCCCTGTGCGCGAGGCCGACATTATAGGCCGACATATCTAGACAACATTAGACACTATAATTACATTTACCTTTATTAAAATCGAGAAAAAAAACAGCATAACAATCACGTTTGTTGTATGGGAAGCCCCCCTTAAATATTTGTTTTATTCTGTTTTTAGTATTTGTTGCTATAGCGGCAACAGAATTACAGCATCTGTGAAAACTTCAACTGTCTAACTATCACGGCTTATGAGATAGAGCCTGATGATAGGCAGACAGACGCACAGCGGAGCCTTAGTAATAGGGTCCCGTTGTAGGTACCCTTTGGGTACGGAACCCTAAAAAGGCAAAAGTATAATTATTATTTAGTCTCCCCTATTTAGCTATCGGTTTATTAATTCCACTTCTTTGCTCACTTTATTTAACATTAATATTGTTCTCGTTTTAACTCTAGATTGCTGTTAAATAATTCATTTTCAGTTTCGGTCTGAATAAATGTGTTTTCAATTTATTTTCCTGAAAGCAGGTGTTCGAGTTGAATTTAATTTTCATTGTAAGAGCTTAGTTATTATAAACGTGTAATTATATTTCAACGGGCGGGTTTAATAAAGTTTGGTTAACTTTTAATTATAGAATAAACAGACCCTGTTACCTATATTGTGGACTAAATATGATTATGTAAAGCAAGTATGTAGTTTAACCGTAAGTCACCATTTATTACAGCTACTACTTTCTTATGGGAAAAGTTCATGGTTAATATTGTTATTAGTCAAGGTGTCAATTCCAAAACCCAGACCAAAACTGAAATCTACATAGATTTAGTGCGAAAAATCAATCTGAAGCCCAATTCTCGTAAATAAAAATGTTCAAAATATCGTTCCGAGTTGGTTCCGGATCTATTCTCAATATCACATAATTATGTCACAAATGGTATTCTCCGTTTGACGTTGTTATTTTAGTTTGATGACCATTTGTGACATAATTATATCGGAGTTTACCTATATCGGAACCAAATCGGGATTATATTTTGAACATTTTTTATTTACGAGAATTGGCCTTTCTGGTCTCCATACCTTATTCTTCCGACTACCTATAGCACCAATAGTCTTCTTAAAATATGGAGACAACTATGACTTTTGTTTAAAGTTCTTCAAATTCGGTTCTTGACAACATTGAAAATATGCTACAGATTGTGGTCATCCTATCAGTTCATAGCGTAAATAAACTTATTTCACTTGATTTTTAACTAAAATATGTATATTTTTTGCAAATTACACGAAAATAAAATGCAATATTTTTTGTTATTGTAGCTGTCACAAGAACGGCCTGTCGCACTCTGTTGACGTCACACGCTCGTAAGCCAGTGTTGCCAACTTATTTTTAGGGTAAAAAATTCTTTAGGGTAAATTTGAGGGTGAAATTTTAGGGAGCGCCTCCGCAGCCGGCGCCGACTAGGCTCCCAAAAATAATGCCGTTAGGAACCGGAGTAGCCTTGAAGTAGCAGTGATACCAGACGAAAATAATTGCAAACTACCGTAGCAGCAGATTAATGTTGCCGTGTTTTAAGTTGAATTAAATACCTTAGACTGACTTTTAAATAACAGTGTTAATGTAAAACAAAATACAACTTTTTTGGATTTACAAGGGGGATGGAGGTGGTCGACGGAGCCCCGGTACGCGGAGCTCCTATTTCTATCTGCAAGGTTAAAAGTAACATAACACGAAGGGGTTGACGGGGGCTTCGTTCGCTCGCTCACTGAAGCCCCCGTCAACCCCTTCGAACCTAACCTGTCCGTGTCGGGGTGTCCAAGTTCCCGAGCTCGCTTCGCTCGCTCTTGGACCCTAATTAGGTATGTTACTCAAATAAAACATGAAATGTTTTTTTTAATTATGACAAATTGCCAACTCCCTTTCCCGCTTTTTTTTTCAAAAGTCAGCGCCGGCTGCCAATTTAGCAACCAGTGCCGGCTGCAAATTCAGGTCACGGCGGCGGTCGCGGAGTCACTTCCAAAATTTTAAGGTTAGATTTCGTATTGTTGTTATGATTACTATAGTTTATGGGCTTTTTGGTAAGCAATACATGTAGGTACCTAAGTATTTGAATTGAATTTGAGTTAAACAAATTCAGCATATTTTTATTGTGAAACATGACCATTGATTAAGAAAGAACTTGTTTTATTGTATATCTAAAACCAAAACTTTAGCCAGGTATTTTTGTATAAATAGTAATGATTTTAGAGTAAAATTAATCAGGCATTGGGGTAAAATGAAAATCTAGCTTGGCAACACTGGAGTAAGCACGGCTTTGACAGATTGTAGTTTGCGTTTTATGGTTTCTGGGTGCTATATTTGATCTTAGAACTATTTCTGAAGCTGTTTTCATAGAAATCTTCTATCTAGTGGCATAAATATTCATATCGAATCTCAAAATGGAGTCAAATTTTGTGCAAGCTGATACAACCTACCTAAGATAGAAGCATTTATGGTTGCACTTTTCTTTAAGAATACCTAACGCTGATTATTATGCTGCGGAACTTAAAAATGTAAAAACAGCAGTGTAAGTACCTACCTGCCACATATTTATTTACAAATCTTTTGTATAATCATTCAGAAGTTTTGTGAAATCTCATTTTAGGTTATGTTGATAAAAACTTAGAAACATTACCTATAAATTCTTTTGTGTCATGAATCATGATGGACTGCTTTAAGACGTATTTGTACATTGTGGAACTACACACCATTTATATACGCCATTATAGCCAATAAAAATGATTTATTGATGAAATTAATTTCAGCTGCACCGTCTGTCTTGTTGACAAAGCTCGTTTACTAGCGTGTTACGTCACTTCCGCAGAAACAGCGTTTTTGGAGCGGTTTTGGAAATTTATACTTTATCACTGATTTTTATTGATAAATACAGTAGATCTCCCTGAAATATCAATGTAGTGTGCTTATAATATAATGAACATTAATATAAACCATTTCCCAAAATCAGTCAAATACCCTATTCCATCTACGAACATTGATTTACTGTTAGGATCAAAAATCTTATACTTTTTCTCTTCTTTCCAGGTGTGGTTGTGATGACATGGTGGTGGGCGCTGGCGCTGCTAGCGCTGTCAGCGCCCGCCCGCCCCGCGCCCCGGGCGGGCAACGGTGAGCAATTTTACAGTAAGCATCACTTTGTGCACAACTTCCCGCGTGATTGCGCTCCTACTGCCGCGGCCTAGCATGACCACGATAGAAACGGGTTTTGTCTACATAGAAATAGACAAAGTGACAGATTGTAGAAACATTTCTTCGTTTTATGAATGAAACGGTAGAAATGTTTCTACAATCTGTCACTTTGTCTATTTCTATGTAGACAAAACCCGTTTCTATCGTGGTCATGCTAGGCCGGCTGATAGTGTCGCGTGTCAACTTTATGTCATCGGCGCGCGGCGTTTTGGTATCGGTGAGAATAACACCTTTGAAAATCAGTTCTATTGAATCAGTAATATTGCTACTGAAAGAACTTGTTCAAAATCTTTCCATTCAATTAAAATTATCGCTTCCTATTTTCTCTCTATACTATATTTACTTGGCCGTGAGACAAAGCATAAACAATGAAGATCTAACCCGACCGAATACAAAATCGCGCCTTGCACCGTAAACTATTGATTTTCATGGGTCATCTTAACTTAACAGTATAATAATGGCAGCTTATGTTGCTATTATACTGACAAGGTAAAATGAACTAAAATATCAACAAATAACGGTGCATCGTGTGATTTTGAATTTAGTAGGGTTAGACTTATATTGTTTACGTTTTGTCTCAAAGCCAGTTGAATATAGTATAAGTTCAATTTTTATTGGTCCCTTGATTTCAGTGGCGTGCCTAGAGGGCAAGTCCGATGCATATTTTTTGGTTTTAGTGGGTATTTATGTTCATTTTTCATGAATTTAAGTGAGTTAATGTCGTTATAAAAGCAATATGTACATTAAAAATCACTTAAATTCATGAAAAATTAACGTCAATACTCTCTAAAAATGCGTCGGGCTACCTTCTAGGCACGCCACTGCTTGATACAGACCTGTCTACTATACCTAGCGAAAATCTATTTTTAATAAGTACAATATTATAGGTAATCTTCTGGATTTAATAATTATTTGACTCTAGAAAAAAATACAAAGATTTACCGCGACGCTATCAGTTGCTCCAGTTAAGGAGTAAACGCACAAACGCGATGACGTAGTAATCACAATGTTTGTATGGTGCGTGAGCGCAATCAGGCGACTGTTCACTCACTTATCAGCAAAGTGACGTAAGTAAGCACTAACTTACTTTCGATCTTTACTGGCACATTGTACTTGCATGTAGCTGTTCAATTTATATTTTTATTGATGACGTATATTCTTATTTATCAGTATTTTTTATAGACCTCTCTTCATACTTAAGCGTGTTACAGACGTGATTTAATTGGCAATTTTGCCGAATTGCCAATCAAATTGTGCTGTGTGGAAAGTGGTTTGGCACTAAATTAAACCAAATTACCAATTGCCTATAAAATCACGTTTACGTAGCTATCTAAGGGTATTTTTACTCGTATTTAAGGGTATTTTAAAAGCAACCTACGGATCTTCCCACAAGGTAAAATTTGACTGGGTACCTACCTACATACGGAACATAATATGAAGTCTACTTATTATATGTATACTTACATTTTGTAGTGAAGTTTCTTTATTTAATGTTCTATTGACCTGCTTTTCAAAATACTCCATGAAACGGAATTTTCAGATGACTTATTTATGTAATATGTAAGTACCTACTTAATATTTTTTATCTGAAAACGCGAACAAGATGCTAAGTACTTGGTATTTTTTATTCGTTCGTCCGGATTATAACACCCCATCTTTGTGCTAAGTTCTGTGCGAATGAACACAATTCCACCATCTGTTAATATGAAAAATCAATTCTCACAGCTTTTTATTAAAATATTCTTCAAAAACTTCGATTATTCTCCCTTCAACCGAATAAAAGAAACGCCAGGAGTTCCAAACTGTTAGAATGAACAGAAAATTAAAGCGTCGATATTTCAACGCCTTTGAAAAGTTTTTTTTTTTCTCTTTTCTACTTACAAAAGGAACTTAAGTCACTTTGATTGCTCGCAGATAATAGGAGTTTTATCTTTAATTTAAGATTGTCTTTGCTAAGAACTTTTTTATTTGTTCTAGAATAAAATATATCTAGTTTTGCGAAGTAATGAAAGATGGGATAAAAAGATTCGCTTTGACAAAGAAAATAGTTTTTCTTTTCAGTCTCTACTGTATATTACTTTATTGGATGTAAGATAATGGAAATATAATACGGGATTTTTTTTTAATAAAATGTTGGGTACATTTATACTTGTTTATTTTAACCATTAAGATAAGGGTTGGTTATAAGTTTTATGTTATATGATTTATGTTCTAGTTTAGATTTATTCGATTCCGATATAATCAGTAGTTGACGGCACGGTGGCTAAGCAATTGCATGTTACGTGACGTGTCACAGGATCGATTCCCGCTCGGTTTGTTACGGCTGCTTACGGCTGTTTGTTAGAAGAAATTCCTAAAGTGGGGCAAAGATAAAAAAAAAAAATAACATGGCTTCAATCCAGCTAAACGTTGGTCACATTTAGCCGGAGTTTTGGAATTCTTTTGACCTACATTAAAAATATACGCGACATTGTCTTTGTACATTGGGTCACCAACAAAGACTGTTTACATCCTTTAAACGCGGTCACTCGCGCCCATCGCAGTGTGCGGTAACTGCGGATTATTTCCGCTGGTTTAATGGCCCATGTAGTCACGCTTGTAGTGGTTGACGGATTTTTATCCGGTTGCGGATGAATGCAGAAAAATATAAATAAAAAGTTTTTATTTATATTTTTCTTATTAGGGTTCCGTACCAAAATGGTAAAACACATTACCCTCCTTTGCGTCGCGCAGTCGGGTAAAAAGGAACCCTTATGGTGCGACTTCGTCTGTCTGTCTGTCTGTCACACCTGGTTATTTCAGTAAATACTAATGCTATCGACTTCAAATTTAGAAGAATTATAAAGAATGCTTACTCAGTTTTATTGCAAGTGATTGAAGTTAAAAAATGTTTTTAGTTTCATTGCAAAAGGGGCCGGAGTGGAGGTCCGAAATTTTAAAGTGGGGTTACTAGGTCAAGTGATATATCATATGAAAGGGCTTGATCTTCACATTTCAAAATATATTTTTATTTTATTTTATGTTTCACAGTTTTCGACATATGATGAAAAATGTCTGAAAAAATACCATTCCCCCCCTTATCTCCGAAGTTTACGGAGCGAAAAATCTGAAATAATTAGAGTTGATAGGAATTGACCCAAATATTGCACCAAAAATAAAAAGATTTTCGTAGCTAGTACAGTTTTTTCAAAATCATCAAAATTCCTTCACAAACAAACTTAGTTATGCGGTCCGGTTTTTTTCACTTTATACGTCCAAAAATGATACGGAACCCTCGGTGCGCGAGTACGACTCGCACTTGGCCGGTTTTTTTTTGGTATGATGTCGATTCCGGTGAACTTAGAAATTATCAGCTGTACAGTCACTGCCATAAGTGCACATTGGCTTGCGCATTTGAATATTGAGAGAGAGTTTTCTCGTGACCACGGTCAATGCAACTTGATCGAAACGTCGAGGTTAGTCAAAATACTGATATTTTGATTATGTTTGTGCGCAAAAAGTCCCGATATAATTAAAAAACAACATGTGAATATTGTTATAAGATTTTTTTTAAACCATGATGGTGGAAATATTGGCGTACGAGTCGTCTGATGGTAAGCGCTTACACAAAAATAAATACCATTGCTCACCATTTAAAAAAAAATACACCTTTCTTGAAAAACCCCAGATGTGAGATTGCACATAAACCGCTGCATATAAACGAAAGGGCCACAAATCAAAATTAAGAATTTTTCAGGATAACACCTTAAAATATTTCATTTCATTTTTTGTTTATTTTTCGGAACTTTCTTTTAATGTGATTATGTTATGAATATGAAACACATAAACATTAAAAGAAGGAATGCCAAAAAATAAACGAAAAATTAAATGAAATATTTTAACGTGTTATCCTGAAAATTTTGATTTGTGGCCCTTTCGTTTATATGTAGCGAAACTCTGTTATGTACTGACTCTAAAAGTAACTATGACTATCGTTATTGTGTCGGGTTAAAAAGTAAAAGCCTGAAAAAGGTCCCCGAAACAATCCATTGCGATTGTCAATATTCATATGATTGACGCTCTCTGACGCAATTTATTGATCGTTAACTAAGCAAGCTAAAACACCTAGAAAATAATAACAAACCTTTCGAAGAAAACACATTACACAACCTTTTAGCTCCTCCTTGCACACATTAATTTATTCCAATTGGCTTCTAAACCATATAACTTGCATCAACCTCATTATTTCCATTTATATGCTGTTACAACATTGTAACCACGTTCCTTGCTTGCCTTAGCGCCCAGTTCTGTCCGGTCCATATTTATGTTCCTACACCCTATTCAGATATTCACACAAATTCTGGTCACTACGCATTATTTCAAAAGTTATTAGTTTGAATATTGTAATGGGGAATGTTAATGCTTTAAAACTTCTTGTTATTGGATACAATATAGCTTTATTTATGGGACTAGGTGCGCCCTGCAGCTCTGCCTTCGATTAATGTTTCTCTAAATAATAGTGAGATATCTCTCTACCTTTTATCAATTCAGAAGGCAATTCTTCCTATTTAAAATGTGCACAATATAGTTCCCATCTAGTCGCAGTGTCATCAATATCATAAATGGTAGAAGAATACCATACAAACAACGATAATCGTGAACTTGAAAACAATAAAATCGAAAATTGATCAAAAGTTGATCAAAACTAAAGCAGTAGGTATTCTGCTAACATTTTGAACTGACACAAAGATAACAAAAAAATACATATATTCTCTACAAAACTGACTAGCAAAATACAATTTTTAGGCTCGTAGGTATTAAAAAACGATACTCAAGCACAGATCTCGTCTTGAGCATAGATTTAAAGCCACTTGATTGGTAATTGTATTTTCAGTTATACATACATTGAATAAAAATAGATACAATGGTGTAAGTACTTCAGTAATTTTGAATTTTAGATAAGTAAGTATGAAAAAATTGTGCGATATTTTCTTATTTAACACATTTTAATATATCATGCCTCTTACCATCCAATTTAACATAAGGAATGTGTTTGTATGTAAAAGAAATGGATTTGTGCTATTTGCGACAATTTTCCGTATTTTTTGCGCAATAACGGTAAATTACGTACAACGGTAGAGGGGTTCCATGATTTACGTATATTTTTGTCAAAATATGAATATAATGGAGAGATATGGTTGTTTGCAGATGTGGTTTATAACCGGATATTTGTCAAAAATGTTTTTTTAAACCCGAGTTGTGTGGTGTATTATTAAATACCACGTTTATTTACAAATATTCTGACTATGTTTGTTTAAGTTATGTTATTATGGCTGTGTAGACCTTAATAAAAAAAACCGGCCAAGTGCGAGTCATACTCGCGCACCGAGGGTTCCGTATCATTTTTGGACGTATAAAGTGAAAAAAACCGGACCGCATAACTAAGTTTGTTTGTGAAGTAATTTTGATGATTTTGAAAAAACTGTACTAGTTAGGAACATCGTTTTATTTTTGGTGCCATATTTGGGGCAATTCCTATCAACCCTAATTATTTCTAATTATTTCCTTAAACTTCGGAGATAAGGGGGGGGGGGGAATGGTATTTTTTCAGTCATTTTTCATCATATGTCGAAAACTGTGAGACATAAAATAATAAAAAATATATATTTTGAAATGTGCAGATCAAGCCCTTTCATATGATATGTCACTTGACCCCTGAACCCCACTTTGAAATTTTAGACCCCCACTACGGCACCTTTTGCAATGAAAATAAAATATTTTTTTAATTTTTTCATTTGCAATAAAGTTGGACAAGCATTCTTTATAACTGTTCCAAATTTCAAATCGATAGCATTAGTAGTTGCTGAAATAAACAGGTGTGACAGACAGACAGACAGACAGACAGACGAAGTCGCACCACAAGGGTTCCTTTTTTACTATTTTGGTACGGAACCCTAAAAATTGCCAGTAGATGATAAGGGTAACCGTTATTTGCAAATCTCGTAGGATAATCGAACTAATTGAATCTTTGTGATATAATCCTAGGATGTTTGTATATACCTAGACAGGAAGGATATTTGGAATCTAAGAAAAATTTTCGTTATCATGAAGGCGGTAAGAACTCTTTATATTTCCTTTGTAAACATTATGGTTAAACCAACTTTTTTAAAACGTACTTTTTCACAAGTCGAAGTGTATTATGTTAAACAATCACAGTAAGTACAAGTATGTAGTTGCTTCTTGTCATGCAACTAATTCCCATACAAGTAAACGACGGTTACTTAGCTGATTGATTTTAATTCTCATTCTCACTTTTATCATTTCTTTCAAAGACACGCAACGTGTCATAGAACCTGTATTCTTCTTATTGTTTATAACTTTTTTATATATTTACAAGCCGTTGCAAGGCCAGACTTGTATTGACAGCCTTGGAGTATACTGTTTTCAGTTACCTATGTTACCCTAGTACCTATTCGCTTTTTCTTTCTTCAAAACCTTAGTAGCTATAAGATAAGCATAACATGGCCATAACATGTTTAAAATTCACAAAAAAATCTTCCCGGGCTTGAAAACGATGCGCAAACGCATAAGTAACAAACAAACATATATTATTTTTATGTATTATACTAGAACGGATGAAAAGTTACATATGTGCTTCTCCAGGTCCCAGGCTACCTTCTTGTCACATCCAAATCCGTCCAGTCGTTTCAGCGTAAAGAATTAACGAACATACACAGACACGCCTACACACTAACTTTCGCATTTATAATATTAGTGTGATATATATATATGATAACATACATAACATCACGCCTTGTAATGTCCGTGAACGGGCGCTGTCAGTTGGTGCTGGTCATCTCTTGACTGCCTAAACAATGTTTTTTCACTTGTCTAGTTGATATTATTATTATTTTGTACCTTACTAAACATAGTTCTCACATATTAGGGCATCACTGTAATCAAAGAAATTGTAACAGAATTTATTGAAAAAGAGTAACCATGGAGTTTCTTGTCCGTTCTTCTCTATAGGAATCTACGTTTTGGAACGGACAACTAGCTTCAACTAACGGACAAACCGACTGACAACTATTGTAATATTGTTTGACATTTCAAAAGTGCCTGTAAATGGTCTAATTGAAATAAATGTTTTTGACTTTTTTGACTTTTGCCTTCACCTATTCCCCGGGGGATAAGCAGAGGTCATATTCATATTACCATTTCGGCAGTCATGTTTATGTAGATATAAAAACCGGCTTATCAAGGAGTAAATGCTTTATCACGGGCCATTTAAACCGAACGGTATTATCCGTAAAATATGGCATGTGTTTCACACTCCATCGCCGAAAAAATATTTATTTTAGGTTATTTCTCTTAAGAAAATACGTTGTAATCTCAGATCATAGAAACAAGGAGATGTGCCAAGGCGCTATAGAGCTTGATGCCTGATCTTGAGCAAATTGCTCATATTATAAACGTACGCGCAGGCGACGAACCGAACACGACCGATGGTATAAATACAGTGTTTTAGTTTAGTGCTAGTGTTGAGTGACGATTAACAGTGTTAGATTGAGGGTGTGCGGAATGTTCAATGCGTGGGAGATCTTTTTATTCACAAGGAGCGCTTAATTAAATTATACGCGTAATTGTGTCGAAAAATGTACTAAAAGTGGCATCAGTTGTTCCCGTACTAATTTGCTATGATGGCATATCTCCTTGTTTCTATGATCTGAGGGTCATATAGTATCCTCACATTTCGGCAGTCATGTTTATGTAGGTATAAAAACCGACTTATCAAGGAGTAAATGCTTTATCACGGGCCATGTAATCCGAACGGTATTATCCGTAAAATATGGCATGTGTTTCACACTCCATCGCCGAAAAAATATTTATTTTAGGTTATTTCTCTTAAGAAAATGCGTTGTAATAATATCTTCTTCTATCTATACTTTTTTAAAACTAGAAAAAGCCGTGTCTGTACTTTGAAGACATTCAATATTGGGACGTAGCCATGGCCAAAGATTTTTTGGAATTTTTGTCTGTTTCCTCTTTAATTTATATTTTTTGGGTTATGCTGTTTATGGGTATCAATCAGGGTTAAAAAATATCAAGATAATCAAATAGGTAATAAAAAAAAAATCAAGAACTTCGAATCCAGGTTTTTATTACCTAGTCGATACTAATGGATTGAGTATAATTATAGGTACTTCGATATGTACCTATTAATTCAAAAATAATGCGATCTCCACTCTACTAATGAGATTACAGATTACGCGATATACCTAGTACCTACCGAGCACATTGTAAGCCCATAATTTTTTTAAAAGCATTATAGCTAAAATATTTTTATAGTGCACTGTGCTGTGGAATGTTACCCTATATACTTATCTATACTTATAATAAGAATGTAAATTCCACGTGTCTGTACATTGCATATATTTGCATAAAAATAATATGGGGGACTAAAAATAAGTAATAAAGTAAATTTCTATCATTTTTAGAATTAATGTCTGTCTGTTTGTCTGTCTGTTTGTCTGTCGGTTTGTCTGTCTGTTTGTCTGTGTGTTTGAACACGCATCAAATCAATACTACTGAATTGATTATGAGGAAGTAGAAAGAAATGTATAGGCAGTATCTTGAGGTAACATTTAGTCTTTATTTCATTAAAATCGGTCCATTCTATCAAAAGTTATTAAAAAAAATCTATCAGTCAGGAGTAACTTTGCTAACATGTATTATTATGTGGACTCGCCATTACTTGGTCAGTGGCACTAAAGAGTATTTTGTCGTTGTTTGTCAGCAGAGACCTGTCATTAATCTAATAAATGCAATCAATCAAACTTCATATTTATGTCAATGTAATTACAATAATAATATCAGGGCTTTATTTAAAAATAATCAAAGTATCAGCGCTGTTTAAAAACTGTCCCACTGCTGGGCCTCCTTTCAGAATGAGAGGGGATAGACCATAGTCCAACACGCTGGCCAAATGCGGGTTGGCAGACTTCACACACCTTCAAGAACTTTATGCAGAACTTTCAGGCATGCACTGTCCCACTGTTGGGCACTGGGCACGGGCCTCCTCTCAGAATGAGAGGGGATAGACCATAGTCCACTACGCCGGCCAAGTGCGGGTTGGCAGACTTCACACACCTTCAAGAACTTTATGCAGATCTTTCAGGCATGCAGGCTTCCTCACGATGTTTTCTAAAGCAAGTGATAGTAAATTCTAATACGCACATGACTTCGAAACGTCAGCGGTGCGTGCCCCGGGATCGAACTCGCATCTTTGCCGTGGGAGGCGCATGGTTATACCACAAGGCTATCACTGCATTTTTCATTAAAATCTCTTTTATCCTTAGGAGTGATGGTTTATACACAAGTGATTGATTTCAAATCAAGAAATAGTAACATGTATTAGGGCTTCGTCACATCACCACGTTGCGGCGCCGGCACCGTGATTTTCAGTGCGCCACCGCACCGTTTTATGGCGTTATTTTCCGACTTCCACGCGGACGGAGTCGCGGGCACAGCTAGTATAAAATATAGGTACAGACATAATACCTCCATGAACATGATGTTTTTTTTATCAAATAAATAAATGCATTTTTCTGAAAGGTCTTCAATGCGATTTGAGCCGTATAAATATTATTTAGTCTGATTCGTAGGGTTCCGAGTTCGATCCCCAGGTCAGGCAAAGTTTTTCCATAAGAAAATTATCAGAACAAGCCCGGAGTGTGAATTTGTGCCCAATGGCAATAGGCTCGCCTCCCATTACATGGGACCTTTACATAACTGGTAAAATATTAGTGTAGCACTGTGATTCCTAAAGTGGGTTCCACGAAACCTAGCGGTTCCGTATAGAAGTCACCAGGGTTCCGAGAAATTATTCATTTTTGGCTGTTAAACAATTTCATTCTTCAAATAAAAGTTAAAGTAAAGAATGTACCGTACTTAATTGTTTCACTTTTAAAATATTTCCAATAAAAGTTTTTGTTCTAATTTAAATATTATAGTGTCTTTGATATTAAATATTTAATACGGGGTTCCATAAAACAAAAAATATTTGGTGAGTGTTCCGTTATCGTAAAAGTTTAGGAACCCTTGGTGTAGCATACACTTCTGCCTAACCTTTCGGGGAATACAGGCGTGGTGATATTATTATGTTATGTATATTATCACAAACCTGTGAAATAAATTTTTTCTCCGGAAACGTTTTCACGTAGTAATTTCCGTGTCCCAAACTCTATGTCGGATATAGAAAGCGAAGTGGTTTCACTTTCATACAAATTATGGTGTGATGGGATCTGAGACACGCCTTTATTTGTTTCACGTGGCCTTTATGTGGGGGCGCCATGCTGTCTGCGAGGAGGAGATATATGAAATCTTTGAGTTGATGAAAGATTTTGAAATTCGGTGTGTTTAAATTGACTGTTTCTGTTGCATTTTTTTCGTTCTCAATTAGGTAGGTAATCAAAGAAAAAAATAATGTCTCTATTATTAAATTTGTTCGGAATGAACATTTGGTTCTGTCATGCATGATGTCTATCTCAACACATTTAATAGGTAAAAGATTTATTTAGAAAACCTGCTCTTGATATTTTAGTACCTATTAAGAATAAATCTACATAGTATCGACTGATACCACTTTCAAACAAGATTTATAAAAAAATTGTTCCTATCATAACTTATTCCCACGCTGTTTTACCACCTAACAAGATCTTACACCACACTCATGGTTATATCTAACAAAAAAGTAAGAACATAAAATAAAAACTCATAAAAAAGTCTCACATTTCCACGATAAGTGCTCGCCCTACCGCTATAGTAAAAGCTTTCAAGTTGTTTGGTGAGTAGGTACACTCTTCACTTTCGATCGCTCCCATCCACTTCACTCTCAGATCATAGAAACAAGGGAGATGTGCCACGGCGCTATTGAGCTTGACGCTTCAGCATGGTTACATTGAAACGCTGGCGAGACGTGGCGACGGACCGAACGCGATTGATGATATAAATACAATATTTTAGTTTAGTGGTAGTCATGAGTGATGAATAACAGTGTTAGATTGAGGGTGTGCGTAATTTTTAATGTGTGGGAGATCTTTTTATTCATAAGGAGCGCTTGTAATTGTGTCGCAAACTGTTCTAATAGTGGCGACAGGAGTTTCCGTACTAATTTGCTATGATGGCATATTTCCTTTTTTCTATGATCTGAGACTTGACTACTCCACTGTACCGATCTTGTACAAGCACTTGACGACTCGACAGTACTGATAATCTTGGACTAGTAGCAACATTTCAAGATTATCAAAGGGTTAGCTATGAACATCATCTATTTATTTTACGCTAAAATCACAAGTCTTATTTTACCCGACTGTGGCGAAGCCCAAAAGAAGGCTAATATTTTTAACCTGTTTGTTAGTTTGTATTTCCATTTCTGTGTTAGGAAACACGTTTAGTCTTTAAGAGGGCCTAAAGACTATACCTACAAGAGAACGGATTTTAACAATGACATTATATCATTAGATTTGCGTCAACTCCGTGAATGACCCACACACACACACAGACAATTAACCTTTCGTATGCCGCCATTCCAGACACAATAAACATGTCATTGTGTTTCGTGTAGATGGTTCGAAGTCATAAGAAAAAAATTGTGACATGGTCATAATTGTGATTATATCAAATTAGAGGGCTCAAAGAGACGATTTCGACCTACATATCTTATAGGTACATTAGATTTAGAATCTAAGAATATTCAAAATAATATATAATTCCGATTTTATTTCGATATAATCTCAATGCCATACATGTCAGAAATGGTACCTATGAGGTATTCTCTTATCCGTTTTACGTTGTCATTTAGTACATGAGAACACATTTAAGGCATTAAGATTATATCGAAACCAAATCGGAATTATGTTTTGTAATAAGACCTTGTGAAACTACTGTTCCTGCAAATAAACATTCTATTCTATTCTATTCTATTCTATTCTTTTGAACATTCTTACCTACTTATTTACGAGAATTGGCCTTCTGATTATTTGATGTCGTGAAAACCATAGCATACAGCGTTATTGTTTTGGAATGAAATACCCAAAGACTAAGAAATAGGTATGCCCTTATACACATAAGTGCCTTGAAACAATAAAATAGGTAAACTGTTAATCTACTTGGGCTAGATATTCTAGCTAACTACACAGCGAATTTTGCTGTCTCAAATAGTTATTTGCATTTCAACAAAATTCTGTTATCGAAGACAATAGAATTTTCACCAATGTTGCTTCAGCGATGCTGTGTCCAAGATCCAAGATAATGTTTAAGATAGAATGTAGTCTTACTAAGGAATGTAGTAAACGCGGCTGCTAGTTCTGAATTCCTGAAGTTTGTCTGAGTTTTAGGCCACGATAAAGAAACTATCCGTAGCACGTGCTATGCCATTATTCCTGTCACTGTTGCACAACTGTCAAACTACAAGCGCAAGATAAAGACGGGATAAAAAATAAAGTTTTAATTTAGGTCTGTATCGACTTATCGACTGTATCAGACGATGTCCTTTGACGATTGAGAATTTTATTACACTAGCCGCGGTGCCTTGCGTTGCGGCGGGTGTGCTGTTTGGTTGTATACCTAAACTTGTTTTTTTACCACGTTTTTATTAACTTGCTTTCGTGTCTGTCTGTCTGTCTGTTCGGTACAGTTTGCAATTCATTTTCAAGCACTTCCCGTCATCGGACTGAGCTGAAATTTGGTATACTTGCCTATGTTATTTGGATGAAAATGTAATAATATGGCCTAAAAAGTTAAAAAAAAAATTATCGAAAAAAAAAAAAAAACACGTTGTTAAAACGGACTAAAAAGTATATATAGTAATAATTTTTAATGAAATGAAAAACGTGGGGCACATGCAATAGATAATAATAAGTAAGATTTTTATTTTTAACCGTGGGAGAGCCATGCTTTGGCACGAATGGGCCGGCTCGACCGGAGTAATACCACGGCCTCACAGAAAGCCGGCGTGAAACGACGCTTGCGTCGTGTTTCGCCGAGTGAGTGAGGGTACCGGCGTTTTTCATTTGAAATTATTTTATACCTTTTAGTCCGTTTTAAATACGTGGTTTTTAATTTTTTTTTTCCAATTATTATTATATTTGTTCTTCCAAGTTGCGCCACAACCACTAGTTCTCCGCTTGCTGCATCTTTCTGCGTCACATCACAGGTAATTGTAGTATTATGTAGTAATGAATAATCAAAACAAAAGCACATCGACAACGCTACCGCAACGTCCAATGTGTGGAGCCCCTAACAATCACTTGTTTGTCCCTCAGCTTTATGTCATGTTATTATTATATAGTGAAACGGTGCGTTATCTAGCAGCCATCTGTGATAAGGCAGAGATAGTGGACGTAATTGTAGGATTTCCGTGAGATGCGCCAACATTTGCGGCGTGTAGAAAGTTGCGGAAACGGATCCAGGGGACAAACTTTGCCGCCGCGGTAGACGCTCCGGGCGTCGGGAGCCGCGTGACGACTCCTGGCCACCGCAGGCGCGGGCCTGCGGGCGGTGAGTAATGGGTAGCTCACCGTCCGATCAGGACCAGGCCCGTACGCGCCCGTGGCGCGTACGTGTCCCACGCGCGCCTCAAAGAGATGTCAGCATCAAAGAGGGTCCCACTAGGGCCCAAGCCTGCCGGGAAAGCGGGATTGTCCGAAAGGGATACCGCTGACCCGGAACATAAAGGGCTAAGGAGGGAACACGGGTGGGTTTTAGTCAGTAAGAGTCTGACACTCCCTTCCGCTCCACCCTAGAGCGGGGGGGTCATTTGATGATTTCCCATCTTTAAAAAAAAAAAAGGGGACAAACTTTATGAGACTTTCGGAAAATAGAAAAAGTGTTGACAAGAGATGATTACCACATCAAACAAGATGACGACTTCTGATTATATTTAAGTAACAGAACTATAAGGTTTGGAGATAACTTATTCTGGAATAGAGTTTTGTATGTAATGCCTCAGCAGGATGATTTTGTTTAGTGTCTTGTCCACTATTTAGTTCATGATGGGCTTAAGCCCATTATGAACTTAGTTTCTTTTCATATTATTTAGTTCTGATAATTAGGTATGAGTTGTTAATTGTGTTCTGATATTTAGAGTTATCACAACTCTAACCAAAAAGGCAAGGAAGATGATAAATTAAATTTTAATTTAATGGTTATACATAATTGTATCAGCACTTATAGATTGCAAACATTTACAACCATTGAAAACTTGTCATGATCATTATGAAATTAGGTATGTATTTTTAAGTAAACTAAACAGTTAGACCCAAACCCAACACAGCATATCGTAGCCCTTTGAACAAACAAGGGCTCTCTCGTGTCAGTCGGTCATTTCGTTCACTCCGACTACTTTCGACGTGTCGGTGAAACTATTTGCACATCGCGCGGAAATCCTACAATTACTCCCTACCATGGAAGTAATAGCACATAGCCCATGAAGACAAGAAATGTTGTGTCGGACTCGTTCGGTTCCGGTCGTGTGTCTTCGTTTTGTAGAATGAAGTGTCAAGCGTAGCTTCCTATCCTAGCTTAGATTACTGATGTTATTAATTTGCTTTTCGTGTATCTAAAATATGAGCAATATAGGATTGAAAAGGTACATAATACAGAGTGCCAGTGAGATTATTACCTAGTTATCACATTAAATACTACAAGGGCTAGTAAAAGTTTATACATTTCTGCTAAAATAAAGATAATTTATTGTAAACATAATGGCCACGTTTGGACTATTTTCGCCGGCCATGGGTCTTTGACCTTTGAAATAGTATTCGTCATGTGATATATCTACGCATTTACATAACGTTGTTAAATAATCTAAACAAAAAAATGTCCCGCGACTACAATATTAATGAAGGTGCATCCGTCATGAAATTCAACATTACGTACGTTTTTTAGGGTTCCGTACCAAAATGGTAAAAAAGGAACCCTTATGGTGCGACTTCGTCTGTCTGTCTGTCTGTCTGTCACACCTGCTTATTTCAGTAACTACTTATGCTATAGACTTGAAATTTGGAAGTTATAAAAAATGCTTGTTCAACTTTATTGCAATTGAAAAAAGTCCAAAAATATTTTTATTTTTATTGCAAAAGGGGCCGGAGTGGGGGTCCGAAATTTCAAAGTGGGGTTACTAGGTCAAGTGACATATCATATGAAAGGGCTTGATTTGCACATTTCAAAATATATTTTTATTTTATTTTATGTCTCACAGTTTTCGACATATTTGCTAAATGCAACGCTGTTTTACGTTGATCAAAATCGTCAACATAGCCCTATAATTATATTTGAGGAAAATCATTATGTTTTTATGAAATACTTCATAATTATATAATTTGGAGGACTATTTTGATGATTTAAATGATTATTATTAATAATGTTAACATTACAGTCGCGTATTAAATTTTGATTAATGTACAAAGTAAAACAGCGGCTGCATTTTGCGAAAAAACCCAAGATATTTTGAATGTCACACGTAGGCCATGTTGTTTCAACTTACAGTTACGTATCTGTAGCTGTCAAATATGGCGGCTTGTACGACAATTTCATACTGACTTAACGATTACGTACTGACTTACGAATACAGATGGTTTGAAGCAACCCGCCCGTAGGTAATCTTGACGCATCCTTCATAAATGTTATTAATCTAATAATGCCATGTAGTATACTTGGTATCATTGAATGTTATAACATAACCTAATCGGCGCTTTGTAAACTGTGTACCTACCTAATACTTCCTACTTCTGCCTACCTTTTCGGGCATACGAGCGTGATACTATGTTACATAGGTATGATATAGAACTTCACTGATTTAATCTCTCTTCTTAGTTTGTCGCGGAGTGCCTCCCTCCTCTATCCTCTCAGCCTCGGCTAGCTATGAGAGGGAGCCTCCACAGACACAAATCTTGATGAAATAAAACAGCAGCAGGATTGTTGAAGGGGTATATTGCGACGTAGATCGTTTATTGCACTTTACAACACTGATACAAAACTGGTATAAAAATAACTGTTACAAAAGACGTTTGCTTATAGCACTGAGCACTTTATAAATTGGTACCTAATAATATTATAACAGTACAGCGGTTCAGCGGTCCTCAAGTGATGTCGTTGGAGACCAGACAAAGAATGACAAAACAATGAAATAAATGCATAAAAATATGAGATGTTCTAATTTTGAAATTTGAAGTTCAAATCTGGAAGAATGGAGTGGATGAAGTGGCCAGTAATGGAAGATTGCCAGCACTAAATGGTGAATGAAGGATGACTCCGTCACAAGTTTTGGAAAGCAATCGTGAAAACTCCACGAAAAGAGCACGTTTACTAATCAAACTTCACGGTAACGTTCAGGTTTTCCCATACAGAGTGTGAACATGCGATATTTCAAACGTTTTCACTCTTTTGTAACGACACAAAGTATTAAGTGCCGGCACCTGAATAATGGAAGTTGTCTCACTAGACTGTCACTTACATACGAGTTTCAAAGAAAAGCTGTTAAGAAATTTCTAAAGTTTTTCTTGACATGTTGAAGATTTGTTTATATTTACACTTAGGGACATGACCGAACCAAAAAATAATCGGAACTTACGGGCAGAATGACTGAGTTCAGACATGATTCGTGCTTACTCATTATTTATTAATTTGCAATATTTTTTAAAAGAAACTGGTACCTAAATATAACTATTATTTGTATTAAGTTTTGAAATAACTTGAATTCATTATTCTCGTAGATAGCATTAGTTATGCAAATTTAAAACAAATAACTCAGAATAACAAATTTTGTCTTAAAAGCTTAATAATTCCACACTATGCGGTCTAGACATAACAATCCACGGGACGCGAAACACTTCTTGCCATGAACTGTACGAACGATAAAAGATACATTCTGCGATATAGTCTTGACACTTTGACTTTGTGTTAGACAGTGTCAGGTACGTCAAAGTGGAACTAGCTGCCGCCCGCGACTTCGCCCGCGTTTTTCAGGATAAAAAGTATCCTATGTCGTATCCTAGACTATACTCTAGGACTATACTCTATCTTTGTGCCAAATTTCATCTAGATCCGTTTAGCCGTTCTGGCGTGATTGAGTAACAAACATTCATCCATCCAAACTTTCGCATTTATATTATTAGTATATATAAGAGAAGAGATAGCTTATATTCCTCGTGCCTCAAAACTGGGGCTGCTGTTTTCAATGGACGTCACATGTCTTCGAATTTTCGGTTCTTTGATAATTATGCGGTTTCCTCATGATGTTGTCCTTCACCATTTTTTGAGCAGTGGTGATAAAAGAAATTGCATACAATGAGCACCTGTCGGGGTTCGAACCCACAATCTACTGCTAGTAAATCGGCCACTGCTTGCTAATGCTTAAAAACTTAGTCGATCTGAATTTCATTAATTTTTCAAGCGTTCCGCGTCCAGTGCTTGACATATCTAAGGGTCGAACTGATGGGAATAAATGAGACGTATTTGGCTTACAATAAGATTGAATGCTGTAATTTGTTAGGTAATACATTTAATATATTCAAAGTGGGTGTTAAATGCAGTTAATTCAATAAGATTGATTGGTTCATTGGATTAGTATAAGTCCGCTATAGTTTCGTACTTCAGTCGGGTGATAAGTCTATACTAATATTATAAAGAGGAAAGATTTTTTTTTTGTTTGTACCGAATAGGCTCCGAAACTACTGAACCGATTTTAAAAATTCTTTCACTAATAGAAAGCTACATTATCATTGAGTAACATAGGCTACTTTTTATCCCGAAAAAATGCACAGTTCCTGTAAGACACGCGGACGAAGTCGCGGGCGAAGTGCTAGTAGTATATGTATATAGGTCTGTGATAATTTAATTAGGACTCAGATATGAAATTAAAACGACTCACAGACTGTAAGACTAATAAAAATCCCTGTATGCTAAATCTTTGGTAGTATATGAACTATATTGTGTTCTCAGTGTTCATGCTGTATTATTGTATGCATTAATCTCAAAAAATTGAGATATTAATTTTTCATATTAGAAGCTAAAAACTACGATCTAATGCACCGTAATTTTATTATAAAAAATCCCTCGTAGTAATTTGGATACAGTTTATAATAATGAATCATTATTTTCTGTAGACATGTAGGTTTACCCTACATATTGTTCATAAAATAATCCAATTAATACAACGACATCTCTAAAAAAACAATAAAAAACACTATAGCTGGTTATTTCGTTGACCTAACCTAACCAATTCTGAATATCAAATTACCTCACATACAAAGCGTGTCAGATGTCGCTTTCGTTGGCTCGGTACATGCACTATGTACAGTCAGCAAAATAAGTTCAGTAGTAGGTAGCAGTTCTCAAGCTCGATAGGTAATATTTACTGTAGGGTATTGTAATTATGCAGGCATCTGACTGCAACTCCCTTTTAATTTATGTTGTGCTTGTACTATCAGGTAAGTTAATAAACATAAACTTTTAATTTTGTGTGGCATACCTAAACAATAGGTAGGTACGTGATTGCCGATTTCGCGGATGATTTGCTGTTATCTATTGATGAGTTCTGTCCTTTATCTCCGAAGACTTTTATAAAATATCCACTAAATTATAATGGGACAAACAAAACGATATACTAACCCTATTTAATAAAAAAATATCGAAATCGGTTCAGATTTGACGAACGAAAAGATATTGCGAAACATACATAAATAAAAATTAAAAAGAAGAAATACAGTCGAAATGTTAACTTCCTTTTTTTTATTCGTTAAAAAAATGCAAAGTTCCCAGGTCTACAGAGGAACATTGAACTACTTAATTATTAAAAATGTTCATAACGATTTTATGTAGGATTATGACTTGTCGCTGATTAAGTTATTTAAAAAATAAAAATATAATAGGTATGTAGATACTTTCGTGAAATCTTAGGTTGTCGGGTAATCGGGTTATAGGTACGTATGAGGTATCAAAATGTTGATTTTCTGCCAGCATATCAAACACTTTTGTTGACTGTACTATTTGTACTCGGGTCAGTCGCGTGCGCAGGTGTTGGCACACTTTAGTACTGGGTGTGTTCTTGTCAATATTTATTGAGATTTAGATAAAAATGCTTTGTGTAGGAGATTATAAACTGTATTTATTATGATTATTTGTATTTTTAAACTACTGACTATTTATCAAATTTTTGGTTAAAATTTATTTTTTCCATTTTTTTTGGTCGTTTTTTTTGGTCGTCAGGATATATTATTGGTTAGTTACGGCAGACCGTATTTGCTGGACCTTGTATTAATTATCCTGAAAATATACGACATAATTTATATGAAATTGATGTACATATTTTGATTGAAATACAGTCTGAATTAATTATGTTAAATTTATGAATCAGTAATCTAATAATCACGAACTAATTACATTATTCTCTTTAAATATTTCAAGCAGACGTAATTTAATCTTCGCAATAATACTCTGTATAATCCTAATACAGTATTTTTTTTTCAATCAAAGCTGAAGTATTTTTTCCTCATTTGTCTACACTTTATATATAGCTGCTTTTCTCAAATACACCGTGTCATTTTCATCGCTTTCATCCGGCGATGTAGCTGTAGCTGATTTTTTTTTCGCGATTTCCGGGTTGGTCCCGTAGTAAAAGTTGTTCATAATGATAAGTATAGTGGCTACATCGCCGGATGTCACGGTGTATATTGGGATCGGCTCCAAGTCTTTCTTTTTTTTACGACGACGGTGGTAACCAGGCGTACGGCCCGCCTGATGCTAAGCCCCCACCGTAGCCTACGAAATGCTTGCAACACCGAGTATCATATGCTCATTGCCGATCCTTTAATGAAGATCGCTGTGCCGATAGGAACAAACAGCCTGCCTATTTTGTACCGAACCGCCGCCGCCGCGGCGTGATATACGTTCGCAAACAAATTGGCGGTGAGCGAGACCTGCCAATTTGTTTGCGAACGTTTGAGGGAGAATCTCACCGTGACATTCTCCTTCGAAAGTGACAGTTCTCGCGGTGATATCACGCAGCGTGTCTATACAGAATAGATAAGCAGGTCCCTTGTTGTCAATACAGCACTCAGGGGCTCTGGCGACCTTACTCACCTCAGGAACACAACACTTGCAGTTGTAATATTTGGATGTTTAATCGTAAAACGGATCGTAAAACAAAGAAAACAAACTTACACTTATTTAAGAGTACTTTGAATTTAAATACATAGATGTTAGAACGTAATACACGCACTTCAAATTCATAATTCGCTTACTCATTCGTTTCTTTCTCGCCACAATACTTTAGTTCATTAAGGTGAAATGGAGAAAATGGCTACGTTGAAATAGACGAACCAGCTTATACACACTGCCCGCTAGATTAGCCAATAATAAAATTATGCAAAATACCAACATGATTGTCTACTTATAAAATCACGCTACTTCAAGCGAGCAAAACGATCGTTTGAATAGATAAAGCGCACAATATCAAGTAAAACATGAGCATTTAGAAAGAGAAATTGATAGTGTTGATAATAACCGGGCAGTTGCTTATCTTGACTGGTTGGTTTACGAATTTATCTTGGATTTCTCTTCTCGATTTGTGAAATGGTGTGGAAAGTCAATTCAGGTGTTCCCTAAGCTTCATAGTTATTGAGACGTACTTGAAAATGTCGAGTGTTTATGTCATGGTTATAATGTAAAATAATGATTCGCTTCTCTGTTTATTTTAGTGAATATCAACAATAGGTAGGTAGTTATTATGCAAATTTTTTGGAAAGCTTTACGAGATGAAGAGCTTTTAAGATGTTCTAGTTGTCCAATTATCATAATAAAGGTTCTATTAGAAAGTCGTGATTGCATAATATGTTCAATATTGACTAGTTTTTCCAGATAAGGCAATGTAGCCATGTTCAGCGTTGAAATGGACTATTGGCTGATAGGCTAATGAGGATATACGTTAATTCTGTTACATGTTGTATAAAATGTTACATTAGTCGTCAATGGTCTATGATATGCAGTAGATGTTTGCTTGTTTACGCTTTTATCGTGAATTTGTCTCGTATTCGCACGAGTAACAACGAGACAAAACAGTCGACAAAATTTGTCGCGGCGCGCATGTTAGCCCAGCTAGACGAGTCTAACCCAATCTTTGGTCGCGGTCTCACGTCAGTACACTTGGTCACAGATAATATAAACTTGGTCTTCGTATTGCAGACTCGGTCTTGGTCTTGCTGCAATTAGGTGTTCTTGTTCTTGCGAAAATGATTGATGCGAGACCAATTTTGGGCAACACTATCTTTGACTCGACATCAATTTGTCCAACTTGTTCCAATTTTTGCTCGCCAAACTTTCTGCCAATGAGTCTCCGAGTATAAGACGTACAATTGAAATAGTTCCATTGTACCAAAGGAGATTAGATAAACTCCAGGCGTTGCCTATCTACCCATTGCGGGCACTCTGTTTATTCGCCACAGTTAAAATACATATAAATGAAAGGGATCTGATATGGGAAACAATTCTGTGTTGATTTGAAATATAAATAAACAAGAACTGGATAAATGATATTACGTTGTGAAAGCTTTTAGTTATATTGAGTTATATCAATTTTCACTTACTTCACTCCTTCGCTTTTATTTTCAACGCAGCGTTTCGTAAGCCTCAGCAGAATTTTTGACAACCTTCGTGTATCGTATGGTTTATTTCGTAATACAAATAGGTCTACAGATATCACCTTGTGCGTTATTATAATATTTAAATATTAGTAGGTATAATACCGCATAAAGCCTACAAAAAGTCTGTCACTAAATCAGTGATAAAAATTGGAGAAAAATTCGGCTTGAAACAATCAAGCCGACTTACAAAAAAAGGATGAGCGGGCAGTGTTAAACTATTAAAACCAACTTTGTTTTGGAGAAAGAGATGGTTTTATTCTCGTTTTTGTTATTCCGTGGTATTATTCGCCCGATAGTGTAGGTATATCTCAATCACTCTCTTACACTGAAATAACATAATAAACCTTAGAAGTGAATCACGCTGAAATCACATATTACTCGCTAATAGAAACACGTATTTCTCACGTTTTATAGTCGAAGTTATTAAAGAGTTGATTGCCATAAAGTCTGAACAAGCATCATTTTGTGGCGACTGAGGCACAAATCGATCGCTTTCTACTAATAACAGACATTTTTATTATGTGAAAACTAGATAGACGGCCGTATAAGAGTTTTGGACTTAATACTAGATAATTAACAGGTTAGTGTTGTAGATAATTAACATGGTGTTCGACGCGGGTTTGCTTACAAAGAATAATTTATTTCGAGTTGAAAGCACGATAGCACTTTCGAGTTTTATTTGGCGATTTGACATAAAAAGCTTTATAGCCTAATCAGATGACAATATTCCCAGTGATGGAAAAAAAGCCTGCATTCTATGAGAGATAGTTCGTAGTCCACCAGGCTTGCCCAGTGCGGGATGTCACTTGTCTTAGAATTTTTGGTTCTAGGATATGCCAGTTTTCACGATGTTTTCCTTCACCGTTTTTAGAGCAGGAAACAAATTGCTCAAAGTGTGTGCCTGCCGGATATGAACCCACCACCTTGTAAGTTAGGGCTGCTACCACAGCACTGGGCCCACACTGCTCTCAATTTGACGTATCACAACTGAATTGCACATATCTCATTTAATTTTCGTATGTTTAAGAATAAAAAAAAGCTTCAGGTGGTTAGTTTAAAAAAAAGCTTTAAATGGCGGTGTGACGTTTATGCCTGACACGAGTAACCCGTATGCGTCGCGGCTTAAGAGTTGAAAAAATACTTGATAATTTATTTTCATAACTCTCAGTAAATAGACAGACAGTTTAGCATTCGTCATATTAGATTAGACTAATGATTTGTACGAGTTTCACAGCGCGGTGATTTTATGTTTTTGATTAAATCTTCGATGTTTATCTTTGTTTATTTATGATGAACTAGTATTTGAACCCGCTCTTGACTGTGTGTATTCAGATCAATGCAGATTTGAAATCAAGATCTATGCAGTAGAATTTATTTTTAACCAATTTATAAAAATAAGGTTATATAATCGTTGTTTGTTTTAGTTTTTTTCTTATCATTATCTGTTACAGGTTTATCCATGATTGTTTTCTTACTGTATTTTATATATTTAATTTATATTGCAACCCTCTAGAATGTCTCCAATACACACTAACTCAAACTAAAAACAATTATCTAACCATGCAAATAATTTGTTCCATGCTGAGAACCAAACCGGCAACCGGTATAGAATTTGCTTATAACATAATTTTATAATTTAACACGAATTCAATTCCCACATTATGCAAATTAATTAATTAATATATTTAATTATGTCCAAACAGACAAATATCTAACCTTTATAGTACGACGTGATAATACCGTTTAAAACTTGTTAATATGTTTAGAACATGTTAATTATAAATATACTTAATCTAGGTAAATGATAATGAGTTAGATGAGTTAGATAAAGTAAGTCACCAATTAAAAAGATACGACTCAATTAAGAAATTAATTGAAAGATAAGGATGTCTTTTGATTGGAATCAACAATATTTTGTATATTTTTGACTAATTTGTTTTTGCTGAGATACCGTTTACTGGCTTATAAATGTCGGTTAGACATCTAACTGTTATGACCGCAAAAAGAGGAGATCGTTCCGCTTCAAACTAAAATCCATTTCTATAAAACTAACGTCACTAACAGACAGACAACGCACCCTAAAAGTAGTATTGCCCAAAAACGGTCTTACATAATCATTTTTGCATAACCAAGACCACCTTATTGCAAGAAGACTAAGACCAAGATCAAGACTGATACCAAGATCAGAGCACGACCAGCTGTACTGACGCGAGACCGAGACCAGACAGGGTTACACTCGTCTTTAGATATAGGTACTGTTAGGACCGCAAAAAGGATAGGTAGATCCGCTTAAAACTAAAATCTATAGCTATAAAAAGTTCCGTGACTGACTGAAAGACAACACACAGCTTAAACCGGTGGATATAGAAATTTGAAATTTACAGGGAATATTTATTGAATAACCTAGAGGCAGTGTTCCCCAAAATCAGTCTTACATAATAATTTTTTCAAGGCCAAGACCATCTAATTGCAACAAGACTGAGACCAAGACCAAGACTGAGTGTGCAATACTAAGATCACGACCAGCTGTACTGATACGAGACCGAAATCAGACTAGGTTAGACTTGTCTTGATCTTGCATTTGGGCAACATAAGATCAATCACGGCGTTTATCAGGATGATGCGGCCTTTTTATAGCGGGGTAGGTACACATTTTAGATTTTATAATGGTCGTCATATTTTTTAAAGTTTAGGTAGGCAACTTTTTTATTTTATTTTATGTTCTCATAATGTCAAATGTTTGATTATTCAGTTGTTTACTTTTAACACAAAACGGCTATCGGTCAATTACTGGTTGCCTAATGGCCGTTTCCAGCAACCGATCGATTGGCTATCCCCTGCTAGAGATCAATTTTCGACTTAGTTTCAATAGAAGTAATGTCAAAAATCTATCTCTAGTAGAAAGAAAAGAAAGAAAGAAAAAACATTTATTTGGCACAGGTAGACACAAAGCAAATAATAAAAATAAAAAATGAAAATAAAAGATCATATAATAAAGTGATTGCTGTGTGTCTCGCGGCTCTGCCAAATAGTAGGATAAAGAGCCGATAGATTGGGTGCGGGTAGGGCTCGTGCCCGCATCGCAAAAATATTTTTACAAATTAATGATTTTCGGATTATTTGCAAAAAACTTAAGACTACTGACACCAGTCACACTCACAATATAGACAATTTACGTAATCTTCGAGGCACGGAGGGGTCTCAATGTTTTAAGAATGGTCAGCCATCCAAGGACTGACCGCGGCAAGCTCAGATTAACCTCGCAGATCGATCGATCAGCGCGGCTGTCATTTAGCCACGAGCCTCTCGCCTATTTGCCACCATCGTCGTAAAAAAAGAAAATCTAGGTTAATAGAAAATCAATCACCAATCTTAAAAAGCGTGGTAAGTATACTCTTTATTTTATATCACTCTTTTTTTATCTATCTATAATAACTGAATCAACCGTTGAAGGTTACAATCTAGTTTGAGGTAAGGCCTAAATTGAATTTCCTAGCATTCGACGCTCAAAATTGATTTTGCCTAGAGTGCCTACTTCGAATTCAATAAGTACCTATTACAGAATTTTTGTTAGATGGGTAATTTGGAAACAAAGAGCTTTTATTCTTGAATAAATATCGAGGAGGTATCTGCCTGTCTATTCTGCGTGATGTCACCGCGAGAACTCCCAATTGGTTTGTGAACGTTCGAAGGACAATGTCACGGTGAGATTCTCCCTGTCGGTACAGATTAGATAGATACTAAAATTTTGTCAAGCATGACACTATCTACCTAGCTAAACTTGGAAAGTAAAACATTATCTAAATACTTACTCACTTTTATTTATATTTATTATAAAATATTCACTGCTTCTAAATTATCAGTCTTGCAAATATCTGATTTGCAGGCAAAGTAGCGGGTTTAATACTAGCTAGTATCTAAACTCATAAAACGATATCTGAGCTGCCCCACTTTTTCACGGCGCAATAATACGAGCGATAACCAACGCGAAATTGTTTATAAGTCCTTAGCACAATTCTTACGGGAGTAAGGCTTGTTACTCACTGGACAATGAAAAGTTATTTATAAGGTAAGCAGAAGTAACTTAAAGTTGAATAGTCGTAAAGTTTTTATTTGTTTTTTATTAAGAAAATGGTAAGTGCTTCCTATTTTAAGAATTATCGTTTTTAGTCGTAAGCGAAATATTACCCACTCATGGCAATTTTCCAATGTAAGTATACCTCGGAACAGCCAAAAATATAAAACAGAGATTGAAACGATCACTTTTCCACACAAGTATCTAATAATAGCATGTGTTTATTATAATTGTGTTTCATAAAACAGCGAGATAATTAAAGAACCGAATGGAATTTGAACTTGTGCTAACGAGGTGTTGGTACCTATACAGCTGTAGGCAAGGTGCGGAAATAATTCATTGAGATTAAATAATGTGGTAGGTGTAAATGAAGACAGGTTGTTAGCTTGCCACGCCGAGCATCGTGGCAACCTGTTCCCTTAAGAACCATTTCATTCTTTAATTAGTTGTTGAATTTATTGTATGGACAGTTGCATTCTTGATTTTTTTTGTTGGGGCTCTTGACAGATAAGCCTCCAAAATTGAGACGACTGACATTACAATGTTAGGAGTTAAAGCAAAAACTTTGCTTGATTTTTTTTTTCTTGCGTTTATGGTCGACGAGGTGCTAATCCAAATGCCAATCAATGTTAAGTTGATTGAAAGGATTCATTTAAGAATTTTATTTATTAAATAAAGCTTGAATGACATTTTAGAAGCCTAAAAAGTTAGTAACGTTTTTGGAAATATAATTTAATATCTCAAAAGTGATTCGGCAATTTCAGAATTCTAAATTAGGTCTTAAACCGGACAAGGTGGACCGTTCATTAAAAATCAAGGAAAAAAATGGTTGCTAGCTGGCAACCTAACCGCATACCGGGCGACTTGGTCATGGTTGCGCGCCCGCTAATGAGTCCTAAGCTTAAGATACACTTTTCACCTATAATAAGCTGAATTTGCATTTCAAAATATATCTCCCTGCTTAAGAGATTTGTCCCTTAATTTATTTCAAGTTTACGAAGCCAGGGCGAGATGAATTTTCTCAAAATTCTTTTCTTTTGTGCTAATCTCATAAAAGATGCTTGCTTATCTTTTGCCTGTCAGTTTGAAAGGTGAAGAAAGACAAAGAAAACATGATAACTTGTAAGAAGCAACAAATGTTTTTGAAGTAATATCTGGGCGTTTTCAATGTGACCATATTAACAAAAATCCTGGTTGCACCGTAAAAGTCATGAATTACCTTATGTTCACACATTAAAAAAAAAATCAAATGTCTTTTCTTTTGGAAATAATAATAAGCCTACAAAAGTTATCTAGATTGAAAATAAAGTCATAGTTTGAAATTGCTAGTTGAATAGTATTTCCAGAATGTTTAGAATTACAGGAGCTTCCAATTTATCACTGTCTAAATGTTCAACTTGAGTGATAAACGGCGAAAATGTTCTATCCTATATCTAACCCAAACTGAGACTACCATTTGAAACCGTTTGAGTATTGTATTAATTTATAACTAACTGCTGCCCTCGGTTTCATTCATATTATCCGGGAACTACTTTATGTATCCGGATAAAATATCTGTCTATATACAGAAGGACACTGGCAGACGCCCATAGAACGCTGGGCTTCAGATTGTGTATGTCGGTACAGACACAGATTACTGAATAGTTACTACGTAACAGATACTTCACTCAGTAGAAAATTTCCAATACCTATTACGATAATTGCCTACTCCCTCGCGTCAACAACCACTGTATGCTAAAATGCGCCTAAATGCTCAAGCGTACAGCAGTGATTGCTTCGCACCGCGCGATTCCACAGTAATCGCAGGGCTGCCTCTTCGATAAAATTAAATTAACATAACTTTTTATCTATGTTATTGAGAACTGTGAATATGTTCTGACTTTTATGTGGCAGTTAAAAATTTTATCATTTATAAAATATTTAACCAACTTAAAAAAAAGGAGGTGATCAGACATACAGGCCAAACTGAGAAGTTTGACTTGTATGGTTTGTAGGTATGTATGTTTGTGCGCGATAATCTCGCGTTTGGCTAAACCGATATCGATGCGGTTTTCAGAAAAGGATTTGTTACATTTAGGAGAACGTTTTAAAATAAGTATAATACTTCTTAGTTTGATGATGATCTTCGGAGATGTTCACTAGAAATGAAAAAAAAAAGCCTTAAAAAAAGAGAACCGACTTCAAATAAAGCACCTACAACACATAAGGCACCACACGGCATCGTAATACGCGTACGAACGAACAGCACTATTAAAATTGAACGGCGTGCGCGCGCTTCGCTTGCGAAAACCGCACTGAATTTGATCCGCCGGCGGACCGAGACCGCTCGGCTGGGCGGTAGGCACTTATAGCGCGCAAGTACATGGAGTGACGGAGGCCTGGTACAGATATGAAATTAGTTTGGTGTGATCGAGTATTTCAAGAGTATTAAAATTCATTTTTAATTTTTTTTTGTACGTAATTGTGTTAAAGAGAAATCTTCGTATTTGTGACAGATTAAGTATGGTGTGAATGATCCAGTGAAGTACAGCCCGACTAATGAGTTCTCAATTCAAAGGGTTTAGTTGCTGTCGCCATGATATTCTGTGGAGGTCCAATGAAGTACAGCCCGACTAACGAGTTCTCAATGCAAAGGTTTTAGTTGCTGTCGACATGATATTCTGTGGAGTCACGCACCAGCCAGCATGCACCCGTTTTTGTTTTATTGGTTTTTTCAAAATGTCAATGGCATAGGTAATCATTTTATTTCTTATTTATTTCGATTTTTGATTCCAATTCTAAATCTCTCATAAATTAGGCAAAGTACAATTAAAATATATTTTTAATTTTGGTTCAGCTTTTATTACCGTACCATATCAAGCCCAAAACTGCCGACGTCCTTTCGTCCCAATTAGTGTAGCCATTTCTGTGTGATAGACGCACAAAGTTCGTATGTAATTTTCACATTACGAGTACCAGAATTTTCAATATACCGAAATAAAAAAAAAAAATTGGAATTTCTTATTAAAAAAGGCTAACACTTTTATTTTAAGTAATATTATCCTCAAGTGTAAAACGAGATCATCACTGGTGATGCTAAGCATCACTCAAGCATGGATGATCAGATGACAGATGTAATCGATAGCCCGTCAAAAATTTGACACTCGATAAAGTAACATACCTACTAAAAACGTCAACATCAAACTGCTTCTATTTTATGGATGCAGCGCTGTGTGCAAGCCGCCTTAGATGCCGTTGCCTCGGCTGAGGATCCAACTAACTGTATTCGAACGAACGATAGTGAAAACGCGAACCGTCTACACGTAAGCTTGCCTTATTCCGCTACTGGATAAGATAACAAAGAATTTATTTATTATTGTGAACGAATCTTTCAATGTTGTACCTACGTGTTTTTATAGAAAATAAAATGGTTTTCATGAAACAAATGAATGAACACAAAACAAAAGTATTTTCTAAAAAAAAATGTTTCACATTTCACGGTTTCCGTCATAAATTTTAAGTTACACTCGTAGTCGAAAATTTTATGAGTTAAGAAAAGTTCTATCGGTTGTGTAACCTTTAACTTTCTTTTTACGTCCGTATTGTAAACGAAAGTGAAATATTAAACTTATAATAATTATATTTATGAGCAACATTTATTAGCTTGATTTAAATTACTTCTTGTTATCAAAGATCAGCAGTCTACACGTAATTGCAGTGTGTGTAGCTAGCCTTACCCGATGTCGTTGCCTCAGCCGGCACCAAACTAACTGTACTGCCAAACGATAGTGAAAACACCGGTCGTTTGCTTACTCCGCTTCGCGGCTCACTGTGATGCGGTATAATTCAACGGGATTACTGTTTTCAATGTTGTCCGGTACGTTTTTATTGATGTTTTGTATGTAATAGAAATGTTTGAGCGGAAATTGTTTGTATTGGATAAAAAGTTTAACGATGGTTTATTATCTACTATATAAAAATAAGTCGGGTTTTCCTTCCTGACGATATAAGTCCAGAACGGACGAACCGATTTCCACGGTTTTGCATTCGTTGGAAAGGTCTCGGGCTCCGTGAGGTTTATAGCAAAGAAAATTTAAAGAGAAAAGCGGGATTTTTTTTTTCACATACAGCGCCATCTCTGATACATAGCATGTACTACGGTGGCGAAACGGAGTTCGCCGGGTTTGCTAGTATTTTATAAACTTTGAAGCTTTTTCATTTACAGTACTTTTTTTTGTTCAAATTATATGACTGCTACAAAGAACGTCTTGCGTTACGTGTATTAACATTTTAGGGTGCCTAAAAGACCCTCCACGAGTGACTATAATTTAGCTTACGCTACCAACCAGCTGACTGACTAGTCCTTTGTCACAGCATGAACCATTACTGTTTAGCTCATGCTAACACAATATAAGAAGAAAAATATTTCAATTTACCAATAAGAAACTCTCGCAACATCTACTCACAATAACCATCAAGCATCGATTTGGCATGAAATTCAAATACACCAACAATATCCCCAATATTCCTTTTTTCAACAATGGACACGCACGAACCACGGCGAGTAGCGTAAAATTAAACGATGCTATTCACTGAGATCTCTTCAGATACGTAAACTAGCCTGACTTTAGTTACTGGTGTATTTATGCTAGTTAACGCTATAATAGCTGGCTCATTACACCTGCACTTTGCCGATACGCTAATGTTTAAAGACGTTGAGTAAACTGTAGCGTAGTAATGTTCTATTGTGTTTTGTTTTATCGTCTTTTCTTTTGTTAGATACTGGATTATTTATTTGTCTGATGTCAATTTCTTCTGTGTTACTGTGTCTTTACAGGTGCGATAGTGTTGAAGCTTTTGTCTACAAATTTATTCGTTCTATAAATGTTTTGGAGACGGTTCGTGTTCAGTATTTTCTTGCAGATTATTAAAATAATGAGCGTAAATTATAATTATAACACTGACACTTATTAGACATAAATGAGTTTTCTTAAAATACGCCAAAAAATTGAATATCTTACATTTCGTAGTTTCTCATCCACTATCGCGTCTTTTATTATCATGAATACATTCACCCTGTATGTGTTCTAACCTGGAATCTGTTCAGCTGTTCGTTTCGCATTAAGGCCGTGACGAACGACCTGATTCTGTTTGAATGATTCTTGGGAACCGACGCGTTGTGGCCAGCGCCTGCCACTTTTGGTATGGCCGCCGGCATCATCGAATATGGCTTGCTTGTGGAGTATTTTATTACTTCTTGTTGAACTGATGAATGTTTGGCTATCAGTGAGCTTGATTTTCTTTATGAGGTGGGCGGCTTCAGTCAAATTAACCTCGATGAGTAGTTGGCTAACTCTGATTTTGTTTATGATGTCCGGTTGCATGTCGTGAAGGGAAGGTTTGTGACTCGTAGTAGGTTAAAAAAAGTCGGGGCCGATTATGTCCGTGTTTGTTGTCATACACATGTGATTGTGTAAAGGTTAAACTTATATAATAATTTTGAGAATTTTGTAGAATTGCCGAAAGCTAAAGATTATTATTTTGATAAATTAGCTACTTACCTACTTATACCCTCGACAATTTTTTTTTAAATAATTCCACAGTGATGAGACAAAGGTTTTATATAAACTAAATTTAAATATCACTTCAGAGAGTCGACAAAGCGTTTTAACTTGAAATCAAGTGACCGTTTTAAAGTGCCCTTTCAGCTCTGCCCATTAAGCTGTCCCAAGACTAAAACTCATAATCCCGGCTTCCAAATCAAATGTCTACAAAGATCGAAGTCTGAATGGATTAATTTAATAGCAGACGAAGTTAAAATGGATTCCGGTTGAATTAAATGGAGCATGAAAAGATCACCAGGCAACATTGAATGTTAAAAACGTGGATTATTTTTGGATTGGCTACTTCAATTGTTTTCATTCTCTGAAAAGAAGTTGCTATTTAGAAAATAAAATAAATTGCCTTCACTATTTTACTTTTTGTAGGATTTCTTTTTTCTGTCAATTATTTTCATGGATAAGTTCAGTATTCTGTAGCATAATAAGATATTTAAAACATTGTAATAAATAGTTTGCGCCTATTCAAAATCTACAAAACTAAGCAAAGCTCGCATCACTGCGACCATGACTAATCTAAGAAAATTGTAATCGAAATACTTAAAGCACAATAAGACATAACAATTTTGTATTATCACGACAATGTGAGTCACCAGAGGGCACGTACGCGCACAAGTTAAACTATTTGCTATTAACTCTAGATCCATCAGTAGTGCTCAAAGTCACGTTCAACAATTACGTATTGAGATTAAAGTTCAGTGTACTGTTAAACCGTGTGGTCTAAGTCTAAAGGCTACTCTATCCCTCGTAGGAATACATTAAGAGATTATGTTTGGTAGATAGGCGGAAGATGCTATTATAGTACTCTATTTATAATAATGTAATAATGATGAGTTAGAATCTAGATTATCTTGGTCTTGTAAGGGGATAGCAGCAATAAGAATATTTATTATAATAAAGAAAATATTACATAAGACTGAAATTAAATTAATGAAAATATTCATAAAATATGATTGCTTTCTAATAAGCTTACTATCAGTGTCCATTATACAAGTAATTATGTTTTGGTTCCTTTAACAGAATAATCTTAACAAGTAATTCTTCGAATTTTTTCTCCAAGAAAGAATAGCATTTACAAAGTCTTCATAAAACAGTTATGGTCTTAAGTTGACGATTAAATGGTTAACATTGAAGGCATCATATACCTGGATGACTACATAATTGTCTGCAAAAAAAAAACAGCTGACTCGACTTTCGACCCTTTTCGAGTATTATGTTCGAATTAAATTCTGAAACGTGATTCCATGTACCGTTCACGAAAACGAATTGTGGAAAGGACTGTGTACATTGGTCGCTTTTTGTTACCCAATAGAGTAACTGAATTTATTTTGCTGTTGTACGTATTGGATGTAATTTATGGAATTTGAGTTTTGTGGAAGGTTAAATCAGATTGGGAGTTTATTAGGCTATGTCAATGTTTGGTTTATGCTTGGATGGAGGATTATTAAAAACAAATAATTATGTAAGTATTGGTTTTCAATAATGGGGTATCTCACTAGCTACATACATTTGTTGTGCAATATTTTAGTGACCTTAAGGGAATAAAATAAAATTAAACTGACTTTTTAGTATTAATTAAAAATATGTATGTTTTCAACAACATCATATCCTACGAATTCAATTACAATTAATCGACTAAATCATATGAAGCACTAATTTTAAGAGCTTACTCATATTTTTAGTATCAAAAAATAGTTAAGTCCTATGTTAAGCCGATCATAATTAAAAAGATAAAATGATTTTAATATCTACGCAACTTAGAATTCGCTAAGGTATCGGAACTATTTATGTCGAAATCTGTTCTATTCGTAAACGTGCCGATGTCAAATAACAAATTTATTATTCGGAACGAATGTTAAATTAAAAATGATTGCAACGACCTTAAGCCGACTACCTATATAATATTCGCTTTATAGCTAATTACAAGTGCGTGAGACATATCAAGAATAATCTGACAATCGAAATTGCAACACAAAATATAAATGGTCTAAAATTCTTTGGGAAAATCGAAGATTTTATTTGAACGATTTCAACATTGAATCTCCAATAGTTGAACTGAGAAGAATATTGCACCGGGATTTATCGAAATTCGAAATAGAGAATTTAGGTTGGAAAAGCGATACCGGCTATAAACCTGGGCATAGAGACTGACAATGGAGACAAAACGTATTGTGAGTACGGGGATTTTGAAATTTATATTGCACATAGAATATCGACAAAAGGTATTAGCGAATACGTCAATAAAATCTCAATAAATTTTATTGGTGTGAAGTACAGAGATTGTTGATAGGAGTAACAACAAGTCACGTTTTGCATAATCTACCTACACGTCTTTATATTTAATGTTAAGGAATTTATGTTAAGATTGACACTTCAAAATTATTGTGCTATAAGTGCCAGTGCCATTTTATATTATAATTTTATTGTTTTACTATTATTGGAAGTTCCGTTGCCATTTTCCACGGATTCAATCCTAGTCTGTCGTCGTGTGGTCTTTCTTCATCTTCATTATTTACATTGATTTCAAACTAAAAAATATCTAATTAATTAATTATCTTACAAGCGCATGTTTATTTATTTATACCATTCCCCCTCTAAAAAGCTTATTTTATTCACTGAAAACAGTGAATAAAAAGCACTTTTACTCACTGTTTTGATGTTTGAAAATGGAACACACCAATGTATTCGACCACAGATTTAAAGAACCTATGCTAGATACGGCACGTTATTAGATTGTATGAAAACCGAACGTGTCATCTTTTTTATACCTACGATAACTTCACCCCAGCCATTTAGTGATGTGCTCAGAGTAAACAGAATTGTTTCAATCACTAAGCGTCACTGACAGAGCTAACAGACTTTTTTTAGTACGAACAGTCGAACATGCAGGGCACGCTTGGTCGTGGCTTGCCGTATCTAGTGTAAGTGTAATCTGTGTATTCGACCTATATTGATGTGTTCTAAATTCAATTTGATTGGTCGACATTTTCGACAAGGAGTTTAGCATTAGAATAAAAACTGTTTTGTGTTCTTTGCTGTCCTTAGTAAATTGGCGCTATTTTGAATACTGTAAGTTGTACGAACACAAAGTTTAGTGTTACTTTAATCTTTAATTTTGTGTTTGTTTAGCGTTGTTCTAATCGATTAAAAATGCATTCTAGTGATGAAGATGTGTTAACACCTGAGTTTGTGAAAGAGAGGGCGGCCGATATAGTGGAAAGGTGGAAAGCTTGCTACCCAAAAAATCACGGCTGGTTTACATCAAAGCCAATAAAATTTAACTTTACTTTTTCTTCATTATATGTATATTTTCACTTAAATCTTTCTTTTTCTCGTAGTCATGGTATAAAGTATAGTATGCAACTCTTGAATAAAACGGATTTATATCGAGGGCCATGAATCGCTCGCGTCGCTCAGGATTCTAACACTTGAATCACTCGCTACGCTCGTGATTCAATCATCATGAATCACTCCCTACGGTCGTGATTCAATCGTTAGAATCCTTCACTAGCTCGTGATTCATCTATGGCCCTCGCTTTATATCCGTCCTTTATTCACTAATTGCATAATATACTATTTTCTTTGAAACCAAATCAACTTATAAATACATATTTATATAAAAATAAAATTAACGCCAGTGTGTCGCCGCCTTATCGCACTATAAACGCCGATAAAGTTTTATTTTATCTCTGCATTGGTCATATTCCCTGCTTTTTACGGCACTTAAATTAAACTTGTTGAAATGTTTAAGGCCTTATTCGGTTCAACTCGAACGCGTAAAGCGTTTACCAGCTCGATACGTGTTTATGTTAGTGGGTGATTCAGTTTTATTATTAAGGGGTTTACAAGACCTAATTTTATCGATTCACACAATTCCAGTCAAAAAGCATGATACTGAAACATGAAACATGAGTATTATGTTTATATGTTTTAACACTTGTGACATTATTTTTATGTATTGTGGCTTCTCTTGCATGTAATTTACGACTCAAGATAAACGGACTGCAAACATCGATGTAAATTCATATATTGTACACTACTTTAAAAGGACTTCATAGGACTTCATACCAATTTACCAGATAAGGGGTAAACATACATTCACATTCTTTCTTCTAGAAAAATCTATCAGCTTTACTTGTAAGTAAAGCTTCTATCGTATAAATTATATTAGGAAATTGCTTTGTGTTCTAGTTCAGGTATTAGAAAAACTTCCGCGTCCGCAAACAATAGAATTTTCACAGTATCTCCCTTATGTTACTTGATAGGCGATATTTCAGGTATACAGGGTTAAAGTGATAGTTTTCAACATAATGGTTTCGTGGTGATTAAGTTATGAAAATATCATGATAAACTTTTGAAGAACTGTATACAGACAGAATATACAGACTCAGATCAAACTGCAGGCACACCACTACCGATTCTAACTGTATAATGATATAATCATATTTTTTATCCGTCATCATACCATGATGTCATCAGCCATTTCAATCCTAACGATTTGATCACCGTTACAGTAATTTTAAACTATCTGACGGTACATTGTACCTTGTTATACCTTTGTTAAGATAATCTTGCTGAAAAAAGATGTTCATATTTGGCTATTGATTGATTGTTATAAGAGCATTTTTATTTAGCAGTGTTATAGAAATAAAGTGTTTTTAATTTAACTGGTTATAAATATCTTTGTATGTAGTAATTATGAAATAATTGATCTAAGAATGTGAAGACATTTATAATGATAGGTACCTTTAATCGCTGGTTGAAAGTTCAAAAATTATGCGTCTACTACTAATAATTGTTTGTAAGGGCAATACGGCAATAAGGCTTAACCACGGAAGAGAGTTTAATCTCCCGTCTTCGATTGTTTTCTGATACAAAAACCCAAAGAAACAATCGAAGATGGGAGATTAAACTCTCTTCTGAGGTTTAAACTACGATTGATCTTACGGCCCTAACGCTAAGTTGCAGAAAAGGTCATTAAGTATTAAAGGAGACTTTAACGATAGAAATTGTATGGTTAATGCCTCCTTTAAAATTAAATTATCTTTCTGCAACCGACCGTAAGTGTGATAAAGTTAATGAAAGGTTAGGTAAAGGTGCTGTTAAACGGGCTAGTTTTTCGTCAATTTCTTGCTGCAATTGTATAGTCGTGAGTTGAGATCTAGATATATCATAGAGCAGTTATTGTGATATACCATCATTTAATTTCATTGCAATATCGCAGGGCTATACTGCAAGATTGCATTTTTTTTACTTATTATACAATTGCAGAAAGGAATTGTCAAAAAACTAGCCCGTTTAACCGCAGCTCTAGGGTTGATTCCCATTTTCAAAAAAATATTGTTTTGTTTGCTGTATTATTCTGTTGGGTTTAGTTAGAAGATTTTTATTTAACATTTATAGATATTACTTATGTGGAAACAAAAACAAATTAGCTTCACATAATCACTATCCAAATTATTTTCGTCTTCTAATTGGAACTAAAAGTCAAAATTTCTCAGAAGATATTCATTAGCTAGTTAGGTATATCATTAACTATTAAATAGGTATCATTATCATATGAATTATATAAAATCTTTGTATATTATTAGGTGGGACTCATTTTGTGTCTAATATTTGTTATTAATTAGTATATTTGCATGGAATATGCGAACTTAATTAACTGTTTATTAAGTTGTATGAAATATTGTAAATGATTGGATGAATCAGGGTTAAGTTAATGCTTATTATGTCAATCGGTATTTAATGGCTAGGTAACTATTTCTATGTTTAAAAGTGTCGAGAAACCGACCGAAAATGATATTTTTCGGACGAACGAAATCCTGGCTTGATTTGCATTATTTAGGTAGATTACCTTATTTGGAAATCGAAACCAAATTTTGTTTGTTTGTTAATAGGTTTTTGTTTGGTAAAATAAAAGTGCAATTAGAACTCGCGACGTATAAATGTAACTCTGTAAACGCAAATAATGTTAACTACAAATTAACGATTTTCGGATTTTTTCCTTCACTTGTACCTACTGTGAGAGCAGTGCTTTTTGCCAAATTCTATGATTTTAATTCAACGAGAAGAGGTATCCTATGCGTTTTGATGAGTGAGTTTGCGAATATCAAAATAAGTGACATAAATGGCCGTATATTTTGTTTGTGTTGACTTAGAATCTTCAATTTTCTACACCTGGGACCGTACATTTTCCTATTTGATAGGTACCTATTAATTTCAACTTGATACTTCTATTATTTCTTGAGAATAAGAGTCTTGACAGACGAAGGGTCAACAAAGTGATCCTGTAAGGGTTTCGTATTTCCTTTTGAGGTACGGATCTCTCAAAAAAAAAACAAAGAGATAGGTAATGCTGTCTTAATTTATTCCGTAGTTTAGACATTCACAGTAACACCATCAGTCTATTTATCTACGACAGTCAAAAACCATCCTCGAAGAAGGATGTAACATGTAAAACTCATCATTACTTACATCCAAAAAACGGTAACCGTATCGTGTCCCATTGTTCGCCAAAACTAACAATAGAAATGTACAGATCATTTATTTCCGACTCAATCCAAAGTGCTATTCTTCACTGTACTACCGCGAACTAATGTTAATACAATTACGGTAAAAACTTCACGGGAAAATATACATTAATTTAATGGCAGTAAAGGTGGAAATGCTGTGTACGTTTTAAGCCATTTGGTCGTGTAAAACGGCGAGGGTGTTGCATTTAATTGATATGCCTTGTTTTTTGTCGTATACCTACTAAGTTGAACTTTTTTTTCTTTGTTGAAAATTAATCGATGCTCAAATGTAAGGTGCGTTCCGTTAGCTATTATGTTCCGATTTACGGTATTGATAGTATTGTTTCTTTTTTAATATGATAGTATTTTTTGCGGTCGGTATCCGAAATGTTAATTAAATTGTAGATTAGAATGAAATCATTTTGATATTAAAATGTTCTGGTGTCTTAGATAACCGTTACGGAATATTATACTAGGCGCTATAAGCTTGTATATAAATTAAATAGTAGGTATTCTACTCAGATCATAGAAACAAGGAGATGTGCCAAGGCGCTATTGAGCTTGATACCTGATCTTGCGCAAATTGCTCATATTAAAAACGTACGCGCTGGAGACGAACCGAACACGATCGATGGTATAAATACAGTGTTTTAGTTTAGTGCTACTGTTGAGTGACGATTAACAGTGTTAGATTGAGGGTGTGCGGAATCTTCAATGCGTTGGAGATCTTTTTATTTACAAGGAGCGCTTAATTATGCGCGTAATTGTATCGAAAATTGTACTAAAAGTGGCATCAATTGTTCCGGTACTAATTTGCTATGATGGCATATCTCCTTGTTTCTATGATCTGAGGTATTCTATTAAAAAATAAAATCTTCATGGATACCTAGTGTATAGCATGTCAGACTCCTGCACGCTTAGCATGATCAATTCTCTCAAAGAATAGACAAAGTTCTTTCTATCCAACTCGTGATCTCTTCTGCCAGAGCACGCGGCGACCCGTGCTTGGCTTATCAGAGTATGGTATACTGAAGAATAGAAACATTTTTTCTCGTCATTTATGCTTAAAACGATAGAAATCTTTCTAAAATCTGTAATTTTATATATTCTTCCGTAGACAAAACCCGTTTCTATCGTGGTTATGCTAAGCGTACTGTCATCTTATTTACACACATACGACACGATATATTAACAGGTAATTTTACAGAAGCCTTATCCCCAATCTGTGCGACTGACCAGTGGCCATATTTAAAAACTATCAGTGTAACTACTGTTTTGAAAAAGGGATGATACTATTGTCTTATATAGCTTCATCACTCTCTCCACATGTTATTACCACCATTGTTCCAGGAACAATGGTGGTAATAACATGTCATAGTTGCTACGCGAGTAGAGCATACCTTACAGTGGTTCATCACCTATACATTTTGACAGGACTTAGAAATGCCATTTATGACATATCACGTTTCACGTCCGTTGCTTGGCTCCTAAGGGTCGTAGCCTGATGTTAAATAGCTTGTACTATTTCTCAGGAATCTGGCCCGCACGATCAATCTGCGAAAACCGAACGACTGTAAGAAGTACCTATATAATAGCTAGACTGTTGTATAGCTCCAGGAACCTTAAACAAAACCAAATACAATCTGAAACTCTCTCATCACATTACTGATACATAAGACCAAATCTTTTCTCCCAGTAATGTGTAAATCCCTACTATCCCTACTAATATTATAAATGCGAAAGTTTATTTGTTAGTTTGTCCTTTCACGTAGCAACGGAGCAATGGATCGACATGACATTTTGCACGGAAAACGTTTATGGGCTAGAAGATGACATAGGCTACTTTTTATTTTGCCAAAATAAACAGCTAGTCTATTCTGTAACGACACGCCGCGCTTGGATAGACAAAGAGACAATCATAATCGATATACATATCATGCGTGCTTGAGAATACTGCCTCAGTGATAGCGTCTGAATCCGGTGAGCTCACGGTGAGATTCTCCCTCGAGCGTTGCCAAACAAATTGGAGGAAGCCGTGATCAACCGAAGTGAGAATGTCACAGTGAGATTCTCCCTCGAGCGTTCGCAAACAAATTGGCAGCTCTCGCAATGATATCACGCAACGTGTCGGTACAAAACAGACTAGCAAAGCAACTCCAGTGGTATAAAAATCCATTATTTTTTCTCGCAACCACGAGAGCGATGCCGCGATAAAAACTAGTGTAGGATAAATTAAATAACCCGGTAAAAGCTTCCACCGCGAACTGGCAATTGGATCTTTGAAGGAAAAGGACTCTCCGTCTACAATTACAGTAATCGAACAAAGAAGAGTCATTACGTCTTAAAGGATATTTTCCTTTTCGAAGTAAGCCAAAGGCCTTTATTTGGAAGAAAATGAGGACTTGATTGAGTTTTTGATTTCTATGCAAATCTGGGGAAATGAGAACCACCAATGCACATCGCATTGGTGGTTTTTGATCTCAGGTTTAATGTTCCAATAATCTTGTCTTTTGGGTGTTATCTGAGTTGAGCATCTTTTTGCTGACAAAGAATAGATATAGCCTTTGTTTGAGCTGTAAAAGGTGACTTGATTAATGATATGCGGATGAACTACAACTTTCAACGAATCTTAATAATATCAGTAATATCAGTTGGTTCAGAGCACTAGCCACGGTTCGGCAGAGGTCGCGGGTTCAAATCCCGCTCGGATCATAAGATTTTTGAGAATCACTTATATATTTAATAACTTAATATAAGCATAACATGGCTTTGACATGTTTCAAATTCACAAAAAATATACATTTATAATGTATAGATGGTGATATCGCATCGATGTCCGATAACTGCAAAGTAATTGGCATTGAGTTGGAAATACTGCATAAGTTTTCCGATAGATGTCGCCAAACGCTCCTAAGAAGCGTATTACAAAGGGGTCTCAAATTTCAGATGAGTCGGGCGGGACCCGGTAGCTCAGTTGGTTCAGAGCACTAGCCACGGTTCGGCAGAGGTCGCGGGTTCAAATCCCGCTCGGATCATAAGATTTTTGAGAATCACTTATATATTTAATAACTTAATATAAGCATAACATGGCTTTGACATGTTTCAAATTCACAAAAAATATACATTTATAATGTATAGATGGTGATATCGCATCGATGTCCGATAACTGCAAAGTAATTGGCATTGAGTTGGAAATACTGCATAAGTTTTCCGATAGATGTCGCCAAACGCTCCTAAGAAGCGTATTACAAAGGGGTCTCAAATTTCAGATGAGTCGGGCGGGACCCGGTAGCTCAGTTGGTTCAGAGCACTAGCCACGGTTCGGCAGAGGTCGCGGGTTCAAATCCCGCTCGGATCATAAGATTTTTGAGAATCACTTATATATTTAATAAATCAGTAATGTGTTTTTCTGCTTTTGCATAACCAGTATTCTGCGTCAAGCGATTATTATTTATTGATATTTTTACGACAACGCAACGGGCTGTTATGATTTTAGGAGACGTTATACCCATTTTCAGGATAACGCCATCAAAATCTCAATTAGTGCCATATTCTTCCCAGTACTAACACAGCACACTAAATGCAGATACAATTTATTTTTCCCGATCACCATGGCAACGCAATAAATAAACCAAGCTCTTAGTCTTTAAAGGTTATTTATGCTGTCTACCCCACGCCTACCCTGTACCTGAATAATTGTTACCCCTAAGGCCATTTAATGCCTGGCTCCGGCGAATCACATTGATTAAGAATACAGATGCTATACTGTCCTCCAAGCCGTTTATTAAGCTTTAGTTTCCGCAAACTATTGGCCCTACCAAGGTTAAGAGAATGTGAGAAAATATTGATAATTTTATAATATGATTATTGAGCCCAGTAAATGGTCACATTTGCAGCATCAGCATAGGTCAAGGTTAATATTTATTTTAATTACTAGCTGTTTCCCGCGGTTGCACCCCCGTTGCTCAGTTCCTAAGAGTCGTAGCGTGATGTTAAATAGCCTGTAGTATTCCTCATGAATCTGGCTATCATATACAAAAAGAAGTTTTCGAATCCGACAGGTAGTTCCAGAAATTAGCCCATCTAAACAAACAAACTCTTCAGCTATCAAATATTTGTATACCAGTAACAGCCATTTATGAATTGTCTAGCCATAGAATCTGTTTGTCCATAAGTTTAAACTGGTTATCTGGTTATCAACTAAAACCTTCTAAGACGTTGTGAAGGATATAAAAGTTTTGTTAGTGGAAAATGTTGACTTCGAAGTCTACAAACATGTTTAAGATAAAACTGATGTTGTACGTGACGAGCAGTACCTATTGATTACGTCATGTACAAAATTTTGGGTAATGTGTAGCGTCTGGAATTCCTTGGGTTTATTAACTTTTGGACAGCAAAAAAATAATTAATTGTATGAACATCACGTCATACAAGGTAGGATAAAATCTTTCTAGGGTTCCCTCAATATTTTTTTATAATTCTTAGTAATTATTGGGAATGACATACTTGGTCGTTTTGTTACTGTCAATTTGGATCTTCTTAGAATCTTCGAGTTCTAAATCGATATCTCATAGTAAGAGTATGCTGCTCGTCCTTGGTATTCAACGGTATCCAGGATCTTAATAGCTACTGGTTTTGACGCATTAAAATTATGAGCACGGCCAGCCAAGAAATAGCTGAAGCAGTCCACTGGTCATGTTACCAGCAGGGTTACTACTTAATAAGTTTTATGTTGAAAATCATTTTTCAAAACAAGGTTTTATAATGACCACTTCCCAACTCCATCACGAGGTCCTGCCTCCTGGACATCATCTAAGTCTATAGTACTTGTCAAGACAAATCCAACGAGCCCAAACACAACGGAGTTATGTTGAGAAGTTGAGGAGTTCCTATAGTCACCTCCCGGCTCCATCATGGGACCACCTCCATTAGACCCTATTATTGCATTATCATCGAAGTGACATAATTATGCGTTCCAAATTTCCACTCAATCGATTGGGGGCAACTCGAACGGGTCTAAAATTCAGTTGCTAGATTTTGCCTCATACACACACGCCACGGCAAGTTAAATAAAAGCTTGTAAAAGTCAACTAAAATCTGTGAAATAAGAATTCCGAATTTCGAATTATTGAAACGTTTTAATTTGGCTTTTTCCACTCTCATATCAAGAGATTGTTCGGGTGAATACGGCTATAAAATTCTCAGTGCAGTGGCTCTTTGACCTTTGAAAGTAAAAATGGTTTTCACAAAGAATTTAGACTAAGTTAAGTTTACTGGCTAATTTTCTACCCTTACAATGTAGGTGGGCTAAATTAGATTTACAGTCTCACCTAACTAAATCACTAACTTCTACTTAAAGACGATGAACAAGCAACTTAATAGACTTCTATTATCTACCGAGAGTTTGGTATTTGTTGCTTTGGGATAACGTATTTTTCAATTCTAGACATATTTATCTGACCTTTTTTATGCCTCTTATATCAATCCAATAAAATCAGCGTAAATGAGCTGGTTTTCCAATAAAACAGACACACGTGTTTCGCTGCTTCGTTAGAGCATATTAGTAATTTAGGCAATTGCAGCATTTTTAAAGCTATTCCTGCACAAGTCTAGATTATTCACCTTCTGCATTCAATTTAATCCTGCTTACATTCTTTACTTTTTGTTTGTCACTAAAGTCATACATGCATAACCAGGCTATATATAGCCTGGTTATGAAAGAGGCCGAAGTTTCAATAGAAGAAACAGTATACTGTTTCTTCTATTGGAACTTCGGCCTCTTCTCTGTGAAGGGGAAATGCCCCTAATCGGTGGATTACTCTAGAAACCCAACTATAGGCCCGCGTGGTAACGCGGGCCTATAGTTGGGTTTATGGGTTTATGCTCTGGAATAAACCCAATTTCGGGTTTTTTTCCCGGATAAAAACCTAACCGTACGGGCCCAGTGCAGGTTAGTGGATTCTTTAGATTTTTTTTTATTAGCATTTATTTATTCAGTTTTAATGTCTACATACTTATCAACCCTAATCCTGCGCGCTTGCAAAGCGTCGTCATTAACAGTTATTTTAACTGTTATTATAACAATTAGCTATTTTATTGGCGGTACACGTATTTTGATAACTACCCGACTCCGGCTACTTCCGTAATTTTGCGTGTTCATTTGCAAAGTGTTTGGAACCGCTTATAATTTTACGGAGGCAAAGGATATGATAATAATTATGGTGTAAAAGATGTAATCAGAGAAGCTAGGTACATTAACCAATGCAGCTGTTAACTTAAATAGCTTAAGCTCCTTTTATTTGTTACTAGTAATTTGCCAGCGACTTTGTCCGCGTGACATACACGTAGCGCCATCTAGCGTCCTAAAACAATTGTGACCGTCGAAAGTTTTTCCCTCAGGAACAGTACTTTTTTCTGGATGAAAAGTACCCTGTATGTCCTTTTCTGTACCCAGAATAACGGGCAAGCCTATTGCTATTAACCGGGCACGAATTTAGATTCTGGTTGTGCTACTAAAAAATCCTAATAGAAAATCCAATAGGTAACATTTTGCCCGATCTGGCCTAATTTTTGTAGGTAGGTATGTGCGTGCGTTCTTTGTAAGAATAAATAATTTTCTTTCTTCTTCCAAGCATTTATAATTTCTAAAGTTATGATGAGAAGACTTAGATGGTACCATACCGGATGTTATATAGCATCTCTGCTCATTCATTATAAATAAGTATCTACGCGTGTTTTTGCGAGATAATCATAACTTTTCATGGTGCATAAGTTATGAATATCCTTTGTTTAAGTACATGGCGATATGCCAGTAAAACAACACCAGTAACTCAAGTCGTTACAATAATTCTTCGCACAAAAGTTTTTGGCTCGTAATGTTACGATCCATTACACTGGGCCATTTTGTTTGGTTTTATTTTCTTCAGTAATTAATTATTACTCTTAAAGAAGTAGTAACTTAGCCGTTAATGTATTGGATAGAATCGTAATATATTTGGTCGTAAATAGGAGGCTGATACGAAATATAACGTTATACAGAAACTACACCGCAGAAAGAATTTCAAAAAGGTCGCTCAAGATTTTTCTCTTTTTTATAAAAAAAAATGATAACCAATATGTAGCGGACACAAAATTAATGAAAAACCCATACTCCAAAGAAACGTTGCTCAACAGCGTCATCAATGTTGGGGTTGTGATACGCTTAACACGACCAATTCTGTCTATTCTATCAAAGAATAGACAAAGATCTTTCTATCCAATTCGTTAACTCTTCTGCCCGAGCATGCGGCGACCCATGCATTTTTTGTGCATGGACATTTTTTTTCAGAATAATTATCTTCACTGTACATATGGCTCTTATAGTTTTATAATAGTATAGATTCACAAATATCCATTGCTATGTTTCTTAACCCATATTCACGAAGCAATGGATGTACTTGATTTGTCAAATTGAAAGCTTTAATGAATGTGTTAGGTACTTGCGTACCTAACATTATGTAGACAATAATCTACATATTCAGTATTGCTACTGAATATGTAGATTATTGTCTACATAATGGTATGTTTCTACGTCTATTACTTTGAAAACTTCATCCCTCCAATCTGCTTGATCATGATCTCGCCTTATTCCTTTCGTAACAAGATCCATTCACTCCAAAGTTACATAAGCAACAAGAAGTTAACTCATTTGTTCAAACAATAGGGAGATATCATACAGTTCCTTGTCAACAACAATGTGGGGAAACTAGTCGTTTTGTTCCGATACTACGTAATCAGTTGACGTGGATTGGTCAGCTGATGCTTCTGCTACTATGAATATAGTTGTCGTGTATGTGACGTAATTTATATTCATGTAGCGACAGCAGCTTCTGTCGACAATATGAAGTACTATCCTACATCGCGCAAGAAGAATTTTTACGCGATAAGCATACCTATACACAGAAACCCGACGTCAACTGTTGGTGCAGTGGCCCGCCAGACAATACCACGCAGGTCTGGTAAGAGGATCCTTCCTTTTCAATGGAGGGACATTCCATCTCGTTCCTGCAACCCCCAAACACATTGCCTCTTACATAAAAAAACTTGTCACTTTTAACCACTGATAATCACCTTTAACACTTGTATAACACACTTGTGTAACACACACACACACACACAACTATCCTTGTAATTTCTATGCCAACAAACAGAGATGGCAATTGACTTAACAGCTATATAAGTTAAATAACGTTTAATCATCGTTCATATGTAAGAAGGATTATGGCCATTTAAGGCTTCTAACTTTTCTGATTGCATTTGTTACAACTTCAACATGTTGACATTTTCAATGTAAATATGAACATCATTGTTATCGTTTTGGGTACATAGGTACTGCAAGATAGCTATTCACTATATAATATTAAATAAAGTGACTTTTAGTTTCTTCTAAAATCAAAATCAAAAGTCATTTATTCAAAATTTTCTTTTACGAAGTATTCATTTCTTGTGGTTCCTGTTATTAAGACATCCAATATCTTGTCAAGGGGATGTCTTATAAAGAGTGAATTTTACGTGCAATAAAAGTCCTATTATCGAAACTGGCTTTTAAGGCGTATGGTACCCTCAAAAAGATAAATTCCGTCGCCGTTGTGGTCCTACTGCTCTTAAACTAACTAACATAAAAATATAGAAAAAATATATAATAAACATTGTTGCCTTTATTTCGAACTAATAAAAATACTGCAGCTTAAAAATTACTGTATGAAAATAATTATTGAAATGAAGTCATTTTTAGAACTAAATTCGCTACTGCTCCTAAACTAAAGGTGATAATTTTTCTGAAATTTTTCGGTTTTTGCTGGAGAATATAGGCAATCCATTTATCTTGAATCGGAACTTGTCTCATTTCAAAATACGTTTTGTAGCATAAGCAGGAAATAATTTTTCTAATTTTCGCGTGCGTTTTTGCGTCTCCGCGCAGATCAGCCACTATAGAAAAGGTCTTTAGCGTTACCACGCGCCAGTGCAATAAAGCTACAACGCTCTAAAAGATTGGTGGTGGCTCTTCAAAATTGCAGAGACAAAAGGAGTAAGAGCTCTGTGTGAAACAAAACTCAAAAGCAAAGTTTTTGTAATTCTATTACATTATTGGCTTTTAGAAAAATTTTATAATAGTGCGACGACTATATCTAATCTATATATTTTTCTTAATCAAATTTGCAATGCTAGCAAGTTATAATAATATAAATAAGCCACAATGATAATAAAGAAAAAGTTTTCAAGCTTAACCTTCTGAAAATACCTAAAGATAAATAAAACAACACACATTTTAACGTATCACAACAACCATTAACAAAAAATAGTGGACAGACGGATACGGACGAATTTTCCGACATATTAGATGACAAAATACCCTGTGAAGGTAACAAAAACCTCTCTCCATTGTCCCAGCCTTTTACCTTCATAATGACACATAAATAAACGAACACAGGGAAGTTTTAAAAGGTTTACATCACACCCTATTGTTGTCAAAGACAAAAGGGGCTAAAATAAAATTCATATTATTAGGAGCAACGTAAACGGTTCACGGTCTAGTTTTCCATGAAATTTCAAAATTGTGACATATTACGAAATTTTTGGATTCGGTAACAGTATGTTTCGGAAAAATTGTAAATGTTTCTGTGAAGTAATGTCGTTTGATTATGATGATATACATTGTTCGTCTGATGTAGAAATAAATGGAGGCACACATAAAAAGAAAATTACTATCATTTTGTAGGATTCTAATTTGATTTCTTGTCTTGTAGTCTTTTGTTATGTTAACAAAGTACTTCATTTTGCTTTGTGGGTATTCTGTGATGATGAAAGAGTGGATATAATAATTAGGATTACCAAATCCGCGTGTACTGGTTTCCATTAGTCGTTTTCATCAGTGGAAATGGATATTCACCTTAATTTTGTTACTAGGAAAGGAGCTGCCTAATATCGTCGTAAAGCGCGTTTCAATTACGTATTCAGTAGGTACGATTACGTAGTACGATTCGATTCGCAATTGACCCTACATTGCCAATCAAATGAAGTCGTATAACAAAAATTATACCTTGGTTTTGATGTTGAGAAACTAATCACAAATATGAGAAATCTCCATTCAGAGAAACACTAAACGCACTATATAAAGTGCGCATTAAGTTCTTCTAATTAAATCCGCAAATAGGCCAGTAATTTAACTAACATGTTTAATTAAGAACTGGTCGTACTTAATTCTAATGGTGTAATTGCTGCCCCCCGGCGTTGATCGCAGAGATTAAGGAATCTCATGATGTCTGTGCATGTATTACCTACTTGGTTAACTATAACGTAAGTAAAATGTGACACATTTACTCTAATAAGGTATAATTAGAAAATTGGCAACGGAAAACTTGTCAGACTTTCGGATTGTAATCGTCAGTTTTCTAAAGAAAATGTTTTTTCTTTTTTATCTGTTGGTTTATCGGGAAGCGCGACTCAATTTTCTTACGCCTTTGAAGCTGGTAATTAATGTTGTTTTCGAAGTAGATATTAAGTACGCACATTTATCTTCCAATCGATTATCTAGTTCAGGAGTAATTACTGAAGATCCGTAGAAATGACTTTTGTAACCAAATAACGTATGAATTCAATTAGATCCAAAATCAGAACTGAAAGCAAAACCTACGTTTATCAATATTACATCTAATCGGTTCATTAGTCCACAGTTGTTACCTTAAATTAAAAGGAAAAGTAAACCCACTTTCCTACATTACTATTCAAATACAACCAAAAAACATAGTCCCTTGAGAAGCAACTCAACCTTCACCCAACATTATTCAGGCCCCATTCATGTTACCTCATGACTATTCAACGATTAACGTCCCAAGACAATCGACTTTTCCGAATCATTCGGAATTCATTGCCGTCAACCTCCTATGATGTAACTCGACATTGATTTATTCGCGTCAATGGACGCGCAAGTTCGTGGCGATACAAGTCACGTAACCGTTTGAAAGGGAAAGTTCGAGTCCAAAGGGAATCAACGGCTATTCCTCTCGTGTTCATTCATAAATCAAGCGCGACAGGGGACGAGACTTGCCTTAATTGACAGCCTACATTTCAGACAGATTTTGAACTTTAAATTGGAGCAGTAAAGTCTGTTTTCGTAATTGAATTTTGCAGGATTTCAAAAGTTTACTAAAATGTCCAACGGTTTTGGACGCTTATTGAAGTTGTGAGTGAGATGAGATATTTAATATTTCATCGTATTTTTGGGCTGTTCTGATGAGATAAAAACAGACATTTTGCAATTCCCTGTGATGCCTTTGTGAAAGTTATAATGTACATGATAAGGCCATTTTCCTGGTGTTTTCCTTACGATGGAGTTTATGATAAAAGCTGTGGACCCAACATTTTCGTGACCTTTCGATTTATCTTTTAAGAGATGTTACTTAGGTTTCTTTGCAAAAGAAAATATCAAATACATTTTCTTTTTCCGATAAAATGTTGAATTGGTTTTATAGACTTATTGACATGAAGGTTATACCTTCAAGCTTTCTATACCTAATATTGTACCTACCTACTTCACTCTGTAGACCACTTAAGTGGATATCTGAGTAAAACAATAGACATTAAAGTAGGTAAACCATTAAACAAAACGAAACATACATGAAGAACAAAAACCAACTCGTAATTTTTATTAACTCAGATGTTTTTTTCAGATTTCTTAACAAAAGTTGTATCAGACAAGAAAATCACAGCAAGGAAGTAAACAAAGGAATTGACGTTGCAAACAAAATGAACGCACCCTCTGAATCCAGTATTTCCAAAACTTTTATCACGGCTATATTTACCTACAAGGCTACAAAATATGAAAGGGTCTTAAATCAGTACCGTTGCGAATATAATTGATGACAAAGCAAATACGTATGTCGCGGTAAAATTAGTACACTTGCGTTCCACGGCTTCCCATCATTTTTTGTTGGGGATACTTCACAGAAAACTGTGCTGCCCAGTGTATCCTTCAAAGTTCTGGCTGAAATAATTGGACTTATGGCTGATTTTCACTATTTCACTAGAAATAACAAACTAAAGCCTTCACAACGCTTCAATCAATAAATCTGCCAATCAACTTTAATCAATCAATCATGAGATTTGACAACATACAAGATTGAATAGGCTTTCAGACTGGGTTAGAATGTAATAACAACTTCATGACGGGATAACAGAATAATATCAGCAAACTTTTATGTCTGAATTTTCATTTGATGGAGTTAAAATGTGTTTTTTTTTCAATAATATGCTTGCGTTTGACCGCTATCTCGCCTGATGTTAAGCGGTGATGTGGTCTACGATGGAGCACGCTTCCCTAGAAGAAACCGATTCACTCGTGACTTGAACATAGGTACCCCGATTGTAACTGTAGGAAAACACCCACAATTTGTGTTATCACAATGAAAAAAAAAACATAACACAATTTAGAACTCAATAACTCAAATTTTAATAAAACATTCACATTTCAAAATTCGTATAAAATCTATACATTCCATAATATAAAGCACAATATTTCCGGAACGGGCCTAAGTTTGAGTATCACTGCTCCCGACGCAATCTCGTCGTCGAATGGGCTTCCGCAGGGGAATATACTGCCAGGACACTGCAGGGACTGACATCCTTCAGGAAAAAGATTGTGATAACGGAAACGGAGGGATTGTAGAACGGAATAACATGGAAATCTTGACAATTGTAGTTATAATGGGAAGACGGTTGGGAATGTAGATGTTATTGTAGCGAAGTAATAGAGCTTTAATGTGTTTGTTTATTGTAGTAAAAATCGCGCATTCATAATTTTGTTTAGGTAGTAGTATACTATCGGACTTATATTTGATTAGCGTATGTGATGATGTATACTGATTGATCGATAATAATTTTATATAAATAAGTATTATCTGGCGACACAAATTATTCAACACATTTATTACAATCCACATGTAAACATAATGTTGTTTGTACAAAAGTATTTGATCATTGCGGACATATAGGGAAAGGATTTAAGAATAGTACCTAGGTAGAAGTCCTATGTTAGGTAAGGAAAAACTAAAGCGGGATTGTCCGAAAGGGATACCGCTGACCCGGAACATAAAGAGCTAAGGAAGGAACACGGGTGGGTTTTAGTCAGTAAGAGTCTGACACTCCCTTCCGCTCCGCCCAGAGCGGGAGGGGTCATTTGATGATTTCCCATCCTCAAAAAAAAAAGGTAAGGAAAAACTACATATAAACCTATACCATTTATTAATGACAATGACACAAATCTCTTGAAGAAAGCTATCCACTTATATGATACAATTCAAAAATAAAATGTATAGTCATAATTCAGCACTTTCTGATTGCAATTCAAGTTAGTTTCAAATCTTGTTTTTAAGATCAAACCCTTCTTGATTAGTGTAAATGACTCGTAAATAAGCACAACTCAACATAAATAAATTGGAGTTGGCAGCCGGCGCAATTTCCCTTGCCTTAATTAGTGATGAGATAAGCGACACCTGTGTTTGTCGCAGCCATATTTGTTCGTGTTTATGTTTGTCTGTTGTATGTGAATTTTCTTGTGGGGATGGGTAAAAAGAATCATGTTTTACCCATAGTTATGTAATCGTCACCACCCTCTTCTTTGCATTATGACCTCGTTCTTCATTATAGTATTATTGAGAGTACCTACTGATACAATTTGGTAATGCAAGAGTTCAAAGAAATTCGCATTGGCAATTTTCTAATTCTATTGTATTATTCTAAAGATTATATTACTATGAAACGAATTGTTTCTTATCCATACTGAATCCGACTTCTTCCAAACCATCATTTATGTTTGCAAAGATCGTGTAGCTATTTAGTTTAAAAGCTACAGCATATTCCGTTATTCTTGCCATATTTATGTTGCATACATATTCAAATATTGACTCAATAAAGCTTAGCCTAGGATCCTGTCCATTCCATGAGAGAAAATCACCGTAAGGATAAGTAAATATGATTGTAAGCTGAGCACACACTTTCCCCCGGCGCGCGGCGTCGCGTGCGCCGATCGCATCGATGAAGTCCTACAGAACAAGCTTGTTGATACGGACCGAGTTATTGACGATTAGCGGTATATAAAATAAGAGAGGTCACTAAAAATGTCAGTTTACTATCATTTTGGACTCATCTTACGTACATCTCTTGGACCATTAGGCTTTTTTTTCGGGAAATGATATGTCTTGCAAATGATACAAAAGTATATCGAAAGGTAGTGTAATTTGACACCTTAGCAAAATTGGGTATTACTCAAAATCAGTGTAAGTGAACTTAAACTGACAATGATTTATCTACTCCAGTACCCCGATCATGAGTTTTTTTGACGTGTAGTATCGTTAATGTAAGCATATTTTAAATTTAAAATACAGCAGTCCTGGAACATTTTGATAAAATTTTATACAATTTGCACATTTTAAAAAATACAGAGAAATTAATTAAGTATTTTATTTATATAAATATTGTGTAACAAACGTGTGTTTTCAATTCAAAATATGCTTACGTTAACGATACTACACGTCAAAAAAACTCATGATCGGGGTACTGTATTACTAAACCCGTACCACAAACGAGAACGCAATTGTCGTACTCGCCTACTGCGTTAAACCAATTTACTTACATCACGACACGATTACAAGAATACCGCTGATAAGGCGACATAATAAATAATTTTCTCAACCCGTTTCATCTTCACCCCTTAAGCCACACGGCGACAAACTGGTAGCAGCCTCTAAGCACTAACTCACAATATATTACTTGCAATTTATCGCCACTAGAAAATTATTTCTCGATGAAAATCCAAGGTTTAACAAAATACGACTTGAAATCTTCGTACTAAGTTAGGATTGAAGGTTTGTGCTACATCAGTTTGTGTAACACTGACATATTTATCGTTATTGGTACATAATGCTGCAGAAAATCTGATATTGAAGACAGCTAAGTTTATTGGTTGGGATTTATTGATAATTGTGCGTAGAGCGGAATTTAAGATACAAGTTGCGATGGGGTGTGATACAAGGTGAGGTAGTGTTTTTGTTTTGTGACGTCACTGATCTGTGTTCAAGATTACTTTGCTAGAACAATTTTCAGCCATTGTTGTCGCTTGCTTACGAGGCACTCCCTGGCAAACAGCCACGGAGTGCTGGATGTAATATTTATGTCTGTACAATGTACACACTATGTATAATTATTTAAATGTTTTTCTAGAAAAAACGTTGCTCAGGTCATGGTCTACTATCGTTTTATAGCATCAAATAAAAAAAAGATAGTAAGCGCGGTTGCATGTCATTGGCTAATGATTTGCATTTCAGCCCGCATTGGCCAAATGTCCTTGTTAGTCCACGTGGACTCCACTTAACTCTTGAATGCCGAAGCGTGGTGCCGCGGTGAGCGAACTTTAATATTACGATTAATGTTTTCAGAGCAACAAAACTTATTTGAGAACGCCTAGTTTAGTTTTTTTAATAACACATCTGATGCTATCGAATGGTAGGTAGTAAACCATTGTCTGGACAACGCTTCGATCAACAATAACAAGAACAACGTTTGTTTCAGAAAAACAGTAATTTAAGAATCACTGAGTGTGTATGTATGTCAGTCGTGGAAGCTTTTCCTTCTCTTTTCGAATAAAGTAAATCTTTCGACCAAGTAAATGTTACAAAATGCTACGTGTTACAAAATTCTCCTAAGATTTTTTTATTCCACCTTCCAGTTTCTGTTACATAGTTTTAAGAGCACAAGAAGCACCCATAATTAAGCATCTATCTAGACAAGAGTGATGTTAATGGAAAAATCACCTGTAGATTCCGTTGTCGATCTTTAATCTACCTTTCCGTTCACTGAACAGCTAATCGCAATGGAAACAATAAAACTTCTGTTGTGTCTCATCGTGTGTCAGAAAAAGTGTTAAATAAAAGATATTTAGGTACATACTTTTCTGTAGCAGACAACGTTGTACGAAATAATGCCTGTTTCAGCCATAAACATCTTACATTGAATAGCGCTCTCTCCGAGCAAGCGTTCATTTTTCACGAGTTCTTCATTTCGCTCCAAGCGTGCGGCCTTGCTCTTCAAAGATACTTTTTAAATGAGAAATCTTAAAATAGACTTTGTTATTGTTTGGGCTTGTGTTACTCTCATGTTTATTGTCATTAAGGGATACTCAGGTGTGCTATCCTAAATTAATAACTTTGATGACGATGTAGGTACCTATTTTCGGTCTCAGATGCTACTCAAAGTAAGTTTTTAAGCTGGTATAATATTGATGTTGACAGGACATTAGTTTAAAAACCTCACCTCATCTCTCAACTTCAACCAATTTTTCGTCCTACTCATTTTTATCTTCCAAATCAGAAATCCCTTCCAGTTTCCAGGTCCAGTTTCAACTTGACGTTTACTATTATTTCTAACCCTCACAGATACTCCTGTGAATTTGCACTGCACTCAATTCTTCCGTAGATTTTGTGAAGCTATCTCGGATTCTATTTACTTGTACTTGGATTCAAGTGTTTTGGATGTAATCTAACTGAGAATTTTTCCATCACAAAATTAATTTTCTCCATTTTGTTCCTTTAGAATTGAATTCAGTGCGTCAAGATCCGTAGCTTCGCTTGCTAGGTCACTAGACCGTTGAGGTGAATGAATGGCATTCTTTAGTAGGCGTTCATTTCTCATGAGCTCTTCATTTCGCCTAGAGCGCCCGACCTTATATTTCAATGGCGGTTTTTAAATGGCGTCCCTAAGAATAGAATTGCTGTTATTTAAAGCCCTAGTTAAACCTACAAATATGGTAATGTTCAAGGGTAGATATGAGTATCTATCTGTTAATATTCGATTATAAGTTTTTCAAGAAAAAGTATTTCATTTTTTCTACCTAGTGGGCTAGGCAGAGAATGTTTGGTTAATTACAGTAAATAAATGCGAAAGTTTGTGTGTTGCTACTACTTCACGCCGAAACGGCTGAACGGATTTGGATGAAATTTGACGAGGAGGTAGCCATGGACCTGGAAAAGCACATACCTAAGCTACTTTTGTATTTTTTAAGTCGCGGGCAACAGCTAGTATTCTTATATGATTATGCTTCTTGTGTTTTATGTTAATAAATGCATTCTTCTCTGGTAACCTTTTTGAAGAACATCACTTTAAACATAGTTTTATGTCAAAACTCAAAATAAAATACTGTGTGTATATTTAGTGTCTTTATAAGACTAACTTTCGGCAGTCTAAAAGCCATGTTCAGATTAGTAAATGCCAATACAAGTAAAAGGCTGTTCTTAACAAAAACAAAACGATACCCATTCAATACAAACAAATGCAATAAACTGAATTACACGACTCGACGTAACAAGAGCTGCAGTTAGTAGTTTAGCTGTACAACTATAAATTATACGGTTGGAGCACAAGTAGCGACAAGCTGTTGGCCATTACAAATGAACATTATAACGACTACTACGTTTAGAAGGATAATCATGTGATAATCGATTGATTTGATCGGATAATCGATTTGAAGTTAACTGTGATGAATGATATAATGGTGCATGCACAGAGTTGAAAGTAACAGTAGATAGAATTTTTACGTTTTGTAAATAGTCCCACAATAGGTGAAGACGAAGGTCATCATCGAGGCAGGTCAAAACGTTGGTGAGGTGATTAAGAGGTGTATTAGCCAGAAAAGGCAACAGAGATAGAGAAAGAGGAAGAACGTATATGGGGAAGACACTTGCTTAACATGGAGCATTAAAGGCAGAATACAAAAAGGACTTTTATGTCAACATCCCTATTATACACGGGCCTTCCAAAAAAAAAGAAACTTTTTAGGTCAAAGGCAGCCAGTTCACTTTGGTATTATTGTATAAAGGAACTTTGAATCTAAAACAGTTATACGCTTTACTGAATTCAGTCGTCCTAAATGAAAAAGTAACTGAATTCAGTCACGTGTGGAAGCATTTAGCAAGTTCGCTGATGTACAAAATCAGTTAGAGTCCTAATTAGAAAAGGATTCAGGATGACTAAATTCAGTAAAGTGTAATAAATGTTTTAATCATTTTAAATGGAACGAGTTTTTTAGTTAGATTGCGCTATTAAAAATTGCCTAAACAAAAATCAACGATAAAATTATCATTGAAGCTGCAAATACGAAATTATACTAACAGAACATTACTTTTCTATTTTCTGCGTATAAAATTGCTTTAGTTTTCAATACTTATTTGTGATATTACAACAAAATCACGAGTATCACGCACGCGAGCCTGTTATTTCTTCTTGAAACTAACTCTCTGTAACAATTTAGTTGGCTATTGTAAAGATACTACAGTAGTTCAAGTATTCATCACTGGTTGAATTTATATCGACAGAGTGAGATATGCAGTAGGCAACGATAGGTACTTTGTTATGTTATGACTTAATATTTAACCGAAAGGTTAACTTATGTTTAGTTATTAAAATCTTGCATTAAGTCCGCCTTATGTACCACCATTTGGGGACAAAAATGTGTCATCAATAAATTAAAAACGTCTTTCATCATTACTTTATATTCCTATGTGGTCCTATATATTATTCTTTGTGATGTTATAATTACGAAGTTTTTATTGGATTACCAGCCGTGTATCTAATGGAATAACCCATCGCTGGTAAATTTTCAAAAATTTTACAAAAATCTTTTCTTAATGCTTACCTACGTTTATAAGAAACTCCTGTGCAAAATGAGATGCTTCTAGCTAGACCCACCAGTTTAGGCTATGCGTTATCTATCAGTCAGTATTAGAGTTTTCTTAAGTACCTATAAGCTGGTGGCTAAATCCACCATCCATATCGATCAATTTACTACGTTAAAATGTAGCTCTTCGTATAGAATCTGTATCAAATCAAACCTCCTCTCGTTCCCCGGATAACTGATATTCATGTTTTCCTTATGGACTTAATCTAAGCTGAAACAAAAGACGAAATACCAAAACCCACGACAAAAAATACTAATCTCCAATTCCATCTTCATAATACTGGAAGCCAATCTAAAAAATACTTGAGGGAGATCATAATAATAAATAACTCTTCCCGTATGTATCTTTTCCTTTATGGCGATAATAAAGAAGCATGTTGATTTAGAAATGAAAGAAAACAGAGCAATCATGTGGGCTGTTTGTTATTCCGGCCGAGTTTTCTTTGTGGCTTGTGACCCATATGTCAAGCGGGATTATTTCTGTGCGTACAGGCGACAAGCTAACATGCTGTCATATCTTATTCAGCCCTATTGTTTGGCTGAAATGTTGGAACTCTTGGGCCTGTTCCACATATTATGCTATTGCCTGGCATTTCTTTTTCGTTTCTGGTGTTTTATTTATTATTTCAGTAGCTTCCGCCCGCGGCTTCCTCCGCGTTTTTCGGGATAAAAGGTAGCCTATGTGTTATTTTGATGTTTATGCTACATTGCTGTGAGGTTTCATCAAAATCCATTTAGTGGTTTTTGCGTAAAAGAGTAGTAGTAGTAGGATATTCGAAAAGTTAAATTTTAAATTGTCAACATGAAAACGAATGTCGTTGCGAGGGTGTTACGCAATGAACCTGCTAATCCGAGAATGGGTTTTGCGGAAATCAAAGGATTTTTCCGGCATGATGGCTATTGATGTCTAACAATCTTTTAGAATGGAATTCGGTTGAAAAATGTTTGAGTAAATATTTGTAATAAAATATACTACGGTGCCTTAGCTTTATCACATATTTTCATCACTGTGAAGTAGTATTTTCAGTTCAATTGCCAGAAATAAACACATAAGTATATAGATAGATAGAATACCTATACTTTATTGTACACCAAATTGTAACACAGTTTATTATGATGGTATTGTTAAATCTAAGGGTGCGGTGGCGGTCTTATCACTGACAGCAATATCTACCAGACAACCTTTGAATGGACTTAGAGAACTTAAAAGTATCCAAAAGTTAGCACCTAATTCAAAGACCTAACCAACCAGACATACTGCCGCTCCACCTCCACAACAACGCTACATAGATGGATCAAACACCGCCTTCGGCGAGCCGTTTGTAGACCACCACTTGTAAATTTATTGGCACTACCCCTCTCCCCCCCGTATATGATTTACAACAATGGGTGGAACAGAAACGTGCCAGCGACTTGCAGATTAGATTGTCCATACTTCAGCAGGCAATAAATAGAATCTTTCGCGGAATGGAAAATAGACAATGCATTTAGTTAGGCGATTTTAACGGTAAGCGCGAGGTAAGTGTTATGTTTAGCGCGTAGGTATTAAGTTTCTGTAGTATATTGTTCTTTAGTACTTTTAGCTGGCTTTTGAAAGGTGGTTCTGCCGCTGCTAATCAAATGTATCGCAAAGTAAAATCAGTAATAATATTATATACCTAGGGATGATTCATAGAAACTTTGTAACTTAATAATATATTAGGACATGTCTTAATTTTAAAAACTTGCCTTAATACATAAGTATCTTTTCTCGGAATATTTTCGAAAACCGGTAAACCAATTTTGCCAAATTGAAAAGAGGTCCAATTAGTGTTGAATTGGATCGGTTCACTTTAGCGTTGTCCCTTTTTAATTTGGGATTCGGGCCTAACCATGTTTTCCTGGTCAATTAATCTTCGGTTGTCGAGTTAATTGATAAAACATGTTTTTTCCTGAAATTCATGCCGCTTTTGTTTTTTGTGTTCCCGGAAGACCCTGGTTGGGTTCCGATAATAATTAATTATGATGACTTATTTGATGATTGAACGGTTTTTAATGTGGATTACGTATAAATTTAAAATAGTACATAAATAGATTATAATGGACACGTTTCTTCTTTTAAATATTTGAGCGGTTATTCCTAAAACTTTCACAAAAGGACTGATTATCGACTGAATGCGTGCGTATTTTTTCTTGATTGGTCTCTTCTAGCACGTTGCTTCCACCTCATTTCTTATCATTTTTATCTTCGTAATAATTAAGATATGTTTTCTTTTACTCCAGGTTACCAAATGTCGCGCAAGTCGTGCGTGGCGGGCGGCGCGCGTGGCGCGTGCATGTGGGTGCAGGAGTGCAACCGGGTGGGGGGGACGCATGCAGGGGTCTGCGTCGACGGCTTCATGTTCGGGTCCTGCTGTCGGCTGCCCGACAAGCCCGTGCATGTGGAAGGTAAACTGTCTTCTTGAGAAGTCATGATAATGAAAGAAAGGCAAGAGCAAAGGTTCGAGTGAAAAAGGACTTCGAGTCGACAAGCTTCTGTGTTGGAAATGACACTTTTTCAATTATTTGCTTTCCGAAGCGATGGACTCGTAAGGATGGGTTATTCCCAACGGACCACGTAAAACGTTAAATAGTGTTTTACGAGTCCTTCGGTTCGGAAAGCAGATAATCGAACAAGTGTCATTTCCGACACGGCAGCTTGTCGAATGGTTGTGAATACTTATGCTGAGTCGGAGTGGCATGATTGATCATTATGTGTAGTGCCTCCACGCTAGGCAAGTTAGACGGAGTGCCTTTGTTGATCGTCAAAAAATATAAATTACTCACTGATAAGATTGAATTGGATTGGGTTAGATAGATTTAGGTTAGGTATATTATATTAGTAATGGCTAGTAACTAGCCCTTTGGTATCATAAATGACGATTCTAAAAACGACATGAAGCTTGTTAGCTTACCGTCCCCGCACACGGGCCACAAGTGGCGGCCACTTGTGGCCCGTGTGCGGCGACGCTTAGATGTAGATGTGATAAAGAAAAATAAAAAATTAAAATTAACTGAATGTTCCATTCGATACAAGTAACGCCATCTAGTAATTACAGTGCTAAGTAAAATTTATTTTACCTCTTTTTTAGACAATACTTTTTGCAGTAAAATTATAATTATCAAAGTTCTAATTTTATTATCTCTATTTTTTCAGAACCCCAACCTCCAGTCACAGTCACGGAGAGGACGTATTCAGCGCCATCTAGTACAGCTCACACTACAACTCAACCACCAGAGACATCAACACAAACAATTTCGCGGCCGAACTGGCAAACGCAGCGGCCGTCGTTCATGACCAAACCAATAGATGGCGCCCCGACGTCATACAGCTACCGGCCGCCGGAAATAAACTTACCTTCAATAGGAAATTTAGATTCAAGTAGCGAACAAAATAGTGATATAGTTAATAAAATACCTTATAACAGTGTAAATAAATACCAAAATGTAAATAGGCCGAACAGCGAAGCGGAAACTAGTCCCCACAATAAGATTTCGTCTAGTCTTAGCATATTATCTGGAGCGAGGCCTATGGCCGTGTCGGAACAACATGCTGATAACAGCATCAACTCAGGTGGGTCCTTGTTTGGATACATTAATTTAAGTAGCCTACGCGTTAGAACTTAGAAGTCAATGCTGCCACCTGTCTGCTAAATATGGAACTTAGTAATCAATTCAAATGCCTTACCACTGACAACTGAAAAGTTACACCTGGTTAAGAACTAGAAGGCTTTTCTTTGTAAGTAGAAGGTATGGCATACGAAAGATGGCAGTAAGCTCAGTACAAAAAGACCATTATAAGTAGAACTTTACATTTCTTAATTTTTACTACAAGCTTCACTGTAAAGCAGTTATTACACTTTACTGAATTCAGTCGTCCTAAATGAAAAAGTAACTGAATTCAGTCACGTGTGGAAGCACTTAGCAAGTTCGCTGACGTACAAAATCAATTAGAATCTTAATTAGGAAATAATTTTGGACGACTATATTTAATTCAGTAAACTGAAGGTAATAACTGCTTTATGACCTATACCTAATTGATAGACGCTGAGTTGCAGAAAAGGCCATTACGTTTTAAAGGAGACTTTAATGAAGGAAATTGTATGGTTAATGCCTCCATTAAATTTTAATTATCTTTCTGCAACCGACCGTCAATCTCCAGTAGCAAGCTGAGAAACCTAGTTTGTATTAATTGATAGATATAAGTAGGTAAAAGATACAAATAATAATAATACTAAGCATTTACAGGGTTTCTGAATAAACCAGAGACTTAGAAAGAGTATTTGTTGAAGGAGATGAGTCTTCCAACAAACACAGTTACAAAAATTACAGAGCTGAAGATGCGTTATGTTGGTGTTGGTAGCGGGGGACCTGCTTGTTTCCGCGTAAGCGTGACTGTGAAATTACCCTAAGATTTACTACACGATTAATCCTAAAATCACTGAAAATATCAATTGTTGCATATATTTTGTCGATTGATATGGATATACTTCCTTACCATGTTAGACATATCATGAAAACGTCATGAAAATTTCTAACACCTTGATTTCAATAATTCCAGGCCAATTCAATTCAAGGCCGAGCAACCTGAACACGATTCACTGGCAGGCCACGACGGAGCCTTCCTTCATCACAAAGCCTCGACCTTCGTGGGAGAAGCCAGCGGGGAAGCCGAAGCCAACGAAGAAATTCACAACCACAACAAGCAAACCCCATAAGAACTACATCAAGCCGAAGGATCCAGCGTTGAATATGATCAACAGGACTGAAGAATCTACTTCTCCGCCGATCCAAACAACGGCAGCTACTAATACTGTCGGTGAGTATGATTTTGTCTGACTTGGGTTTACTTGGGCTAATTTGCTGATCTTGAGTTCATAAGCAAATTCATGTGAGTTATGCTCAATAGTTTTAGGAGTTCCAAAGAAAAAGTAAACAATAGGTATATAAATAATTCTGAATGAAACCAATTGCTATTATACTATTAGCTACACAATATACGGGTGCAATCTACTGATGTGGCGATATGTCAATACATCGAGATTTTTGTGTCCTATTTAAGTTAAATACAAACGTATTATACACAAACCTTCCGAAATAAATATTCTAAATGGTGGTGAAACCACATTTAAGTCCATGTGTAGTTTAGATGGACTAAGCAGAGAAACAGACATGAACAGCGACTTTGTTTTATACTATCGATGACAAATTTCTAAACATCCACCATATACTATTTAGATGTTGTCAATTTTAACCATGACAAAATCTCTATCGATAAATTCCCATTATAGGGTTAAAAGCCGTTTAACTTCTCTCACTAATTAAAATCGCCAAATGCAAATTCCATAAAGTCGACCCAAATAGACTCCGGTCACAAATCTTCCTGGCCGTTAGGTACCCTTACATTAAATGCATTATATTTTAAAAGCCATTAAACTGGAGTTGAAACTTTTTATGGTTTCCACAGATTCCCCTGTAATTTATGTTTGTGATACCATTTCGTAATGCATCTGGATGATTCTATCTGGAGTAATATCGTTTCTACACTCAAAGTGCAAAGCAAATGTGTAAATCGAGCAGTCTGCATTTAAATTCGACTTCGACCGCACGGTTGTCGCAGTGGCTGAGAGATTGGCTGCTGCGCAACGTGTCGCGGGTTCGATTCCCGCATTGCACATAGGTCTGGCTGTTTGTGTATGTGAAATTTGTGTTTGTAAACGCACCCACGATACAGGAGAAATCCTAGTGTGGGGCAACGTTTTTAAAAAAAAAAAAAAAAATTAACATTAAAATTTTTGGGATGAGCAAACTTTTTGAAGTTTTTTTAATACTCATACTTTCGTCGTGCGATTTTTAAACTTGCTTTAAGTTTTTAAACTTTAACGGTGTCACTTTTAGACTTTAACACCCTTACCACAAAAAAAAAATAAACACGCGTTAAATGCGAATGCTACCAAAAATAATACACACTTGTTTCAGACAAGTTAGTGCTAAAACAAGTGCATATGATTTTTGGTAGCATTCGTGTTGAACGCGTGTTTATCTTTTTTGTGGTACGGCTCTAATAGATTAGTAGTATATTCTTGCATTTTTAAAAACTATCATAAAAATAAATTCATGATAGACACGTTGTCAATGGTTTGGCTAATAACCTGGTATAACTCTGGGAGTATGACATCCTGCCTTTTTTCTATGACCGACCATTATCATATACGGCCTGCTTGAAGCAGTTAGTATCGACTGTTTCAAGCTACGACTGCATAGCAAACTACCACAGTCTTTTACTGACAATTATACAATTTTAAAGAATGAGTGTAAATAAACTCGTACCTATTATTTTTATATTTTTTTCCAGAATGTGGGCTTACCGCAATGTGGCCCCGTCCGGAGTCAAGGATCATGGGCGGCAAAGACTCCAGTTTCGGTCGGTGGCCGTGGCAGGTGTCCGTCAGAAGAACCTCCTACTTCGGCTTCTCTTCGACGCATAGATGTGGAGGAGCCATCATAAATGAGGGCTGGATTGCAACAGCTGGACATTGTGTTGACGAGTAAGTACCTAGTTTTGGATCGTTGAATGTCTCCAGGAAGAACGAACGAGCATTAATATGTACTTATAGGTCTTGTGAACCGTTCTTGATTTATCGCTAAAACATTTGTTTTAGCGATAAATCAAGAACGGTTCACAAATATATCACACTAAATGCCATCAACATAGATGCCATCGCGTCACCGGATTTAGTGTGACATATTTGTGATTATAGTAATACTAGTAACCCACTCCTGATTCGCTGGGATGCAATCTGCTGATGTGGCGACATATTAAAACATCGAGATTTCTGTGCTGTAGGTATCTAAGCTAAATTTTAAAGCCTTCCGGTATTAAATTGTCTAAAAGGTGGTGAAAACCGCATTAAAATCCATTTAGTACTTTAAAAGAACTAATAGGGCAAATAGACAGACGCGAAAAGTGACTTTGTCTTATACTATTTATTGATGATAACAGTGTAAACGTAAATGATGCTGCTGTCATAGCTAATAAATGATTCACTATAAACGAACCCTAGTAAAAAAAAACCGGCCAAGTGCAAGTCGTACTCGCGCACCGAGGGTTCCGTATCATTTTTGGACGTATAAAGTGAAAAAAACCAGACCGCATAACTGTTTGTTTGTGAAGGAATTTTGATGATTTTGAAAAAACTGTACTAGTTAGGAACATCGTTTTATTTTTGGTGCAATATTTGAGTCAATTCCTATCAGCGATAATTATTTCAGATTTTTCGCTCCGCAAACTTCGGAGATAAGGGGGGGAATGGTATTTTTTCAGACATTTTTCATCATATGTCGTAAACTGTGTGACATAAAATAAAATGAAAGTATATTTTGAAATGTGCAAATCAAGCCCTTTCATATGATACCTATGTCACTTGACCTAGTAACTATACTAGTACTTTACAATTTTGGATCCCCACTCCGACCCCTTTTGCAATGAAAATAAACATATTTTTTTACTTTTTTCATTTGCAATAAAGTTGGGCAAGCATTCTTTATAATTGTTCCAAATTTCAAGTCGATAGCATTAGTAGTTGCTGAAATAAGCAGGTGTGACAGACGGACAGCCAGACAGACGAAGTCGCACCATAAGGGTTCCTTTTTTACCATTTTGGTACGGAACCCTAAAAAAGAGTAAATGTGCATCCACATTAAATGTCTATGCACGAAATTGGCAAATAAACTCGTGCAAACAATAGTCAGTTCACTTTCAAACACATGTTATTACCAGACTTGATTCCATTAACTATTTAACATGTTTGCTCGCATCCCCACATAGTGGTAAGAATATTTCCGCCCGTGCTCTGCGAACAAATAGTTTCATTATTTTGATAGTGTGCGCCGATTTTGTGTTTTGATAAAACAGTCGTGTTTAAAAGAAAACGTATGAAAATTGGACTGGCAATTCTCCAGATTTTACATAATAATATGGCAAGAGAATTTTCTTTCATATTGATGTATGGAAATGGAAAGAACAGTGGTTTTTCATGCCATACTATGAAGGCAATATTTCTCCCCATCGGTATAATTTTTCCCATAGAAATTCTTTGTTGAACCTACCGACTGCATTGAATTATTCTTTTAATTACTTTCAACTGAAAGATGTGGCTTTTTCATTTAAGTAATACCTCAGCGTTAATACCCCTCAAAACTGCCGACTTACAAAGGATACAGCCTGAAACAAACTGACCACAATTTCGCAATTCGCATTCTGCCCTCCTTTTTATCGTGAAAAAAAGTCTTAAACATCTTAAGTCTTCCTGAGAAATGTTTTATCAGAATCCATCTAGTAATCCCGAGATTAACGCATTCATACAGACAGACGGACGGCTCTTTTTTATTTATTTTTTATATTTCCCATCTCTGAGTCGTCTCTAAGTAGATTACTGTAAAAACAAAGTAAAGGGAACAGTCTAAATACCGTAAAAAGGGAATTAAAACGGAGTATCTTAAATGGAGACTGTCTTATGTAGGATAACCTGCTTTTATAAAATTTTATGATTTTAAGTTTATGATTCGCTATGTAAATACAGGTTTTTTATGACCGCGGTTAGTGTATCTAGGTAATATTGTTCTTTATTTTGAGATGATCTAAATTTTTCGTAGACGTATCTACCCACGGTTTGTAGAAGTCTATCACACTGTAGGTAACATAAAAATTATTGGTAGTATTTCGTTTGACCATCTAATCATAACGGCTAAACTGAGATTTGGCAGCAGATAATATGGCTTTTAGAAACAGGGTGACGGCGAAACTATCCCAGCTTTGCCATCAAAACGAAAATGACGGTCGAAGTGAACGTGTGTTGGTTTTGTGGCAATTAAGGCGACTCGTACGTAGTGCTGAGCGAGTTTTAATGGCTTCCACACACAATGGACGATTGGAGCTATACTGCGACACGTATAGAAACTTTTCCAGCACTCCGATATGCCATTTGTGTTTCTCTTTCTTACTTATGGGTCTTGTATGGAGACTACGGGTTGATATCAAGAGGATCGTCTTACGTCTGCTAGATAAGAAGCTGTGATAAATTACCCATTTGCAATGGTAGTTAAGGTATTTGTCCTGTGACCTTCAATATGGCGGTCTTTAGGTGGTTCATAGCCCAAACAGCGAAGGCTTGGTGGATTATACAATCCAATAATTATACCATGATAGATGATATAGCCACGTAACCAAGTTCTATTTCATCCGTTGTAACATTAAGCTTTTTTCATGTATATCCCTAACCAAATCCATTTCTCCATTCCAGTCTTCTAACATCACAAATAAGGATTCGAGTCGGCGAATACGACTTCTCATCAGTATCAGAAGAATTTCCGTTTGTGGAGAGCGGAGTAGCCAGGAAGGCAGTCCATCCAAAATACAACTACTATACTTATGAATATGATTTGGCGTTGGTGAAGTTAGAGGCTCCAGTACAATTTGCTCCGCATATATCGCCTATATGCCTGCCAGCAACTGATGATCTGTTGGTAGGCGAGAATGCTACAGTCACCGGTTGGGGAAGGCTGTCTGAAGGTGGTGTGTTGCCGTCGGTTCTTCAAGAGGTAATTTTTCAATTCTTAGATGTTTCTTCTTAATTTATAATAATTCCTGCTGATGATTTGAAAGGCTTTACAATAAGAGTGTATTCGTATAGTCGAATAAATAAATAATGGTTTGAAGAATATTTATTCAGTTTAGCCCAATGTAAAATCAGTTAATCATTTGTTGTTCTGTTCTTCAGGTGCAAGTACCAATAGTTTCAAACGACAGATGTAAATCTATGTTCCTGAGGGCTGGCAGGCACGAGTTCATTCCAGACATCTTTTTATGCGCTGGCCATGAGAGGGGAGGTCATGATTCTTGTCAGGGAGACTCCGGAGGACCTTTGCAGGTAACAACTCGATCAACCATAAAAATAACAGACGTAATGGAAGAAGTTGTTGTTCAGAATATTAAAGAATATTCAATATAAATTAAGTCTTTTTGCACTGCAGAGTTGTATTAAGATTTCGAGATCAGAAGGATAGTATTAAGATAATAATTGTCTGTCATCAGAAATCTATATAATAAAGTAATTTGGATTTCTGTGGTCGTATAAGAGACATAATTACATTGATAACCGTATTCGATTAGTACCTAACCATAGATACTCAATAGGGTAAACTTGCCTAATTCGTACTTACGCCAAATTCGTACTCCACTTAAAACTCGGCTTTGGTAACAGCTATCAGCGCCTCTAGTGTCAAAAAAATTAAATAACAGTCGGCCATTTCACCACCTGACAGATAACACCTGTGAAGCTGCTCTCGACAAAAATATTGAAAAAGTTAGTTTTTTTCAACTATTGTTGTAATATTTTTACACATTTCGTAAGAGTTTTATTCAAATAAGGTCGTGTATAACCTATTTTACAATTTGATACGTTTTAATGTGTATCTTTGCGATTTCATCTGACGTGTTATCATACTCGTAACTGTTGTCAATTTTTTTGGCGGTAAATTTAACATTTGTTTGGCTTTTGCTCCTATTTCGTACTCGAGTTAAGTTCTTAAAACGTACTGGTACGATTTAGGAAAACTAATTTATGAATCTGAATTTGATAATTTATCAATTCTTAAACAAGTTGTTTTATTAGATTTTTGATTGGAAAAATAACCATAAAAGTTAAAAACTGCTGTTAAATACTGTATACCAATGAATAGATCTCAAAATACGAATTAAGGATATAGCAGTACGATTTGGGATGAATGGTCTTAAATCATACTTTTTTAGTTTTTTTTAAAATTGTTTATTTTTGAGAAGTTAATAAGGTTTATGTTAAATTTTATTATAGAAACAATAAAGCATTTAGCAAACAAAAATTACTTTTAATTAAAGCTCATTTATCTTTCCTAATTTTCTAAATATGGTGGTTTTCGCTTAAGGGGTACGAATTTGGCAAGTTTACCCTATATTGGCAGAAATCGTAGTTGAGCCTGGAAAGTGACTATTGTAATCCGGTCTATGGTGAAAGACAGATTTTTAGACCTTTCACAAACAAAAAATGACGGTTAAGTAGTTAAAAAAGCGTAAAAGCCACATGCAATTCATACGATCCCATCAAAAGTTTTCGGCATAATTAACCCATAGAAACTCCATAGTACAGCAATAATGAAACAATTCAACACCCGCAAAATTACTAGTTAAATGTTGATTAACCCTTCCAACTTTTGCAATGTCCCTTAATTTCACCTACTGGGGATACTTCCCAAATAGGCCAACAATTTTAGTTACAAGTTAAGCTTCATAAGTATAATAACAAATCTCGGAAGCTCAAAACTTCCATGAATAACATTACAAGTTCCAAGAAATAGTTTTATTGGAGTTTCGGAAACTCATTATACAAAATCTTCAAGGAAACTTTAGTCTTCTGGAATCTTCGCTAAACATGTACAGGCTTAGAAACAAGTAAATAATTAACGTCTTCTTCTTGAATAAATTTTAAAAGCTTTAACTGGAGCTTTTATTGAAGCTTTTCGCCTAAATAGAAACTTCTGCTTTCGTAACAATTTTAGGCTAGTCTTATATCTAGAATAGTTTTCATCAACGTTTTCTAAAGAAGCATTAGTGCGTTAAATTCTTGCGGATGAGCTGATCAGGAAAGGGTCGGTACCATCAAGTTCTGTTTTTATTATAATAAACAATTAATTGCTTATTAATTTCAGGTCAAAGGAAAGGACCAGAAGTATTTCCTAGCTGGAATCATCAGCTGGGGCATCGGATGTGGAGAAGCAAACCTACCAGGAGTTTGCACCAGGATATCAAAATTCGTCCCTTGGATTCTGCAAACAGTCAACTCTTAAATCGAAGCATTTGATGCTCTTCAAAACCCGAAGAACAAGTGAAAGGTGACTGAGTTTAGTGACAAAGTGATGAACAGTGAAACAAAGACACGAAACGAATTGGTGACAAGTGCAGCATAAGTTACCTTCAAAAATGTTGATTGAATTCAACGTTTTCTGAGGCGTTTTATTAGGAATATCTCGCCAGAAGCTTGCAGAACTCGCGATGGCGAGATTCTGCATCAACCGTTATCGGAGCTTCAAAATGGTGATATTTTTAAGCTTTACAATAAACGCCCTGATAACTGCTTTGAGGCTGTAGAACTTAAGCATGCATACTATGGTGATCTTACTATCTTTAAATTAACTAAACTATCATAAAATGTACTTCCGAAGCACTTTGTTAGGCTAATATTTTTACCATGGTAAGGGCTATTCCTAAATAGTTCGCACCGTTTGGAAGAAGATGAAGAAAAAAATATAAAATTGGTGCTATTTTTAGCGTCTACTTACTTTAATTGGTAACTACGTCTTTATTTGGAGAAGGAATGCCATAAAACATGCTGATGCTCCAATTATGAACTATCTACTAGAATCTAATACACTTGGTAGCTAACTCAGCCAATTCGATGTACAGAATGCAAATTCGATTGGTAAACGTAACTGAATTGCAGCCGAAATATCTAACGTGCTTGGCTGCTTATAAACCTTGAAAGCAATAGAGACTCTGTACCCTGGTTTGTTCATTCACATTCAAGTCTGATTTAAATGCAGTTATGACGTTTTTATATCGTCATCATTGTCATATTTAAGTCCTTTATGTGCAGTTAGTCTTTCAGCACGAATTTAAAAGACAGTAAGATCACTCGTTTCTATGTACCACTACTTTGCCTTATGCACTTGAAACGATTCTTTGTAAATACAAACTATTTTAAGATCATTTTTATCCATACTAGTTTAATTATAAACATCCTAAGGTAATTCTGTATGCTCAAACGTATTGTAAATATTTTTGCGTATGTATCTTGCCGTTTTAATTAAGGTTGTACTAATAATACAGTATTATTGACTTGTTCCGGCATTTAGCAAAGGAATCGCATATTTTGTAAATATTATCCGAATTTTAGTTCCTTAGCAGGAAATGAAAATGTTTTGCGATGAGATGACGAAGTAATGAAACTAACTAAAGGTGCATTAAGTCAAAGCAAAACTTAATGCTTAGAGAGAATCATACATGAAGGAACTGGGTGGACATTCGCTTTAAGGAACTACTTGTTCCTTTAAGCAATGTTAAAAAATAAGCCAGAATTATTTAAGATCTAATTTGTACATACTTGCGTACGTAGTGACCTTAGTAAGTATTTTTATTTCTTCATCTGATTGGATTGTACTTTCAAATTAACACTTTTATACGTATTGTAGTTATACTTAATTAATATATTTCTGTAAATTGATATTAATTAACTTGTTATATACAAAGGGGATGAATGTGAATATTACCAAATCGCGCATTGTTACTGCATTTAGTAAAATATCGACGCTCTCCAGTGATGTTTGTTTGATTTAGTTAACTATTGCGATTTTATTAAATGATAGTTTATGATGACGTTGATTGTTTCACAATAATATTATTGTTAATAATTATTAAAATATTGAGATATTTTTTTACAAATTGGTTTCATTTTGATTCGGACAATAGTCCCACCAGACATTTTTCCCAATTCATTCTTCAAGGATAAAATCAACGTGTAAATTAGTGATCCCATCACTAAAGTACAAAATTTACAAATAAAATATGTATTAATTTAGCATAATCGGCCTATAATGCTCATCTATAAAATACGTGAAGAGAAAACTGTACACATTGCATATTGCGCGGACAGAGAAGTGTGAGGTTTGGCATACAGTTTGGCGAAGGAATGCAGAAAGGTCAAATTTCAACCAGTGGGCGACCACTAGCAAAACATTAAATCACTTTTTTTATCACTATCTTTTCCTCCATTAAAATAGTGATTACACTTTACGTTTCTACTAAATCTGGCTCAGACTTCAGAATAAATCCGAAAACAATAAACAAAATCACTTCAGAATCTTTCTAAAATCTAGTTGATTACTTAAAAGAATCCACAAACTAAGTCAACGTCAATAAATAAAGACCAGGCGAAAATTGAATCCCAAGCGGTGGGCCCACAAATTTCCACAAGGTCATTAGGGACCTTAAATTTGGGTCAGATTTTGATGAGAGAATGCGGTCGGAACATCGTACAATCAACTGTGGAAGTCAGAAGGTAAAATGGGATAGCTTTGGCTTTAAATTAAAATCTCTCCACCGTGACATTTTACGGTGATTTAAGAGTAACTTTTGCACTGATTGTTGTAGGTAGAAAAAAAGTGGATTGTATTAAAATAAAGAGCGTTTTGTGACAAGAAGAATTAGTACATTAAAATTGAATAAATTAATCGAACATCCATTTGTCGAGCTGGCGTAGTACACTCGGTATTTTGTATTCCCAAAAACTGATTTGAATTGATGTTTTCTGTTAATAAAAAGGTTGCTTTCAATAAATGAAACTTTTTTATAATATAATTGCTTGATGTTTGTACTCACAGAAATCCCATTTCCATAATATAAATTATTTTCTGAGATAAAATCGATAATGGTGCCGATTCTGTTACCGATTTTATAAACTAAACTGGTTTAGACTAATGAGCATAAATTAGTTTAAGAGACTTGATGAAGTCTTGAAAGAAGATTTATTATAGTCTTGACAAATCAATCCACTTCCAATATTTCCAATATGAATTTAGTCGGCATCGCCTAGGTCGCCATCACCTAGGTCGCGACTATTTTCCCGTAAATATTATGCGTAGAATAATTTGACAGTTTTAAATATTTTCTGTATTTTTAATGATATGTGTAAGAAAGTGTGGCTAAGTTTAGTGCGATATTACAGCAGAATTAGCACCATGCTATGTTAAGTTTGTTTAAATACTTAATTAAAATCAAATAATTTAATGCATTCAACATTTATTAAAACCAAAAACCAATTAGGTATTAAAAACAATATTTCATTAAAAATCTTTGGAAAACATGCAACGTGCTTCAAGGCCAACACATCCCTAATACCTGCATTGGTTGAAGCAACCATGACTGGAAGTTTTCAACCGATCTGTCACAAGTTATTATCATATAACCTCTATACCATGCCGACACTACGCAGTCGTAATAAAACAGTACAGCTCTTTTAAAATCTGGAGTGCAGCTCTCGAAACCTGGATGTATGGCATCCGGAGTATTCTTACAGTGGATGCTATTAAACTTGACGTTATAAGTAGGTAATGGACGAGTTATAAGAGTTCTAGGAATGCCAAACTCCAGGTCTAATAGCCACGGAACGTGACGCTGCAAATTCGGCATTTTACAAAATTCATCTATAATTGGATTTGGATCTAGTGTCAGCATTCTTGCCGTTGGAAACAATTCCTTTGGTAGAGTTAAATAAACTTCGAGAGGATCACTTTCAGCTGCTGGTTTGCCAACATTAATTGTTTCTATTTCATTGTTTACTAACGTAGCTTGTTCCAACTCTGTAGTACTTTTCTGTTGTATTTTATATGTCCGTTCATTTGCTACCTCTGGGGCACTATCTATTTGTTCAGTAGAAAAATTATATTCATTTACGTAATTAGAAATATCTGTCACGTCTTGCACAAATGTTTGTGGAACTATCGGAGATATGACGGGCTGTACCACGGTTCCCCCAAATGGACAAATATGTGTAGCAAATATTGTACTAGGGCTTGGTACAATTATGGGTAGAGGTTGAATAGTGAATAGAGGTGTATTCATCGGGTGCCAATCGTTTACTGCTAGGGGACATCTGTAATCTTGTTGGTAGGGGTAAGAAGTGATTATTGGGGTAGTTGGCATTGCAATAGGGGTTGTTATGAAATTTTTACTGCAAAATCCATGACAAACTGTCGTGTGACCTGGATTCATCACTTTCTTTTTTGGCTTGAGAACAATATGGGCTTGAAGAAGCTTTTTCTTTGCTATGCTTCTTGCTTCTTTCATGCAACATAGATTTCCTGGTTGCAGTAAAATTTTTGAGTTTAAAAGGGCTTCATAGTTCATATTATTATGTGAAGTTATATTTGCTGGTAATGCGAGTGCCATTATGAAACAAACCTGAAATTTAATATAAATTGTTAATTAGTCGTTAATCCCAAAGGATTTGGATACTGCTGAAATGCGTATAATATTATAATGGAATTGATTTATAGATACTGTTTTGATAATTTATAAATTTATTATTAAATTCTAATGGGTTTATCGCTGGTGCAATTAAATTGATCGTTAATAAAGTTCTTTTAAATAGTTTTATGTTGTAATCTGTTGAATACTAGAATGTGAATTCAAGTATCAAAAACAATAAAATTATAATATATATTGCTTCTTACCTTACTAGCTGTACATTTGATTATAATTATAATTTGTTACTGGTACCACTGCAGGTAAATTAAAATGATATTTAAAATTTCATCAAGTATTCGTTATGTACTATCGTCATGACATTTTTTTTGTAAAATCAAAGTGTATGGTTTCGCTCAAATGTTTACAATATTTCAAATGTAAGGTACTTTGGTAAATAGTTTGAAGTTTCAAGAGTATTAGACCATAGATTATACAGATACTTATTGATGGTGTCGTTCAAAACTTGTTTATGTTTAATATGAATGTAAACTTTTATTTTTTTGTTATTAAATTTAAGAGATTCCCATAATTGTTATTTTTTTTTAAACGCACGACAATGTTAAAAACAATGCGAAATATAGTTTTACGTTTTAAAAACGTAGGTATCAAAAACAGAATAATTAATTTTAATAAAAATATTGTGTAGGTAGGTATAGGTATAAATAAGTATGAAAATGTAAAAAAATACTATTGTTATTATCAATGATCGGTGTAGGTAGATTGATTTTACGTACTTGCATCATGAATAGTCATAGAAATCATAACATGGATAAGCCTTTTTTCCGGGATTTCATTTTGGTACTTACGGGATTGAATCAAATATTGTGAATTTAAAGATTTTGAAACTAAAACATTTAAAATGTATAGAATGCGATAGTTAAACGTTTAAAATTTATATCATTTTCTTCGTTATCCTGACTCTCTAAACAATTAAAATAAATAACCGTAAGCTTCATCCTACACGTAACAATATTTGAAATTCCTAAAAAAATCTTAATTATTACAAAATCCCGAAATCCCGGAGGCATATCCATATTAATATATACGTGCCAGTCCATTGACCCCAAATCAATCTACCTACACCGATCATTGGTTATTATCTGGCCACATCTGGTTAGGCAGTCGAATGATGTACCTTGAGAAAAGGTTCAGATCATAACTAAGCTAGACTAAGACCTAGGTAAACACAATTTTATTTATAGTACCTAGATATTACAAACTAGAAGCTAAAAGGTATCTACAGTTAGCAAAGTAAATAAGTATTACTTACAGGCAACAATTTTGCACTATCTTTGCACTACGTAGGAAATTTTCATTGTTACTGCTTGAATTAAATTTTCATTGTTTTGCTGTTATAACACTTTACATAACTTTTTATACAAAAAAAAACTATAATAGCAAAGCATAGTGTTGTTAAAATTCACAAAAATATACATTTATAGTCAAGTCTTTGCTCTGTATACTTTGTCAGGAACAATGGATACAGAGCAAAAACTATAAATGTAGGTATATTTTTGTGAGTTTTAACAATAGGACTTGACTACTAGGCGTATGGGTAATGGGTATACAACATGGGTTAAAACTAAGTTGAAGTTAGCTGCCCGTATACATAGCTGTTCTGTCGACTGTACTCTACACAGGAATCATAATTTCCCCCTAACACATACATATATTTTTCTATAATGTGACGAAGCTTTTAAAGTTAGACGTCATAACCGTGAGCTACGGTTTTACCTCAAGGCTTTTGAAGTAAACCGCTACATACGAATATAAATAAATGAGTTCTGAATTATAAATGGACTAGATTATAGTATTAAGACTGGATTAAAGTGAAAGATTTGTAGGAGCTAATGTGCTTTTCTACCGGCGAGGCGAGAAGTGACGAGGCGGAGCGAGAATTAATTTTTTTATGACAAAATTTCAATTGTTTCCTAGCGCATCTTCTGTGGAAATGGTCTGAATTAGTGGAGATATCTGTAGTACATGTATGTAATTTAATCATTAACCTTACTTATAGACGCCTCTTAACTTTAAGCACTGATTAAATATACAACTATCCTTGTCATTTGTATCACAATGTATAGAGAGGACAATTGATATAAGACCTGTTTAATTTAATCATCGTCTATAAAATAAACAAGGGCCTTACAAATAAACTAGGAATAACGTCAGTATAACCATTTTTTTTAACGTTTATGCTTGTCATAACTTTATTCCAACTCGACACTCGAGACTTCGGGCTGCTACTGGGAATTTCCTAATGGAAAAAACCCATTAACACTTTTCCCGAGCCAGGATTTGAACCTAAGGCCCCACGCTTAGCAAGCAGCTTTATAAACGGCGGAGGTTATAAAACATACTCCTGCTTAAAATCTCTCTAGAAAATACAAGTTCACAAACAACTAATATTTTATTAGTTCATCAGTAAAATGTAGTCAATATTTTCCATCGCAGTCGGTCAAAATAACAGCTCCCTACAGACAAACTCCTTCAGAATTTAATTTTAAATCCTCGTCGGATTTCAATGGCCGTCTGTTAAAAGAATCCGTTTTGGCACAAATTGCTGGCGTACCGGCGTCGGCTAACGACCGCCCATTGTGCGGAACACCTCACCTGGACTTGTTGTTACAATATCCTGGGGTTTTTGTTGAGGATTTTAAATTCAGGCGATTTGTGAAAATATTTTATTTGATGTTCTCTTTTTGATAACAAAGATTGTTTTTATATTTTTTGTGTTATCAACACAGATACGTTTTCATAAACATTTTAAGAATACAAAAGTGCTGACTGTATGCTTCTTAGACTGTGGTACTTAAGTAACTAAGTACAAATCTATAAAATACGAGTATGTTAATACAGAAAATTACAAGAGCCAAGATTTAAGGCAAAAGACAATTAGGCACATTAAAAAATAAAATTATAAATACTTCATATCTTCTTCTAACATGATGAAAGCTTTATATAACATAAGTCTTCTGAGAAACCAATAGGTTTCTCAGAACTATAACATAACCATAGAAGAACAGGTAAAAGAATAAGGTAATATGTACCTTTATAATAAATAAATAAATAATAAATAAGGTGACATTCTGTCAGGCAATAACAGAGTCTATATTGCTTTCTGCAATATTTCCTAGGTCAATCACCGGTCAGTCTGGCTCGCGTCAGTTCATCACACGTATTGGCTGTCCGTCAACTGTCAGTTTTGTGAGTGACGGCTTGCACAACAGCTGTGAGCGCTTCAATATATTGCTACAAATCACTCGCGAAATTTCTGTCCGAGTGACTTTTATTTTGCGCAATGTAGGTACTTTTGAGCTTAACAAAATATGTATTTAATAAAGTATTTTTATAGACTTCAAAGAGAAGTTATTTTAGTTCTTAAGTATCAAAAGTATTCATTAATGAATGAATTGATTTTTACTTGGACTTTCTGAAGAATTAAAAATTGTGTTCTTTTCAATTAATTACTGAGCCTGTTTGACGTTGGCGTTTATGTCAATAAACTGTTTCAAGTAAGGCCTCTAACAGACGAACGTTCTTCTTGCACGATTAAAAACGAAGCGTCCGAACAATTTTTTAAACATACTTCACTGATTTCATGCTGTTCGTTTTCAATCGTGCAAAAAGTACATCGTCTGTTACAGGTCTAACAATTTATTTCATAAACAATACTTACGACCTTTTACGTCATCAAAAATGGAAGCAGGACAAACACGGAAGATATCTAAGGAGACATTATTTAATATGACATTACGCCAGAGCAACTAAGCTGAGAGAGGAACAAATAAAAAAAATCAAAGAGACAAGGGTCGCCCCCAAGGGACACGGCTGTCCCTCGTGTTATGGACTTGTCCTGTCCTTGTACGAAAATAGAGATATAATAAAAATGTAGACAACATGCTGAAATGACGAATATCATACATATTTTTGATGGAAATTCGTGAACTTAGAATAGGGTGACCCCGTTTTTGATGTGCGTCGTAAGAAGCAATCTGAGGACGAGGCGTTGATTGATAAGTAGGTTCTGTGAATGATTGATATCTACTGAATACTGGTTTATGATATTCATGTGAATATAGCTCGAGTCGTAGTGAAAGATTAGGCTTTTATTTTATGCTTTTACTAGCTGAGCTGTAAATCGAAAAACAACACAAGGTCCAATACCCCTTTTTCTCTCATTTAGGGATGGAATTTTATAAATTCCCGCCTTACTGCACCTTTGGAGTAGGTAGGTACTCAAGTATTTCCTCTAAATTTCAAATCACCGGTTTAGGCTGTAAGTTGGCTGTCGGTCTGTCACAGACGTCACAATATTGTTTTCAAGGTATAGATAGATTGAGAGGTAAACAATTAGGTGGCTCCCCTTATAGTAACTAAGTTGTCAGCGCTACCTAAGGACATGCATTGCCACTCTAGAGTTGAAATGTCTCATGTGCCTATAATTACACCGGCACCCATACCCTTCAAACTGGAACACAGGAATGCTGTTTGGCGGAAGAATCGACGTTCAAAGTCTGTCAATAGATTAGAATAGATTCAGAGGGTTGTATTAACGAGGATAAGACTTTCACAAAGGCTATCAAGGTTGGTAGTGGCGCTGCCTCTGTCAGGCGTACATAATTAAATATCAAACTCTCATAAAGATTATTGCACCTCAACGATATACTCACTTCTGCTCTGGAATCCTTAGGACTTATCGCAGTTTTACTGTCATTTTCTTTAGAAATTAGCAGCATATTAATTAATTTGTAAATACATCTGTATTCACTGAGTCCATTTTCCTTGTGTAAATGAGTTTTTTAAAGAATTCTGGAAAACTTTTTTACTGAAACAAAGCTTACTAAGCATACAATGAAAATACGGAGTAACCCAGCACAGAAAGTACGAATAACCTTTATTTCCTGAGAAAATATTAAGAAGCGTTCGCAGTAGCAGTCGCCTTTGACCGTCGGGGGCGTGGGCGGTTGGATTCACGTACAATTGAATTGTGGCGTGAGGTGTAAGCTGTAGCATTTTGAGTGTTCATTGTTCTTTTTAAGCATTCTCTTACGTGTTGTGGATGTTTGAATTTGCAAAGCGTATTGATTTTATTTTTATTGTGGACTGTTGGCCAACTGGGCAATTAGATCGCCTCACTTGACCTGACTTCACCATCGCCTTCGCTTTTTAAACACCACGCTATAAACCTATGTAGGTATGAGCTGTCTCCTGACGCGGAGGACGTCAAAATCAAATGCATCATAAGTTGTACTAATCGTATTTTTTTTTCAAATAGGTAAGCTCAATTCAGCTCATTTATTCATTAACAATTTTACAGTGTGTCTGAATTTTCTATAATTAACTAATCATTATTCACATAACATCATGCATTTATAAAAGTAAGTAATAAAAGTAGTATCCTTTTCATTTTCTGTTTAACCATTTTTGTCATGTCTGGACAAACAAAATACAAAATGTCAAAATTTCTAGATAATTTTTGTCATGTCAGGACTAACAAAATACAAGATACCTAAATCAAAATTCAAATTAATATAGAAGTCGGTTAAAAATGTCAGTTTCTAAATATTTTTTGTCATATCGGGACAAACAAAATATAAAATAATTCGAGATTCAAATTAATATAAAATGTCAAAGTTTCTACATAATTTATAGTTCATCAAACTTTATTATACTTGTTTATTATACCAATTGGAAATATTAAAGGGTAATTTATTCTTTGGATTTTAATTTCATTTCAATTTGCACTTTTGTAAACCGTAGGTATTCTGCGACGTTCTTACGCGTCGTTGGCGTCGTAAGTACGTTTTCGTTTGACGTCTAAACTTGTTGTTAACGTTTAAAAGGGTAATAAATACTTGCAACGCTAAATGGAATTTTAATTCATTATTTATAACATGTTTGAAATTAATTAAATAAACATTATCATGTATGGACCAAACCGCTTTGTTCTTACTTCTTGTACCAAACGGCTTGCTTGGAGAGCAATTGCTCATGGTCCTTTGTCTCCAGTACGTTGCAGTTTACACGCCGAGACTGAGACGTGATCATCATCAGAACTCCTAAAATACCTATATACCTTAGTTAAGGTGACTTCTTTGTTCTATTGTTAAATGACCTTACAATAATGTCTGAAGAAAAAATGAAATCATCACGATAATCGAGTAAACTTCTCTTGAAGTGAATCGAACAACCAATCAAGTGCGTTAGCGTCATCACTACCAAGCGCGAACCGGTGTTTGATTGGCCGTTGACCATAGTCACATGTGGAAAATGTCGAAATATTTTGAGATCAAGATAAATCAATTACCGTACCTCTAGTACGCTAGAGGTACCTACGGTAATTGATTTATCTTGATCTGAAAAAAGTAGTAAATTGACTGAATTGGACTTCGTACAGGTTGATTAAAACACTATTGACCGATAATACCATCAGATAGGTGTTGCTGAAATCTTTCGGGTACCACGAGCCACGGTAGCTACCTAAATGGGTACTTTGTGTCTTAACAATTATGTACAGGTACCTAAAAAAATATGAAACTTTTTAAAAATAGCAGACTAGACTACATTTGCAAATCCACAACACAATAAAATTAATATACCGACAAGAAAACTAACCACTTACTAGACTCGCAATAGCAATATCCATTGCTATAAAACTTCATGTTTAATCTTGGACTTGTTGGTGAAGTAAAACAATACACAGGATTGTCTAGATTAGACTTTTAGTACTCTCACTAGACTATCTTGGCGTTGTACTGACCTTATGTCTATAAGTGTGCTTTGTCTAAAGATATCCAATTGTTGGTATGAAACTTAATGGGAGACTAGTACTTGTATGTTGTGCATATTGGTATCATTAAGTAACGAATCGATTTTCTTACCAATAAGGGCTTTTTAGGGTTCCGTACCCAAAGAGTAAAAACGGAACTAGGTACCTAACTACTCAAGGTTTTATTTCCTCCAAATTTCCAATCTCCGAGTTGATGGTTTAGGGTGAGAATTGTCAGTCAGTCAGTGACAGTACTGTTTTATGGATATAGAAGAAGATAGATTTAGTCAATACGTCATTGGATTCAGTGATGTTCGTTATTATGTGTATAATTACTGCTAAAAGCTTTTGCCAAATATGCTGTTTAATGTATTAATTCATTAAAGTGTGCTAATGTTTTAAGCAGTAATATTCATGTGGTTTACCGTCATTATAACCGCACGACCGCTTTTGTTTTGTTGTTGCGACAATTTAAATAAATTTTGCGAAGTATCAATCAGATCAGTATCAATTTTTCTATTTGTCCTTATTGAGGCTCCAGAATTGAATGGAAGATGCGCCTTACCTAATCTACACTCTCTGAAAGTCTCAACTAATGAGGAAGAAGCACGGAGGAAATACACAGAGGAGATGCCCTTAGCTAACACGAACCGTGATACTTTTGGAGTCGTGACGTCATCTTACCACGCCCACTTTGGGCGTGGCCTCAATCAGTCGGTCGCCACTGTTAGTGCGAATAAAACGTTCGCGTTCCCGCCGTTTATTATTATTTTCTTTAATATTTGATAGAAAAAGATGAATGTTGTATTTGATTTTGTATGTTATCCTGCAAAAGCTACTCGGATAAACGTTCTGATGCTATGAATGGCGTCACATTTCACTTGCAAATATTTTTAAACGTAATTTATTCTAAGAAGTTCTAGAAAATACTCGGAATGACATTCGACACTGTCCCCTAGAAATACTTTTACTGCTCGACAAAAGATGGCGTCACTTTTTATCACATGAATCGGTACAAACTACGTGATAATTACTATATCGTTATGATTAGTAGTGTAGTGAAATAAATTTTAGATTACTTACAGCCTTTTTTTGCAAAAATATCGTATTATTCGCAGTAGGTATTACCTACTGTATAGTAGATTATTATTTTGAGGCGCACGCACGCCGTACGGCGTGAAGTAGCCTAAACAATTAATGTTTCCATCTTACGTTTTGATTTCACCCTAAAAGTTTTGTCACTTTGACACTAAAATCTTTTTCGTTTTAATAATTAATATAAAGTATATTCGGATAGAACTTGCGAACAATGTAAACAAACACTTTAGTTAATATTTCTCTAATAACCATCACCATCAACGATCAAACACGGTTTAATTTACATTCTGTTCACTTTTTCTCTACCTTCAACTGTAATTAATAATGAAATAATAAATAAAAACTAGATTAATCCATAAAAATTAAAAATTCATTTTGCGGTTGAAGTTAGATGTCAAATTGACTTTCAAAGTTTTTTTCTTCGAAACTCTATTTGTTTTTGAAAATCAGTGAGGTTAGGTTTTATAGAGAAATAAATTTATTCAATTATTCCATAATATTTTTTTTTTTTCAAATTCTCTTACTAATTATTATGTCTAAGTAATATTATTATGTCCTATACGTACACCTAGACTGCTCAATATCTTCTATCTTTCAGTCCATCCAAAGGTTGTCTGGAAGAGATCGCCTTGAGTGATAAGACCGCACATTTTAAATTAGTAGGGAAGCTTTTTCTGTATATGATATTATGGTGTACAATAAAGAGTAAATAAATAAATAAAGGGTTATGTCGACGGCTGAAAATTAAACCTTCTAAATGGCCGAATTAAAGGTTTTGCTAGCCGGTTTGGCCCAAATCCGTGTAGTACATTGGAGAAAATGTGTTATCCATGTTTTAAAAGAGGAAAATATTAAAAATATACATACATACATACCATACCGCTATAATTATTTAATAACTAGCTTCCGCCCGCGTTTTGGGGGTAAAAAGTAGCCTATGTGTTATTCTGATGTATAAGCTATATTACTGTGAAGTTTCATCAAAATCTGTTTAGTAGTTATTGCATGAACGAGTAACAAACATCCATACATCCTCACAAACTTTCACATTTATAATATTAGTAGGATAGGATATAGTAGGATTTGCATTTTATATAAGGTCCTACTCTTCATACTCGAAATATTTTAAGAGGCACATCTGTTGGTGGCCTAAAGATGCTATACCTACAAACGAAAAAAAAGAGTATATATTTTTTTTTAATAAATTAATTTAAAATTATTTGATATACATAAAAATACTCGCTCTTTATTATTTTCAACATCCACTACGCTAGTTTTTAAGTAACTTATTATTATTATTCGAAATTAGCGTAATAGATGTTGAAAATAGTATTTTTTTTAATAGTATTTATATTTACTGTCAAAATAATTTTAAAATAATTCATTTAATAAAAATAAATACTCAAATATTTTTTTTTCATTTGTATTGCATCTTTACCACCTATAGATGTGCCCCTTAAAATATTTCGAGTATGAAGGGTAGGACCCTATATACAACCACACCGCAATGTTTTGATACACTATGTGTATCACTGTCAACAATAAATGACCAACCTTCACACAGTATACGGACACGGATACACGACATCCAGCAATCCTTCCTCCATGAGCCTCTGTCAGGACTCACAGACAGACTTGACAGACTCTGTCAAGTGCGACAACTTCACACTTGCGTTTCGTTGTCAATTTTATTGATGTTCTGAACTAATGAGCGGATGCGACATATAAATATATTTTTTTAAATAGGCCGTAGGTATTACAATGTGTGAAAATTTTTAGGAAAGAATTAACGTAAATCAGATTTTTATTATATGTTCGTACCACAAACAAAATAGGGAACTATTTACACAAATCTCATTTTCCACTAAACCTTAAGGGCCGTACCACAAAAAAGATAAACACGTGTTCAACACGAATGCTTCCAAATATAATACGCACTTGTTTTAGCACTAACTTGAATAAAACAAGTGTGTATTATTTTATTTATTTTTTATTTTAAAATAAGAGCCATCCTAAGCTACCCTTTAAATTGGTCTTTTTTCCCTATAATAAGGCGAAATTCCAGAAAGTGGAAACACTAGTAGTAAAACAGTTTTGACTATTTGCCAAGGTAAAACTAGCGGAATATAGCTAAACTACGTCGTACCAATTTTTAGTCGTAGACTTGTAGGTAATGCTATTCACCACTAGATGGAGACACTTTGAGGTGGGTGGAGTCTCAGGTACCCTCCGGCCCCCGCGTCCCGCAAAATATCACGCATCGTAGTAAAGACAAATCCCTTTAGAACACCTCTACTCTGTAATTCCTCTGTGGGAAGAAGCTTATTTTCGCTTCTTTCTTCTGGATGCTTTGGGTCGTGTAAAAATACTTTTAGTGAACTAATATTTCGCTACTTTGCTTAGGTATATTCTTTAGCGTGTGAAACTACTTCTATGGTCTATACAGTAGTTTCTAATTACAGATATGTATTCGGCATCCACTGTAATGGATCTCCCACCAAATCGTCCTCAGTTGTATCTGTTGAGAACACCACTGTTCATCTTCCAGAGAATTTCACTTGAGGGTTTAAATGACTACGATCATTCTGTTAATTAATCATGTCTATTCCTATTGCAGTATTCAATTTGTTTGTAGCTGTTACCACAAATATTACATCACTTCCAATAGGCAGTCGTGATTCTCTCACAGGAATATTCAAAATCGTATATGTTGCAATATTGAAGGCTGTGATACACATGCCTGCAGGTAGCATACTAAGCACTGGCAAACTGGCATGCCAGCTGGCATTCTATTTCAAAACTCACATGCTACACATGCTTGTAGCTGGCGCGTCAGTTTCTAGAAATGCATGCAAGTCGCCTCCTCGCTTCCCAGCATCAAACGGCGTGCGATTTCCTTGCATGCTAAAAACTAGCATACATCTAGCATGGGTGTATGTCATTAGTTCGACACTCGAAAGCGCGACAGGTCCATACGAGCTACTAGCAAACCCGCGTTACACACTACACTAGTAACTCACACTTGCCAGTACCTGCACCCGAATTGCGTAACTCAATTGCTATCACCATGGCATTGTTTTTGACATTCATTACGCTGTATGATTGTTAATCTGTGCTCCTTTAACTAGCTCAACGCCGCAATGGATGCTGTTGATCTGTCAAAATGAAAGCCATGGCGAAAGAAATTGAGTTACGCAATTAGGCTGCTGGCATGCTTTTTTGTGAACTACAAGCATGATTGTGTATCCCGGGCTTAACGTACTATTGATATCACTTCAAGATATCTACGTCATAGGGCGAGTGGAATAAACCTGTATCAAACACGTTTCAACTAACAATTCAGACGATATTCCGTGTAGCTATCCGTTATACGACACTGCGTGTTGCAGGTTAAAGTTCTCGGCTGTACCATCAGCAAAACAATCGATACCTATCATATTTAATTAAGAAATGATACTATATTACAATTTAATTCTATAACAACATACAATATACCTAGCCCCCTTACTTATAAACGCCTTTTAATTAAACCATTAATAAACAACTATCGCTGTCATTTTGTATGACAATAGAGATAACAATTGACATAAGAGCTGTTTAATTTAATAATCGTTTATAAGTAAGGGGGTGGGTTTAAGGTTAAACGAGGAACGTATTGAAGGAGAGTATTTAGTATTCGATACTAGTTTGATTATCTACACGATAGACCTTGAAATCACGAAAAAAAATCTACTGTTTTAATACAAGAATAACCATGTCACTCGACAAAAAGCTGCTGGAAAAGCAGATTTTTTTTTTCTTGATTTCAAGGGTGGTCCCTCGTTTAACATTAACTATTCAAGAAAATTGATTCCAGCACCCGAATTGCGTATCTCAATTGCTATCACCATGGCATTGTTTTTGACATTCATTACGTCGTATGATTGTTAATCCGTGCTCCTGTAACTAGCTCAACGCCGCAATGGATGTTGTTGAACTGTCAAAATGAAAGCCATGGCGAAAGAAATTGAGTTACGCAATTAGGCTGCGGGTTAGCGCTCAATGTATTTATTATAAAGCTGTCATCACAAAAATATCTGTCTGACAATGAAGATCTGCTATGTTGAAGAAGGGTCGATGGGTTTTAGAGACCCGAGAACCATTAGATTATTTAATCCCAGAAAATTGGTTTCACTTAGTAGATGAACGGATCCGCTTGTATAATATTTAGCTTGAATACTTTCAAGCTAAATATTATACAATTTATGTAAGAGGGGTACTCCCCTCTTACATAAAAACGTCCCTTAATTTAACCACAGACTAAATACATCTACAACAGCTATCCTTATCATTTCTATGCCAATGAATAGAGATGGCAGTTGACTTAAATAGCTATTTCATTTAATCATCGTTTATAAGTAAGGGGATGTTTATATCTGTGTTTTACCAATATCAGTAAAAACGCTATCAGGAAAGGCATAAAAATATTTGGCACCATAATTGTGCCAATTTTTCCAGAGATATCTCTGCCATTAGCAGTCACAATAAGCGCTCATTTTATAAAATGAAATGCAAACAAAACTATTATCCATAAAAATGTAGCTCATAAAGAATTTCACTGAAAATATTATTTACAAGGGATTTTCTCGCTAAATAATCGCTTCACATGAGATACGAGCAAAATTCTGAAAAAGTATTTTTCTACCGTCGGTTTACTTGCTTTTTACCCGACTGCGGCGAAGCCCAAAAGGAGGGTATAGTGTTTCACCTGTATGTTAGTATGTGGGTATGTATGTATGTATGTATATATTTCCGTTTCTGTGTTCCCTCCTAGAGACTAAACGAGCAAACGGATTTTAACTATGACATATCATTAGATTCGTATTGACGTCGCGAGTAACATAGGCTATATGGATTATGAAAAAACCAACATGGCGGATTTCAATGGCCATTATGTGAAGTCGTAAAAAAAAAATCTGACATGGTCATGTGGGGTATCAAAATGAAGGGCTCAAAGAGACGATTACGAAAATATATATATCTTATACATAAAAAAATATTTACCTAAAAAAAAACAGAATGCTTTTTATTTTCTTGTTACATCATCATGTAGGGTATCAAAATGAAGTACTTAAAGAGACAATTCTGAAAATATATAATATATGTCATAGACATCAAAAACTAAAAAGAGAAAAATAAAAATAGAAAATTAAAAATTTTATAAAAACCCGACCGCGGTTTGCGTTACGTCTTATCTGTTGTTATAGAACCACCAAAATAGAAAAGGAAAACAAGACATTGCAGTCGGGACCCAGTGTTTCCGGGTATTAATAGTCGAATTATGGGTCCTGACTGCAATGTCTTGTTTTCCTTTTCTATTTTGGTGGTTCTATAACAACAGATAAGACGTAATGCAAACCGCGGTCGGGTGTTTATAAAATTTTTAATTTTCAATTTTTTTTTTGAGTCTATTTCTATACGATGATGGTAGCAAATAGGCGTACGGCCTGCCTGATGATAAGCAATCATACCGTAGTCTATGGCTCGTATTACAGAACGATGCTCGAGCTCAGATCCCGACTTAAGCATAGATTTAAAGCCATTTGATTGGTTGAAACTAGTTTCAACCTATCTATGCTCAAGCAGAGATCTGTGCCCGAGTATCGTTCTGTAATACGAGCCTTAGAAACGCTTGAAATAAATCTCTTTGAATATCTACGCCTCTTAAGAGGGTTGGTGACATCTATCGGAAACTAATACGGTTCAGAACACTAGCCACGGTACGGCAGAGGTCGCGGGTTCAAATCCCCCTCGTATCATTCGATTTTGAAAAATCTCTTATAATTTAATAGCATGAATAAATAGTAATAATTTATTATAAGTTGAGTGTAACATGCTATCCGTACCACATAGGAGAATCAGCATACATCGAGTGAAAAGTTTAGTATCGCGGGGCTGAGGCCAACTTTGGCGCCTTGTCGCCTCTTACATTACATGGACTATTGGTACTCAACCAACTACCAACTTTGGAGATATTATAGTTACGTAATGGTTTTAAGTTGTACCAAAGTGCTTTGGGCGAGCAGACCAGCACCACAGCATCTCAACATGATATCATATCCTATCCTATCCTACTAATATTATAAACATGAAAGTGTGAGGATGTATGGATGGATGTTTGCTCTTTCACGCAAAAACTACTGAACGGATTTTGATGAAAGTTTACCTCGCGCCTCACAGCCGAAAATATAGAAAAAGTATTGATCCAAAAGTACACGCCACAAGGTTTTCCTTATAATAATTACATAAGAATTAATTCTCAACTTAAAGATATTCTACTCTTATTTATAGGGTTCCGTACCAAAATGGTAAAAAGGAACCCTTATGGTGCGACTTCGTCTATAGATCCGTCTGTCACACCTGCTTATTTCAGCAAGTACTAATGCTATCGACTTGTTTGGAACAGTTATAAAGAATTCAACATCAAGCAACAAGTTGTTACTTGATGTTGAATGCAACATGACTTGAATTAGATAGAAAAGGGTTGTCCAGATTTGCAAGTGCACACCCCTTCTAAAAATTCCTGCAAATACGATTGTTGAGCTCCCTCTCTTCTGTACAAGTCTGTGCTCCGACGGTGTTCAAATTGTGAACGAAACCATAGCGCGATCTAGACTGACCGTTCAACGCCATCTATTGCACAATAAAGTGCAGTTTGAGAGTGTCTTTTAGCTCAGGTTTGAGTTACCTTATTTTAATTTTACGATAATGACTAAAATTATTGTATAGATCACGGATCATAAAAAAGGAGATATGCCATCATAGCAAATTAGTACCGGGACTACTCTCGCCACTTTTAGAATAAGTTTGCGAGTCGACACAATTACAAGCGCTCCTTGTGAATATAAAGATCTCCCACACCCCCTTAATTTAACACAGTCTGTTATTCGTCTCTCAGCACTAGCACTAAACTAAAACACTGTATTTATATCATCGATCGCGTTCGGTCCGTCGCCAGCGTGTCCGTTTTAACTATGGTTAATGTGACCATATTAAAGCGTCAATAGCACCTTGGCAGTCTTGGCACTTCGCCCTTGTTTCTATGATCTGAGGTATAGATTGTGCAAATTCCGTCTGTGAATCAACGAAAAATCTTGGTCCAAAGTTAGTTAGTTTCACATTTTTCGGGAAGATGGACCTTAAAGACTTTTTACTATAGGTACTTCAATTAATTTTCTATCGTCTACTTTGCCGCCCAATATCCATTGAAACGACAGGAAATTCACAAGAGACACATTTCTAAAACAAGATATTTGGACGAATAATGTCGTAGGCTTAAGCACACCTAAGGGAAGGACATAAATAAAGCCCTGTTTTAGTACCTTTTAACTTCTAAGGGAATTACTTTAAATAAAAGTGAATCTTGTCTAAGTACGCTGAGATATATTTTTTTGCAAACTTATATTGTTCGTGTAGAAGAAACCTCTTTAAGTTGAAAAGTTTTGACGAATTTATTATAAAACCGTTTCGCTAAAAAGTTTGAAGGCATACAAGGCCTTTCTATACAGGATAAAATTAAAACCAGTGCGGATATTTTAGGAGGTGAAAGTACTCATGAATATGATCAACTTCTATTATGGGACCGACACTGAAATATGAAAAAAAAAATCAGCTGTTCCCTACAAAAATGCACTACAACACGATCAAAATGTATGGAACAGCAGATTTTTTTTTTCATATTTCAGAGTCGGTCCCTTAATAAAAGTTGATCATATGCATGAGTACTTTCACCTCCTAAAATATCCGCACTGGTTTTAATTTTACCCTGTATAATTATATATGTACTAGCTGTGCCCCGCGATTTCACTTGCCGTTTTATGTACCTAAAAGAAATCGGTTTTATTTACAGGCTCGCGCTACTACCTACTTCGTTTTCACTTAGCGTTTGTTCAGAATTTTTTTTTGATCGACTTAAGGTTTATAAAGTGTTATGCGTGTTAAATAGATTGTACTATTTTATCCTCTTAAACAGGCTATCAGACTTTTGTTCAGAACTTTTGTTCAGAACTTTGAAGCTATATTTTACGCTATCTTTAAGTCAAACGCTTATAAACGTTACTTAAGAAATTCAGCGCCTATAAAATTAACGTTAGCAAAGTCTCATCTAAACACAGACATAAAGATAAAATTGCCAGTTACAAAATGGTTACACGAACATAACTGTAGCCGTGTTTACTAACAATTTAACTTTGTCGGTTTAACTAGTTTTACTGCAGTAGTTTCATGTTGATTGTTATTGCTGAGATAACTTAACTATGTCCAGTCTTTAACTTAATCTTTGTAAGTTAAAGAGCGATATTGTTGAGTGTCGGCTGATAATTCTTGAGGATATAGGGTTAATTAATACATACAAATAATACAAATAAATTAAATTGAAGTGTCTGTTTGTAATGTCAAAATAACATCTTTTCACTAAATAGCATATGAAAGTATACAAAAATGTTTTATTTTTGTCTGTCTGTTTGTTTGTTCCCCTTAATCTCCGAAACGGCTGGACCGATTTTGACGCGGCTTTCACTGACAGATAGCTGATATTATCTATAATAATATGAAGTAACTTAGGCTGCTTTCATCCGAATCCCACTCGGACGAAGTCGCGGACACAGCTAGATTTTTTTATCTTTGTCCCATACTAGTAATTTCTCCCGTGAGTGCATTTCCAAACACAAATCTCTTACGCATTAACATTCAGAATTTCAGACCTAGTTATATGTCACATCATCAACTTCACATATATGTGCAGCAGTATTCTATAGAACTCATATAAGCTAGGCAATAAAATGATATAGAAAAATAATATACCTACATTACCTACGTTGTAAACTTGCCTAAAGCCCGTCACAGACGTAGCTATAATATATATATGCATAGCAAGGCATATTACGACATATTTTCTATTAAAATTTTCGAGTGACCACACACGCAGCTATATATTTCTATGACGTCACCAATACATTATACCGATATATTAATATATGTATTTTATAGCTACGTTTGTGACGGGCTTAAATCATTTTCAATTCGAGATGTGAGCGAACCTAGAAAATGCAGCTCTAGACATAATATATGTTAGTTAAAGGATGGTTTCAAGTGTAGGTAATATTATAGGGCACACAACTACATGCCTTAGGAGCATACATGAAATTCTTAGGCTGCCTTTGCACCAGAGATGTGCTATGCAGCTATGCTGCGACAATGTAAAAGCGAAGCTACCTAACAATGTGACCGATTCCACTGATGCTTAGCTATGTAGCGGAGCGAGTAAGATGTGCTTAAGATGTCCTTAGCTCTGATTATTCCCGATGTCCACCACTTGTCTGGCCACCACTGGGGGACAGCGAGACAACTTTAAAACATTATTCTCGTTGTCCACCACTGGGGGACAGTGTCACAACTTTGTAAATTAGGGTCCAAGAGCGAGCGAAGCGAGCTCGGGAACTTGGACACCCCGACACGGACAATTTAGGTTCGAAGGGACAGAAATAGAAATCAGACAGAAATAGGAGCCCCGCGTAGCGGGGCTCCGTCGACCACCTCCCTCCCCCTTGTAAGTCCAAAAAAGTAGTATTTTGTTTTACATTGACACTGTTATTTAAAAGTCTAAGGTAAATAATTCAACTTAAAACACGGCAACATTAATCTGCTGCTACGGTAGTTTGCAATTATTTTCGTCTGGTATCTCTGCTACTCCAAGGCTACGCCGGTTCCCAACGGCGTTATTTTTGGGAGCCGCCGCCGGCTGCGGAGGCAAAAGTTTGGCGCTGTCCCCCAGTGGTGGCCAGACAAGTGGTGGACATCGGGAATAATCGCCTTAGCTCGCATCCAGAGCACGCATCCACAGCACGATTTTTCCATATAAAAAACGTAGCTAAGTTGAATCAGTTTCCACTTTCCACCAGTGCTATGTTATGTGGACCAATGAATATGAATGGTGGATTTCAAACGCATCTATAACAGCGTAGCACATCTCTAGTGGAAAAGTAGCCTTAGCCTGCGACTCCACCAGAGATGTGCGATGGAAATGTGTTGTGCGAGGATGTCTAGCTGTGCTGTGAAAATGTGTGGGGGTTTCCACCAAAGCTGTGCGATGAAAATGTGCCGACGAGGATGTGTAGCGGAGCTGTGAAAATGTGGTGCGAGGATGCGTTGCGAAGCTGTGAAATGTGTCGATGGGGATGCGGTGTAGTGGGAGATTCCTCGCAACACATCCCTCGCACACATCCCTCGTACACATCCCTCGCAACACATCCCTCGTACACATCCATCGCACACATCCCTCTATTGTTTTGTATGCGCAAAAATCTAACTCCGCTGAGCCGTTTCCACCAGAGCTGTGCTGACCGAGGCGAGGTAAATGAAGCGATTGTATTGGTTCTTTAAAAAAACACATCCCATCGCTACGCATCCTCGCACATCTCTGGTGGAAACGCAGCCTAATTGTGGCGTTTAAATACGCCGTGTTCCAAATTGTGTGACATACTTCAAAAGAAGGCTAGTCTAATATCGCGAAAATGACATCAGCTGTCTCATATATTTTGTCGATTTATGTGAACACAAATGTATGGAACAGTAGATTTTTTTTCGCGATTTCATTGTACCTATTTTTAGTCCCTTATTAAAAGTTGTTCATAATGATAAGTATAATGGCCCCCTTTGAGGAATGTTGCCTAATGTGGAACAAATTGTATACATACTAGTGGATTAAAAAAAAGATCTTCTCAGGCTTTTGTGAAAAGTCAAATACAAGTTGCATGGTTCCTGGTCTATACTTTATGAAAGCTAATTTAGTCAAAAACTTAACCTTTAGCTTACCAAGAATCGAATATCACATCAGTATACGAATGAACGTATCGTTTGGGTTCCTGCTCTCAATTTATTCGTCAGCAATTCAATCGAGCATAATTTATTTTTCCAGCCCACTCTCAACCTTTACGAAGGTTTATTTCCGAACGGCTTGTATGCATTCGACCAATAAGTTTGGTTTATGTAATTTTATTTTAGGCAGTAGTAAAAATGTCAGAGATGAGTTAATTTTGTGAGTACCTAAAATTACCTGACCTTTTCCCGTTGATTTATTTGGTAAAATGTTGAGTTATTAAGCAATTTAATAACTCAAGTTTGACAGATTTCATCAAAATTAAATAGGTATTGCCCGAATTAACATGCCAAAGTGTTTAGAAAAAGATAAATAAAAAACAAATTAAAATACAAAACAGCCTATAATATTTCAGATCGATACATTAGAATTGTACATAATTGTTACATTTTGTTTATTGAACATTTCAATCAACTATATTAACTTTGACCTGTTCTAAAAGTTTTGATTTACATCTATTTATTTTCTTGTATTTGGGATTCGCTTTAACGGATCTTCTTACACTACTTCTAGTCATAACTCTATCGAAGATTTCTTCACTGGTGTCCTCGCTCCCATCATCGGAGAAATGGTTGTTCATACTATCGTTAACTTTGTTCGGCCGTATTGCAAAAGTCTCTAAACTACCATCAGAGAAGATAGAATCATCGGTTATAGGTCTTTCATCATCACTCGGAGATTTTTCATTACTAGTTTGACGATTAAAGATTCTTTTATCTGCAGCCGGCACTTGTAATTTATTCTTCTTATCATCCTTCTTTTTGGTACCTTCACGATTACATGGTTTATATTTTATTGGAGAAAAGTCAACTCTACGGAGAAAACTAATTGTGTCCCCAAACCTTCGACTACATTTTCTAGTAGCTTTCACTTCAGGTTTGGTCTCTTCGGCTTTGCAGTCTTCGTTTTCTAACGCAACACCAGAGTCAGAATTGGAATCAACCAATATATTTATTTCTGGTATGCTGGCACCATATTTGCTTAACTGTTTATTTAATTCTTCAATTTTTTCCGCTTGTTTCTGTATTATAAGATCCTTCTGTGCGAGTTGTTTGGTTACAGATTCTGTTCTTAAAGCTAAATTTACTTCGTATTTTTGCAATTCACCCGATAAGAATTCCAATTCCTTTTTCCTATTCGATTCCAATTTCTTTATAACATCAGCTTGTTTCGTATATGCTTCCTTCAGCCTCACAACTTCTTGTTTATGTGTCGTGTTCAGGAATTTAATAATGTTTATTGCTTCTTGAAGTGTCGTTGGCTGCATTATATTTTCTTTTGTAGCATTCCCTGACGTTATTGCTTCCATTCTGGATCTGTAACGATACAATTATTACATTAATTGTAAACGTTTTGTAACAAGAATTGCGCAACCTAATTTTTGTTAGGATAATGATGGACAATTATATTACTAGAGTTGTTAATCATCCCATTAGAGAAGTGATTGCATGAAACAAAAAGATTTGTAATTAAAGAGCTATTCTAATTTAATCGTTAAATGGGTTGTGTAATGAATGCTACTAGAATTGCATTTTTTGTAGTAACGATTAGTTTTACTTTAATTTCATGTAGAATGACTAGAAAGATTTTGATTATTTTGTACCTACATACAAATTTTATAGTTCTCTTCTCTCGAAGTATTATGACTGACTCTGTATTTGGAAAGTCTCTTAGAAAAGCATTGGTAGGAAAACGTTTATTACAAGTCAGGTGACATACGATGATACAATTACTTAGGTATGACATTTTTACAATAATTGTTTTACTAACTATTCATAGAAAAATCAACACGTGGTGGACAATGATGAACATTATATCGCAGTTTAGTTTATATATTTAATTATAACACCACACTGCTACAATAACAAGTAATTGTTCGCGGTTCTGTCCTTTTTGTTACAAAAACAGCTATCTGTTTGACATACTGGGACGATTGTTTTATAAAAATGTTTGATATTTGAGAGCTTTGAAGGGTGCAATCGTAGATTGTGAATTTGATTAAAGTTGTTATACCTGATATTAAAGGATTATAATGATGTTCATATACCTCTACGTATTACATAATTATTATACTCTAATACACTTGAGCAGAGTCAATACTCGTGTAATAATGACTCTGCTCAAGTGTAGTTAGGTAACAGTTTTATAGCACTATTACCTATATACCTACCTAGCCTATCGTAGAATAAAAAAAAAAAAAAAAAACTAATGTTAATTGTTAGGAGGTAATACTAGCCTATGAAAATTGCCGTACTGCAAAGACCTATTTTAGCTCAGAGATGGACAATTTATCTTTGTAAGATGTTATCTGTTTACATTTTAATACTTTAAGAATTTCTCAAGCGGATCTCTTACTAAACAAATATTCACCAATGCACATAAACAACTTACTCTCACACAGAAATAGAGATGGGAGATGGCAATAGTCGATTTTATGGTCGTGCAGGCTATGACAGCACGATCATAAAAAGGCCAAACTTGCGGTTGGGACCTTTTTGGAATACATATTTCAAATAAAACAGGGCAGCTATGTAGTATAACTTTTAAAATAATCTTAAAATATCCCAAATACCTTTCAATTACCTAAATACTTTTAAAATCAGAGATTACCCAAATCCCATAACAAACAAAAGGTAACCACAGCACGAATAATACATAAAACCTAAGACAACTATTTCCCATACAATTTTACGTTTACCTTTTTCCACCCTTTATCCGAACCCAATTTGTTATACCACGGAATCTACGACAACCGAATAAAATTTATGACTGAGAAAACTCGCTTTTAAATCCTTTCAATTGCCTTTAAGATAAGACAAATACGAATATTTTTGTTCAGTTTAAGGTACTAAGAAATATAATACTTAGAATAGTCGCGGCATTTTAGGGTAAAATAAGGATTAGGGTAATCCAAAATTAGGATAATACAATAGTGCGTATGGGATTATCTTAATCCATTATGGGATTACGGATATATCGATCTCTACGACTCTATCGATACGCTACAAATCTGTTGTTGTAATAAAGCCAAACTAAGGCTTTTGTCATAAACTCAAAACGTCCAGAGGCCAGCCATACACGTCCACAGATTTTTTTACATAGGCTGTTTTAGTCACCTGCAACTTTTAAGGGGATGATTCTGCCCGTCATACTGCACAACTTTCCCTATGAGACCCATAAACGAAGCGTGAAAAAAAAATTAACAACTTTTCATACATTCTGGCTACTTTTGTATTATTTTGCCAAAAATTTGGTAGATTTTTTTTGGGTCTCATAAGGAGAGTTGTTCAGTATGACAGGTAGAATCACCCCCTTAAAAGATGCGGGTGACTAAATCAACAGCTTGCATAGCAATCTCCAATGAATTGTTGCAATAAAGGTCTAATAACGTAAGTTACGGCGCCCGTGACGGAATACTTGGAAAAGCTTACTACAAAGACGGTAAATAAAAGTAGGTAGGTAATGAAAAATGCAACTGACATAACAATAAAGTGTTGTGACGTCTTGAAAAGCCATCGCTGAACACCTGGGTCTTAAAATATGATACAGAAGCCAGTCTTGGGCAAGGTACGTATTGTGAGGTGCTTCGAGACTCTAGATACCTAACCATCATTAGCTTGGGTCTTACCACCTCATAATATGGTTTTAAGAATTGTGTAAACTATTCCCTAATCGTGAAATTACAAAAGGATTACTTCAAGAGGATCTGCGAAAGCGACTTAATAAGAAATTCTAAAGAAGAAAAATATGTTCAAGTTAAACAAATGAATCTAAAAGCATGGGATTCTAAGGTAGCTGGCATTGTGCCATTCGAGCATTCTGGCGTCTAAGATGCGGCCAATAAAATGTTTGAGAGTAAATTATATAGGTAATTATTTTATCATAAAGCTTTAAACCGAAAAATACCGTGATGTATGCTCTCAAGCATGAAAATTGGTTACAGAAAAGTTATATCACCGTAGCAGAAACCCTTTTAAATGGAATTCGATGTTATTTCAATATTGTGTGTCTACGTTATGTTACTATTATATTGTGTGTCTGCGTCATGTTCGTGAACGGGCGCCGTCTGTTGGGACTGGTCATCTCTGAACTACTATGGCCAATATTTGGAGTTGTGTTTACTATTATTCTAGACTTTTACATTGTTCTCTCATATTTGTGTTATTTCCGACAAAAGCAATGTAACCATGATATTGTAATCATTTGATTTAAAAGAGTAACCATGGAGTTTCTTGCCCGTTCTTCTCCATAGGAATCTACGGTTTGGAACGGGCATCTAGCTTCATCATTATGACTAACTGACAGACTCCTTGACAATTCAAAAGTACTTGTAATTGGTCTAATTGAAATAAATGCTTTGACTTTGACTTTGACTATTATATAAAGAATAAAAAAAAAGGTCTACCAAAGGTGTATTTCAGATGGAGATAAAATTATGTTTGAAATTGGACCTCGGGGAGGAATACTTTAGAAGCCGCAAGGGTTAAAAACATATTAGACAAAGTTGGTTGATATCGTGATGAAAAAGTACCTCAAAAAATTTGTAACTTTTCTTAATAGGTAACCTGCGTGTTAAAAAGTTTTAGGCCCGTCTTACAGAACGATACTTGAGCACCGATCTCTGCTTGAGCATAGATTCAACCAATCAAATGACTTTAAATCTATACTCAAGCAGAGATCGGTGCTCGAGTATCGTTCTGGAATACGGGCCTTAAGGAGGATGTTTAACCATGTATTTAAAAGTTTAGTCTTAGCTATACTAATATTGTAAAGCTGAAGAGTTTGTTTGAACAGGCTAATTTCTGGAACTACCAGTCGGATTACAAAAAATATTTTTGTATAATATGATAGCCAGATTCATGAGGATTAGTTTAGAAAGAAAGAGAGAAAGAAAAATCATTTATTTGTCACAGAGACATGCACTTAATTAAGGAAACAAATAAAAACAACAAGGTAGGTACATAGTTGTGTCTGCTGCGACAAAAGGTGACCACTCAGCATAATGCTGTGCTATGGCATAGACCACAACCCAGCGCTGATTTTCAGTGGTCACCTAAATGACGTGCTATAGGCTGATATAGGCTATTTAACATCACGTTATGACACTTGGGAGCCGAGCAAGCCGGCAAAACCGCGGGGAACAGCTAGTTTATTATAAAATATCTTTGAGACACAATTTTATTACTTGTCTTTAATGGTTGCTGTACTAAATTAACGTAACAATTTTATGGTCATAAATAAAAGTAAGTTAACCCTACTACTTTTACATAGTATCTAAATTGACAGAAAACTATTCGATTCTACTTTTGAGCATTTCATAATTATGCTATGCTAAGAATTGATTGTATTTTAATGTCTAAACCGTTCAATCTATTTAAAATTATTGCGTTCTATTAATCATTCTTATACTGAACATTGAGTTAAATGCTGTTTTTCTTTATCCTTATGATTAAAATAACTAAATTGGTCAGGATTTTCGTTTACGAGTACCATGAAGGCGTAGGCATATCCCTCGAATTTGCTACTCGCTTTTGCTTTCTCTCTATATGCTTATCCAGCATAAATAAAAAAAAACATATTTTGCCGTTAATTTTAGAGCTTTTTAATTACTATTAAAATATAATATATATATTTTTTTTTTTTGAAGGGCCTCTCGCAGTTGGCTTCTAACAGCCGTCACTGCTTAACCGGTCATCTGGTGAGGACTTACAAATGCCTCCAGCCAGGCTTAAAACTAAATAAAACTACAAACTAAGCGACCACACGCTAAGGGCACCCCCTACTGGGGTACGGGCCTCGGCTTAGGGCGTCGCTGGAGGGAGGGCAACTAGAGGGAGGGACTACTAGCTGGATTGGTTTATTATTATGGGTCGAATTTAAATCTACAGGCTCAGCGCGGGCTGGCTCGAGCAAGGGTCAGTTAGGGGGCAGAGCCATACTCGGCGGCGGACTCGGGTCATGATGGGGACGTCGCGACGGGCCTCGTCGGCGAGGTCGGGATGGAAATATTTTATGTGTCGTTACTCTGTCTTTTATTTTGTTACTTGGGAATATTTTTTGTCGCAGGGGTTTTAAAAGTTATTTTAACTAGTTGACACTGAAATAAAGTTGCCATTCTAACGCAAGAGCTGCTAAAATTCATTTTTTTTAATCTTCATCTAACCTTCTTATTCTGCCTAATAATTATAACCTTTAAACGTAATACAAAAATGATACGTCAATCAAGTCTCTTTGCCTTCCTTCATGTATCATACACACGTGTTATTATTTTCTTAATACAAGTGCAACACCTGTCTCTCGCAACGTCGAACCGCCCGCGCATGTGCGCTAGCGCATCTCTAGGGAAATCACTGACAAGCTTAGCTAGGTTTAGAAGGTTGACTAAGGTAGCATTTTTGATGATTTTCATGTTCAATTTTGCAAGTAATATTTTCTTTTAATTTTTTTTTAAAGTAGCAATATTTTTTTTAAGTTTAGTATTAGTAATCTGTAATTGTACCTAAGCGAGAAGTGTGAAAAGCGTGTGAATATTACTTTCAAAATTGAAAACAATTTCTCAATATAACGGAAACTTAAAAAAAATCTCTCATTAAAATAAAAACAAACCTGACACAAAAGATCCCAGGGCGATCACAATGGCTATAAATCCAATAACACAACCACTTGAGTACTTGAATAAGTATACCTTACTTAATTACTTGTGAGTTGTGACACAACTTATTCGCTCGGCGTTCCAACACTGACTGAATTCGACACTGCACTCCTGAGTCCTGACAGGTGTGATGTAATAATAATAATAGTAATAAACTAATCACCTGCCCACTGCTAATCGATTTTAAACCTTAACATCGAGAATTATGGTTGAGTTTTAACAAAGGGATAAAAGAACAAAGGGATTATAATGTTCGACAGGTTTTGATTTATGACAGTTTTCTAGAAAAAAATGCGGTTTCGGGGATTTCGTAATGTGTTGCTTTTAAGTTTGTGTCATTGTTGCAATTATTGTAGTAAAAGGTGCTAAAGTATTTAACAGGTAACAAAGTAAAACATCTGCTTTACAGCGAAATGGGTAGTTAGTTTTATTACTGAGCTATTGGGTAGTTTGTGGGTTTCGAGTGGAAGGAAAAGGTGCTACTAGTTACCGCATATCGGCGTTGATAGTCCCATATACCTACTTTCTCCCCTGCCACAGATTACCCCTGCTGTCAAAGTAACACGTTTTTATTTGAAAACTTGATACTGTGATAAGTACACAAAGATTTATTATTCAGCTTCATACCATGAAGCTCTAAGATTCGGAAAGAGGTATCGAAAGAATTTACCAAAAACGCGGGAACTTTATTTTTAGTTTAACCGCCCGCCGCCGCCGCTACAGGTTCCTACTCAAGGTGTTTTCAGAATGTCAGGGATTCGTGAGGCTACCTCATAGTTTCGGACTTGCCCGTCCAGAAACGGGCAACCCATTTGGCCCGCCAATTTTTTATTGCACACTATAGTCACCTATTATAAATCTAAAAACCAGAAGAACCTAACTCACACATTTGATTAAAATTTGTTTGAACAAGAACATCAATAAGATTTATAAATAGGCGCTGGTTCCAGTTTTGAATTTAAAAAAACTGAAATACTCCTTGCTGTTGAACCCTAAATTGAGCATGGTCCAAAAAGCTCTTGCCTGTTTTTTTTAAACATCAAATATTTTATTTTTCAATTTTTTTTTTTTGCAAAATTGAGTTCGAAATTAAAAATCAAAGTTACATTAGCAGTAGGTACCTCAGATCATAGAAACAAGGTTGTTGTTGCTTCTTGTTTCTATGATCTGAGGCAGGTACTAACACAAACTTTTTCAAACCCTAAAACACTTGTTAAAACATTACAAATTATTCGTACGAAAAAGTTATAAGTTCAACTTCAACGCAAGTGCTCGTGCGGTATAAAACATAATTCACCAAGTTTCTTCCACATTACATTTCTATATAATGAATCTGAGCTTTTATTGTTACTTAATATCTCACCGCACATTCAAGTTGTTAAAGTTAGCCAATTATAACTTTGCATGACTTATCCAATGTTACGAATGGAATATTAGAAAATTTATTCGTGCACGAGTCTTATACGTTCGTGATTTTAATTCATTGGTAATGTGTAGATTTGCATTTACTTTTAGTACAGTACCCGGCAAATATCTTGAGCAAAAGCGGCATAGTGGGCGAAAGTTAGCGCACGCTTTCATGAATTAAACGTCAAAATGCAAAAAACGATTATTGCGCAGTCACAGTAATTTTTCAAAATGTTTGCTGAATTCAGTACAGGGGCTTGCGGACTTATTTTTGATTGTAAATAAGTTCTGAACTTAAGGCAATGTGATAGTGTGATGTAAATACGATTTAGCTATGTAGGTGACGTAGATATTTAAAAATGTTTCCTATTCTTATCCTTTTTAAATCGAATGTAGATCTAAATAAAATATCTGGACAAATGTTATAGAACACAATACCTGCTTGAAATCGTCAATGAACAGTAACCAAACGTAGAGATCAATACTTGTTACTTCTCAGTATGAAAATAGGCAGTGGCACTTTTTTATATTTTGGCAATCATCATGGATACAAAGACCATGAAGATTTCGGCTGGGTTATGTGGCTGTAGCTGTCTAAAGCCCTGCATGCCTACTACATAAAAACTGCATATCGATACCTTTGGGTTCAAAGGGCGTAAAGACCATTTTGACCAAAATGAGATTTGAGCCATATAATCGATACCTTTAGGCCCAAATTTCATTTTTGCCAAAATGGCCTTTACGCCCTTTGAACCCAAAGGTGTCGATATGATTTACGAGCAAAAAAAAATCATGTTTTTGGTCAGTGTTGGTCTGTTATTTAAGTTAAGAAAATTCTGACACTCCTCAGCAAATGTCTGAGATATAATGAACGTGAGTTGTCAGTTGAGTGGCAGGGCAGCGCTGGAGGGGTTAAGAAATTCTCATTACCTAGGTACTTTAGTATATTTCGAGTCTTGAAAATAAAGCGCATTATGAAATGCAAAATTACTAGGTAAAATGCTTACCATCAATTTATTACCTACATTTTAGCTATCCAATGAGAATCTAAGGGAACACCCAAGTTGTTGAGTAACGGCGAGATCCCAAATGCAATTACAAAATCAAATTGCAATGCAATTAAATAGCTATTGGCTATTTAATTACATTTCAATTCGATATAGTTAATTTTACTACTAGCTACCGATTCAGTCTAGATCAATAGTTTTCTAAGAACTAATTGCTGTCCCATCTCCGCTATCATACAAAATGGAGAAATTTACTTCCACTAATTACATTTTAGATTGAATTATTTTTCCATATGTATGCAAATTACAGAAAATGGAAGTTCCAAACTCTCGGGAATTGATAAGTACGCCTGTTATACTGACATTGACGTGAATGAATGTCATTTTAATATCTGGCAGGCAGACAAAGAAAAATGGCATTAAAAAAATAGAAATTCGAGGCGCCGTCGCTGTTTGAAATATTAGAAAAAGTTTGATCTATCATACTTTTTTCTAATATTTCAAAAATTCGCTTGCCCCACCCGGGAATCGAACCGACTAAAATCTGTGTAAATTACAACCTACTTTTATTGCATCAATCGTTAGGATCAATAAATCTAAATAAGGATCAAAACATTCTAAAAAAATTGATAAATTAAATAAAAGGAAAACCATTAAATCTGGACTGGAAAAATTCAATGAGTCAAGTTAAAGCTCTTTAACTCAAAGATGTTTAAAGCGAATTTTCGAAAATCTTTGAATGCAGTTTTCTTTCTATTCAGAAATAAAGAAATGTTTTCTTTGAGTAAAATTTTCTATCTAAATTAAGAGTAGGTACTTTCCCTTCAGGTGGCATTACAAAATTCCACCCTGTATAATCTGTATATGTATGTTCCAATACCGCACACAATTTCTGAGTGATATGATTTTTACGTGTCATCTCAAGTGTTACCTAATAATCTACTATAGCGTTTAAAAATTTAAAATCTTTAAATCACTGGCATTTTATACTAGAATAACCTAACAAAATTCTCAGGAGGTACATACTCTATTCATGTTTAAAGTACGTAGAATACCACTGTAAATTTCAGCAACTACTATTTGCCAGCAGCGTCGACATTCGTACCCTCGTCGACTCTCCACAATAGATGAAAACATTTCGCACAAACGTAACTTATTTGTACCTGTCACAATATTACGTAGTAAGTAGGTACATACCTATGTGTAAAAGGTCTGGCTGGGTAAGGTCTAGTAATTATAAATTGCTTTGTTATGTTACATTTTTGTTTTTATACAAAAGTGTGTATTAGTTTTCTTTGTTTACAAAAAAGCGAAGCGTAATTGAAAATGCTTGACCGACTTACCCCCTTACATATAAACGATGATTCAATTAATTCACAGCTCTTATGTCAATGTAACAAACAGCTCAAATTGTAACAAACAGCTCTTATGTCAATTGAATTGAATAAAATAAAATAATTTTTTATTTTATTTTATTATCGCTGAGTTGCAGAAAAGGTAATTAAGTTTTAAAGGAGACTTTAACGATAGAAATTGTATGGTTAATGCCCCCTTTAAAATGTAATTATATTTCTGCAACTGACCGTATGTGTGTTTGTTACTCCTTTACGTTAAAACGGCTGGACGGATTTGAATGAAATTTGACAAAGAGGTGGCCTGTTACCCGGAGAAACACTTCAGTTACTTTTCATCAATCTTCATGCAAACAAAGTCGCAGGCAACTAGTGATAGCATAAAAATAAAATAGCAAGAGTGCATTAAAATTCCTCCATATTGCAATGCTGCGGCGAGCTTGTGGTTTTGCTCAGAACGGTTGCTTTGTGACATGTTGCGGTGCCTGTAGGTCAGTGACCTGTCAATAGGATTATAATAAATGTAATCTTTTGAAACCGTGATTTACCTTTAAGGCGCTACCCAAACGTAGGACACCATAAAACCACAGTATATGGATTTAAAGACTGTGGTAAAACGCTCAGTTTTTTGTCGTACAGTTAGGCGTATTGGTACATATATTACAAACCAGAAAAAAATTGAGTATATTGTGAAATGTTATACATGTAGGTACATACATAATGTTACATAAAACAGAACTCAAAAAAATATTTTTCGTCGCACAGTTCTCAAAATTTTGACCGTAAATTGGCATATTTTATGTAATGATAATATAGGGAATATAATCAACTAAAGAAGTGGTACCTAAAAATTATTTCACTTGAGCCGTGTATTTATTTTTTAATTTAATTAAAACAAAATAGGCGGACTTAATGCCTAATGGCATTAAGTCCGCCTCTGTACATATGTGTGCTTGAAGAATTAAATAAATAAATAAATAAATAAATAAAATGTATGGAACAGCTGATTTTTTTTTTCGCGATTTCAGAGTTGTTCTCATAGTAAAAGTTGTTCATAATGATGCGAACAATGACCCCTTGAAATATTTCCGCTGTCTAACCTACCACCCTGTATAGCGACACTCAGCTTGCCATTCTTCTTTAGGAAAGCAAAATAATTATAAGATGATTGTTTAAAAGTTATCCTTACCTATTAGATCAGTGTTTCGCAAAGCGTGTGCCGCGGCACACTGGTGTGCCGTAGTTACGGTCATTAGTTGGTGTGCCTCGGAAAAATAAGGTTATCAGTTAAAGTTAAATTCACCACGCGCTTTTGTTTCGTCGCTTAATGTTATGTCGAAATTGATTTTTCATTCATGGTGTACCTTCAAAATTTTCCGTTTTCCTAAGTGTGCCTTGAACACAAAAAAATTGCGGAACACTGTATTAGATAACTGTGTGGATGAAGTATGAGTTGGGTAACAACTCTCATTGGTTTTACCTATTAGATGATTTACAATTATTAATTAACGCATTGATTTTTGAGCCGAAAAAAATTACAACTGGTCCTGGTTAATCCTTTTACAATAACTACAAAAACAAAACTCGACATTTAAGCTTCCGAAATTCCCCAATTTTATTTACGACCACACTCATCCCTAATAGAAAAAGGTGGGGGCATAAATCCTTAAAATATGCGATACTCCACACACAATACAAATATTTGGTTACATTCAACGTAACCGCACATAAAAATGACGTATAACTTTTACGCGGAACCCCTGCCCGCTTTGGGATTGGGCAATTCTTCCTAAATTTAATTTCCACAGCTAACTTATGTGAGTTGGGATTGGCGTTTGTTACGTTTGATGGTTGGGTAAAGATCTGATGGGGTTTTTATTTTAATTTTCTGTGTAACGTGTTGTTTTGTCATCATATTTGGACGTTGTCGCGTTTTTATTGAGTTTTTAATAACAACTTGGACTGGACAATGAGTATTTTATCATAGAAAATTAGTATGGGAACCGCTGTCGCCACTTTTAAAGCCGTGTGCGTCACAACTACATATATAGAGATTTCTCACACATTAAAAAATAATCAAGTAAATCGGCTCAGAGATCACGGAGTAATCGGGGTACATACATGAAAAAAAAAAAAAAAATCATATTGATCGTGTCAAGCACAAATAATAGCACCTTGGCATATCTTCCTTGTTTCTATGAGCTGAGGATTGCCCGATCAAAATGGCTGATTTGGTCTAAACAGACAGACAGTAATTTTATGATGAGGAAAAATGTTAACGACTCCAGTTGTGGCGCTAATTTGTAGCTTACTTACCCTACCCTATACCCTTATACCCTACCCTACAATCAATCGGTAGACGATTATTTACTAGCACTTTCGGGATAAAAAGTAGCTTCTAGCACTCAGGGAATTATCCCTGAGTGCTATAGGTTACTTTTTATCCCGGAAGTTACATTAGTAACTTCCTATTATTCAAAAAAGATTACCTCAAATCTAATAGCCGTTCCCAATAATTGATCGATCGCTTCTTTCTCCTACTAAAGATCGATTTTTGAAATTACTTCTATAGAAGTATATTATTATTTTAAAATATGATCAGGTTTTCTTCAAGTTTTATGTTACCATCACCATAAACAAATATTTGGTGATCAGCATGTTTTTATTGGGGCATTTGGAGGACGGTACTTTCTTTTGGCATAATTACTTTATCGCATAACACCGATGTTTATAGAAGAAGTGTCTATTCTTGATCAAAAGCCACACGCTAGTACTAGCTTGTGAATTAATAACACTGTAGACTATTATGCTTTTTAAATAGGCTCATTGTTCCTTCTATAATATTCTGCTTATTTCCGGCCATTACCAACGTCCATTATTGTCAGGTTCTCATCTACTATAGAAAATACTACCTATGTCGATTATTTTGATTCATATTTTTGAAAGCGAAGAGTTACAACTTCTATATGACTTTGACAGTAAGAAATTAAGAATGACTGTATGAAATTTTTAACCAAAATGTTCGTCGAGTATTACAATGCCCTTACCTCTTCTTTCTTAACTCATAGTTGTTGGTAACAATAATATGAGTCAGTAAATAGGAGTCAACCGTGTCCCGCTGCCTATCTTTGCCATCATTTCATGCAATATGGAACTCCTTGGAGATCCATGGAGATATTTCGATGATATTGAAAAATATAATGGTGTCTGTAAGGGTAGCCTCACACGTTAGGTAACCCGGTCCGGTTCCTTGATCAGGTTTACCGGACCCGGTTTGAGCCCCGTCCACTCACACGGCGGCACACGCACACGGTCGACCCGGCACACTAACAGCTATGCATTCTGACTAGACGTCAGGTTTTTTACCCTGATCCGGCAGCCGTTCCGATTAACCGGACCGTGCCGCCTCGCTGAATGCTAAGCACATGAACAAACTCTCATAGCAGATACACAAAATTTTAGCATTTGTGGACAAATTCCATGTCATTATCAAGCTTAATTCTACCTAAATACACAGAAAAACAGCTAACATATTAGGAGGGAACAAAAACATATATCGCTGCGACCGTTACACGTCTCGCCCAATGGAGCAACGGATTTACGGAAGAAAGTTTTATTAGGATCCGGATAAACGGAGCGGGAGCGAATATTTTTATCTGCTCCTAACGTAAGTCTGTTGATTTGCGTACTACCCAATATTGGAGTAATTTAGTGGTGTATTTTTTGTATGAGGAAGTTTTTTTTATTGTTTTTGATTTTCCATTTTATCGATGGTAATTTAACATAATATCATGCCATATTTGCTAAAAGGCTAAGCAAAGGAATAGGAAAATACTATACAGGTTGGCAGGTTAGATAGTGGAAATATTTAAAGGGGTAATTGTACTCATCATTATGAACAACTTTTACTATGGTATCAACCGTGAAATCGCGGAAAAAATATCAGCTGTTCCATACATTTTGTTGAGTTATGTGAACATAAATGTATGCTAATAGCTGATTTTTTTTCGCGATTTTTTGATGAGTGCAATGACACCTTTGAATATTTTAACTGTCTAACCTGCCACCCTGTATAATAATAGACTGCTATAAAAAAAAGATATGTTACAGATCCGGTCCAGTTTGCAGGATAATTAGGTACAGCACAATATTCGTTTTTAGGGTGGTTATCCCACTTAAAATGCCTCTAGCATTGCAGATAAGAGGTCGTTACTCTTACTATCAGGTGGACCGCCTACAAAAAACCATATTGAAGCAAAATATTTTTGGAGAAAAAGTATTCCCCCAAAAACATGTGCAAAAAATACTCCTACAGTGGGAAAATACTCCGCACATCAAAACTTCCATCGGCAATTCACAAAGATATACAACACTTCAATAGTTAGAAACTTGACGGCTGTCGGAAACTACTGAACGGCAAAGAGTTACCAAACTGAGGGGTGAACTCGTAAAACATGAAATATGACGTCATATTACATGAGAGGATCAGGATGTACGAAATGAATGTTTTTACGTCACTAAAATGTTACGATGCAATTTTCATAAAGTGATTCATCGGTTGATAGAATGGGGAATATAAAAGTTCTTGGATCGTCTTCAATATTTTTGGGGGTTGTAATAATGATGGCGTAGGTACCTACTGATTTTTATGGTTGATGGTTAAAGACGATTGATTATGTGAGAGTTGACGCAGCTAGAGTTGTTTTGTTACAATTTGCCTTGTTGTTAGGGTTCCGTACCTCAAAAGGAAAAACGGAACCCTTATAGGATCACTTTGTTGTCCGCCGTCAGTCACCGGACCATAAGTGGAGCCATCTGCTCATAGATGACACCACTAGAAGTATACAGTAGCGCCATCTATGATCATTTAGCGGAACCCTTAGGGCGTGAGGCATACTCGCACTTGTCCGGTTTTTATTTTTTAGAACCAGTTGCTAGTAATAGAGACAATGACTGTACAGTCACAATAAACTCTTGTTTGTCGTTCCAATATCACTGGTCTTTGCATAAGAAAAAAAATAATTAAGTAGGTAAGTGACAAAACTGGCAGATATCGCTCTTGATTCTAAACACTCCTGTTTAGAATCAAGACCTTTGTTTATTTGATTTTATTTATTTAACTTATAATAACACACAGTAGGTATAATTCTATTCCTTCGACGCAGCTTTATGTTTCTCAACTACATCACACCACGAAGGTAGAAGAGATCGTGGAATATATAAGAATAAAGACCAAATTCACCTTGAGAGTCGAGAATTTGGAATCACGCCACAAAGTGAACTTTAAATCCTTTGTGGTGCGAGTTCAGACTCACCATCTAGAGACCTTCATGAAGGAGGAATTTTGGCCGAAGGGTGTCGTGTATCGGCGTTTTCGCGGAAGGCTACATGACACCATGACGCAGCGCAATACGTCGCCGACCATACGTAGTCAATAGTACAACATTTGTTTTGTTAATATTTTATAATTATGTATTAGTTTAAAGGTATTTTTGTATTTATGTATATTTGGGCCTTAGTAGTCTGAAATAAATGAATAAATAAAAAATAATAATAGGTAAACACATGAAAATCATGGAAACCTTAGTAAGTTTGTCCAGGTGTTGAGACCCTTTTGAATAATTTGCTTTAAATTACTTACATTACAACAGACTACATTACACATCACTGCATTCCTGAAACAAAGTTAAATAGATTTAGGGTACCACAGGACATTGTCTACAATTTTAAAAATTTTTCGCTGCTCTAAACAGTACTTTTCAACACCATTGCAGTACCTGACCACGGTATTGATAAAGGACGTTGGTAGTTTTAGGCTTGATATGGTACAGTAATAAAAGCTTAACCAAAAATAAAAAAATATTTTAAATGTCCTTTGCCTGATTTATCTTAAAGATTAAGAATTGGAATCAAAAATCGAAATAAAGAAGAAATGAAATGATTATACCGTTGACATTTTGAAAAAACCAATAAAACAAAAACGGGTGCATGCTGGCTGGCGCGTGCCTCCACAGAATAATATATCATGTTGACAGCAACTAAAACTTTTGAATTGAGAACTCAATAGTCGGGCTGTACTTCATTGGACCTCCACAGAATATCATGTCGACAGCAACTAAAACCTTTGAATTGAGAACTTATTAGTCGGGTTGTTCTTCATTGGATCATTCACTTAACCTCACGGTCACAAATACGAAGATTTCTCTTTAACCCAATTACGTACAAAAACAAATAAAAAATTAATTTAAATACTCTTGAAATACTCGATCACACCAAACTAATTTCATATACAGATATGAAATTAGTTTGGTGTGATTGTGTATGTTGGTACACAGACCAACATACACAGCCAGCATCTGATGCCCAGCGTTCTATGGGCGTCTGCTGTGTCCTTTATTATTTAAATAAGCTTGCTAAACTTGGCTTCACTGTGTCTCAAACACAACTTAGGTTACAGAATAGTCTACTTTACGTCCACGAAGAATCTATTTGGAGTGAGGCCAGTCTGGCAACTCCAGATAAGCAATTGGTTAGACCGAGTGTTCCAAGACAATTGGTTTCTTATATATTTTACAGAAATGAAATGACTACAGTGGAACTGTTTTGTTATAAAGTTAGAGAGCTATTTCTGCGCTGCGTGCATTGTCTGCGCAAGTGGTTTCTTCGACTTATGTTTTTGTGCAATGCTAGCATATAGGTCTTTAAATCTTAGATACAAATAAATAAAATTGAAGTGTCTGTTTGTAATATCAAAATAATAGCCTTTTCCTAAATCCGTATGAAAGTATATACGGTACCTACAATTATTTTTTTAAATTTTTGTCTGTCTGTTTGTCCCGGCTTATCTTCGAAACGGCTAAACTGATTTTGACGAGACCTTCACTGACAGATAGCTGATGTTATAAGGAGTAACTGAGGCCATTTATCCAAATTTCACACGGACGAAGTCGCGGGCACAGCTAGTAACAAACGAGGAAAAATAGCGGTAAAAGTTGGTTAACACTTTCAGCTCTTTCAATCAAAACTGAACGAAAAAATTCTAAATAAAAATCGGAACGGTATAAAATAGTAAACACTTATGACTTGAAATGCTAAAAAAACAGAGTAATAAATAATTCTGTATAAATTTAGATACTATGTACAAGTCGAAGTGTTAACTAAATTATGTCAATGACTATACTGCAGGATGTCGTAATATAATGTTACAGATGCATCCTATAATTTTTTCACTTTTTAAACATCACCAGTATTTATCAATTTGTGAAAATTATGACAACTTTAGACAAATCTCCAATATTTTGTAAATTGCGTGACTATAATTCCCATTTTGTGACTCGAAACGCGGAAACAGTCGAGTAGTTATTTACACAGAAAGAAAAGGTTATAAAATTGCATTGGATGTAGAATCTGCAGTTTACAAACTTTATTTTTAATAACACTAAAATGCAGCTTTGCGACTCAAAGAAAATACAGCTCCAAGAAACCAATACACTTATATTTGAAGGGTAAGGGGAAAGAAGGGTCGTAGTCAATGCGAGATAGTTTAAAGAAAAACCAAAAAAACTTCGTTAAAAAACATTACAGTCATGGAGTTTGACCTATTTTTACACTTTTAACTTTTGTTTAAGAATGTTGTGGACGATGATATTTTCTTTAAAGAACCAAGGTTTTTTCATTTTAATGTTCTGAGGACAGTTGGCCTTCTTTTGCGTTTCTGTTTTCACTATGTCATAGAACACAAGTCAGTCTTCTAGATGGCATTGTTTCTACTTATGAAAAACATTGACTATGATCCTTCTTCCCCCTTAGCCTTCATTTGTAACCAATGTTTGACCTGAGAAATTACATACAATGTTCTTATCTCATTCGTTCCACCTAATTTGCTATCTCTGATTTACATTTGATTATTAGGTCAGTTTGTTAGTGGAATTCCGCAGATTATTATCCATACCGCAAATCAATTTGCAATTCCATCTGGATTCACTCCAAATGTTTGGTAGTTAGGGGTGCTTTAATTGTATCTGTTTGTTGATTCTGGTGTTGTTGTGTAAGAGCGAGGCCCCATTAGTGCGTTGCGCTGCGCTGCGTTGCGTCACTTCACAAAACACTTCTCTGTTGCGTTTTCGTATGCATTGCGTCGACGAACCAGCGGAGTAGTATAGTGTGAAATGACGCAGCGCAACGCAACGCACTAATAGGGCCTCGCCCTAATAGGGCGTTAATGGGCAGTCGATGCGACGTAAGTAATTTTGTCATTTCATGAGTATAGGGAATTTTTGTCATTGGTAATCTATAATAATATTATAAAGCTGAAGAGTTTGTTTGAACGCGCTAATCTTTGGAACTTCTAGTCGAATTCGAAAAAAACTTTTTGTATATGATAGCCAAATTCGTGAGGAATAGAAAATTCTATTTAACATCACGCTACGACCCTGAGGAGTCGAGAAACGGGGGAGAAACCGTGAGGCATGTATAGTAAAGTAAACTATAAACCTAAACACAGGTATGGGCCATAGCAGAAAATGCCCTAGACCTCAGATCATAGAAACAAGGAGATATGCCATCATAGCAAATTAGTACGGGAACAACTGATGCCACTTTTAGTACATTTTTCGACACAATTACGTGCATAATTAAGCGCTCCTTGTGAATAAAAAGATCTCCCACGCATTGAACATTCCGCACACCCTCAATCTAACACTGTTAATCGTCACTCAACACTAGCACTAAACTAAAACTCTGTATTTATACCATCGATCGTGTTCGGTTCGTCGCCAGCGCGTACGTTTCAGTTTGCTCAAGATCAGGCATCAAGCTCGATAGCGCCTTGGCACATCTCCTTGTTTCTATGATCTGAGCCCTAGATAGACCCAATTATAAGGAGCTTTAGTATTCCAGACACCACCGAACAAACCGTTTTCAGCCACGGCCGGTCAAAGTCACTGGAATACAACCAGAGAACTGAACCATTGTAAGGTGTGTAGGTACACACGAAAAAAATCAAGAATAATATCGCACACAAACAGGGGTAACAAAGCCGTGTCGCTCTTGAGGACACCAATAAAGGTTTATCACAATTTTGTTTTAGAATATTCAGGTAGAACAAAAATGGGCGGGTGTCACACCGAATTGTTACAAAGTAAGGTTTAATTTTCATACTAGATTTTTGTTTTGAGGTTGTAGTGATTGGATTAAAGTAGGGGGGCGGGGGGTTACTCTGTAGGTCTCTTCTAAACACCATGTAGTAAGAAAGAAATAGAAATAAACCCTTTAATGTTTCGACTGCTATGGCACAGCCTAGCCTCTTTGAGAGGGAGTAGGCCGTAGTCGACCATAGGTCCCAGTGCGGGTTGGTGGACGTCACATGTCTTCGAATTTTTAGTTCTAGGACATGCCGGTGTCTTCACTAGGTATTGCCGGTATCTTGACTTATATACCTATATGAACATGTTTTTATCATTTGATTTGCGTAGACTTTTTTATGGGTGAATGAATTTATGTACGCCAATTTCCGGAGAATACCATTTTTCTAGGATACGTAGTCAAACTATCCTGACAGCGGACCACCTGCGCGGCTCTTAAGCCGTATGATCGTATGCGTTTCGTACGTGTTTCACTATGAAACTGTGCAAGACACATAATTATCCATCTCGTGCCCCGCGCCGCTTACCACTCGCGCCGGGGCGTAAGCGCGACTATGAAATCACTCTTAGTGCATTATTAAAAACGCCTAGGAAATATAATTATTAATTTATGCTACTGAATATACACATTACACATGTACTATAATAATATTACACTTCTGTATAACAAGTACCTGTCTGACGGGTGGTCCCTATTGTTCTTTAGGTACAATTCACAAACAGGCCCTGACAAAAAGGGCACCGATTTGATGGAAAAACTCTCTGCAATAAGAAGATGAGAGCGCTCTCCTGAGACACTACCTTTATGTAAGGCGCCTGTGTAAGCGAGCAATCTACCTATTTAAATAAAAAAGCTTTAAAACCTTTGATTTTGGATTTGGTTTGATTCGGCACCGACTTCCGAAACTGTTTCCTACAACCATAAAGTATCAGCATGGATTCTTTACTACTAACAGAACCTGCATATAAATTGTCCCACTGCTGGGCACGGGCCTTCTCTTAGAATGACAGGGGACAAGCCATGTTCACCACGCTAGTCAAGTGCGGGTTGGAAGAATTCACACACCTTCAAGAATCTATGGAGAACTCTCAAGCATGCAGGTTTCCTCACGATGTTTTCTTTTACTTACGGTTAGGGAGTGTTTAATATATCAGACTACTGTATTTAGTCTAGTAGTTGCTAGCGACTTTGGAGCTGGTCTAATTGTTTCGATCCCAAAGTTTTATTACATTTTTCCAGAAAATTCTTAGTAGCAGTCCAGAGCCTGGAATTGTACCCAGTTAGTGGCAATAGGTTCGCCTCCTATTACACGATACCCCCCTATACACCTCTGCCTCACTTGTCGCCAAATAAAGAAGCAGGTGTACACAACACATAAGTAGTTAGAGCACTTTTTCCCTGTAACAGAAACCACAACCCATCTTGATTTCTGCGGTGCCCAAGCGAGCATTTCACCGGCCCCCAAATAGGTACAGACAAAGCGACAACCTTATTTTTAGGGTTCCTTATTGTCTATATATTTGTAGTATGTGTAACTTTTTCATATGTTTTCCTGTTTACCTGAGTTTTTTGCGTAGATTTTCGCCTTGACATTTGGATTATAATAAATATGCCATGATATTATTTTGTTTGTGTGGCCTGATTACACACGTTCTTTTTATGCGATCGAATGTGTAGCGCCCGAATCTGTAAAGACGTAACTTATACATTTTTTACAGCCTGTCTCCGATACGTTGCGTGATACTAACATCCAATCAAAGGTAGGTAGGACATAATAATTTGGAAGAGCTCATTAATTTTCGGCTCAATTACTAATGATCCTCATTCCGTGGTACAACCACAGGGGAATCATCATTTAGTTAGGATGAACTAATTACACCGCATGCGTATCATTTTCCGGGTAAAACAGACCGAATTTAGGTTGATTATTATTACTTAATAAGTGGTAGATTGGATGTCAGGATTCAAGGTTTTGGTGCAATTTAGGAGAGATTTGTAGCCATGTTTTTGTCACTACGTAGAAAACAAGTAAGCGGTTTACTCATTCAGGTAGAAAGCAGGGAGCCTGCGCTGATCTGCCAGCACTTATCGGAACCGATTCGCGCAGGTTTTTACATAAAGTAAGCTTCTGCTGCTCCGATCCAAGTCAATGTTACTGAAATTTCCCTGCTTGTACCAACAAGCAGGGAAATCTCAGTAACATTGGCTTGGATCGGGCAGGTCGGAATTTGTCGGAACTTTGCAGCGTTCGTGATCGCAGGATGACCGCATCTATGTCATCCTGCGAACACGAACGCTGCAAAGTGTTCGAAATGTCAGGAAAACAAAAATCGATAATATACGCGATGTAATCCGTTAAAATTTGTTTTATTAAAATGTTTATTTCTTTCCGGTAAAAATATATATTTAGCACTTTATTTCAAACGCTTTTATCAATAGACAGGATTCAATCCATCAACAAATTGACAACGGATTTCGTTTTGTGTAGAGTTTCATTATTTTGATGTAGCCCCGACTTAGTTTTAAGACTCTTTCAGTTATTAAGATTGGATTAGCTTTGAAGAATTTACGAGTAAATCTTAATTAAACCGGGGGATGGTCGTTCCAACTGATGATTTGAATTATGCTTATTTTTTAGACAATCTCAGGAGAAATACTACCTACTTCTTTTTTTTTTTCAATGAGCTGATGCCTTGACATTTTTGTTAAACAGTTCATTAGTATCTAATTTATTACACTGTAATGATTTTCTTGTTCTTCATACTGGCAGATTTAAAATAAAACAAACTTCCTAGCAACCATTTATGTAGGTAGTATTCGATGTTGTCGGCAGATGTCGCTGTTGCTACAGTACGTCTAGCTCTGTCAACACAAAATCGCGCACGATACTACAGATTTCCGTGTGCCATACCTTGCGTCTTGCCCCGCACCCACGCGCGGGGGTGCGTGTTTCTCCGCACGTAGGCGCGTGATCTGCAACACTGCGCGTTAATGCGTTTTCAGTGTGATACACTATGCGTGATTTCTATACAAACATAGGTACTTGCAAGCAACGCAAGATCACGCACTCCCGCACTACGCTGCGTGATGCGGTGCAGTGTGCGAATCGCCTTATTATTCTTTGTGATACGTGGCATATTACCCAGGATATAGATATAATATATTATAAGCTATTTTCATACCTATCTAATTTTATCAAACCACCACTGAACTATATTAATAAGGTTTTCTAGGTTTAAACCTAGAAAACGTGACGACAGTTTTACTTTCGTAATTATAATTTAAGTTTTGATTAAAGCCCTATCTAAAGTACATTAATTTCCACTGAAATTTATCATTAGGTACATTTAATTTTCAAAATCTTACAACTAAAACAGAACAATTTGAAACTAAAATAGTGCTTTAGTGAAAAATGATACTAAGAAGTTCCACAGTTCCACGATACCTGTTCCACAGTTCCACGATACCTGTTCCAGTTCTACGATACCTGTTCCACAGTTCCACGATACCTGTTCCAGTTATACGATACCTGTTCCACAGTTCTACGATATCTGTTCCACAGTTTCACGATAACTGTTCCATGATACCTGTTCCACAGTTCAACAATACCTGTTCCACAGTTCCACGATACAACACGACACAACTTTGTACCCCGTCAGTAGGTACTTTAGCAGTTTTCTTTGAGTGTCAGTTAAGAATTTCTTAATTGGTTCATTGGTAAAGTTTTAACGAGGTGAACGGTGATATTTCATTCGGAAATTGCTGAATACTTTGGTAATGAAGTGTTAGGGAAATTAATATGGTTTTATTTTCTGGTTTCAATTTTTTTTATTTATTGTAACCAAATAGAGTTGAGTTATTATGCTGCATGGGCTGGGCAAAATGGAAATAAAGAAATCGCTTATGTCATATAGAAAATTAGTATTAATTATTTACAGGACTAACGATAATTTTTACCTCCTAGCACTTCCGCTAACTTCCGCCTTACTTTCTTTTGTTACTCGCATTTCATTTATTCTCCCAATATGGCCAAACCATCTAAGCATGGGTACTCTCTACAATTTTTCAATTGTTTTTTTTAATCTCACCTTTAACGATACTACCTCTCGTAAAGTTGGAAGGATGTTTATATAATTATGATTATGATTATAGCTAAACTTATAGGACAATCTTTACTAGGTAGATGAATGTGGTAAATATTATGAATTCTGCTCCCAATTCACTGGATCTAGTTTTTCACCCGATGCACTAAACAGTCACATTTTCTCCAGTTTTCTTTACGACACAATTAGATATAAAGTCATACCCTTTGTTGATTACACCACTAAACACACCCAAATCTTACACAAAAGAATACGTATTCTAGGTACTTCACTATCGAGTGTGAGTTACGAGATTGAGGTTCCATTGTCGTCACCGCAGTTTGATGCATTCCTTTGTTCACGAGGAATTCAACAATGGGTACCTCTAATACGGTTTCAGTGAAGTATTTGACTTTTTGGTACTCAATTACTGGAACTGAATGATGTTGGAAACGTGGTTTTATTGTCTACCTATAGTATCTTTACTATTATTACAAAGAGATTTTGGATTTTGAGAGTTTGAGAGACACACTTAGGGCCGTAAGATCAATCGTAGCTTAACTACGGAAGAGAGTTTAATCTGCCGTCTTCGATTGTTTTCTAATACAAAAACCCAAAGAAACAATTGAAGACGGAAGATTTAACTCTCTTCTGTGGTTTAAACTACGATTGATCCTACGGCCCTAAGTGTGTCTCTTGAATTAATTCAAACAGACACTTCAATAGTTTCATCTTTACGTTTATTCTCTAAAGTTTCATCGTTGATGCCACTTGTAACCACATTTTGCATACCAAGTTTAGCATTTCAAAGTGCATGAGTAATAACAGATCCTCAACTTATGTCCTAGCATTTTGCTGAAGTTTATCAAAGAGATATTCAAATTAAAGTACCTACATGACATTGTTAAGATCTGGATGTCAGAGGATTAGATGTTTATGATTTCTACAAAGGAAAAGTCTTTATAATAAACCGACTAAACTAAGCTGAAAATATTATATGCAGCTGAATTTTCCTATAGTACTTATCATGATCATACCTTTTTCTGTCACCATGCACCACTTATGCTGAATAAACCAAAAGCAACGGCTTTGACTTCGAAGGTGCATTTAAAACTACAGTAACGTGACACTTCCAACTGTCTATTCAATTTTGTCTTTGAGGTGGGTGTCATATCGAATGTACCAGAATATATGAGTGGCACTGGAAGGCAGCAGCACTGTTTAAGTACTAGCTTCCACCATGAAAATGTCAAAAGTCGACAATTACCACTTCTCGTCACTAGTAAAAAAACACGCTTCAATATTATTATCCAACTGGTCCACCAGACACAAACAAGAAGTAAATACCTACGTCCTACACGCTATATCCCTAGTTATCTTCGGAACCAATAGTAATCTTTTGGGAATCATTGAGACTCGACGCGATGAGAAAAGTTTTTCTATTGATCCCTCTTAACGTTCCTCTTAAGCAGTTACCGAGACAGAATATTGATAAAGCTCATTGTTGAGCTGACATATGGTGCTACGTTTTCTCGTATAGATTTGTATATAGGAATTAGAGTTGTTTAGGTAAGTGTAAGTGTCCTATGCAAAATTTCATGCTTTTAGATCCACCGGTTTAAGCTGCGTTGTGTTTTATTAAGTAGGTAGTAGTCACTGGCTGCTTAAAGAAAGGTTCCGAAAGTACGCGAAGATAATATATGTATAACGCGCTCTATCGTTTTCTCAAGATTTGTGTGGCACCACCTTAGCACTAATTAAATATTTCATAGATGTTTAGAAAATTCAAAAACCAACTTTAATAAGTTTTACAGTAAAAATATGTACCTAAGAGGAGAAATATTAAATGAAGTAATTTGTAAGACTATTAATAAAATAAGCAGCCTTTATTGCTAATTAACCAGAATGGAAAACAATCGCCTTTAAACGCTTGCCTGATTCTCTCGCTTCGGTTGAAAGAAAACAAAGAGAAGAAAAGAAACATTATCGATTTAGCAATATTGTGTAATTAGGGTTAAGTGGCTACTTCAAGGATCATAGAAACAAGGCAGATGTGCGAAGGCACTATTGAGTGATCACCTGATCACTAATCGTGATGCCGACGGACTGAACGCGATTGATGATTTATATAATTAGTGCTTTAGTTTAGTGAGAGGGGCTCGTGGCTAAATGACAGCCACGCTGATCAATCGATCTGCGAGGTTAAGCTGTGTTTGCCGCGGTTCGTCCTTGGATGGGTGACCGTTCTTTACACATCGAGACCGCTCCATGCCTCGGAGAGCACGTTAAACAGTCGGTTCCGGATATCATAGGAATATCTTTGACAGTCGTTACGGTTAGTCAAGTCAGGAGCCCAAAAAGTCTGACAACTGGTCTAACTTTCGAATACCGGTATTCCCCAATAATTGGGTTATGGAGGTCAGATAGCACTCACCCCACGTAAAATATTGATATTCAGCCGCAACCAGTTAGACTGGAAGCCGACCCCAATCTAGTTTGGGAAAAGGCTAGGCGGATGATGAGTGCTTTAGTTTAGTGTGTGACAAGTGACGAATAACAGTGTAAGATTGAGAATGTGCGGTATTTTTAACGTGTGAGAGATTTATATATTTATAAAGGAGCATTTGTAGTTGTGACGCACACTGCTTTAAAAGTGGCACCTCGTTGCCGTACTAATTTTCTAAGATGGCATATCTCATTGTTTCTTTGATCTGAGGTAAGAATTAATTAAATTATTTTTACCAAAGTGCCGATGCTTGTCGTTTTTGGGATCTGATAAAATACAGTCCCTACCAATTGTTATCTAATTGTTATTGCTGCTAATGTTCGTTTCGACACGTAGACGCGATTTTGGGACCACTTAACTTTGTTTAACGGTGAAGGAAAACATCGTGAGGACCTAGGCCCAAAACTCTTAAGATATTTGACATCCACCAACCCGCACTGGACCAGTGGAATATAGCCCCCTCCTTCTTATAAAGAGGAGACCTGAATCTCAGTAGTGGGAAAATTATAGGCTGAATGTGAATAACTTTGTTTGAAATATTAGTTCTGAGAAAAATTTTCATAGAATTCAATGGGTCTTATCAAAGCAGCATTAACATTATTGACTTGGCCGTTCCCAATAACCGATCTATCAGCTCTTTCCCCTAATAGAGATAGATTTTTAACATAAGCTCTATAGAAGTAATGTTAAAAATTTATTTCTAGTAGGGTAAAGAGCCAATAGGTCAGTTATTGGGAACGGTCATAAGAATCCGTCTCTGCTTCACATGGGTGCAATCTACTGATGTGGCGACATGTCAAAACATCGCAATTTCTGTGCTGTATCTAAGTTAATTAATAACGTATTATACACACAAACTTTTTGGGAATAAATTCTCTAAATGGTGGTGAAAACCGCATTAAAATCTTTTGTGTAATTTAGAAGAACGAAGCGAACAGACAGATACGAAAAGCTAATTTGATTTATACTATTCAAAGATAGAAGTATAAGAAAGCAGACAGACATTTAGTGAAGAATTTCACTATATTTTACTGAGCTTTCAACGGGAATACGTTTTACCTTTAAAAAGCTTCCACGTCTACTAAATTAAATTCTTCCTCTAATTTATAATGAACTATAAAACTCATTAATTTAATTAGGTATAGAGAACCCAGAAATATTGCAGGTAATAAAAATATTTTATACGCTGTTAGGGTTGTAATACCTAGTAGATGTAATCTAATTACTTATTTTGAATCTTACCATGAGTCTGATCTCAGTTGGAATTTAGTTGAGCTTCCCCCCTAACCAAATTGTTTTTCTGTTAGCGTTTACGTCAAACGCTACGGAAAAAATGTCTGGCATTGACATTAGTTGCAATTGACTAGTGCAATGCATTAGTGGCATTGACAGTAGTGAGGTCACATTACTTTTCCGCAGGTAATGTCACTGCGATACATTTTGTAAGCAACTTGGCTAGGGGACTTTTCTTATACGCAATTTATTTTATTTTATTGGGAGCAAACAAGCAGAGGTGAGGCATAACGGCAGCCTGACTGGGGAAGTAGGTACCACCTCCTTAAAGAATACTACAGCCCAACTACCGCTTCTAGTCTGTGTCTCTTTGAGTTTAAGGCAATGAAGTTTACATAGGTAATTTTGCGTAATCCTTCGGGGAATAACGCGTAATGTTTACGTTAACTGAAAAAATGCTGCTCCACCTCTGAATCAAAATGGCCGGCGAAATTAAAAGACCAACGATGTTTATTTTTCATTTTACCAGCCCTAGTGTGTTAGAAAAGCTGGATTCGTTTCCTGGCTATTTAAGTTTTTTTAGTTTTTATCACTATTAAAATTCCCAATGTTTGTTTAGCCTTTCAACCCGATGAATGCGGATGAAAGCGGAGTTTACTCCAACGGTTTAATGCTCGTCCGGTGTGAATCACTGAGCTGTATAACATGGGGAATGGGGAAGGATTTAAAATGTACCTTTTATTGAGCAAGTTTTGGTTTTGTTTAGGTGCGTAAATTAAAAATAAGATTTTTAAATGGATTGCTTCATGTTTTATTCTACTCGTAGTAAGAGAATTATTTTGTTTTTTGAATTAAATAAACTTTTACAACTTTATTCTTACATCGCATGTGGTTTTTTTTTTTATAATATAGTGTCCGGGTAGAAAATATTATAAATGAATTTCACTTTGGGAGTAAAAGAATACCTGAATAATTATGATTAGGTAACAATTGTTTTTATATCATCATCCGGCTAGCCTTTTCCCGAACTAGCTTGACGTCGATTTCTCGTCTAACTAAATGCGGCTGAATATCAATATTTTACGTGCAGCAACTGCTATCTGACCTTCACAACCCTATTATTGGATAATACTTGTATTCTATAGATATGTCAGACTTTCGGGCTAACAATCCATTTTTGCAAAACTTGAACAAAAAAAAAACCAATTAATTTCAAAACTCAACAAAATATTTATTGCACCAAGAGAATTTATGACAAAAATAAAACTCCTCGAAACAATGTTGTCGAAACATTTCAAACTTTTTTACTGTTGTGCCTTAAAAAGCGGAAAATTTATGAAAAAGTCGGAAAACTCGTAAAAAGCCGAGACGTGTTAGTTCGGCCGTAAAGCGCGCGTAAATTTTGGCGTGGCTGCGTAAATTTTTTGGACTGTGTACAGCCTACAGTGTGTCATTCATCCGCCTAGCCTTTTCCCAAACATGATTGGGGTCGGCTTCCAGTCTAACTGATTGCGGCTGAATATCAATATTTTACATGAAGCGACTGCCATCTGACCTCCACAACCCAATTATTGGGGAATACCGGTATTCGAATGTTAGACCAGTTGTCAGACTTTTGGGCTCCTGACTACCCGTAACGACTGTCAAAGATATTCCTATGACAACCGGGACCGACTGTTTAACGTGCTCTCCGAGGCACGGAGGGGTCTCGATGTGTAAAGAGCGGTCACCCATCTCAGCCTACAGTGTGTACACAGTTAAAAGAAAGGTCAAGGTTGACACATTATAGAATTGGTCTAGTCATAGATTAAAGGCTTAGGTAAGTTAAAGTGGTTTTGATTACATATTGCATAAAGTCATGTGGTCACTTTTTTGTGTTATAGGTTGACAAGTTTGATTATATGTACACATATAATTATTTTTCAGTGTTGCTTAAATTTTTTGTCAAGTTAACAATTCAACCAGTTGAAGATTTTTTTTTCAATACACTAGTCTTACTTTAGTATTATCATCGTCACCTAAATAATTATATTTTTCATTCATAGGTAGATACGTGAAACCGTTTTTATTCGTGCATACTGTAATTATCCAACCAGGCATACATAAAATATACAGAACAGCTTCGCAAAGTAAATTAAAGTATGAAATGCACTCCACGTCCTTCGCTCATCTTTCAGTTAAACATTATTCTACTTACGTTGTACGTACAAAGTTTTGTAAGAGGTAGGTATCAAATATTACGAATTCTGTTTAATTTTATTCTACTGTTAATAATCTTAAAAAAAAACTGCAACATTTTTATACGACGATGAAAAATAGGTGTACAGTACCCCTATCATGAGTTTTTTTGACGTATAGTTTCGTTAACGTAAGCATATTTTGAATTTAAAATACAGCAGTCCTGGAACATTTTGATAAAATTTTATACAATTTGCACATTTTAAAAAATACAGAGAAATTAATTAAGTATTTAATTTATATAAATATTGTATAACAAACGTGTATTTTCAATTCAAAATATGCTTACGTTAACGATACTACACGTCAACAAAACTCATGATCGGGGTACGGATCGCCTGATGGTAAGCGGTTACCGTAGCTTATGAAACGCTCGAAACACCGAGTATCACACGCGCGTTGCCGACTCCTTAAAATGAAGATTCACTGTGCCGACAGCTTACGGGACAAGCAGGTGCCCCGCTGTCGACACAGCGCATCCTCAGAAGATGAGCTAAATGGCGCTGATTCATGCGTCATGTTCGTGAACGGGCGCCGTCTGTTGGGACTGGTCATCTCTGAACTGCTATGGCCAATATTTGGAGTTGTGTTTACTATTATTCTAGACTTTTACATTGTTCTCTCATATTTGTGTTATTTCCGACAAAAGCAATGTAACCATGATATTGTAATCATTTGATTTAAAAGAGTAACCATGGAGTTTCTTGCCCGTTCTTCTCCATAGGAATCTACGCTTTGGAACGGGCATCTAGCTTCATCATTATGACTAACTGACAGACTCCTTGACAATTCAAAAGTACCTGTAATTGGTCTAATTGAAATAAATGCTTTGACTTTGACTTTTGACTTTGATCTGGCGACCTTACTCACCTCAGGAACACAACACTACCGAAGAGTAGCGTTGTTTGCACAAATTATAATCAATGTAAACTATGCTAAAAATGTCATTAAGTATTTAACATCCTCTTGAATTCATGAAGACTAATGATTCATTTTATGCAGACAAAAGCCAGAGAATCATAGCTGTTTCCATAACAGTGTGTTATGCACGTGTAAAGTATATAAATTACTTTCACTTCAGCCCGCATTTCTAGAATCGAGCACGTGTGTGCAAACGTACACAAGGTCAATTGAATCATCTAACAAACTCTTAGATTATCTAGATTCCGCTCTACTTAGACACAATGGCTCCTTGAACGCGGCAACTCGATACCGTAGTGTGTATTGACTATTTGCAACGATGCAGCTTATGTGCGTGAAAAACAGTGTTGTCAACATTTAAGCTTTTACGCGATTAATGGGAAAATTTATTTTATGCACTCTAGTACTCTAGTAGTTAAAAAGTTACATTGGTTGCTAAGAAGACTGACGCGAGTATGCCATTCTAGCACAGTATTATTTTCCACATTTATATAGTACTAGCACTTCGCCCGCGACTTCGTCCGTGTGTCCCACAGGAACTATGCATTTTTTCGGGATAAAAAGTAGCCTATGTTACTCAGTGATAATGTAGCTTTCTATTAGGGAAATAATTTTTAAAATCGGTCCAGTAGTTTCGGAGCCTATTCGGTACAAACAAACAAACAAAAAAATCTTTCCTCTTTATAATTTAAGTATAGATGTTGGCGGCATCTAGTCGGAGCGCAGCGAATACCAATCATTAACATATATGAGCAATCTATGTTTATTTAATAGTGATAATTGATAAGTAATTCAATCTTTAAATACCTATCATTCAACCACACGACTCTACAATACGAATTCAAAACTATTAGATAAATAATTCGGGATAATTCACTCTACGCCATTTGAATTTATTTAGATTAGGTCCATTCGACCCTTGGTTAACCTTACTTGATACTATAATCATTTTATTGCTAATGTAATACCTTGCTGTAGGCTAGTGGCCTCGAAATAGGTTGGAATAATGTTAGTGCTTAATTAGTTTTTAATAGGCTACAGTTCTGCTATTAGTTTTTATTATGAGGTCTTTGAGAGTGAAATTATACTAGCATGTAAATGTTTTAGTACAAAATCAACAGTTCCTAATTCTAAAGCTTTGATCATGATTAAATTAGAGCGACTACGACTACGGTGTTCTGGGTTTGATTCCCGGGTTAGGCAGTGTTTCTGAGTTTTTCCGCTAGAAAATTCTTAGTATATAGGCTGATTGATATAATGGTAATAGATGTATAGTCATGTTGAAGAGACGAATAAAAAGCGATTAACAAAATATTTTTTCCTAGGCAAAAGATATTTATAAAATACACTGATCTCATTGTCTCGTGTCTCATTCTCATGTTCATAAAAAAGGCGTGGTCACACTCGCAACCGTCCTGATGTATGAACGTGGACAAAGCAAAAGAAGTGTGTAATAATCATAGCACGTGGCGGTCTGTAATTTCTGCTTACCCCCACGAGAAAAAGGCGTGAGTTTATGCATGTATGTAACAGTTAATTGCCATAAAATCCCATAACTTATAACAGTTATAACCTCAGATCATAGAAACAAGGAGATGTGCCAAGGCGCTATCGAGCTTGATGCCTGATCTTGAGCAAATTGCTCATATTAAAAACGTACGCGCTGGCGACGAACCGAACACGATCGATGGTATAAATACAGTGTTTTAGTTTAGTGCTAGTGTTGAGTGACGATTAACAGTGTTAGATTGAGGGTGTGCGGAATGCTCAATGCATGGGAGATTTTTTTATTCACAAGGAGCGCTTAATTATGCGCGTAATTGTGTCGAAAAATGTACTAAAAGTGGCATCAATTGTTCCCGTACTAATTTGCTATGATCGCATATCTCCTTGTTTCTATGATCTGAGGTTATAACATAACTAGCGAATACACCTGTACCTACCCCTTTGGCTAATCGAACGCGATAAGCAATACAATACAGCTTCCTATATTTACATCACAAAAACCCCGATACACCTTTCACACCTCCGCCATCACTTAACAACGCCTAATTGCTGACACGTCCGCGCACGTGATCAACATACCTGATTGCAACACTAGCGACCGCTACCTACCTACGGAACCAACACGTTTGCCCTGAAGTTTTGATGAACGCAATCATCCGACGGAACCCAATTAACGTTTGTTTCACGTTTGAAACCTTCGAGTTTAGGTGGGAAAGTGGAAATGTTGTGTCGGAGAATTTCTTTAACTGCGTTCTGAAAAATGGTTTTGATTTTGTTTGTGTAAGTCTTGTACTGATTTGCAAATGGAATGTTGTTGGAGTTATTGTTTTTTGATTTTGTACTAGTGTTTTTTTGTTTCGCATTATGAAAATTCTAAGGAGAATTTGGTATGTTATGTATGAATTGAAGAGATAAAATTTAAATTTTTGAATATTTCTTTAAAAATTAAGAATAAACATCCAAGCTAATGGTGGTCAGGTCTCCAGAGAGAAGAACCTCCTCAGGATGAGTGCGGTGTCTAGGAATACCTACTGCTTCCTGTATCAAAGAATTAATTACTATTTTTGACCTGTTACTTAATTTTTTACTAACATAGTATTTATTTAGTTACTATTTATTTATGGATTGTGGATTCGTGGTCCAAAATAAATCATTATTTTTTTATTACTCAAAAATACGTCATTTGTTGTCAGTGTAAATACACTTCAAGTATATCAAGTATATAGTCATTTGTATTTATACTTATAGTTGGTCATTTGTATTTATTCCCCAACGTGCTCTTCAATATGATAAAACATTCATTTTCATACGAAAATATTTAGTGAAAACTTTCGCAAAGGGAAGTTCTGCGCTCACACCGCTATGAACTCTGAAAAGTGCTTCAAATATTGGAAATCTAAAAACTAGTCTAGGATTTTATGTAGTACATAATATATTGCATTACCGCTTTAAAGATGAACCCTTGTTGTACTATGTATACGGATTTATACTTACAACTTAAATTAATTTTTTTCATCATAATGTCTAAGGAATTGGACAACCTCAACCTCAGTTTCACTTATGGAGTATTTCCTAATTTTGGTACACCCCTTTATGACGCTTCACAGTATCTACCTACGAAGTTTCATCTATAAAGTGCCAATAGTCTTTGAGTAAAATGGTTGTGACATCCGGACGGACAGGAAAAAATTATAAGGTTCCGTTTTTGCCATTCCGCTAAGGAACCCTAAAAACAACAGACGAGCACTCATGTAAAATATACATCCACAAGTCAGGTATTCGAAACACGTAATGGCAATGTAAACAAAACTCCTAAACTGGGACATAGGTAGATTTATTAGGGTTAAACAAGGTAGAACAACTCGCCATGGATTGGTTTCGGTTTTATGGTATGTTAGGCGAGATCGGTACCTAAACATGGCATTTGGCATGTCAAGGTTGAATATGAATACTTTAGCGATTACAATATTGTTACCGTTTTGTCAGCTGTTTTTGACAGTATTTTTCCGTCATTCAAATTGGTTCTGTCAGAATCATTTGGTTACGTAAAAATAAGGTATTTAGGAGCTAATAATATTAGGAATGAAAATAGACTAATAAGACTAATAAAATTGATTGTACTGATCGTCCTGGTTTGTTGTAGAGGGGCTCGTGGCTAAATGACAGCCGCGCTAATTGGTTGATCTGTGAGGTTAAGCTGCGCTTGCCGCGGTCAGTCCTTGGATGGCCGTGACCGTACTTTACACATAGATACCCCTCCGTGCCTCGGAGAGCACGTTAAACAGTCGTTAACACTTCATAGTACCACTCCACTCTCCCTATCGATCTCTCTCGCTCCACTCTTTCGATGGGAAAGGATATTGTGACCATTTATTTATGAGTCCATATTTAACATCATTTCCCTGTCTAACAGAATAATGGAAAAAGGACAGATTATGTTTTTTAATTGTCATGACTTTACAATTTACGGACAACCAATCACCTTTGATGTTACGACCTATCTAGTGAGCTAATTTGGTAGGACTTTTCTTCTATCCTTTTCTAATTTATTTTGTTAGGAGACATAATAAGATTAAATTAGTACCAATATCCTTGAAAGTCTATTTATATTTCATTTTTCAAGCACGTCCTGTGGTTTTTATGTCTATGTACCTCTCGACCTAATGTGAGTAGCAGTTGCATGCCTTCCATCGTGCAGCTTAACGATATAAATTCCTTTGGTCCACTGGGTTAGTATTTTAGTAGCTTAATAAAGGTTCCTCTAGGAAGAATAGCGATTTTAGTGCGAGTTTTGAGAGCATTTTTTATGTTGTTGGGTGGTAAACAAGAGTCAAAATGGTCTCTTGTTGACATCGTTTTGACCAATGGCCAAAGACAGTCTTACTCTAAGCCAATGACCGTGTGATGTCATTATGACACCATCCTTAGTCTTACACAATTGCAATAGCAGATTTGGGTCCCAGGAAGCTGATGGTAAGTGGTCACCACCACCTTTAAACATCTGCAATAGTTGAAGTATCTCATGTGCTCGTAATTACACCATTGCAGCACCCATATCCTTCAAACTGGAAAACAGCGGCAAAGTTAGCACAGAAAACGGGGTCTCATCAGGAAGAAAGGAACATTTGTTCAAATAAATGTCAGTAGATGGTGTTATATGTATCGATTTGTTATTGAAGTTTGTGTAAAATTCAGAACATGAAAAAATAGGCCATAAAAAATATTTGTTCTAATTTTAAAAACAACCTCTAAGCACGAACAAAATATAGCCCGAGGATACCCGGAGTTACGGCAGTCACATTTCTTTGTATGAGACGAGGCATCTGTACTTACATAATATTATCTGTACGAGAAAAAACAGGTTTAAAAAAAACCGACTTCCAAAAACTACACTAAAAACTATGAAATAAAAATGTTAAACTTCCATAAATAAAAATCTGAATGTATATTGAAGTCGGCGGGGCCTCTTCTTCAGGTTTTTACCTCTCAGCCTTTGAACAGGAAGAACGTGCGCAGTGTGTGCACGTGCAGCTTGCTTTGCGCCTCGACAAATTAACATTTCCTTTCAATCCTCCTTAATCTACAATGGTGCTTATTTTCATGCTAGGCCCCGCCGACTTCAATATACATTTAGATTTTTATTTATGGAAGTTTAACATTTTTATTTCATAGTTTTTAGTGTAGTTTTTGGAAGTCGGTTTTTTTTAAACCTGTTTTTATTTTTATCTTTTTAGTGTAGTGTAACCTGTGTAACCATTTTATTGTTGTTAATAATTACAGTATCATAAAATCATTTATGTATTTGCTACACATTTTGTATGTACCTACTTTTACCGAGATCGATTACTTCCACGAATTTAAATAGGTACTTATATTCATAGATGTTGGTGGATAAGAGCGTTTCAGTAAACAAAAAAACCGGCCAAGTGTGAGTCGTACTCGCGCACCGAGGGTTCCGTATCGGTTTTGGACGTATAAAGTGCAAAAAACCGGACCGTATAACTAAGTTTGTTCGTGAAGGAATTATGATGATTTAAAAAAAAACTGCACTAGTTAGGAACATCGTTTTATTTTTGGTGCAATATTTGGGTCAATTCGGCAATTCCTATCAACTCTAATTATTTCAGATTTTTCGCTCTGCAAACTTCGGAGATAAGGGGGGAGGAATGATATTTTTTCAGACATTTTTCATCATATGTCGAAAACAGTGAGACATATAATAAAATGAAAATATATTTTGAAATGTGCAGATCAAGCCCTTTCATATGATATGTCATTTGACCTAGTAACCCCACTTTGAAATTTCGGACCCCCACTCCGGCCCCTTTTGCAATGAAAATAAAAACATTTTATGACTTTTTTTATTTTCAATAAAGTTTGGCAAGATTTTTTTATAAATGTTCAAAATTTCGAGTCGATAGCATTAGTAGTTGCTGATATAAGCAGGTGTGAAAGACAGACAGACAGACAGACAGACAGACAGACAGTCGCACCATAAGGGTTCCTTTTTTACCATTGTGGTACAGAACCCTAAAAACAGTGTTTGTTTCAGTTTATAATAGCAATAGACTCGCTCCCTAGCCTTCTATCAAATGCGACTTAAGCATAAAAAAATTGTGTGTACTATACACCTCTGTCTAACCTTGCGGGAAATACCGGCGTGATGTTATGTATGTATAATATCGAGATCGATTGCATTCAGGAATTCATGTACTTACACAATATCACTTTTTCATCATTGTCATGATGTCATCGAGATACACCAAAAATACCGTTTATTACACCTGGTTAAAAATCTACTCAACCAAAGTTAATAAAATTGATATGGGACCACCTCGCGAGCTTCTTCTACCATATGAAAAAAGAATCACGTAAATCGGCTCATAGACCACGGAGTAATCGGTGTACATACATGAAAAAAAAAAAAAAAAAAAAAAAAAAAAAAACCAACCGAATGCAGAACCTCCTCCTTTTTGGAAGTCGGTTAAAAATAAGTTTCCATGGTGGTTTGGTCGTTCCCTCGCTAGCTAGTAACATCAAATTCAAGAGTTAGCTAACTCTTGAATTTGATGTTACTAGCTTTTATTTATAAAGTGGTTCCCAGATTAAATGTGTTTTTAACCGACTTCCAAAAAGGAGGAGGTTCTGCATTCGGTTGGTTTTTTTTTTTTTTTTTTTTTTTTTTTTATGTATGTACACCGATTACTCTGTGATCTGTGAGCCGATTTACGTGTTTTTTTTTTCATATGGTAGAAGAAGCTCGCGAGGTGGTCCCATATAAATTTTATTAACTTAGGTTGAATAGTTTTGTAACCAGCTTCAATAAACGGAATTTTTCGTGTATATCGATGACATCATGACGATAATAAAAAAGTCATATTATGTAGGTACACGAATTCCTGGACGCAATCGATCTCGATATTATACATGCATAACATCACGCTAGTATTTTCCGCAAGGTTAGGCAGAGGTGTATAGTACACACAGCTTTTCTTATGTTCAAGTCTTATTTGATAGAAAGTTAGGGAAAGAGCCTATTGCTGAAAAAACATTGTTTTCGATTACTGAAACGTACTCATCTATAAATATCTTAGAAGGTAAGTACCTATTTAAATTCGTGAAAGCAATCGATCTCGGTAAAAGTACATACAAAATGTGTGTCAAAGGCAGTATATTATTAAAGTCGCTCTATCCATGATTTTATGGTACTTTTATATACGTAAGGTATTATTATAAAAAAAACATGACATGTTACACTACACTAAAAAGTTAAAAATAAAAAACAGGTTTTAAAAAAACCGACTTCCAAAAACTACACTAAAAACTATGAAATAAAAAGTTTAAACTTTCATAATTAAAAATCTAAATGTATATTGAAGTCGGCGGGGCCTAGCATGAAAATAAGTAAAATTGCAGATGAACAAGGAATAAAAGGAAATCTTAATTTCCACGTGCACACACTGCGCACACCCTTCCCGTTTAAAGACTGAGAGGCAAAAACCTGAAAAGGCCCCGCCGGCTTCAATATACATTTAAATTTTTATTTATGAAAGTTTAAACTTTTTATTTCATAGTTTTTATATAAGAATCACATCCATTTCTTTAAATATCCTCATTTAAAGAAATTAATGTGAGGGAACGACCATTATGATCATTAAGATTTGTTAGATTTTTGTTAGATTTTTAAGCTAAAACTTGAAGGACAAGAATTTCGCGATTTCGTGAGAATTACCCGGTAGTGATTTTTTTGGTACACTCAGCAAATATTTTACCTGCATATTCTACCTCACACTTTTGTAGACTTTACCGAAAAAAAAATCTAATAAGCATTTCTACAAGCGATCTATCCCACTTTCGCATATAAAATTCTCTCTTGTATCGCTACAAAGTATTACCCTTGGGATAGCCTTGCCCTAAGCCAGCCCGTAATATTCATTATCGTAAAACTCAGGTGCTGGCGCCAGCGAATAGCCACTCGATATAAAAGTGCTTTGACAAGTTCGCTATTACGCGACCGAATTGAGAGTGCACTTTGCCGTAGAAAGTGAATTGAAATAATAGAACTTCGTGACTTGATAGTGTTATGTTATTTTTCGTATAGTTTTTTTTTCTAATTTGAGATAAGGATGGTTTTGGAATATAAAATGTTTTATTATGATTAATCGTGGGGTATGAAGATAGCTGTAAGTACCTATGTATGTGCAAACAACACTAAGGCTCGTATTCCAGAACGATACTCGAGCACAGATCTCTGCTTGAGCATAGATGTCAACCAATCAAATGGCTTTAAATGTATGCTCAAGCAGAGATCTGTGCTTGAGCGTCAATCTGTAATACGAGCCTGAGGCTCGTATTCCAAAACGATACTCGAGCACAAATCTCGCCTTGAGCATAGATATAAAGCCATTAGATTGGTTGAAACTAAATTCAAGTAATGCTTGAGTCTTCAAATCTATGCTCAAGGCGAGATCTGTGCTGGAGTGTCGTTCTGTAATACTTATGCGTTATAAAATAATTATAATTATTATTCATCTCAAAATTGAGGCATGGAATCAACAATTGGCCTATGTGCCAAAAATCCCGATTATTAGTTTCAAAGGTGCTACCTACATTGAATAGCCATTTCATTTCAAAAGTGCAAATTGCACTTTTTTGGAACTTAACCCAATTGTCGATTCCATGCCCCAATTTATTATTCAAATATTGACTATGATTTTACACAATATCGTGTATGTATGTATTGTAAAAATGAACCGGTTCGTTTGCTGGTTAGAAAAAAATATTCAAAAATCGAATGATTCAGTTTTAGTTTTAATCACCATCGGCCCCGACTCTGAGTATTTTTTGCTATTTCATATAGTTTCTGATTTGGCCATCCACGCATCTTAATTAGGAAATTCACCCTGCATACATACATACCTATATATTTATAAAATAGTTACAAAAATTCCCAGTTTCCATTTTCAATACCGCAAACCTTTCGTGCAACTTCGGGTTGCCTCGGGATATCTCGGGATACACCGGCATAATCCCAGCTAGTGTATGTTCAGCATAACGGTGCAATATTCATTACTATAAACCCAGGTGTTCTGGCTGTAAGACCCTACGTGTCTTATTTGTGTAAAATATAAAAGGCATGCACTTACATTACGGATGATGAGGTGGGTTTTACTTACGATAAAAGAGGATTAGCATAATTTTGAGGTGCATCTCTAAGTGGGTTGTATGGTATGAAGTTTTGTATATTTTTTTTAAAACCTTTTACTTAACTTGCCCTGTTAGTGGGGGCCATTGCAACAGAATTTTAGACCAGTTCTCCCAAACCGATTGAGCTGAAATTTGGAACACTTATATAAGGTGCTATAAAAATATCTGCCACGGCTGCAATGGGAGACAGTATTGTGTTTATAGATTACAATAGTAAAGATAAATTATTGATTATTTGTCATATTTTTTTTTTCATACAAAAAAAGTACGTATAAATTTTAGTAGATTAGGTAGTGACGAACTAGTCAGCTGATATCAGTTTTCATTCACAGAACAGATGGAAAGAGATAGCAGTTGTTTTCATTGACGAAGCGACACATCGCGCGTAATTTGTGAACCACATTATGCAGAGTAGAGTAACTTCTTTATTTTCTCAAATTGAATTAACTGTTCCGGGGTACGAAAGTTCTTCACTATTGTAATCTATAAACACAATACTACCTCCCATTAAAGCCGTGGCAGATATTTTTAAAGCACCTTATATATGTAACCTCGGTGACAATGCAATAATATAGTACCTACCATGTAGGTGGTCTCATGATGAAGCCGTGAAGTGGCCATGGGAACTCCTCAACGTCTCAACATAACTCCGTCGTGTTTGGGCTCGTTATATTTGTCTTGACAAGTACTCTAGACTTAGATGTCTCATGATGGAGCTGGGAACTGGTCATTGTTATAAAAGCTTGTTTAAAAAAAAAAGATTTTCAACATACTTAAAACTTATTATTGATATTTGGCTTAGAAAATGTCAGTCCATTGATATTACTATGGACCTGCAACATCAAAGGATTTTCTCAATTTTAGCTGGCTGTCTTCTTTTTCTTGCTGTTTTTTAGGGTTCCGTACGTCAAAAGGAAAAACGGAACCCTTATTAGGATCACTTTGTCGTCCGTCTGTCAAAGACAAGACCCTTAACACTGGAGGCATTTGCTCATAAATGACGTCAGTAGAAGAAGTAGTATGATGGCATATTCTAGTGGAATATTTTATTTTATCTAATATACGTATCTACAAACATAATTAAGTTTGTACGGAATCTTTAGGGAGCGCATCCTCAGGGCTGTCTAACTGTGGTCTCATTTTTACTCTGTCTTTCGTGAGTATTCAATATATAGATGAAATTGAACAACTTCTGTAATCTCATTTCTATTATTGGTTTCTCGGAAACAGCTTTGACGATATGGATGAAATTTTGTATTTAGATACTGTTTTACTTTTTTTAACTAGACTTTCTATTAATAACAGCTCGTCTCCAGAAAAGAAGTAGATAAAATAAAATAAGTAGATATTAAATAAAAGGCTGAACTTGATTTTACTCAAATAATTAGTTTGTACAACTAAATAACAACTTATTTAATTAAATGTAAGTAGTTTGTTTATACTTAAGATAATATTATTAATTCGTTAATTACTTGTTGGAGTTTGTTTATATTATTATATAAAAGCGTTAGAACAAGTTTAATTAATGTTAACATTTAGTTTTGCTCCAGACTAAGACTAGACGTATTTATGTAAGTACCTACGTCTTGTCCTAGCCTAGGGCATACATTGTACAAAAGTTTATATACTTGTACATACAGATGAACTAATATGTACCCTACGTTGTATCTTCCAAGTCCGTTCTTTCTAATAGAAAACAAATAGGTACATATAAAATACTTTTATGATTGTTATATTCTTAGAACCAAAATCCTGTACATAAAACAAAAAAAAGTCAATTCACACTTCAAAAAAGCACGAGCAGTGCCGAATACTGCCGAATAATACCGAAACACGACGAATCTAACGCTTCCATTTGAATGTGTAAACAGGAACGTAGGTACCCAAAACATTGGGAATTTGGGAACTCCTGAAATGTATGCAAAAAAGTTGAATGAGACCACACAGCAATAAAACAGACTGCGGACGATTTATATTTACCTACGTACTGAGTAAAAAAATGTGCGGTGTAGTTCTGTTCTAAATAAAAGTAAGTACTGGTTCTGTATCCAGAATCTACTGATTTTTGAAGGTGAGTGATTCAGGATTTTTATTTTTATATGAATAGATATACGTAGTGGCAAAAACGATGAACGAATATAAATTATATGAGTCTGAATACAAATTTTTCAACCGAAGTATATTATGATTAATTAATTACACCTACGCTTGGAAATACTTTAAAGTTTAAAACGAAACACAATTAATATTTGCTGCCCAGTCAGTGTTCAGTCATTGACTTTATTACATCAAAGTTTAATTAATCAACAGTCAATTACATTAATCCATCAAAACATAGCAGGAATATTAAATAAACAAGAATTTATTGAGCTTGCCATAAACGATCTACAAAAAGAGCTAGGGTCAGTTGACATAATATGTTTTACAGAGACTTTCATTAGGCGAGGTAATGAATCAAATCTTAGATTAAATAACTACAGATTGGTATCTTTTTACTCACGAATAAATCAGCGCCGAGGAGGCTCGTGCATCCTATTAAAAAATAATCTCCAATACAAAGAAGTTAATATTACAATTCCACAAGTTCCATTTCAATTCGAATGCTGTGCCATAGAAATAATAAAATTTAATCTTATTGTAGTATGTATCTATAGAACCCCCTCAACAAATGCAACAATTTTCCTTGATAATTTAGAATCACTCACTAACAATCTAATTAAAAAAAAAAATAAGAAAATTATATTGTGCGGCGACTGGAACATAGACCTTCTAAAACCAACAAAACTGTCCAATGACTTAAAGTCTATCATAATAAATAATAATTTGAAAAACCATGTCGAATTACCTACAAGAAAAAACTCATGCCTGGACCTAATAGTGAGCAACTTAGACAATGCCAAATCTGACATTCACTATCTTGCTTTATCAGATCATGAAACGGCACAATCTATAACAGTTAATTTAGAAATTGACCAAAAAGTAAAGGCCAATAACTCGAAGTTCTGGTTTAAATATATTAGAGACCTTAGTGATGAAAATGTGAACAAATTTATTTACTACATCTCTAACCTATCCTTTTCCGATGTATATGAATGCCAAACAACAAACGATGCTTTCGACTCTCTACATGATACGATAACTCTCTTCTACAAACTTTGTTTTCCCATTATTAAGGTAAAAACCATATGCAAAAACATAAAAAACAGAGGTTTGACAAAGAGTATTAAGCGCTGCTGTATCAAAAAAAGGACATTACACTTAAAATATCACCTATGTAAGCACAATAAAAAACATAATAAAAATATATATGACAATTATAATAGAATTTTAAAAAAATGTATACACAAAGCTCAACAGATAAATAGTATAAAATATATGACTAACGCAAAAAACGCAAGTAAAGCAGCATGGCACTTAATTAAAGAAAATACTACTGACATAAATGTTAATTCAGAAATAGATACAATAAAAATTGACAATGAATCATATGACATGCCTGACAAAATATGTGAGTTGTTTAATGACTTTTATATATCATTGACTTATAACAATAATAATAGACATATTAATAGTAGCAAAATAAACAGTATAACTGAAAACCCAAAAAGCATATTCCTGACCCCAGTAGACAACTTTGACATTTATAAAATAATTCAAGCCTTAAAGAATACTAACTCTACAGGTTATGACGAATTTAGCACTAAAGTACTCAAAAGGTGTGCAATTAGTTTAGTTCCCCCCCTAACTCATGTAATTAATCTATCTCTATCAGAAGGTGTTTTCCCAAAACGGCTAAAAAAGTCCATTGTTAAGCCTTTACATAAAAAAGGAGTAAGAACAGATATTAACAACTATCGACCGATAACATTAATACCGGTATTATCCAAAGTGTTCGAGAAGGTTATGTACTCCAAAATAGAATGTTTTCTGACATCGTGCAACATACTCAAAAAAGAACAATTTGGATTTAGAAAAAATAGCTCTACCACTTTAGCATGCTTCTCATTGATCAAAGAAATAACGAATAGTTTAAATAATAAGTCTAAAATTAGTGCCGTGTTTCTAGATATGACGAAAGCTTTTGACTTTGTCTGTCATAAAAAGCTCTTAGGTAAACTCTCATCGTATGGAATACGTGGTAACGCTAATTGTTGGATCAAAAGTTACTTGGAGGAAAGACAACAATGTGTTGAGGTAGTAAGAACTAGTCAGCGTGAACAAAAAAAAATTCAGGTCTCACTTTAAGCAAAATAATCCCGTAGGAACCCCACAAGGAAGCATTTTAGCACCACTCCTATTCCTAATATACATTAACGATTTTCCTGACGCAATTAAAAAAGACTGTATATTGTTTGCTGACGACACGACATTAATAATTAAGGATCACAATAAGGAAAACTTAGAAAACGAAATTTCAAGCAGCCTAGATCACGCCATCAGCTGGCTGGAACAAAATAACTTGAAAATAAATATGACAAAAACAAACATCGTAAACTTTCAGACATTCAATTCACACACTACCAACCTCGACATACAATATAATAACCAAAATCTAACTACCGTCAATGAATGTGTATTCTTGGGTATAACAGTAGATAAATTCTGTAGCTGGAAACCTCATGTAGAGAAACTTGTAAATAAAATAGACCGGTTTATTTATGCACTGAAAAGAATTAGACAATTAGTTAATTGGAACACAGCATTGGTGGCTTATCACGCATACGTATCGTCGGTTCTTAGATACGGTATCATCATATGGGGTAACTCAGTAGAAATTGATAGAGTATTTAAAGCTCAAAAAAAATGTATCCGAGCAATATGTGATGCTCACTATCTAGATAGTTGTAAACCCCTTTTTAAAAAACTAAAAATATTACCATTGCCTTGTCTATATATATTCGAAATCTGTTTATTTGTAAAAAAGTATCCCCATTTTTTTGAAAAATTTAGTGATAATGTGAATAGCCGATCCAGACACAAAAACAGATTACGCATGCCGCCAATACATTTAGAAATATTTAAAAGAAACGTGTACTGTATGTGTATTAGAATATTTAATCACCTTCCTCAAAGCCTTGCTCAACAACGCCTCACATTGTTCAAAAAACAGTTACATAACCTATTACTAAACAAAACTTATTATAGTGTTAAAGAATTTATTGACGACAAGATATAATAATAAAAAATATATAATATAAGATAATAACATTTTTTGTAATTGAGTATTAATTTAAGTATAATATTAATTGAATTGTTTCTAACTTCATAATTACTCGCATTTTGCACGCCGCATGTGGCAGAATATGTCGGAACTTATAAAACTGTAAGACCATTGTACATACCATGTTCTAGCAAATAAATGATTTGAATTGAATTGAATTGAAGTTCCGGTGTTACGTTTTAACGAAGTTCTCCAAATTAAATGGAGAAGATAAATAACTATAGAGTTAAGTAGGTAGGTACGTACCCCATTTCTAGGATATTTCTTCGGATGTCTTCTGTGGAGTTATTGTGATTATCATCATAATTATAATGACATCACAAATCCACATAATGGGAGTAACGGAAAAGTATAAAAACCACTGTTGAAAATGTACCTTCCGAAGTCATAAGACACAATATTATTATATTAGATAATTAATCAACAGCAACAAAGAAAAGGTAGGTAGTGCCCTTGCGCTTCTCTTAGCTCGTTTTGGCGGGGGCACTGCCGTGCCCCCAGATTTGCTCAGATTTTATAATTATATTCCATGGATTAGTCTTATATTACCTATTTGTTTTGTGATACCTATATATTCCGCGAAAAATTTTAACTGTAGTATTTTATATTATGATTATTTGAACAATACGGTGGTGGACTACTATTAAAAAAGTACAAATAAATTATTTTATTCCAAAGAAGGAATATAGGAATAACAAAAAAGTAAAAAAAAATAAAAATAATTTATCACAAAATGGAAAACATAGACGCTTTTAAAGTTTTTGGAGGGAGTATCGCTCCATCTTTGTCGCGCGAAGCGGACATAGGTTACGTCACTTATCATGCATGCCGTCCGTGTCTAGCAAATCATTTTAAAACGCTTATAACTTTGCCAATTTTGTAGACGTTTCATCGGTTTTTTTGGTGTTCATTATCTTTTTGCAAATTGTTTACAGATTCACAATTAAAAAAATATATTCAACATCCCTATTATTATGAAAAAAAATACGTTTATACCATTCCCCCTCTAAAAAGCTTATTTTATTCACTGAAAACAGTGAATAAAAAGCACTTTTACTCACTGTTTTGATGTTTGAAAATGGAACACACCAATGTATTCGACCACAGATTTAAAGAACCTATGCTAGATGCGGCACGTTATTAGATTGTATGAAAACCGAACGTGTCATCTTTTTTTAACCGACTTCCAAAAAGGAGGAGGTTCTGCATTCGGTTTTTTTTTTTTTTTTTTTTTTTTTTTTCATGTATGTACACCGATTGCTCTGTGATTTCTGAGCCGATTTACGTGATTATTTTTTCATGTGGTAGAAGAACCTTGCGCGGTGGTCCCATATAAATTTTATTAACTTTGGTTGAGTAGATTTTTAACCAGGTGTAATAAACGGTATTTTTGGTGTATCTCGATGACATCATGACGATGATGAAAAAGTGATATTGTGTAGGTACATGAATTCCTGAACGCAATCGATCTCGATATTATGCATACATAACATCACGCCGATATTTCCCGCAAGGTTAGACAGAGGTGTATAGTACACACAATTTTTTCATGCTTAAGTCGCATTTGATAGAAAGCTAGGGAGCGAGCCTATATTACTATTACAAACTGAAAAAACACTGTTTTTAGGGTTCCGTAGTAAAACTAGGAACCCTTATAGTTTCGTCATGTCCGTCTGTATGTCCGTCTGTCTGTCCGTCTGTCCGTCTGTCACACCCTCGTCAAATCTACAGTTCATAACCAATTTGTATGAAACTTAGTAGGTAGATGTCTTTTATAAGCCGCCATTAAGGCCTATAGTGAAATTACGAAAAATAAAATAATTAGGGGGAGCTCCCATACATGAAACTGAGGGATGAAAAAAAATATTTTCGCGCACCCCACCATGTGGGGTATCGTTGGATAGGTCTTTGATAATAACATGAAGGTTTCTAAATATTTTTTTTATTTAAGTGCATATTGAGTGAACTAGGAGCTCCCAAAGTCGTTAACAATGTATCCCCCCCCCCTGTAATTTTCCAACCGCGCTATCGAAAAATCTGAAAAAAATCAAGCTTATAGCATTTAATAAATACTTTCGATTGAAATTGGTTTGAGCAAGATGCGTCAATAAATTTTTAAAATATTCACTATTTTCCATTTTGAGTTTGACAACCGTAAAAATAATAATATTTCATAATAATATTATGAAATACAAACTTGTATTTGCGGTCGGAACACTGAAATACTTTTTGCTACGGAACCCTACACTGTGCGTGGTCCGACACGCTCTTGTCCGGTTTTTGTTTACTGAAATGCTCTCATCCACCAACATCTATGAATATCTATTTAAATTCGTGGAAGTAATCGATCCCGGTAAAAGTACATAAATGATCAAAGTCGCTCTGTCCATGATTTTATGGTACTTTATTGTAATAAATTAACAACAATAAAAATGGTTACACTACACTAAAAAGATAAAAATAAAAACAGGTTTAAAAAAAACCGACTTCCAAAAACTACACTAAAAACTATGAAATAAAAATGTTAAACTTCCATAAATAAAAATCTAAATGTATATTGAAGTCGGCGGGGCCTAGCATAAATATAAGCAACATTATAGATTAAGGAGGAATCAAAGGAAATTTTAATTTGTCGAGGCGCAAAGCAAGCTGCACGTTCGCTGCACACACTGCGCACGTTCTTCCTGTTCAAAGGCTGAGAGGTAAAAACCTGAAGAAAGAGGCCCCGCCGACTTCAATATACATTTAGATTTTTATTTATGGAAGTTTAACATTTTTATTTCATAGTTTTTAGTGTAGTTTTTGGAAGTCGGTTTTTTTTAAACCTGTTTTTTATACCTACGATAACTTCACCCCAGCCATTTAGTAATGTGCTCAGAGTAAACAGAATTGTTTCAATCACTAAGCGTCACTGAGCTAACAGACTTTTTTTAGTACGAACAGTCGAACATACAGGGCACGCTTGGTCGTGGCTTGCCGTATCTAGTGTAAGTGTAATCTGTGTATTCGACCTATATTGATGTGTTCTAAATTCAATTTGATTGGTCGACATTTTCGACAAGGAGTTTAGCATTAGAATAAAAACTGTTTTGTGTTCTTTGCTGTCCTTAGTAAATTGGCGCTATTTTGAATACTGTAAGTTGTACGAACACAAAGTTTAGTGTTACTTTAATCTTTAATTTTGTGTTTGTTTAGTGTTGTTCTAATCGGTTAAAAATGCATTCTAGTGATGAAGATGTGTTAACACCTGAGTTTGTGAAAGAGAGGGCGGCCGATATAGTGGAAAGGTGGAAAGCTTGCTACCCAAAAAATCACGGCTGGTTTACATCAAAGCCAATTTAACTTTACTTTTTCTTCATTATATGTATATTTTCACTTAAATCTTTCTTTTTCTCGTAGTCATGGTATAAAGTATAGTATGCAACTCTTGAATAAAACGGATTTATATCGAGGGCCATGAATCGCTCGCGTCGCTCAGGATTCTAACACTTGAATCACTCGCTACGCTCGTGATTCAATCATCATGAATCACTCCCTACGGTCGTGATTCAATCGTTAGAATCCTTCACTAGCTCGTGATTCATCTATGGCCCTCGCTTTAAATCCGTCCTTTATTCACTAATTGCATAATAATATATACTATTCCACCTTTCGCACAACAATTCTAAGGGTACCTAAAAAATTTAAAAAAAAATTTTATTACTTATTGCGGACTTTTATTTAAAAATATTGGTACGTTCTCATAGGTTGGTATAATTACAATAAACATACAAACAAATAGTGCATATTAACTTAGTGAGGTATATAATAGGCTTTATGGCTATAATGGGAACATTTTTTTTTTCAAGTTTATTTCTAGGAATAAACTATATCGACCTCATAAAACATAATGTATTAGAGTGGAACTAAAATTTTATATGACGATTGAAAAATCGACCCTAAGTTGAAACGAGCATTTAATAATGTCTTAGGTTTCCGCGATTACTACACATTATAATAAAACAAGTTTAAACGGATTAAATCGCGTGTATTACAAATCCGTTTAAACTTGTTTTATTATAATCTGATACATTTAATTATTGAACATTTATAGTACCTACATATTTTACAATATAATGATAAACTATTTATATATCACAATGATAAGTACAAAACACATTAAGCTCTCTTTCTCTATAATTTGTGGTATCAAATGAAATTAGTCAAAATTGTTTACTAAATCCTTCCAATTAATTTGCCCACAATTTCATCTTTTCAGCATTGTGTGCTTTTCATATCCATAAAAATAGTCTAATTCGTTAACTAAATGCTTGCAATTGACTTGCTTACAGTTTGATATTTCCGGCTCTATCGGTCGGTTACGTACGAACTGTTTTTTCAATTAACTTACTGAAGTCCTTAACAGTTAACATTACCATAAATTAATAAAACATTCGCACAAACAATAAGTAATGAGACATTTAGTGCTGGAAGTCATTTACAGCATTTTATATGCTCTTGACTTAAAATAGAAGCACATTCTAGCATGCCACATTCTATATTCATCAACATCGATGGTTCCATTGGTAAGTACATGCCCCTAAGCAGACTAATATAAAGCTGAAGAGTTTGTTTGTTTGTTTGATCACGCCAATCTCTGGAACTACAAGTCGGATTCGAAAAAATCTTTTTGTATGTGATAGCCAGATTATGAGGGATAGTATAGGCTGTTTAACATTACGCTACGACCCTTAGGAGCCAAACAACCGGGGTGAATCCGCGGGGGACAGCTAGTTACAGATAAGACTGCACTCCGTGCCTGCTTTTCGACAACTGCATTTTCCAGAACAACCACTTGCACCGGCAGAAAATAGAATTCAATAAAGTATCAGGAGCCTCGCGGACTTTCAGTATGTTTATCAGGATATCGCGAAAATCAGCTGTACCTATCAACTTTCAAAACTACAGGGCTCTCAGGCTAAAATGTACAGATACGGTTTTTTCACAATTTTATAATAGTATAGAATAAAGACGAACTGCAAATCTAACCTATCTAGGGTAGGTCTTTAAAGATTTGAAAAACAGATATAAACCAAAAATGGTGGCTAGCTAAATTATGCTTATCTATTTTGCTAATTAATTTAATTTACAGTCATTGTAAATCATTTTCTAATAAAGGCACTAAACTTCCGAGTGAGTCAGCATAAAAGTCAGGTCTAATAGTTTTATGTGCTAGCATTGTGTCGACAGAAGCGTTTGTAAGAACTAGCAAAGTTTTGAAACCCGTTGCTCTGCCTAAACCGATGTCTTGATCGAGCCTGGAAGTAAACGAAAATAAAGAATTCTAATTAAAAAGACAAAACACATCTATATAATGACGATTACAATATAAATTTTATTGTCCTACACTACACATAATTTACTATTTTTACTGTTTTATTACGGGAAATAAATTAAGTCAATTAATATTAAAAATTGATTCTTCGAAGATTATGGGCCAATTTCACCAGGTTCTGTTCGTTGTTATCTGTCCCGTTAAGGGGCGACGCAGACGACAGACTTTTTGTGCGATCGAGTCTGCAGCGCTCGAACATCCTGTGCTGCTATAAGTTTCGCAGATTGTTCGAGCGCTGCAAAGCGCTGCAGACTCGATCGCACAGAAAGTCTGTCGTCTGCGTTGCCCCTAAACATTTCGATGTACTGTCTCATTATGAAAAACTGTCAAAATTACAACCGTTAAAATGCATAACGGGACATTTAGCAACTAACAGAGCTTGGTGAAATTGGTCCTAAATCTACCAAAAGTCATAACATGTACAATTTTGAACAAAATGATTTCTAGTACTAGTGAAAAAAATCTAAACTCACATGTCTCCAATAAATAGGACTCGGCTAGGATCGGTGACTCCCGCCCTCTTCATCGCAAACTCTCCGAACGGTTTACCAGGCTTGCCCAGAGTAATAGGTTCACGTTTGGCTTCGTCAGCCACCACGTCCGTGAATATTCCTGTAGCTAAAATTGGAATAGCAATTTTATTTATAGAAGTTAGAACATCACATCTGTATTTCTCGAGCGTAGGTAATTTATATATATAGCATCCACAAGTGGTCATAATGCTTTAAGGCATAAGCTTTTTTGGGTTGAGCCTCCCTGGATTTTGAAAAATATACTCGTCACTCCTTGTTACATTTTTTTTCATGGTTACAATAAAAAAAAATCAATTTCACGATAATTATTTCTCAATTTTAAGCATAATAATTATAATCAAACAAATTAAAACATTTGTGTTTACTCCTAAGAATGATGAAAGTGAAAAAAAAACTGAATTATTTAAGACTTCAAATGGATTTTTCTTAAGAATATCGGAACATAATTACTGGGAATTCAAGGGAATTCTATTCTTATGATTTCTAGGGAATTCCTAGGGAGGCGCGCCCCAAAGGTTGGGAGACCCTGTTTTAAAAATTTATGTGATTTTCTCACATAGCCTGTGGCGATACGAAAAAAGAATATTTTTAAGTCATCACTAGCAGGCTGTTGCATGTTAGTGATTTCAGACTGATAAAGACGTACTTCAATATCGCTACTGATGGATACAGTCGCAATACAAGAAGGGGTCGTTGTACTCATCATTATGAACAACTTTTATTACGGGACCAACCCTGAAATCGAAAAAAAAAAACCAGCAGTTCCATACATTTTGTTGAGTTATGTGAACATAAATGTATGGAACAGTTGATCTTTTTTCGCGATTTCAGGGTTGGTCCCGTAATAAAAGTGGTTCATAATGATGAGTACAATGACACCTTTTCGTATTGCGACTGTCTAACCTGACACCCTGTATATATTTTTTTATATTTAAATACATAATCATTAGGTATAATTAATTACCTGTAGTTTTAAATCCAGGCTTGTAGTAAACATATTTATCCGTAGCACCACATAAGAACAGTACTTCAGGCCTGGCCAAGTATGTGATAGCCAAATTAATTTTGGGCAGGTTCACATTAAAGTCGCTGTCCATAACCACGGCTCCTATTTCTAGATCATCCGTCATATACTGGTCGTAGTCTTCATAGTAGTCTGCTCCTACCTCGGGCTATAAACCAAAAATATAAATTATAAGTATCTAACCAATATCTGACGGATCGTTCGTTGTATCGATGCTTGGGGAAGGCCAGCAGTGCATGTCTTTCGGCTGATATTCTAGTCGATGGTTCCTACGTACAATCCCTTAACTACAAATGACAAATACAGGAGAGCGCTTCAAAGATTTAAATGCACGTATAGGTAGGTACATAATGTTCTACAAGGAAAATGTTGTGTGTGGTTTTAATGTTTAATTGGCCAACTTATAAATATTTTTATTAAACTAAACGATAGTTTAGGGTGGCCTGAAGGCCACGCTAAATTATCGCAGAAGCATGAAGCATCAAAATATTCGTCGAAATCGCTGTCTACGTGTATTGTGCATAGAAGACAGTCCTTACGTTGCCACGTTGGATGGCAATACTGCCTAAAGAATATGCCAGATTTTTAGGCAGTAGGTACCTCATTAGCTTTGCTTCCACTTTCTTTGTGAGAACTCTAAACAGCGGAATGCGTTGCCTGAGTGAGTGTTACCCGATAGTTACTATTTAGTCGCAAGTGAATTGGTTTCCGGGTTCCATCGTAGATCACATCATTGCTTATACCAGGCGAGATGGCTGTCAAACGCGAAACTATTATCGAATAAAAAATATCTCTGTAATCATTATTTTCAGGCGAATCCAGCTACTTCTTGGCAAAATCCTTTGGTGGCTTTTTATTCACTACGGGCAGACTTTGACGTCCGTTGGCTATTATTTATTGTGATCTTTGTTTTTAATCTCACAAATCCAAATATTGACGGCCGTCTTTTATCTCACTAGTCTAGAGACAATAAGGTTATGAAAAAGAATTTTAAAACTTACCCCTTCTTTACATTCAAAACCATAAGATTTCAATACTTTGTTGGTCTCCGGGCAGCTTACACTAAATACTTTTTTGTTGAAATTCACAGATTTCAAATACTCGGCTATCGCCACAGATGGTATGGTAAGGTAATCCTGAAAACAAAAACTAAATTAGATTTATGCTGCTGCTGCTTGTATGTTTGATTCACAGTCGAAATCGACACAAAGGTAGATCTGCACTACTTTATACAGCATGTAGTAAATGAATAATTCTTATTCCCATAAATAAACTGTGTAAACGGTTCTGTGGGACTTTGTTATAAATACAAGGTTCTTGTTAAAACTTCATAATAAAAATCAAATCGTCACTAAAAACAAACTTTTAATGAAAACTTTAAACGTAATTTTCCAATAACAAGCTGTGCGATATATTGTGTTAATGTAGGTATGTTTCAGAATTTAATGGTTTGGCGGACATGTTGGTTTTTTAAAAATACAACTTTATTTTTAGTTTATACGAAAGCCGAAAGGTCATTGTACTCATCATTATTAACAACTTTTACTTTGGGACCAACCCTGAAATCCTAAAAAAATCAGCTGTTCCATACATTTTGTCGATTTATGTAAACACAAATGTATGGAAGAGCTTTAGTTTTTTTCTCGATTTCAGGGTTGGTCCCAGTGGTTCATAATGATGAGTACAATCACCCCTTTTCAACTTTTGCATAATAATTGTTGAATGCAATCATCACGTCATGTGAAAAGTTAGCAGAATAATAAATTAAATTCGCATAAAGTAGGTATGCCAATGAAAATGACAGCTATGAACATTTTTATTACCATACTTCCCCTATCGAGTAGTACAATGTTTTAGTTTTTTCAGTAGATTTTCACAATTCTAATAAAATTTTCGTCTATATTTTCATTGTGTTTATTTTTAAAACTGAATACTGCTTTGATTTACATAGATACATTAGGGCAGATAGTGTCTGCCCTAAATACCTCCTGAGGTTAATTCCAAAACAACAAGACTATTCAAGTTTTTCAATTCGTTTATCATTGACGAGAATAACTATTTTGTTTTGTATTATACAGATTCAGCATCGAAAATACCTAAAATAATATTTTTTTGGCCTTGAATTTACAGGTTCAAATCCGAGATGTTTATGCAATGGCACTTACCCAACTCGTGTCTTCGAAATAGTAGAATAGTACAAATAAAATTAAATACCTACCTAGAGTTTTTTGTGAAAGCTCATCTGGAAACCTACTACCAACATACCTACCTATTTATGCGGCTTAGCATTTTATTTGTGCCGGTTTGAAGTGTATGGTGCAGCCGGCCTAGCATGACCACGATAGAAACGGGTTTTGTGTACATAGAAATAGACAAAGTGACAGATTGTAGAAAAATTTCTACCGTTTCATTCATAAAACGTAGAAATGTTTCTACAATCTGTCACTTTGTCTATTTCTATGTAGACAAAACCCGTTTCTATCGTGGTCATGCTAGGCGTAGGTGTAATTATAGACACATGAGATATTTCATCTTTTTCTCTAGAATCCCATCCCACAAATATTATAAGTGCGAAAGTTTGTGTGTGTGTGTGTATGTTTGTTACTTCTTCACGCTGAAACGGCTGGACGGATTTGGATGAAATTTGGCAAAGTGGTAGCCTGAGACCTGGAATAACACAGGCTACTTTTTATCCCGGAAAACGCGGGCAAAGCCGCGGGCGGAAGGTAGTAATAGATATTAATCAACAAACACGACAGATTTGTTACTCACGTAGCCATTTTCAATTTCAGCAGCTTTGAATCGAGCTACGTAATTCTCTTTGCTTCTCAAACTGTTGTTTGAAGCAAAGTGAACTGTCTTCCCGTGTTCCTTCATCAGGCTGAAGAATTTTCCGGCGCCAGCGCATGGTTCCTTTCTCCATATTACTCCTAAAAAGAAAATTTCAGTTTATAGGTAGGTATTGGTTCAGATTAAAGAGTCGAAACTAGGCTGTAGTAAAAAAGTCAGCATACATACAATGCTATCCAAATAAGAATAGTAATAAACATATTGTGACGTGTTAGCTGCGTATATTTATATCAAATATTCTAAACAATAGATTTGGTAAAACTAAGACTCGGTTAAAAAAGTGAAAAATAAAATTTATTAATTTGCAAAGGAAGCCAAGCGCTATTTATTTGTAACCTATAAATGTGATAACATTTGGAAGATATACCTATAACTTGCCAACGAAATTATTTTGTTATATGCTGATTTTGCTATTTTTATTTCATCATTAGGAACTTTTTATTGACGATAACACGTCTTATCACTAACAGTCAGCCGGCTCGTGCACTTGCACGGGGCAATGATGATTTTTTTTATTAATAATAATTATCTTTATTATTTTGTTTAGTCTTCATGAATTTTTATTGACGGAACACAGTTTTATCACTAACATTCAGCCGACTCATGTACTTACACGAGGCAACGATTAAATATTTTAATAATAAGTAATAATAATACCTTTATGTTTTTGTTTGGTCTTTAGGAAAATTTTTGACGGAACACAGCCTTATCACTAACAGTCAACCGACTCATGTACTTGCACGAGGCAAGGATTAGATATTTTAATAAGAATAATATTTATCTTTATATTTTTGTTTAGTCTTTAAGAACTTTTCTTTCTAGAAACTATTTTTCTTTCTTTCTTTCTTGCTTATCACTAACAGTCAGCCGACTCATGTACCTAGTTGCACGGGGCAATGCTGAAATATTTTAATAATAATAATAGGTATATTTGTTTCAGATAAACAGCGAATGAAATTAATGTTGGTTACCTAGTTAGCGTTATTAAGTAGTTAGTAATAGTATCTACACCATATAATCGGAAAAAGTGTTAGTATACAAAGTTGAACTTACTAATAAAGCTTACAGACTATTTCTTATAGTCATACCATTCTCAAGAATTGTTGAGTTATGTGAACATAAATGTATGGAACAGCTAATTTTTTTTGCGATTTCTGGGTTGGTCCCAAAGTAAAAGTGGTTCATAATGATGAGTACAATGACCCCTTTTCGTATTTCGACTGACTAAATTACACCTTGTATAATGGGAATTTTCAAGTCAGCTGCTTTGAATTTAGACGACGGGTCTTCCTGTGCACATTCTAATTTCTCTTTAGACCGTGTTGAACGGCGCTTTCTCATAATAATATTCTTGTATCCGCTCGTAGCGTCTCGTAGCATATTTGACGAGTGATCCTGCATGTTTACATGCAGCGCGCGGTTCATCGTAGGTTGCACGCTCAGATCATAGAAACAAGGGAGATGTGCCAAGGCGCTATTGAGCTTGACGCTTTGATACGGTCACATTGACCGTATAACAAACGTACACGCTGGCAACAAACCGAACACGGTCGATGATATAAATACAGTGTTTTAGTTTAGTGCTAGTGTTGAGTGATGATTAACAGTGTTAGATTGAGGGTGTGCGGAATTTTTAATGTGTGGGAGATCTTTTTATTCAGAAGGAGCGCTTATAATTGTGTCGAAAAATGTTCTAAAAGTGGCGACAGTTGTTCCCGTACTAATTTGCTATGATATACTATACTATATCTCCTTGTTTCTATGATCTGAGGTTGCACGTGTCTCACCGCTTGCGCCCGCCGCTGAGTCGCGAGGCGCCTCATTCGACGGACGAAAAGCTGATATCGCACCGTTCGAAACCGCGGTTGACATACCGGTGGCCTCCACGAGCACGCCCGCTGACTCATGCGTTTAAGATATCACACTAATATTGCAAATGCGAAAGTTTGTGTGCGTGTGGGCGCGTGTTTGATACTACTTCACGCTGAAACGGCTGGACGGACTTGGATGAAATTTGACAAAGAGGTAGCCTGTGACACGGAAAAGCACATAGGCTACTTTTCATCTATTGTCACGCAGACGAAATCGCGGGCAGCAGCTAGTAACATTATCTAGCTTATAATTTTTTATCGTGGTAATCCACGATTTTGTTACTCACTTTCTTGTCTATCTGTCTGTTTGTCTGTTTGGTAAAAATTTTGCTATACATTTTTCAAGCACTTGCCGGCATTGAACTACGCTGAAATTTGGTAGGTATATCTATGTAATTTGGATGACAATGAAATAATATGGACTAAAAAGTAAAAAAAAAACAATTTGAAAAAAATAGGTAGGTACCTATAAAAAAAAAAGTTTTTAAAACGGACTAAAAAGTATAATTATTATGTATATGCTAATGAAAAAATATTCTCAATCTACCCGCACAAACTCTGTAAAAATCTGTAATATACGCGATTTAATCCGCTTAAACTTGTTTTATTATAAGCTCTACTACTCTTATAGTAAAGCCTCAAATGAATGAATCATGTTTTAGGAAAATTTCCACCTTTTAAAAAACCTAGATTAACCTAAAAAGTTAGGTACAACAGATATATTAATATAGTACTTAATCTGTGATAACGTCCAAGGTTCGGTACTTGAAATCGAAAAATAGCAATATTCTCAACCATATTAATATGTATTAGATAGATAGATAAAACACCATAATTGCACAGCTTAGTTGAGGTATTGTTCATTCTAAGGGTACAATGGCGGTCTTATCGATGAAAGCGATATCTACCAGACAACCTTTGGATGGTCTGAAAGTAGATTAGATCTGAGAGCAGCGATTTCAGGGATGGTCCCAAAATAAAAGTAGTTCATAATGATGAGTACAATGACCCCTTTCCGGCTTTTGCTAATTTTTTAGTTTATATTAAGAATAACCTCGTATATTATAAATGTAAAAATAATTATGTGATAGACAATTAATAGTCCTTTACAATTTAAAAAATGGCATGGAACAGATGATAAATAAACTGGTAGATGTTAATAAAAAATAATGTTACTGTACAAGATCTGTACATAATTAAAGTAATATCAAACATGGTGTAACTTGTAAAAATCAGCTGTTTGTATTAATAGATTCGCGAGCAAACGAAACCTGGTTGGTTACAATAATCTTCATATCTTCGGAACAACTGACACTAGCCTAATGAAATAAAAAAGTGTATGAAGTATACTTATTGAAGGATTTAATTTTAAGAAGTTTGAAGTTATTATTGCAATTGACGATTCTATATTTTGAGAAGGTTCAGCAATCGTCACTAACTCTAATAAGTTTAATTTAATATCTTGAACATAACGCTGAGAGGTCAACAAAATCTAGTGTCAACACAGTATGGTATACTTAACAATGCCCACATTACATTATCCAATAAGATATTGGACTGTATTTTTTATAAGAAATCCAGGACGAATTAGCGAAAAGATAAACAACATTGAAAAACATTATGAAATACCGTAGTTCTAAGCGTTTTGAAATTATTATTATAAAAAGCCTGTCATATCCCTCTCTACTCTCTCGTTTTAAAATTAGTTAATAGAACTGCAGGGCAAAAGCCTCCATCCATACTCTCTCGTTATAAAATTAGTTAGCTACTAGAAAGAAAAGATAGCACTGACATGACGTCATACCTATAACCGCTTAGTAACTCCACAGTTCCTAGTGCGATATCCGTTACGCGCGACAAGGACGGAAAATTCCCATTCCAAAAACTCGTAAAGCGCTATTTTTAGGGTTCCGTACCAAAATGGTAAAAAAGGAACCCTTATGGTGCGACTTCGTCTGTCTTTCTGTCTGTCTGTCTGTCACACCTAGTTATTTCAGCAACTACTAATGCTATCGACTTAAAATTTGGAACAGTTATAAAAAATGCTTGTCCAACTTTATTGCAAATGAAAAAAGTCAAAAAAAATTTTTATTTTCATTGCAAAAGGGGCCGGAGTGGGGGTCCAAAATATTAAAGTGGGGTTACTAGGTCAAATGGCATATCATATAAAAGGGCTTGATCTGCACATTTCAGAATATATTTTTGTTATTTTTTATGTCTTACAGTTTTCGACATATGATGAAAAATGTCTAAAAAAATACCATTCCCCCCCTTATCTCCGAAGTTTGCAGAGCGAAAAATCTGAAATAATTAGAGCTGATAGGAATTGATCCAAATATTGCACCAAAAATATAACGATGTTCCTACCTAGTGCAGTTTTTTCAAAATCATCAAAATTCCTTCACAAACAAACTTAGTTATGCGGTCCGGTTTTTTTCACTTTATACGTCCAAAACTGATACGGAACCCTCGGTGCACGAGTACGACTCGCACTTAGCCGGTTTTTTCCATTAATTTTATTTATTCTTTAAACATCGTTTTATTTAGGTAACATTATAAATGTATAATTTTTGCGAATTTTAAACATATTAAAGCCATGTTATGCTCATTGAATGTTATTAAATATACAGGGTGGCAGGTTAGACAATGGAAATATTTTAAGGGGTCATTGTACTCATAATTATAAATAGCTTTTACTATAGGACCAACCCTGAAATCGCGAAAAAAAAATCAGCTGTTCCATACATTTATGTTCACATAACTCAACAAAATGTATGTAACAGCTGATTTTTTTTCGCGATTTTAGTTTTGGTCCCATAAAAGTGGTTCATAAAGAAGAGTACAATGACCCCTTAAATTTTTCCACTGTTTAACCTGCCACCCTGTATATCTGTAATAATTTTATTACAAACTTCAACTCAATGCCTCTGGCTTTGCAGTTCGTCTCTGATATTATATCACCATCGCTCATAAGAGGCGTAATAAAAATAGATTTCAACTGATTCACGCGAGCCACAGTAGCTCAGTTGCTAAGAGCGATGCCACAATAAGGCAGAGGTCACGGGTTCAAATCCTGCCTGTGTCAGTTACTTTTGAAAATCTCTAAGTACCTATAAATAATTATAATAATTTAAGGTAACATTCTTGTGCATTTTGATTAATAGGCCAATACCCTATTTGCAGCGCTAGATCTAGCGTGCTGATTTCGTCATACAGGCAATTAGGCAGCACCTTTTATCTGGCATTGCTATACTAATTAACGCTCTGCAAATTGATTATTGTAATGCGGGCATTAACCCCAGGTGAGGCAGGCGCCGAGTCTTACGTCACATATTTACACGCACGATTTGCTAGTAATGTGTGTGACGCTAAGTCGTTATCACTGGCTGTCATAAGCCGGGTCTCCTGCGCTTGTTTTGCCCTTACACTACATAAAGACATGTTCTGATAATCGATACAAGGGCAGAAGACGACGTGTCGGTAGTCAGAAGCCCAATTCTCGTAAATAAAAATGTTCAAAATATATGCAGTTCCGATTTCGTTCCGATAGTGGTATTCTCTGAATCGTTTGACGTTGTCATTTACTAAGTTTATTGTCGTCCTGTCCATTGTAATTTTAAAATCACAAAATATACATTAGAGTCATTAGAGCCACCCGACATCCGACCAGGGCCCCAATTCTGCTATTGCACTGTGTAAGAATGGTGTCATAATGACACCATAACGGTCAAAACCTAAGCGGTCATTGGCTTAGAGTAAGACCATCTCTTTCGTCATTGGTCAAAACGATGGCATTGAGAGACCATTCTGACACGATTATGATAATTGCATTAGCAGACTTGGGGTCCAGCATCACCTCGTCCTCAGTGTCCACTTGTTGTCGACAGGTGGTCCACGGTTGGAATCCCACGTGTCAACCAGTGAACGTCGCGTGGTCAACGAGTGAACGGCGCGGACAGCGCGCGATCCATTCGGAACCTAGGTACACGCGTGGGCAACGCAAGGCAAGCATGCAAGCAACGGGTGGTCACCGTGTGGTCCACTCGCCAGTCCGCGCGTGGTCAGCCCGCGGGCGAGGCGCTCCGGAGTTGATGTACTGAGCGTGTACCCATTGAACTCCATACAAAGAATACTAACCGCTCGAAGCGAGACGGTGCTAGTCGGGTGCCGAGTGGCTCTAATAAGCATGACTTTAAAGGTTAAGCCCTAGAAAGCAATGTGATGAAACATGAAACACATCGCTAGGGGAAACTTGCCTAAATCGTACCCGGTGTGTTTCTCCCATCCGAAGGCTCACACACCGTCCCAAGCAACTTAAAACGTGAACGTTTAGTCCGCAATATTGCATGAAATAGCAAAACACTTTGCAGAAAAAATACCTATTCAAAAAATAAGATTTTACTGACAATTTCAGTAATTTCTTATGTCATCACGTAAGCTCAAAGTTCTATATCTAAGTGATATTAATTTTACTCGAAGTATAGTTTATTTACACATTTTTTGTCAACTTTATTGTCATTATCGGCGCCATTTATTCAAGCAGGAATTTAAAATTTTCTAAGATTTTTGCCTGATTCGCACTAGTGTTTATTACGTAGACTAAAACATACATAATATGTTTTTATGTAATAAAGATCGCTTTAAAGACATGATAAAGTATAATTAATGTAACAATGGGTACATGAACTTTGTGTAAGAGCAGATAGTACAACTTATTTTATTATTGATGAAATATAATGTGAGACGATCTCGTAAAATACGATTAAGGAGCATATTGTAACGAATTAAGACAATATAATCTTAAATCGTACTTTTGAATTTATTTTAATTTGTAATGTTTTCTCAAGAAGTTCTTTATTTTTATTGCTTTGTGTTACAAATTATGTTAGGAGAATAAACAAAGTTTTGTTTAGTAGTATTTTTATTATTTGTAAGCTTTTATTATTCCTACAATAATAATTCTCCGTTAACGGGTAGGTACGATTTAGGCGAGTTTCCTCTAATCATTTTTTGCAATATAAACAACAAAACTACCTATAAAAAATAAAATTTCACCTAATAATTAATAATACAACATACCATCACAATCCGAAAACACATGATCGAAAGAATCGAGAAACGCCTTAAACCCTTCCGGCTTTAATCCCTGTAGGTTCGTTGGTGTCGAATCCATATTGAGAATCGATTTTCCGTTATCGATACACTGTTTTACGGTATTTATCGGTTTTAATAGCGCACGTGCGATCATAACCAATTCGCGTAAGTCACTGCGCTTGCGTCGGCAGACGCCGCGTAAATATAAACTGACGGGACGATGGGTGCGCTTCCACGATAACAGTCTATAGATACGCTATTTTTTATTGGTGGAATAATTTATGAGTGTAATTAAAAAAACTTTATCGAACACAAGTTTTTAAAGCCTCTATGGTATTTACGACTATGGTTCAGGAGCTAATACATAGTCTTCGCATGCAGCTGTTTAGGGCAAAATTTAAATGTGAACTGTGGATTCAGTGAGCCGTAAGCTTTTGAATCTAAAATACAACAGCTCTAGAAAATATTGATATAATTTTATACAGTTTGCACATTTAAAAAAATCAGAGAAACAAATAATTGTGTGGCAAACGTATATTTTCTATTTAAAATATTCTTACATTTTTACGAAATCATAAGTCAAAATGATTCGTGCTAGGCATACCTACAGATGTTTTCCTAATATTTTGTTTAGGTTGTGGAGACAGTGACTTGTCCACATAAGCTAATCTGCATAATACTGTAAAGAATTTTCAAAATTTTATCTCATAGATTTGTATCAACCTTGACTACATTTATTGTAATATAATTTTGTTTTGTGTGTTAGATGTTATGATGACATGAATAGAAAAAAAATACACTATTCTTTAAAATAAGGTATTTAACATTTCTGCAGTTTGAAAAAAATAAAAGAGGCTGTCATTGTTTTTAAAAATAATGCCCACGTTGGAAACAGACACTTCAATAAACCCTTAAACACAACTACCCCAAGAGAATTTTAGTTTTGTAATAAACTAATTGCATGTTTACGTTGGTTAACTTTATTTCACCTTATGGGTTAATTCCGATACCTAGGCCACTGATACATATAAATTTCATAGGCTAGTTCGCCGCCTCATAAGATCTCCCTCGAGGCCACTAAAGTTTAACGGATAATAAATCTACTCGCCCCTGTTTAAAGGGTTGTTCACCCCTGGGTGCCTGCCGATTGATCGGTCGACGATAAAGTGTTTTGCGCACCTACCTAAGTGTTCTCCGAGGAAGAAACATATTTTTGTACGAATATAATAATATTGAATAATTATTTTTGGTAAGTTACAAAAAAAAAAAAACTTGGTACCTACGCAAATCACGCAAAATCTACTAAACGGATTTTGATGAAATTTACAGTAACAAAGCTTATACATCAGAGTAATGCATAGGCTATAATTTAGAAAGATAAGTATTTAAAAAAAAATATGATGGCGAAGCCTCGGGCTGATGCTAGTGAATTCTAAATCTAAAATGCAACAGACCGTTTTGGTTTAATTATACAGCAATTTTTCAAGTGGGCGTGGATTGTTAAATCTGAAACTATAAGAAAATCGAAAAACACTCAAAGGAGTCTCGGAAAAAATGCTGCTTAGGTGGTCTTTAAGGAGCGTTTTTTAAATTATAAATTATACCTAATATATTATGTACTTTGCAACATGCTAGAACTTTCTCCTATACCGTGGGTAGTACAAATTTTCACTTACTAATGCATTCAGACTTGAAACTATCAGCAAGTAATACAAAAATTGTTTTGTGCGGGAATCAAACGTCGCGTCGCGTAATTTTGTCGAATTATTTTCGTTGGATCCCAGTTTTAGATCCCATTTTTTTAGGTATTATCGATACGCCTAGAGTGTAATTTAGCCCGCGTAGGTGCGGTGGGGCGAGGCGGCCCGCAAGTTGAGGAGCAGGTGGCTTTAACGCACGCCGCCGCGGCTGAGGCTGGCCGGCAAAGCCGAAGTTGCGGTGGTGAGTGTTAAAACCATCTGCGACGATAAGCTCGTGTGGGACCGCCGGAGCCGTGACAGAAACCATGTCTGCTGCATATTGCATGTGCGCTTGCATGCTGCATGCTTACTGCACGCATGATGTATGCTTGTTTGCATGTTTGCATGCTGCTTATTTTTTTTTATAACTACACAGAAATAGGGCTCCTTCGATCTTGGCATTGGCTTGGTAATCAGTTACTAGGTATACCTTCTCAGGTTATTACAACTATGATATGAATTACAAAAAAAAAACCACATTCTACAACGCCTACAACTTATCAATAATTAGACTAGGTTATAATGTGTACACCTACCTATATGCAATTTTGCTTTTTTTTTTAACTAGGCGTTTTTATCATATACCTAAAACTAAATAGGTTTTATGTCTCTTGAGGGGTATGTTTAATGTATGTTAGGCTTATAAAAATAATCTATGTAAAATATTGATATCCGGCCACATTTGGTTATACTAGAAGCCGACCCCAACCGGATGATTCATAAAGATGCAGAAGCACAAAAAACGCCATCATTAATTCATGGTTGATATTACATATTATGTCGTCGGCCAATCGTAAATTTTGGCCAGATAATGAAATTCCTAGGCATTTCATGAAACGCCGCCATTTCATGATTTCCTCAATTAATTTATGATATGGCTTAGTAAAATTTCGATTCGGACAGATCGATCAAAACTTACGTTTGTCGATTTGGCTGCCAAATCATGAAATGGCCAATATGATTGGACCACGGCATTTTACACGTCTCCGGCGCTGCGGGAAGTGCAGTTGAACGACATGACGGGTTAGGTGGCCAAATCATGAAATGGCGGGGTTTCATGAATTTTACGATCTGGCGAATTATACGATCGGACCACGACAGATATACTAAAACCCCGAAGGAAGCGCTTCGATTCCACTTTCATTGTGAAAACTGCCAAACAGGGCAATGCGGCTGCCGGTGTGGGTGTTCGCCGATACTTAGGTACAATCTTGTCTTCAGGTCGCGAGTAAACCGGTTTCTTCCAGGCAAGCGTGCTCCATCGTAGACTGCATCATCGCATAACATCTGGTGAGCTGGCGATCAAACACAAGCCTATTACTTAACTAATAAAAAAAAACCGGACAAGTGCGAGTATGCCTCGCGCCCTAAGGGTTCCGAAATAATTATGATCATAGATCGCGCTACAGCATACATCCAATGGCGCCATCTATGAGCAGATGGCTCCACTTATGGTCCGGTGACTGACGGCGGACAACAAAGTGATCCTATAAGGGTTCCGTTTTTCCTTTTGAGGTACGGAACCCTAAAAAAGCTGCAAGCTCGTATGTTATGTGTAGGCGAGGAGCAAGTGCTACGCACGTGCACAAAACTAAAATTCCACACCAACCACAAAGACTTTGTAACATACCAAAGAATCCTAAAAAACGGAAAACTTACGCCATTTCGGTATTTCTCACTTTTTATTTGGAGCCAATACAAATTCCGGAAGCATTGGTAACATTCGGCCGCTAGAATTTATATTGAAAAAAAAAGAGACCAATAAATAAAAATGCTTTTTGGATAGCGTAATCAATTCGCCCTTTTTGCGGCCCACTGGATACAATTTGAAGATAGAATGGAGACTTTTCAACTAGAAAATAGGATACAATTGTATTGATTTTAATTCTTTATTGTCGATACAAAATATGGATGCTTTGTTGCAAATAAATGATCGGACGGAGGTAGCCTTTTGTTCATAAATTGGTTTTGATTCGTTCAGTGTGTTGGAAATTGTCAATTTGATAATTTAAAAGGAATTCTTTGTTTATTGCGTTTGTTTTGTTTTCGATAAATTGGTCATTTAATTGGTATGTCGTTCAATTTTATTATTTTAATATTAAACAATGTTTTTCATAGTAATTACTATTATGAATTGAACCTACTGGATTTATTTAACAATCCCTAAAACTTACTTTTTTCTAAGGCCCGTATTACAGAACGATGCTCGAGCACAGATCTCTGCTTGAGCATACATTTAAAGCCATTTGATTGGTTGAAATCTATGCTCAAGCAGAGATCGGTGCTCGAGTATCGTTCTGGAATACGGGCCTTAGTGTCGCTTCTACCAGCATGTAGGTATGGAGAACATAGAATTCGGTAATAAAAAGATTGTATGGTTTCCACGGCCACCAGTGATAAGGCCCCACACCAGTCAGTGTAATTAGGCATTTTGTACCTATTCTTCATCAAGTAAGTATTTATGGCTAAAACAGTGCAATCAATTTTTTAAATCGTCTTCAAAAAAAGAAGAAGGTTCTCAATTCGGAATATTCATTTTATTAATTTTATTAAAATTGTATAGAAGATAAAAAAATTATAATCATGTGAAAATATGGAGCTATAAAAGTTGGTCATAAAGGCGACGACGTTATGAACACGTATCATACATTACAATTTTCTAATAAAATAAATTAAGTTGACTTTTATTTCGTAGAAAATGTCTAAAATATTATTATGACCGTTTGACTTATGAGCGTAAAAAATAACTATGCTATAAATATATAATTTTCAGTAGGTATATTCAGTTAAGAAAACTTTTATCTCTGAAATGTTAACTGATATATTGCAGTATTTTATATACTTACTTAAAAACCGTTATCTTTAGATAAACTTGTGCACAACATTTTTTAGGATAAATAATAAAGAAAAGTTATCACACAGTGCAGACGTTTATTAAAATATTGGTACGTTCTCTTAAAGTTGGTATAATTGTAATAAACATAATAATGCATAATACACAAACGTATTGAGGTATGTACTTCAAGTCTTTAACCCATAGAGGTTAATAGTTTAAGGGCCGATTTTTCCAACCGCCATGCGCCAGATAAAACTTAGGAATAAACTATATTGATCTCATAAAAGGTATGGTGTCATAGTGAAATCAATCCTGTATAATTATAGTTTATTTTTTTTTTATTTCAGTCAGTGTCCATAAACATAACAAATTATTATAATAAAAATAAAAAAAAATCACAGACATCAAAGAGTGAATTTTATCTGGCGATTGAAAAAAATTAGGTAGGTACCTACCAGTTGAAACTAACACATTTAATTACTGAACATTAGGTAGTACACAATACAATAATAATTAACTATACCTATAAACATATTTATCACAATCATAAGTACAAAATACATTAAGCTCTCTCTAGGTACAATTTACCAAATAGTAAACTTTAACGGCCGTACCTACCACAAAAAAATAAACATCTGTTCAACACACGTTCAACACGAATGCTACCAAAAAGAATAGGCACTTGTTTTAGCACTAACTTGTCTAAAACAAGTGTGTATTATTTTTGGTAGCATTCGCGTTTAACGTGTGTCTATCTTTTTTGTGGTAAGGCCGTAATTCGTTTACTTAGTCCTTACAATTGACTTGCTTACAATTTAATCTTTTTGGAATTCTGTGCTTTGACATCCAAACTACTTATTAACATAACTATAATTTAAAAAATAAACATTCGTACACACAATGTAATGAGACATTAAGGCCCGTATTCCAGAACGATACTCGAGCACCGATCTCTGCTTGAGCATAGATTTAAAGCCATTTGATTGGTTGGACCTAGTTTCAATCTATGCTCATGCAGAGATCAGTGCTCGAGTATCGTTCTGGAATACTGTGAGTAATTTAAATCATTTTTTATGCTTTTAACTTAAAATGGAAGCACATTTTAGTATGCCACATCCTATCATAGAACTGCATTCATAACTTTGTACTGGAACTCTGGAACATAATTATATACCTACTTAAGCGCAATATTTAGCCTAACAAGGCCTAATTCACTGAAATTATGTCCTAAATATAGCCTCTATACCAATTCAAGAACCAATCTGGATAGAACCTAGGTAGGTACTTAGTTTCTTGGTTTTCATTTCTACCCCTACTAATCGTGGTCGCGGCAGGAAGCTAGTATTATTATAAATACGAAAGTGTCTGTAGGTTTGTCCTTCTTTTACGTAGCAACCAACGGAGCAACAGATCGACATGATTTCTTGCATATAAATAGATTATGCGCCGGAGAGTGACATAGGCTACTTTTATTTCCGAAAAATGTAGAATAAAAATCCGTTATTTTCCCTTAAAACCACTAGAGCAAAGCCGCGGGTAAAAGCTACTCTTAAATAAATCATCCCAACGTATAGACACGGGTCGATAGGACTGCCATATGTCTGGGTCTGGACATAAAGACATCCTTCTCTGGAGACTGATTTTCAATTTCCCGATTTGTAGAAAATCTTATGGCCACCTCACACGATTTAAGTTTACCGTCCGATTTGCATGAGACGTCTTGAGGTTCGATCAAGTAAACTTGATCGTGTTTGCATATCAATTTGTATGAATGTACTATGGACGAACTGCAAATCTAAAGGTATAGGTCCCGGCAGGAATCATGATCACAGATAGCGCATGTACATTTTTGGCCCAATAGACAATAGACAGTTGAAAATGCGTAATAGAGAATAGTTCAATAGACGACGAGCATCGACTGATGAACCAATCGCGTGCAGCCTCGGCGCCCCCCGTCTTCTTCATTCCGCCAAAGAGACCGAAAAACCAGCTAATGCACATGTGACATTTAATTTTGTGATCTTAACTGGTGCCGCTAGTTATACCTACGGTAGGTCGTTATAGATTAGGTCTCAAAAACAGATGTCAACGTAAAATAGTGGCTAGCTATTCAATAATATGCTATATAATTTTGCTACATTATTTAAATTACAATTTACAATATTTTTCTAATAAGTGCACTATACTTCCGAGTGAGTCAGCATAAAAGTCAGGTCTAATGGTTTTATGTGCTAGCATTGTGTCTACAGAAGCGTTTGTCAGAACTAGCAAAGTTTTGAAACCCGTTGCTCTGCCTAGACCGATGTCTTGCTCGATCCTGAAAGTAAAAGAAAATAAAGAATTCTAAATAAGAAAAAAAAAACAAAAAAAAATGTAGGTATGACGTCAAAAATATAAATTTTCCTACCATCATTTACATTTTTTTTACAGTTAATTCTTAGTGCGCATTTTTAATCTTAATGCCTATTCATAATACCTAATTCTTCATTTAATTCATCACATTACACAATAGTTTATACTTATAATTTTTGTCAAAAATTGTATTTTCGGGAAGCACAATTTAATTTAAAATAAAAACCAATTCTACCAAAAGTCGTATACAGTCACACAAGGACTTTCCACAAGAATCATTGCAATTAGGTTTAAAATCACGGTCTTGTTTCTTTCAATATTAATTCTTCCAAAACTTAGCATCAACTTGCTCTTCCTGTACAAAATGATTTCCAAGTTTATACTTGGAAATCATTTTGTACAGGACTTGTACAGGACCACAAGGACCTTCCACAAGAATCATTGCAATCAGGTTTAAAATCACGGTCTTGTTTCTTTCAATATTAATTCTTCCAAAACTTAGCATCAACTTGCTCTTCCTGTGCAAAATGATTTCCAAGTATAAAAATAGTCATACAATTACTTACATGTCTCCAATAAACAAGACCCTGCTAGGGTCTGTGACGCCAGCTCTTCTCATCGCAAACTCTCCGAATGGTTTTCCAGGCTTTCCTAGCGTAACAGGTTCACGGTTAGATTCTTCAGCGACTAATTCCGTGAAAACTCCTGTAGCTAAAATTGGAATAGCAATTTTACTATCACTAGGTACATTAAGAACATAGAACACTACATCACATATGTATTCCCAGAACGTAAACAATGGTGTACAACGTAAACAAGATAAGATTAAATTCCAGGTTATAGTGGGCAGACTAGAGTCACTATTTTAGAAACTATGACTATTTATTCCGGGCTGTTACTGAAAATTTCGTAATGGAAAAAACCTAGTTATGAGTGGTATTCGATTTTTTCCCTTATGAAATCAAAAAAATCCATTATGAGGGAAAAGTTACCCTCGGATAGAACTCCCACACTCGGCATTTGCGCTTGTGACCCCGAGACAGTTTAGGGCACCAGCAATGTTTGTTTAGTATCTATCATAATTAACTAAGTAGATATATTATACATAGACCTACACTTTATAAGTTTATAAGAAATTCCAGATTTACTTAGGAAATATATAGTTTCAATATCTAGAGTGACTTTATAACCAAGTCACTTACTATAGAAAAAAAAATCGTGAAACTCTGTCTTTAGCAGTTTGAAAGGACACGGCAGACGCCCATAGAACGCTGGGCTTTAGATTGTGTATGTCGGTACAAATATAAAATTAGTTTGGTGTGATCGAGTATTTCAAGAGTATTTAAATTCATTTTTTATTTGTTTTTTTACGTAATTGAGTTAAAGAGAAAGCTTCGTATTTGTAACAGTGAGGTTAAGTATGGTATGAATGATCCAATGAAGTATACAGCCCGACTAATGAGTTCTCAATTCATAGGTTTTAGTTGCTGTCGACATGATTTTCTGTGGAGGCACGTGCCAGCCATCATGCACCCGTTTTTGTTTTATTTGTTTTTTCAAAATGTCAACGGCATAATCATTTTATTTCTTTTTTATTTCGATTTTTTATTCCAATTCTTAATCTCTAAGATAAATTAGGCAAAGAACAATTAAAATATATTTTTATTTTTGGTTAAGCTTTTATTACTGTACCATATCAAGCCCAACACTACCAACGTCCTTTGTAACTAGCTATTGCCGGCCGAAAAATTATTTCGTGTCGCCACTCAAAACCACGATTTTCTGTCGTGTGTCACATCGTTTATACTACGTTTTTATTAACTCACTTTTTTAAAATGATTAGCTAACCAGCAAGGTTAATAGCATTGAGTAGAGCATGCGCGACGTACCTTAGTGTTGCCCCTCGTGGATGCTCTATAAAAGCATTATCATTATATTTACCTATAGTTTTAGATCCAGGCTTGTAGTAAACGTGCCTATCCGTGGCACCACATAGGAACAGTACGTCAGGCCTGGCTAGATAAGTGATAGCCTTATTGATTTTAGGCAGGTTCACTTTGAAGTCACAGTCCATGACTACTGCTCCTATTTCTGGATCATCCTTCATGTATTGAACGTACTCTTCGTAGTAGTCTGCTCCTACATCTGGCTACAAACCACAAATGTAAGTAAATTATATAATTACTAGCACTTTACCCGCGACTTCGTCTGAATGAAATAACTTTGGACGGCTAGATGGCACTACGTGTACGTAGTGCCATCTAGCCGTCCAAAGTAATTGTTCTTTCCCTCGGGAACCTATGTCCTTTTCTAGGTATACCCCTGACAACGTGTATGCAAAATTTCACGATGGTTTAGACGTACAAACTTACTTTCGCATTTATAATAGTAGTCAGGATTATTGACGGATTGATCATTGCAGCAATACTTGGGGAAGGCTAGCAGTGCATGTCTTTCGGCTATTTTGATGAAGTATCAAAATATTCTTCTAAATCGCTGTCAACGGGCAATGTGCCCTCAAAGTCCAAACGTTACCACATTAGATGGCAATAATGCCGAAACTACAGACAGCTCTGTGATCATTATTTTCATAGCTTACAAGATGGATGACTTTAGTGGACTTATACTCATTACGGGCAGACGTAGTGACATTGGCTATATTGATTAGTATAATCTTTTCTTTTATTGCCTCAGTGACATCGATATTGATTCACGTATTTTTCGCATGAGTAGGGTACCTAGGGGACGTCCATTAATCACGTGATGTTTTTTTAGTAACTTTTTGACCCCCCTCCCCCATCCCTCCCCCCTGATGATACGTGGTGAGGTTTTTGACTAACCCCCTCCCCCTACCCAAGATCACGTGTATTTTTTTGGTACAAATTATTTAATTTTTTTTCAGAATATTATCTTTAAATACACGTGATATCTCACAACACCCCCCCCCCCCTCTTGTGATATTTCGTGATTTTTTTCGAACCCCCCCCCCTTTCGAGCATCACGTGATTAATGGACAGCCCCCTACTCGTTGCCTAGAAATAATAAAAAAAAATAGAATCACACTTACCCCCTCTTTAAATTCAAAACCATAGGTTTTCAATACTTTGTTGGTCTCCGCGCAGCTTATACTAAATATTTTCTTGTTAAAATTCACTGATTTTAAGTACTCAGCTATCGCAATGGATGGTATAGTAAGATAATTCTGAAAAGAAAAACTAAATCAGATTTATTTTTACTGCTGATTGTAACAGATTTGATTCACAGTCCAAATCTAAAGGCCGAAGCTATTTTAACGCCGGCAAAATTTAACGTTTTACGAACTGTGTATGAAGGTTTTTTGTTTTCGTGAAAGTGTTATTTCTATAATTAGTATAATCCGTTAAAACAACATAAATAAACTTTGACAACAGGGACATAGCAAAAACTGACATTTGCAAGAAAATTATTAGTTTTTGGATATAATTTATATCAAATTATAGTCATTCTGCATTGTACTAAGTAGAGTGAAATCTATTATGTATGGATGAAAAGATTTTATTTCTGTACTACGAAGATATTTATGAAGCAATCATCTAAAGAGAATGCTGAGATAGAAGATTTCTCAGATGAGATTACATTAGTACCTACTATTTCAACAAAAATGTTCACATAATAAAGCCTCGTGATTCTAACTCCAGCGTTGTGGTTTTGAGCTTTTGATAGTTTAATTTCTTTGTATATGTTACAGTCAAAACTCTTAACCAGTCAAAACTAGTTTTGACTGTTTTTAGCAGTCAAAACTAGTTTTGACTGTTTTTAGCAGTCAGAACTAGTTTTGACTGCAAAAAACAGTCAAAACTAGTTTTGACTAAGCGCGTTAGGCAAAACTAGTTTTGACTGTTTTTTTTGCGGGCAAAACTAGTTTTGACTGGTTTAGAGTTTTGACTGTAACATATACATTACATGGATTTACACAATTTTATTATTTTGCATTTTTTATACGACTAAGATTGCAAACAAGCCCGCCTGATGGAAGCGGTTGCCGTACCCTATGAAACGCTTGCAGAGTATCACATGCACGTTGCCGACCCTTTAAAATGAGGATTCGTTGTGCCGACACTCAGCCCCGGATCTTCAATTATTTCGAGGCGGGGCAATAACTGAAAATGCCGCCCCCGCCCCACAATATATCATATATTTACCTTTATCATCATCATTTCAGCCATAACACCCCACTGATGCTAATGGACAAATAAGCCTCCCCCAAATAACGCCACAACGACCGGTCTAGCGCTGCTCTTTGCGATTACTACGCTTGGTAGACGAATACACTACTCAGTGTATTCGTCTACCAAGCTTGAATTTGCCGCCCTCTGAATTTGCCGCCCGGGCCACAGGCCCCGGCTAGCCCCCCCCCAGAACCGGGGCTGCCGACACTACATTGTCAACACTAAATGATTTAGTTTCTATTCAAGTGTGCATGCATCAAATCAAACAATCTTAGAAAGACTTTGCAAATTCTTAGAGAATTTCTTTTATTTGCTTCCTCGTTTTCAGTTTATGAGGCGGGCAGATCTCCAACTGGTTACAGAACTATGGATTGGCTAGCAGCCATGCAGTGACGCGACGTATAGTTCAACGTTTTGCATAATAAGTGACAGTTTCCTTTTCAGTGAGTTTTTCAAATTTGGAATGAAATAAGGGAAACTTATTGCTTGCTGTTTTTTTGTTTTTATTGGAAAATTCTGAATATTTCGCTTTAAATTTTTGTCACATCCACCCAAGTGTAAAGTTAGCAGAATATTAAATGAAGTTATGTTATAGTAGGTATGCCAATGACGCTGACAGTTATGAACATTCTTATGAACAGCACGCAACTGATGCATTGGCTATCAGCCATACATCGCCTATCGAGTAGTACAACATTTTAAATGATAAGAAAGCTTCTTTTTCTTTTGATTTTCCATTTGTTTTCAAAATATTGCTTGGGTCCTTTTATTAATAGTGTCTGTGCCTGCTATAGCTACAAGTTTTGCTTTATAACAAGGAAAAAATTCTGATTTTCCTATTCGTTTATCACTAATGGGAATAACTATTATGTTTATACCAATTTCAATATCGAGTGATCTACGTAATTTGTTTGGCCTTGAGTTTACAGTTCCAAATCCGAGTTGTATACATATATTATATGCAATGGCACTTACCCAACTCGTGTCTTTAAAACATCGTATACTAGCTTTTATACAAATGGCTTCAGCGATCGAGTCAATACGTATAGACAGGTGAAAAATGTTTGACCGATTTTTTTTTTACCTATCAAATGTTGCTCAGAATGAAAATATAAACAACCCCCTTTATTATAACCTTGCATTTCTGTTTCACGTTGTATAGCCCGATAATAATTACCTTGCGTCCTTTCCCATGGCTTAAACCACGGAGGTAAAACATAATTCCTCTGTGGTTTAAACTAGGTATCTCTAAACCAAAAATCTAAATCAGTTCAGCAGTTTAACCTTAAAATCGTAACAAACCGTCAGGCAGAGTTACTTTTGCATCTATAATATTGAACTAGTTTACAAATACCTACGACAGTATTACTAATTTGTTACTCACGTAGCCATTCTCAATTTCGGCAGCTTTGAACCGATCTGCGTAATTCTCTTTGCTTCTCAAACTGTTGTTTGAAACGAAGTGGACTGTCTTCCCGTGTTTCTTCATCAGGCTGAAGAATTTTCCTACGCCAGGAAATGGGTCTCTAGCCCATACTACTCCTAAAAAGAACATGTCAGTTTATATTGGTCCAGATTAATGAGTCGAAATTATAAATGTATTTTTTGTGAATTTGAAACCTGACCGGCTGATAGTTCCAGAGATTAGAGCGTTCAAACAAACAAACAAACTCTTCAGCTTTATAATATTACCTAGTATAGATATAGATGACAATGAACAACTAGTAAAAAAACTAGCAGCTACCTATGTTAAAAAGAATAATATAATACGGTATATGATGTTTTACATATCGCGCACCTAGATGTAAAGAGAGCCAACTCAAAAATTTATTTTTCGAATCAATTAGCCCTCTTTAGATCTAGGTACTGGAGAGCTAGTTCAAACAATTTTAATTTTTGAGTTAGGTCTCTTTAGATCTAGGTGTGCGATATTATCGTACTATACACATGATGTAATCAGCTGATAAGTAAAAACACTTGCGATCAAAAAAATTGGGTCAGTCACAAGAAATTTAATACAAAGCTGCAAAATTACGAATATTTGCTTGATGAAAAAAAAAGTGAATGAAGTTTATTTATTGATAAATTATTAATTTAAGAGGTTAAAGTTTTAGCACCTATAAAACAGTTTTTACTGTCAACTAATTCTGAAATTGATGACTATATTTTGCAAAGGTTTATCAACAATCGTTTAACAACAAACAAGTTATTTTATTAAGATTAAATTATTATACTTGAACACACCGCTGAGAGGTCAACATATTATTCTAGTATCGATACCGGTTTTAACCCATTTACATCATGGTATAATCATTGCCTGAATACAATATTATCCAGTAGTAGGTATATTGGACTGTATGTATATATCTAAACAAATGCTCAGGTTATAAGCATTTTAATATTAGTTGCTAGTAAAAGATATTACTAACTCGCGAGTCATAATTATGTGAAAACGCTTAGTAACTCCATATTTTATATGGCGCGCGCGATATTTCGTGCGATTAGGACGCGAGACGGAGAATTTCCCCTCCAAAAACTTGTAAAGCATGTAGCACCTCTATTTTTCCTTAATTTCATATATTTTTTAGACATTTTTTTCTAGGTGAGCTAGCGTACTAATCAAAAACAGGCAGTAAAAATAGGCAGCTAACGCTCTTTTTTACCTAGCACTGCTACACTAATTTAGTGCTCTGCAAATTGCAGAATGTAATGCGGGCATTACCCTAGGCACCAAGTCTTATATCACCTACACACGCACAATTTCCTAGTAATGTGTATGACGCTAAATCGATATGACTGGCAGTCTGAAGGTTAAACTAACACACGTGATGAAACATATCACTAAACTTTAAGCTATATAAACAGAAATACTACCAAAAAAAATAAATTTCACCAAATACAACATACCATCACAATCCGAAAACACATGATCGAAAGAATCGAGAAACGCCTTAAACTCCTCCGGTTTTAATTCCTGCAGGTTCACTGGTATCGAATCCATATCGAGAATCGATTTTCTGTTATCGATACACTGTTTATATGCGGTATTTATCGGTGTTTTATTAGCACACGTGCGATCATAACCTCGTCGTGTAAGTCACTGCGCTTGCGTCAGACGGCGCGTAAATATAAACTGACGGTTCGGTGGGTGCGTTTCCATGATTATAGTCAATACGGTATTTGAACATACGTTTTCAAAGCCCTTACACGGTATTTGCGACTGTGGTTCAGGTGCTAATTAATACACACGGAGCTATTTTATACGATAAAACGTGTTTAGGTACAGTCTTCGTTTGTAACTTACTGTTGAGGGCAAAATTTTTAAAATGTTAAGGCAAATGATTTTTAATGTCAATATTAGCTTATCTTATCAAGCTAATCTGCGTAGGTAATGCTGTAAAAATGTACTATATTTTATCTTTATATTTGTTTAACCTACATCACAGTTCGTATCGACCTTATTTTATACCTATTGTAATAGTATTATATGTTTTGTGCTAATTATGTTTTGTGTTAGATAAATTAGTAAAATGACATGTAAATAGAATAAAAACATGGGCATACCTATTCACTTATTCTGTATAATATGGTTTATAACAGTTCTACAGTTTGATAAAGAAAACAATTTATTAGAGTGCATATTTTTTTTTAATATTGCCCACATTGGAAACAGACACACCAATAAACACTTGAACACAACTTTCCCAAGAGAATTTTTGTAATAAACTAATTGCATGTTTAGGTTGGTTAACTTTATTTTACCTTACGGGTTAATTTCGATACCTAGGCCACAGATACATATAAATTTCCTAGGCTAATTCGCCGCCTCATAAGATCTCCCTCGAGGCCACTAAAGTTTAACGGATAATAAATCTACTCGCCCCTATTTAAGGGGTTGTTCACCACTGGGTGCCGATTGATCGGTCGACGATAAAGTGTTTTTGCATACCTAAGTGTTCTACGGGTAAATATTTGTGTAAGATATTGCATACAAAATAATTTATTTTTGTTAATATTAATATTTATTAGTTAGGTACTTTAAATGATGAAATTTTGTAGAAGTTCAGAGTGAACAGATTTTTAATGATAGAAAAATAAATATTGATTTATTTAAACAGAACAAGTAAAGATTAATTTTAATGTAATACAGAACATTATTTTCTAGGAATCGGTATTTTATTTAATCATGTTTTCGGATTGAAAGATGAGTTTCAAATTATGAGCCTCATCAAAAAGCATCTAAAAAGTGTAAACAAGTAATAAACATTTTTTTTTGCTATTAATGCAGATATTTTATACTGTACGTGTACATACACTAAATTCTATTTATAGAAATATTTTTTTTTGTTTTTGTATATTTACAACAAAAAAAAAATGCAAAAACGTCGCCTAAGAAACTAGAACAAAATTTCAATACAATGGAGACGCACTCCCGCTATCGATCGAGCGTCCATGACGCGATCCCGACCTTGATATTAATTTTTACACTTACAGCTGGTGTTCTAATTAATGTCGTTATGTTGATTATAAGCGTGTACGTGATACAATTTATTTGTATGAGATTTTGTTTCACAAGTTTTAGCGAAATAGGATATACCTACCACACCGCAGGAATAATTTTGACGTTGGGTATCGTAAACGCAAGTGAATTTAAAAAAAATCAATAGATCATTTTGGTTTAATTATACAGGATGATTTTTTTAAATAAGTAAGCTTGGATGGCCAAATCTGTAATTTTAAGCAAACACGGGAAATACAAAGGAGACCCGGAAAAAATGCATTATTTCAGTACCTTCCTATAAATGTGAACTTTGCCTTAAATTAGAATTTTATCTTGTACCATGGGTAATATAAACGTAAAACACTTCCCTTACACTCATACACTCAACTCGTAAGTATCTGTAAGCAATACAAAATTCTTTTGTGTGGGAATCTAACGCGCGACCCGAGGCGCTGCCCTCTCAGCCACTGCGCCAGCCATACTCTTTAGATGCTGGTCATAAGATCTCCTCCAATATTCATCCACACTTTTCCTTGCGTTCCTAACTCCAGCCCGCTTTAATAGGAATCCACTGAAATTATATTGAATCAATTTTCCCTATAGCACGTTCCCACGTATCGGTAATGACGTGTTTCCAATACAATTGCGTGAATCACTGACAGTGTCAATTGCGGTTTACCAATAGTTTCAGTCCGTGCCTCGTACCTAGTAACAATGAGTACGTTATGTGTAGCTGTATACCAGTTCCTATTCACTCGCATGTAGTTATATGTAGCTGTGAACCGGTTACTATTATGCTCAGCGTAGCGGTCGAATAGCCTGCATTGACGACATTGGTTATAGCCGCTACAATCGGTATTGGGTGAGTAGCAGATACGCTTTAGTATGTACATACTACACTAGTACGTAGTAAAATTAAATATTACTATAGATGATAATATACGTACAGATACCTCATCTCATATAAAGAAACGTGACCGCCGTAACTCGGGCTATCCTCGAGCTATATTTTTTTTCGTGCTTACAGGATTTTTAAAATTAGATCAAATATTTTTCATGGTCTATTTTTTCATGTATATATGTATCGATTTGTTATTATAGTTTATGTAAAATTCATTTACATAAACTATAATAATAAATCGATACATATAACGCCATCTATCGACATTTATTTGAACAAATGTTCCTTTCTTCTTGATGAGACCACATGATATTACACACTGAGTTTGAGAAAGAAATAATCGCTATAGTCCATTTCAGGAAAGAAGTCCCGCGGACAATTGTGGAACTACATTATACTACATTATGTCGCGCGAATACAGCGCTGCGTCTGCGGGACTTCTTTCGTGAAATGGACTTTAGCTTCGGCTTTGTAGAGCGTCGTATCCGTCACTCATACCTAATTACCTATTTGACGTTTCGTCACTGACTTTTTTTAATTGTACGTGACATATTTTCCAACTAGATTGGGACATTACGCGCACACAACATAATCAAAATAACAGTATTTTGACTAACCTCGAGGTTTCGATCAAGTTGCATTGACCGTGGTCACAAGAAGACTGTCTTCTCATCACCACGGTCGTGTGCGTGTCTTTTCGCTTGTTGAATGAAGTCGGCCCTCTGTATCTATTTACTTTGTAGTGTTGGGCTCAACCGGTTCACCTACCGTGAGCCGTTCCGTGCGTGTAATTCCCAAATGTGAATCCAAAAATGTGCGCTTCCCAAAGAACAAGCGAACCCCACTTTTCCCGCAGGTATCGTAAAGGGATACCATATTACACTAAAATAATGTACCGTGTTCATTAAACCGTTTACAAAACCGTCCTTGTAATGTTACTAGCTTTTGCCCGGAACTCCGTCCGCGTGGACCCTGTCCCGTGGGATTTTCGAAAAAATCAACAGTACTCATGTCTCATCATAAAAGGAACCACTGAAAGTTTCAGCTTTCTAGGTCCAAGAGTTTGAGCTGGGCATGGATGAGTCAGTCAGTGAGTTTGTCAGGACTTTTTTTTTTTATGTGTATTGATGAATTAAGAAAAGGCTCCTGTGCTTTTAATGATAGAGCTCATTTGAAAAAGTATTTTGATAACACAAACATGGAAGGTTATTATCCAGTGCCATTACTTTATTATTATCCAGTGCCATTACTTTTTTCAAACTATAATTTATATGTATACTTACTCTTGATAGCAATAGTTTTATAATACTTTTTTTACCCGCTTTGATTTTTAGTTTTACTTTTACTTAACATACTTATTATTAAAGATTAGCTGTATTGTAATTTTTGGTAGTGTTAATTATTAAGGTTAGGTTAATTTGAGAAATAAAAGAGTTTAGTGATTAAAAAAATATATTTTATTCGTTATTTTCTAATAATTGTATGACTCTATCCCTCTCTCTTTGCCCCCTCCTCAAAGCATCTGTAGCAGATGTAGCAGGCTGATATGTGACCTGCCGGGAGTTCTCCGATTCAAAATCATCTTGGCTTAACTCAGGAGCACTCAGTCCAGCTGTAATTAGCTACAAACTCAAAGTCGGGCACTACATTGGTATTGAAGGAACGACGACGAACGACGAACGACGTCGTCTGCGATTCCTTCTGCGCTCCAAACGCTCTTCTCTGAGAGCTTCTTCCACCAAAAACATACGTGATGCCATTTCACTACAATAATAAGTGGCACATTCACTTTAACACTTTAAATAAACATAAAACTCAAGATAATTGTAATAATTCATTAAATTCGATACTTACGATACTTTAACACTTTAACAAATATAAAACTTATGATAATTATATTAAAATTCAATAAATTCGATGCTTACGATACTCAAAAGGTAACTATTTTGCTGTCGTGAATTTTGACATTAATTTCACGATGTAACTCTTGTCAAACTCAAATTATCGGTCGGACTTTTCTCGTTCGGAGTAGGGTTTACGATACAACAAACGTCAAAATGAAGTTCGGTCGGATCCGACCGACCGAACGAAATAGAATGAAGTTCGTAGTAGGAAACGTCCGAACATTCGGCCGATACTTCGGTTTTAACACTTCGTAGTAGACCCCCAGTTACGAATTGTAAACATTAGTATAAAATATGTTTACATTTCCACACATTGTTGCCTGTCTTCATTTTAGCTGGTAACTAAGTGCCAGTCTCACATTATGTTATGTAAAACTTTATGTAATGTAGCAATGTTGTTGTAATGTTTGCAGTTGTAAGATTAAAACATAACCCCGTTATATAATTTTAAGGTGAACAGATCTTCAGTGATGTGGTGAATGATAAGGTGATGAATGATAGAGAAAGATGGCAGTTAATAACGTATTGCACCGACCCTAAACATGGAACCAGGGCAACAATACTAAGAAGAATCTTCACTTGGGGAGGACGAAGGATTTGTTCTTTTTAGGGTTCCGTACCTCCTCAAAAAACGGAAAAACTGAAAACGGAATAAGGCATTTCAAAAACAGCTGACACAGGCGGGGTTTGAACCCGCGACCTCTGCCGTACTTTAACCTAACTAATGGTATTGCAACTTAAATTAAAAAATTAAATTGTTTTCTTCATGACATGTCGGGTCTCGTCAATGATATCAGCTTATGGATATAAAATGATTATCAAACATTACAAATATGTTTTTATCTATTCACGAGAGATAAGAGTCAGTGTCTATGAGAGAACAGGAGAAGTCTCTGCTTGTAAACATGAATTGCGTAAACCTGAACTAATTCCCTGATAATTATGTAATAAAATGTTATGATTAAGATACTGTCAGTGAGCAGATATATGTGTGTATAAAATAATAATTAATCTGTCCAGATAACAATATCTCAATAGTTTATAGTACTTGCATAGTTGATGCATGTTATCGCATTAGGGCTGAAGCAGTAATATTTTGTACCTATTAAATACTTTTTTTGTACGTATATTTTGTCCTGTTACCCTGTCCACTACATCTTCAAAATTGACAGATAGGTAGAAAGATTATAGGTAATCATTAAGGGCGCTCTCGGAATTTTGTTTCCTCTCTCGCTCGCACAGAACCATTTTTAAGAATGTTGAATGAAAAGATGCATTTTTGAAAAATGTAATCTGATAGTGAACTACAAAATAATATTAATTATACTAGTATTATAAAGAGGAAAGATTTGTTTTTTTGTATGTTTGTTTGTTATAGGTATAATAAACACAAAAACTACTGGACCGATTTTAAAAATTCTTTCACCAGAAGAAAGCTACATTATCACTGAGTAACATAGGCTACTTTTTATCCCGAAAGAATGCACAGATCCTGTGGGATACACGTATCAAACTAATTATGTAGAGTATATCAAAATAATTAAGTACTTAATTATTTTTACAAACTAAAACAAATCGATTTGTTCCAACATTGACATTGGAAGGGAAGGCGGAAATCGTTATTATCTCTACCGTGAACGATTCCGATAATTAGCATAATTGCTAGAATGGCGATTGTTTTAGTTGGATTTAGTTACTTTATTTACGGTTGGCTGGCATGGACTGATTTAGGTAGTTACTAAGCTGAATATACGAAAAGATATTTCTTGCGGCTTGTACATTTTTATCCCATGCACTAAACAGAATTTTATACTAACAAACAAACTCTTCAGTTTTATAATATTAGTATTAAATTATAAAGCTGAAGAATATTTTCGTTCGTTTGAACGCGCTAATCTCTGGAACTACCTGGCGAATTCGAGAAGTTATTTTAGTAAATGATAGCCAGATTTATGAGGAATAGTATAAGCTATTTAGTATTACGCTACAACCTTTAGGAGCCAAGCAATGAGGGTGAAACCACGAGGAACAACTAAATTTAAATTAGAGAATCGGTTCCTGCACGCAAAATACGCGCTTAGTCGTGGAGTTGCGCAAACTAACCCACTTTACCATACCATGCCATGTTCCCTTCCTTTTTAGCTGGAAGATGATAACACCTTGCTAAACTTTGATCGTTCGACACAAGCCATCTTGATGAAATCTACCCTTCTACCCCAACTCAACTCATAAAGTGAAGCAAAGTTTATCAACATCTAAAATCATCAAAGTCCGTTGAACCCTTTAAAGGCATATACTGCAAAATTAAGCTTGAAAGACAGCGGCAATTAGGTTGGCTTCCTTTGATGCTGGCGATATAATAGAACGCTTCGCAAAATTCTAAAGGGTATCACGAATTCACGATAAGAATTTTTTCCCTAGCAAACTTTCTTTGAAATATTTTCTTAAAGTTGCCAAGTTTAAGCCGAGTTCGTAGATATCGTCATACATTGTTATTAGATGTTGCTAAGATACTCCTATTACTGAAATTATAGAAACGATTTTGAATTAATATAATATTGTATTTAAGTCAATAAATAAATTTACAAATACATAAGTCAAGAATAAGTCACTAAAATAATGCTTGAATATCTATCAATATCTTTCAAGCAATATTTTCTGCGATAAAATTCTATTGAAATAATTTCAAATTAAATAAGTTTCTTACACTCGAATCCTTTTTGGGGTTAGTGCATGTTCTAGGAATACAAACTAAACCAAGTCAAAGTCAAAACTTATTAGAAACGCGATCATAAGTAGGTACTAGGTACTGTTGTATAATTATGATGACTGCTACCATACTGCCAACTACTTGGTTTGCTAAATACGATATGTATTTACTCCATACCACAAAAAATCACCTAAATCGGAAGACATGTCAACATACAAAACAGCCGGGTCATACAATACCCGTCAAATACATCACCGCTTTTTTTTAAGTCATTAGAAAAAACTAAGATAGATGGATTATCTAATCCCGTGTGTAGCACCCGGCAATGTCATTATAAGACCAGAGCATGATATATCTCCCCGCAATCCCTTCTCAACGTTATACAAGGCAGTTTTTCATCGCAGTAGCCAGGAGATATCGCGTGGTGATTTATATCGCTTGTTGGGCAGCCCTTGCCACATCCACCTGGCTTGGTCTGTCTTTAAGATGTATGTTTGGCCTTGTAGGTAAATGTACTTTTTGTGTAACATTTTTCCTGTTATGATTTAGTGCCTCCTAATGAAGAATTATTTTCCGAGCGGCTAGTTTATGTTTGTAAATAATGACAGCACTGCTAAGACCAGAGGTCCCCAAGCTTTTTTGCCCGGTGCTGATTTTTCTGTTTTGTGTAGACCTCTAACGTAGAAAAATAATATTACGGAAGTCCGATTATTGTTTTTTTTTTTTCAAATTCATCAAAATTATAATGTGTTTGCGAAGCTGATGCAGAGCTTTGATAGTGTTCACTGTAGAGTGGAAAATTTCGTGAAAAACAAAATGTTTGTCTCTGACATTTGTATTTATAATTGACAACTTAAGCCAACATTTTGGCAAATGGAATTAACTCTCGTGGACCACAATTTACATCTCATGCACCCCAATTGACGTGGAACCCTTAAAGATCGGAGTACTCTAGGGTCCGACTAGAAATAAGTAGACCACTTTGGGAATGACTGACTTACACTAACAAGTGATCAGAGTAAAAAAAATTAAAAGCTCAATTCCTACAAGAAGTTCCATATTTGTTCGGCATTTAGGATTAAAACTTTCTGCCGGAATCTGTGTTTCCTGATAGCTATAAACTTGTCTTCAAGTGTAGAGTGATAGTATTCTCCTAATAGCTTTCTAGGGAAGTGTGCACTATTGTCGACTAGGTACATCATTGCTTACCATCAGGGGTGATAGTTGTTAAACGTTAACCTATAAATTAGAAAAAAATACCTTGATAGCGTATAACTAGATGAGGGTTTAGTACCAATCTCAGATCATAGAAACAAGGAAATATGCCATCATAGCAAATTAGTACAGGAACAACTGATGCCACTTTTAGTACATTTTTAGACACAATTACGCGCATAATTAAGCGCTCCTTGTGAATAAAAAGATCTCCCACGCATTGAACATTCCGCACACCCTCAATCTAACACTGTTAATCGCGTACGTTTATAATATGAGCAATTTCCTCAAGATCAGGCATCAAGCTCGATAGCGCCTTGGCACATCTCCTTGTTTCTATGATCTGAGGTACCAATATTAGTGCTAGTGTTAGTACATCCAAAGTGACGAAATAGATGAATTAAAAATATGATGACTTTATTGTTTTAAATCCAGAATTCCGATTTGCAATACTTTAATTTAGCAAAACCAAACGGAAAAACACTATCATACATACGCACTGTTGAAGAGTGACAATATTTTTTGTTGAATCGCAAACGACACTACCCCGCGCGGACCCAATAAAACCCACCATCACACAATGACTTATTTCGTCACTTCCCTTTTACAAGTTACCCGCTTAAAAGGGTACAGAAAATTTTATCCCAAAATCAGTATGCCAAAAATCTTTCCATTCATAACACTCATACAAACCTATTCCATTATTTCCTCATGTTGGTACTTTCCACCGGTTTCATCTTTTTCCTCCGTTTCCCTCGTCACGTTTCGAAGTCATAGCCCGTGACTCGGCATTCGGTTAAGGTAACAAAACAACATACAAAGCGAACCCTTTCCAACCTTTCATTATCAACCACCGATGCCTATTTTCATAAGTGTTTGTTATGGTGATATTTTAAAGATTAGAAATTATTTACACTGTAGCGTAAAAAACGATTTTTATGGTAGATTTTATACTACTTAACACTTTGTTTTGATAAAAAGTAGCTTACTGCACTTAGGAATAATGTAGCTTTCTATTAGTGAAAGATTCTTAAGAATCAGATGAGTAGTTCCGTAGATTACCCCCTCCTTACAAACTTACAAATATCTGTATTAGTTAAACATTGAAATCCACAATTTTTAGATCTAAGGCTATTTCCTCTGTAATTGCATTGACACTATCCACTAGATAAATTAAAAATGTGACTGAATTTGCATAAAATTATATATCAAATAAGTTTTCTAATATCCAGATGAGTGAAACCAGCGCTAATTATTTTGCTATCCTAAAAAAATCGAAAAAATAATTGTTGATAGATAATCCTGTATGTTATCCTTGTTACCTATTCTTGCGGGTACACTGGGTAGTATTTCATTTACCCAACCAAGGGCGTGTAACACAAACCGATATTTATGTTACGCTGCGGTGCAATTGAGGCAGTTTCCTCCAAAAGAGGAAATTGCCTCCAGTGAGTGGTTTCATTCGAGAAATGTCAAACGGCTTTTAGATACGTTTTTAGTTATAAAAGTGGAATATGTTTTATTGAAAATGGACCATTCCAATAGTCGGATTCGGCTTCGTTACGCCGCCGCCAATATTATATAAACTATATCACTGCAAAAATTGTTTTGATTTACATTTTTATATCGATACCAGAAAAACCTTTAGAGCCTAAAGAGTGGGTATTTTAAATGATGTGATATTATATTATATTGGAAATAAATAAGAGATTTTCCCGATATATTTTTAAATTGAGAATTAGTTTCAAATTGTACATTTTGAAATGGAATTTAACAGGCCCATGATGCGATGCCTCTTGTTTTGCATTGCAGATATACCTATGCATAGGTGGGTGCGACCAATTACCACTAAGCCTGCAATACATGTTGGCCGAGTGTTGTCGAGTGAAAGCCAATACCAACATGTAGACGGTATATTTGCCTTGTCTTGCTATCGCTCGGTGTCACTTGCCTAGTTGGTTGAGTATAGACAAGCGCCAACGTGTATAGACCTCATTTGACGTAGCTTGCCACAACTTGCTGTCGCTCGCGATCGCTTGCCTCACTTCGGAGCGGTGTCGGTTTTTCTGCACAAATCAAAGGCGCTCGCTGTGGCGCTTGCGCGCGCTCGGACAACAGTGTTCACATGTTTGTCCGCGCGCTATTATGCGGTTGACGTCAAACTTGCCGAACGTGTAGACAGTAGCGCTTGCCTTGTGTCAATTTGTCTAGGCTCACGTTGGTCTAAGCTCGGCCAACATGTATTGCAGGCTTTAGATAGGCCGCATGATCGTTTGCACTCAACACCATAAAAAACCCTCAATATATTGAAAAGGATCTCTATTTATACAAAGAGTACGAGTGCATATCTACACACCCTTTTAACGTAGCTAAAACTAGGATGAAAACACACACCACAGACTACAGCAAGCTCGACTGCGCATAGACACTCACAGAATTAACTACAGTTTGTAACTTTGTACCAAAGAGAATACCCGCTTTGTCACTGACATCCTCCCATCGTCATGATAACTTGTGTCACTGACACCACCAGATCATTCAGCCGTATAACATCAAAGGACTGGATTAGATCTAGAACAGTTGATTTTGGAATTCAAAGATGGAATTTATGTAAAGCTTTTGTTGGATTGATCGTTTAATTGTAAAAAAGGGATGGCGTTATTCGTTCTGTATTTTTCTCTGCTCCATCTCTCTCTCTCACACTGGTATAATGATGGAAAAAACAAGTCATAATATGGCCGTTGGTCATCTATATGACTATACTGTAAAGTTTATGGGCCGTACCACAAAAAAGATAAACACGTGTTCAACACGAATGCTACCAAAAATGATACGCATTTGTTTTAGCACTAACTTGTCTAAAACAAGTGTGTATTACTTTTGGTAGCATTCGTGTTGAACGCGTGTTTATCTTTTTTGTGGTACGGCCCTATATGTTTAGGAGGTTATCTCCGGAACTACTGATCCGATTCTGAAAAATCTTTCACTAATAGACAGCTACGTCATTATCCCTGAGCGCTATAGGTTTTTATTTGCGTGTACTTGACATTAAGTTGCTCTGGATATTTGGGCCCGCCGCGAGACACATAAACTTTTTGTTTCGTGTAACCGGTACATAAAATTCGTGTAATTGTTTTAATTAGTGTATACCTTTTTCATTTCTTTTGTGCTGTGTCCAAATAAATTTTATTTTTATTATCAGATCCTGTTGGTCACGAAAAGTCGTGGGCAAAAGCTAATTATATTATATTGCATTATTTATTACAGAGGTATTGCTCAGTTTTAATAATCAAGATTAGAACTAAGTAGTTTAATACTGCATTTTTCGCTTACCAATTAACTTAGGGATAACAGCAATGAGGAAAGGGGTCAGACTTTAGGGTTGAGTTTTATGTTCTGAATGTAAAGTTTTTACAACGAGATTAATAGGGGGAATTTTAGCGGGTATTTTTAGTTTGGGTTTAGGTACCTACTGGTTGTCAATACCTAATCAACCTATAATATTCTTTGCTGCGACTCAGGTTTAAATTTTGTGAGAATAAGTGGATCGCAATCTGACGCGTGGGCCCAGCGTGGGTTAATGAAGGTCATAATTATGTCATGTCTAGTTGCCAAAGTCAACTAAATAAATAAAAAATATGAGCCAATAACCTAAAGGCGAGATGGCGGTCAAACGCAAGCCTATTATTTAATAAAAAAAACCTGTGGGCCTAGCACGAATAATTTTGACGTTTCGCCATACGCCATAATTATTTGAAGAAATTCCAATTTCGCTAACGTTTACGATACCTCGTAAACGTTAGCGAATTTGGAATTTAAACTACAGCTGTCCTAAAACATTTTGATATTTTTTAATACAATTTGCGCATTTTAATAAATACAGAGATATTAATTAAGTATTTAATTTATAAAAATATTGTGTAGCAAACGTATATGTTCAATTCAATATAAGCTTACGTTTACGATACGCAACGTCAAAATTGTTTATGCTAGGCCCTTTGGTCACCTATCTTTTTGCCCTAAATAAGCGCAAAATTAATGGTATTGGTTTATGGCATTTTGCTGTCACGGTCCAACCATGCGTCAGATAAAAAAATATCATTCCCCTTCACTTTTGAACCAATGAATGTATACAAAACTTCTTTGACTTACAAAACTGTTCCCAGATATTATCGCCGGGACTAAGACGAAGTTATGACCGCCAACCGTTTCGAGTTAGCGATAAGGACCTTCCAGATAATTTTCGGAGCCCGCACCAACTGTAGATAATAAGACAGGTCAAGTAGAATATCAGAGAAACAGAAATCCCACCTCACTAAAAATGTTGTGGATAGATTATTTCATTATTTACCCAATTGCGAAGAAGTCCAAAAGTAGGGTATAGTTTTAACCTTTGTTAGTTTTTCACAAGATTTTTTTGCGTTGTTATTTTTGCACACAAATAGCAGCTTTAAAATAAAAAAATATTTATTTGCAAGAATACAAGTAAAATAAGTTCACAAAGTTAATATTATAAGTTCCATCATACTCTACCACACCTCATTTTCATCATAAGCATAATTATATTTCCCTGCGCGATTAAATCGGAAATGAGGAAATCTATATCGATTTTGATTACGAGGAAGAGTAACTATAAGATAAAGGGTGGCAGGCCCAAACTCAAGAAGAGATTCCTTTGAGTTTGGGCCTTCTACACTTTTTTGTTTCGTGGTCAAAAATAACTTTTTTCATCAACCCTAGGAGGAGGAACGTCAACTGAAAGCTGTCAAAAATGAACACTCACAAAAGGGCAGTTAATGTTCACATTAGCATATTTTTGTTTGGTACGAATACTTAAAGAGTAGAAAGTTGTTTTGTCTGTACAGTTTTTAATAATGACCTTTTTGATCCTGAAATAAAGATGCTTCGAATAACATTGTTTAGCGACGTTCTTACGAGGCGCTTAAAATTGGTCAACTTGAAAATCGTTTGCGAATTTAATAGCAATCGTATAATGAGAACAAAAGATGATTAACTTTTTAGTGCAAAAATAGTTTTCGATCTTACTTAACTAAAAGTTGACCGACTGACTTGCCCCGTGAGAACGCTCTACGTAGAATTTTTATGTAACTATGTAGTTAGTCAATCTGCTTCCAAATTTTTTTTAATGGATGCTAGTATATTCTTCTTTTTTCTTGAACATTTTTAGAAGAACTTTAGATTTTATTTGCCAATTTCAATTGCTACGAGACCTTGTTTTTTTCTTTTGCCTGATAGTTATGACTCCTTTTGCCAGAGTCAAACCTCTTGCTGAAATAATACCTTCTGCTTTGTTATGATTACTTAATTACTATTACCTACTCATAATTGTTTCAAAAAATCCAAGAAGCATCTTTTTGGGTCTTTTGGAGATAAAGGACACGGCGGACGCCCATAGAACGCTGGGCTTCAGATTGTGTATGTCGGTACAGATATGAAATAAGTTTGGTGTGATCTAGTATTTTAAGAGTATTTAAATTCATTTTTTATTTGTTTTTGTACGTAATTGGATTAAAGAGAAATCTTTGTATTTGTGACAGTGACGTTAAGTATGGTGTGAATGATCCAATGGAGTACAGCCCGAATGATGAGTTCTCAATTCAAAGGTTTTAGTTGCTGTCGACATGATATTCTGTGGAGGCACGCGCCAGCCAGCATGCACCCGTTTTTGTTTTATTGGTTTTTTCAAGATGTCATCGGCATAATCATTTTATTTCTTATTTATTTCGATTTTTGGTTCCAATTCTTAATCTCTAAGATAAATTAGGCAAAGAACAATTAAAATGTATTTTTATTTTTGGTTAAGCTTTTATTACTGTACCATATCAAGCCCAAAACTGCCGACGTCCTTTGTGCAACTACTATTTAATTGTCATTTAATTTCCTAAAATTTCATGCACCTACTTTATTCAAATATCAAATGAAATTACCCCCTCAAACAAGGAAATATATGCGCTGACAAAACTTTTGATGGCCACACAAAAGGGCTGTTAATATCCGTATTTGCATTTATATGCCACATTTTTACGTTTCACAAATGGCAACCGAGGGGTATTTAGGCGCGGAAAAGTCAATTTAATGTTTTTCAACAAGTAGGTTGGTACTTTCCACTTCTAATGATTTCCCGGGGCATTTTTAGGGTCCTGCCCTCAAATCATAGAAGCAAGGGAGATGTGCCAAGGCGCTATTGAGTTTGACGCTTTGGTACTCGTATGGTCACATTTTCCATAATTGAGACGTACACGCTGGTGACGGACCGAACGCGATCGATGACATAAATACCTACAGTATTTTAGTTTAGTGCGATGACTGACGAATAACGGTGTTAGGTTGAGGGTGTGCGGAATTTTTAATGTGTGATCTTTATATTCACAAGGAGCGCTTGTAATTGTGTCGCAAACTGTACTAAAAGTGGCGACAGTTGTTCCCGTACTAATTTGTTATGATGGCACATCTCCTTTTTTCTATGTTCTGAGGTCCTGCCTAATGTTTGGTTTGATGAAGTAGCTTTTTTTTAATAACATGAAAAGTTTATAATGATGGTAATAAGCAGTGGTGGCCCACACAATGTACCGTAATTGGTCGATGTTTTGGTTCATCATAACTTGTCAGTTTAATAACAACCCAAGCAGCCATTATTATACTTATACTTTAAAATGAATCACGAACATCAACAATTTACAGTGAAAGATGTGATTTTGAATTCGGTCGGCTTTTATTGTCTATGTTTTGTCTTATGAGAAGCCGAATACAGTACAGCATGTTACATGTTTTTAATTGTATTTTTTGTCATAAGACCAATTCAAATTTAGCTTCAGTGTTAACCAATCAGGCCAATTAGTTTCTATGTGAATTAGGCTCTCGGAGGTTTCAATTTCAGGTATATTCTGTCAATATTCCCCAATTAGTTTATATAGGCCTGAATGGGTCTTGGGTAACGAGTATTGGCAGTACTCAGAAGCTATTAAGTGAACTCAACATTAGACCAAATAATATTTGGACTATACCTACACTATACAGCCAGCTACTAAAGATATTATTTTTCTGTAATTGGCAAACCATCTACCTTACCTCTATTTAGGTTCGGCTCCACTCTACGGAGATGTTATACTATTATCTTAGTATAAATTACACGAAACGCCTGTTATCTAATTACCGCAACCAAACCACTGGCCAATACTCACATTGTCTTACTGTAAGACCGATTGTTAGTGTCTCAGATCATAGAAACAAGGAGATATGCCATCATAGCAAATTAGTACGGGAACAACTGATGCCACTTTTAGTACCTTTTTCGACACAATTACGCGCATAATTAAGCGCTCCTTGTGAATAAAAAGATCTCCCACGCATTAAACATTCCGCACACCCTCAATCTAACACTAGCACTAAACTAAAACACTGTATTTATACCATCGATCGTGTTCGGTTCGTCGCCAGCGCGTACGTTTTTAGTATGAGCAATTTGCTCAAGATCAGGCATCAAGCTCGATAGCGCCTTTGCACATCTCCATTATTTCTATGATCTGAGGTTAGTGTATTTATACGTCTATATGAATTTTCGCTAGAGCTTCTGAGGATGCTGTCGACACATTGAATAGAGAGAGAGAAAGTGTGAATATGTACTTGGTGTTGAAAATTTTTCAAAGACTACGGCAACTGCTTTCCATCGCTACATCATGCATACTTGCATGCATGCAAGATTTTTTTGTTTGTACCAAATAGGCTCCGAAACTACTGGACCGATTTTAAAAATTCTTTCACTAATAGAAAGCTACATTATCACTGAGTAACATAGTCTACTTTTTATCCCGAAAAAATGCACAGTTCCTGTGGGACACGCGGACGAAGTCGCTCGCGAAGTGCTAGTCGTCGTTTCAAAACAAATGAAGTTGAAGCAAGCCAGACAATTTGATACCCTACCTACTATGTAAAAAAAAAAATTTGTTCATGACTCTATGTCCTCTAGAGGGCGCCTTGCAATCAGGTCTGCAGTAGATCTTTGCGTACATAACGCACAAATTGAACGTCCAAACGCGCGGTTTCTTTTTATTTTACTTCAAGTGAAAAAACTGGCCAAGTGCGAGTCGTACTCGCGCACCGAGGGTTCCGTATCAGTTTTGGACGTATAAAGTGAAAAAAACCGGACCGCAAAACTAAGTTTGTTTATGAAAGAATTTTGATGATTTTGAAAAAACTGTACAAGTTAGGAACATCGTTTTATGCCATATTTGGGTCAATTCCTATCAACTCTAATTATTTCAGATTTTTCACTCCGCAAACTTCGGAGATAAGTAGAGTAAGAGTCACTTGACCTAGTAACCCCACTTTGAAATTTTGGACCCCCACTCCGGCCCCTTTTGCAATGAAAATATAAATATTTTTGGACTTTTTTCATTTGCAATAAAGTTGAACAAGCATTTTTTATAACTGTTACAAATTTCAAGTCGATAGCATTAGTAGTTGCTGAAATAAGCAGGTGTGACAGACAGACAGACAGAAATCAATAATCTAAACAAAGTCCAACAAAAATGTAACTCAATCAATGCAGCACTCGTTCCTGTGATCCAACAAAGTGAAAAGTAAATATTTGTCAAAATCAGTGACAAAAGTTGACAAACTGAGGTACACCGAACAAATACAGGGGGTTTAAATTAAAAAGTTTTTTACTTTGTAAACCGGCTAACGAATTGAACTATAAGTTGATTTGGAGTTTGTGATAGGGACGAAGTTTAATTTTGGTAGCCATGACATGCCTGATTTAAAAGGCATCGTAATATTTACACTTCTAAAATCAACCTGCCGGCCTAGCATGACCACGATAGAAACGGGTTTTGTCTACAGAAGAATAGACAAAGTGACAGATTGTAGAAACATTTCTACCGTTTTATGCATACAATGAAGAGAAGAAATGTTTCTATTCTTCAGTAGACAAAATTCTGATAAACCAAGCACGGGTCGCCGCGTGCTCGGGCAGAAGAGATAAAGATTTGGATAGAAAAAACTATGTCTATTCTTTGGTAGAATAGAGATAGAATTGGTCATGCTAAGCCAGCTGCTGTCCTTAGAATCCTTTTCACTCTATCATAAACCAAAAACACTTGAAACCTTCATGTCATTTTCAAAGACTTATAATTATTTTATTGGAGGATAGGTAGGAGACATTTATTATTTTCATCCCTTAGTTTTATGTAGTACAATGTGCTCCCTAAATACCTATATTCTTTCCTATTTTTTTTTGCTACTATCCTGTACGAGCGTGCCATACATATTAGCTAAAATCTGCAAATTTTATGAAAATGTGACAGACGGACATGACGAAACTATAAGGGTTTTTAGTTTATCTATGGAACCCTAAAAACTTTAGGCATAAATAAATAAATAATAAATAAATTCGTTTATTTTGGAACAAGAAACATACAGACAAAAATAAAAATGAAAAACGATGATAGCTGCAATTTAAAAATACATAAAGTGTTAAGTGTTAAATTCATCGATATATCCACACGACTAACAATAATTACGCGCACACTGCGGGCAAGCGTTCTGCAAAGATTGACCCGAGTTTGTGGGTCACGCCCTTAATACTTAGGGTGACGTTTTAATAGCTAGTTACAACGTTACTAATCGGTCATTTATTTAGGTGCTTAAGTACATCATTAATAGGTCTCTGGCAAACGAATGGTGCGATTAACGTTTGTTTTTGCGCAAAATGGCCATTAATTGGTTTAATATAGTGAGCGTAAGAAATTTGATTTAATGAGAATGACTGATGATGATTTTTCTCATTGTTAATCTGTAGTGCAAATAAACGTGCAAACTTAAAACTAACGCTAAAAACTAAACTAGCTTACACTGAAACCGATTATTGGACCGATTTCGGGTCCGAACTATTCGGACGACCTGATGCCGTTCTGTACGATGCCGGTCCTGACTGTGTAGTCCAACTGTAAAACGTACCTACAGAGTGAAGACGCGTATTCAAAATTGAAGATTGAATGTACATTATAGTCCATTTTTATAGCTATTTAATTCGTTAAACGTTAAGGTATATTTCTCGTATATTTTTTTTTAGATTTAAATACACTTGCTTAGCGCAATAAGTAGCCGGCAAACTGGTGAGAAATCCAAATAACTTCGGGATTTGTCGGTTGATCAGTATAATTATTATAGTAGATAATTATTATATCGAGCGTCATCGGACGACGTCGTACATTTAGTTCGATCGGCCGAGTTTGGTCGACGACGTTCGAGCATACTTTGGCCAATGACGGATTAACCTCCCTAGCCAAGTTGATTTTCTGTTAGCATTCACGCTCAACGCTACGGACAAAATGTATGGCAGTGACATTAGTAAGGTCACGTGACTTTTCTAATGTCATTGCCATACATTTTGTCCGTAGCGTTTGGGGTAAACGGTAACAGAAAAGCAACTTGGCTAGAAAGATTGGTATACGCTGACTGTAATAGGACAAACAATCATTAAAACGAAGGGTGCTTTCTTTTGTTCAAAAATATACGTACTTTTTACGTTCATAATTTTGAAGACCTAAACAAATGAATGTTTTTAAAAGTCACCGTTGTAGCAACAGAAAACAATCCGAACAAAGCCTGTAAAATATATTTTTTAAGCAAACCAGCGAAAATTTTGCGTTGAAATGTCGGGAGTACCTATTATAAAACTTATTTATTCGTAATGACAGAGGTTACGTTCCACTGTGTTCCAAAACCCTCTGTGATCGGACATTTTGAGTGATGCTAATAGACCGGAAGATAATGACAGAAAATAAGGAGTTATTTGTTACAAGCAAGGATACTGCAAGGACACAGGAGTCAATTTACGTAATTTATGAGTAAAAAAAATAGTCTTAACGCTGGTCTTAATTAAATTTTTTAAGGAGTATTTTACAGAATATATTGCCGTTTAAAGTATAACGTTTCAAAGTAACCCACCTTTAGCTATCTTCTTCTTTGATCAAATAATTTAAGTATTTAAGTAAGAAAAAACCATCCCACGGAAATATTACCTACCCGATGGAAATGATTCATGGGCTGCATCTATTTATAGAAATAGAACCATTGTTAACATTTATAGTCTGTTAGGTTAAAAGAAGGACATACTGAAGGAGTGTTAAATATTTGATATCTACTAGTTGAATTTATTACGGGACCAACGTTAAAATTACGAAAATAAAATCAACTGTTTCATAAAAAAATATCCATATCACTTAATATTATGTCAGCCCGTCTCCAAAAAATCAAATAAATCAGTACCTATGTACTTACTAATTTATGTTTTTAAAAAGTTGGCCATCAAACCGACAGGGCATCACTTTCACTTCAAAAGAGAAAGTAAAATAAACAAAAGTATAAAACAACATAATTATAAAAGAGAACAATGTTATTTGTAGAAACTTGTTTTTATTTTGAGTAATTAACCGACTTCAAAAAAGGAGGTTCTGTATTCGTCCCGTATGTATGTAAGTATGTATGTATGTATGTATGTATGCATGTTTGTATGTGCGCGATTTTCTCAAAAACTACTGATTCGATTTGGATGGGGTTTTCACTAACGTAATCTACATACTTTCAGGAAGGTTTTAGTATATAATACATTATGTAATCATTCCTATGTACAAAGTTATATGCATAAATGTACACACTCCGTAGAAGATTTACTGTTGAACGAATTCGTGAAAGTAATCTAACACGGGATAAAGAACTAAAAAGGGAAAAATAAAAAACTTTTTAACAAAAAATAACCGACTTCAAAAATCCACTACAAAGAAAATAATAATTTTGGTTTCGGAAGTCGGTGGCAAAAAAAAGCAAACAAAAACCAAAGCCACCGACTTCCGAAACCAAAATTATTATTTTCTTTGTAGTGGATTTTTGAAGTCGGTTATTTTTTGTTAAAAAGTTTTTTGTATAGCTATACTAGAAGTAACTAGAGATTGCAGCAAACCGCCTCGTTTTTGAAATCGATTAAAAAAAGAAAAGAAACAATTTCTTCTCTCCAAAAAAGCTACTTAAACATTCTCCAAACAGGAATTCGTCAAAATATTTCGGTGCGATGGCGGTATACATCATAGTGAATGAGAAAACTTTGATTGGAGTCAACCTTCAAAAATTAATTAGCAGCTTCAAACGAAATTACCATTCGTAAAAACTTGGCCCACTTTGGAATATGGTACGTACGGTTGGGTTTTTTGAATGGAATTTAGGTGGCCTTGGTACTTCCTGGTATATTATCTTCTTTTGATTGCTTCTGAAGGTAATTTACGAAACAGTTTTAGGGCCATACCACAAAAAAGATAGACACGCGTTAAACATTATCCAGGCATCCTGAGCATGATTGCAGGTAGGCTGGACTGTAGTATAATAAATCGTTGCTCCCGAGTTTCAGCTGGAATTCTGAAGTAATGATTTTTGTTTGTTTTTGTATTACATTGTATCACTAACATAGTATCTAAGTCAATATTGTATTTTACTAATCCTAATATGAGTCATAGATACTCGAAATAAACTTTATTAATTAATTAAACGCGAATGCTACCAAAAATAATACGCAATTGTTTTAGCACTAACTTGTCTAATTAAAACAAGTGTGTATTATTTTTGGTAGCATTCGCGTTTAACGCGTGTCTATGTTTTTTGTGATAAGGGTGTTAGCGTCTGTATTTAGCCTTTGCTTAGGTACAATGCAATTGTTCTTTGAAAAGTAGCTGTACGACGTTACGAAACTTCATTTCTTTCAAATCGGCCCATAAGGTATATAGCCGCCGATATAGCCGTTTTCATTTCGATATTAATTTGTTAAAATAAACAATAATTAACATTTAAGTAGGTACCTACATATACTTCTTAAATTTTAACAATATAAACATTCCATTAATTTAAAATAGGAACGAGTATTACAAATTCAAAGAACTGAACTAATTCCAATGAATTTTTAAACGCCGCCTCTTGGTCTTGTTAAGCCAACAGAATAATGTTCGGACTTAGTAATTACAAACGTACGTAGAAACTATACTACCCTAATTACTAGGGGATGGATAAGTGGCTTTAAAATAAAGGGCTAGTTAATTTAGTATAACTCGTTAGAGGTTGTGGCTTGTTTTATAATGGATTCTGGCCTCTGGGGGTCATGTGGAGAAATATAATATATAGAAGTACCTATTTCTTTTATACAGATTACCGATGAGGTTAGGTATGAATCAGGGTTCGCTGATATACCTATATCATTGGATATATATATCATGATATATATCCATTGATTTTCATTAATATATAGCAATTGATATTTATCATATGAATATGTTGATGGCTATAAGAGAAGAGGTAAACCAAAGCAAAGATGGATGGTCTGTGTGAAAAGTCTAGTACAAGTTGATTGAATGTAGCTTTCTATTAGTGAAATAATTTTCAGAACAGGATCAGTTATTCCGGAGATTATCTCATACATACAAACATACAAACTTTACCTCTATTATAGTAGGTATAGATTGAATACATAACATCCACTTTTCCATCCCGGACTTCTTTTATAACGAAAGTAAGACAGCGTGACATTTAATATGACGATTGGATAACACAAATATGAAGAATTGTCTTTACATAACTCCGTAATATTTCCTCGCGAGAATTGTTGCATGAATCGAAAGTAGGGTTTGGGATGACAACATTAATTTTCCGGTCCACCTATTACTTTTATTCCATTCATGCATTCCCACAATTATGACCTTTATGTTGCTGAAATTATTAATCAAAATCGCGTGGATGAAATCTTGAGGACTGCCGATAAAATTTTGCTTTGCGCCAACGTTCGCGCTTCGTAATTCCTTAAGAGAAATGTTAAGAATTTGTGTCGACATGTGAACATCTGGCAAGAAATAAAGTATCCACGTTTTCGTGCTTCGGTCTCATTAAAAGGAACCCCAGGAACTTTGTTTGATAACGCTTCTATATATCTACTAATTAGGAGAATTTCTATGTATCTTAGCCAGGAAATGTATTTGTTTTAGACTTTGGAGTAGGTACCTTGTTGTAGCACCTTTGAATGTCAAGTTTGTTTAGGTTTCGTTTATTTGTTGACCTGCGTCAATGTTTGTAAGGTGTAAGGTTAAAAGAGAAATGTATTCAAGGAGGTTATTCAGTATATTTACTTTAGAACAATCCTGAACAAAGTATAAGCATAATTCATAATTGCAGGGAAACAGGCTTCCTCTCTGTGAGAAGGAATGGGCCGTAGTCTACCATGCAGGCCTAATGCGGGTTTATAGACGTCACATGTTTTCGAATTTTTGGTTCTAGGACATGCTGGTTTCCTCACATGTTCTGACAGTATTGAAATCGCAAAAAATAAAATAACTTGTACGATTGGGGGACCCCCGTCAGAAACGAAATTCCATACGCTATGTGTAAAATAAAAAGAGACAGAGGCGTAGAGGTGCATAACGCTATTTCATTGCGTGATGCGTGACTATTTCTGTCAGTCGACTCTTATCGCAAGCCACGTTAAGGAACTTCGTTCCAAAAATAAGTGTTCCAAACATTTTCTCGAGTAATATGGATATTGTTATATGAAATAGTTGAATTTTTCCAAGATTTTTCCTTTAGTAGGTACTTTAATCGAATATTGAATATCCTCCTTCAATACTAGGTATGCCCTTTGTTTAACCAGTCAACCAGTTTAAAGTTATAGGTTTTGGTTAAGTCAGTACCTACTTACAGCTAAAAACATCGTGGTATTTCTAAAATTAAATGTCAAGTTTAGAACTGAAAGTATCCGACATTTGAAGCAAAATCACAGAAACATTGAAAAGCCGCTTACGTCAACGCTTGAAATCATTTAATATTCTGGTGACAGCAAAGAAAATAGGTTGGTAAATCACGAAATACCGTACCTATTTTGCAAATAAAATTGAAATTAAATAACATCACCGCTTGTACACAAACACAGTGTTAACAAAGACAGGTTGCTAAATCGCGAAGTTGCCAAACTAAAAAAAAACACCGCTTCGCACGAACCGGGAGGCAAAACCAAAACAAACATGCATACGGTACAAATTTTTGTACAATTCTATTTAAATTCAGAACCGCTGGGACGGAGAGTCGAGATGTTAAATTTTTGACACTTGGAAATGTTAAGCTCGCGTGCATGAACGTAAAATGGCACAAGCGCTTTGCAAAAGAAACTTTGTTTTGGCAATTTTCGTGTTTTGTCAAAACATTTTTCCTTTGTATTTGTGGGTTTTATTTTATTAAAATTGTGTTTTAATGTTCGTGCTGTTGGCGCGTTGTTGTCTTCATGGCATTCAGTAGTTTACGTTTATTTTGTGCGATAAATGTGCTGAAGTGGAGTTTAGTTAAGTTTGGAAAGTGAAATATTATCGTTTTCATTGTGCTTTTTATAACATGTTTGTATTAGCATAATCGGCCTATAATGTTCCCACTGCTGGGACACAGGCCTCCTCTGTGAGAGGGAGTGGGCCGTAGTCCACCACGCGGGCCCAGTGCGGGTTGGTGGACGTCACATGTCTTCGAATTTTTGGTTCTATAACATGTTTTTATAACATGTTTGTATTCCCTAAGTTGAAAATCAACAAAGACCATCAGATATTTATAGAATATATCTATCATCAGACTTTATCATATTATTTACATCGATTTAAGTAGGTACATTATTCCTATAACAAAGAATTTTCATCCCACCACGTGAGATGAGACGGCTCATATATTTTTCCGGAAATTCCAAGTCCTACATGTTCACATGTAATCTTGTGTGGGTATCATTATAGCCACAGAGTATGTCAGCATAATAATTATGGTGTTAATTACCGGTTCCCGGCGATGAGCTAATAACAGTAAAATTTTATTGCACATCATAATCTTCCAAGTAAGTATAGTATTATAGCCCTCTTGCTTCATTATCATAAAATGACTGAGAGGCTCTATTTAAAGGTTTTTCTATGATTATGTCAAGTTTTTCTCTAAAACGTAGATTGAGGATTTAGCTCCTAAAGGTTGTAGTATACCTACAAGGTGTAATTTTAATCAGTCGAAATACCAAAACGGGTCATTATGAATAATTTTGGTTTCGGAAGTCGGTGGCTTTGGTTTTTGTTTGCTTTTTTTTGCCACCGACTTCCGAAACCAAAATTATTATTTTCTTTGTACTAGATTTTTGAAGTCGGTTATTTTAGTTAAAAAAGTTTTTTATTTCTCCCTTTTTAGTTCTTTATCCCGTGTTAGATTACTTTCACGAATTCGTTCAACAGTAAATCTTCTACGGAGTGTGTACATTTATGCATATAACTTTGTACATAGGAATGATTACATAATGTATTATATACTAAAACCTTCCTGAAAGTATGTAGATTACGTTAGTGAAAACCCCATCCAAATCGAATCAGTAGTTTTTGAGAAAATCGCGCACATACATGCATACATACAGCACGAATACAGAACCTTCTTTTTTGAAGTCGGTTAGTAAAAAGGGGTATTATGAATAATTTTTATTATGGGACCAACTCTGAAATTGTGAAAAAAATCTGCTGTTCCATATTAAAATTTATTAATCACATAGGTACCTAACCCAACAAAATGTATGAAGCAGTTAATTTTTTCTCGCGATTTCAGGGTTAGTCGCTTAGTAAAAGTTGTTCACAATGATGAGTACAATGACTCCTTTTCGTATATCGACTCACTAAAATTACAAAATGTATGTAAATCCTATAATAGTGTTAGCCACAATTTCTTTAATGGACGTTTCTGAGATGCACCGGGCATTATGAATGTAACAAATAATTCAGTAGAGCTCCTTACATCTGTAAGCGTCACTTAATCACGCTACGTCTACGCTGTAGACAGAATGTGTAACTAGCACTAGCTTAGTGTTGAGTAATGGTGAGATGAGCGGAGCGGGAGCTAAGCCATAGAGTACTGCAGAAGGATGACTCCGAAAAGACAGTTAAATAAATAGCGACTCTTGTCACAACGCAATAAAGTGTAATTCAGCTCGCAAAGCGCTGAGTGTCTAAAGCCCGTTTTCACCACACTAGGAGACACCTAAGTGAAATGTTTAAATAGTAAAAGTATTTATCTAGCGCCAAAGAACATATCACCAACCATTAGGCGACAACCATGGATAGTCCATTTTGGAGCAACGTGTGTTTATAAATCTGTAGCGCATAGGGATGTAAAGCGGTAAAATTACATTCGTAAAATTCGGTAAAATACGATATTTTACGGTAAAATACGGTAAGATTGGGTAAAAAATGAACTAAACTACTACTAAGAAAAGTTCCGAGTCCGGGGAACGGATGGAGCCAGTCACTCATTGCGACCAATCATTACCGACCGCGGTATGCGCATACCACCATTCACCATACATAAGTAGCCGGTAATTTTACCGTAATGTATATAAATTACCGTAAAATACCCGTATTTTACCAGCGTTTTCAGTAAAATTACGTAATTTTGCAACCCTAGTAGCGCATAGATCATCTAGCAGGATCAGAAAAAAAAACAGCTGTTCCATACATTTTGATCGTGTCGCAGTGCATTTTTGTAGGGAACAGCTGATATTTTTTTTCATATTACAGTGTCGGTCCCATACTAAAAGTTGATCATATTCATGAGTACTTTCACCTCCTAAAATATCCGCACTGGTTTTAATTTTACCCTGTATTAGGTCTTACCCTTCATATTCGAAATATGTATTTTAAGAGGTACATCTGTAGGTGGTAAAGATGCTATACAAACAAAAAAAAAATGATCTGAGAATATATTTTTTTTAAATAAATTAATTTAAAATTATTTGACTCGCATAAAAAATATTATTTTCAAAATCCATTACCCTAGTTCTTATGTAACTTACTATTTATATTAGAAACTAGCATAATGGATGTCGAAAATAGTATTTTTATGTGTCTAATAAATTATTTTGTATGGCATCTTTACTACTTATAGAAGTGCCTCTTAAAATATTTCGAGTATGAAGGGTAGGTACCCTATATACAGGATTGGTAAAACATTAACACCCTTGCAGGACTGTATTACTAACATCATAACGAACAACTTTTAGTATGGGACCAACCCTGAAATCGCGAAATAAAAAACAGCTGTTCCATACATTTATGTTCACATATCTCAACAAATGTATGGAGCAGCAGATTTTTTTTCACGATTTCAGGGTTGGTCCCATAGTAAAAGTTGTTCGTTATGATGTTAGTAATACAGACCTGCAATGGCGTTAGTGTTTTACCAATAACCCTGTATAGCTCAGTGGTTTGATTCCCATAAAGAACAAGTTAGTTATTAGCTTAGGAAAATCTGCGTGATTTTATTGTAAACAAACACGATTATTACACACCTACATAAGTATCAGAAATGCTCATATCGATTCTAAAGGTGTGTTTAAAAAGCACTCTACTGTACAGAAAATACTGTTATTTACTTAAAAGGATAATAAAATCACAGCAAACATTTCACCACGTGTTTTAATCAACAACAGTAGCAGCTCGACTTCAGTTCGACCCTAAAGTTGAGTCACAAGTAATAGCATTACAGAAATGACGTCATTATGGCGAGTGCGGCGCGGCTCGCCTGCACTGAAAGGGACCGTTGCAATTAAATTTAATGCGATACTCTATTTTCAGTGCATTTGCGTAGGCTTAGCGAATGCGTTGCAAATATTATTAATGGAATGGACTTTTGCTGAGTCCTGCTTGATGACATGATTTGGTTGAGTTAGCGTTTTGGCAAATATTGTTCTCAGCTATGTAGAATGTGGTACTTGACTCAAGATTTGATTAAAATTCTAGATGTTTGGAGCTTTGGGGTTTCGTGAAATAACTGGTTTAACAGAAGCTTCCACACAATGGGTGCTAGAAAACGGACAGCGTCGCTGAGCATGGCCCAAAAGGAGATGGCGAGATGAACTGGAAACGTCACGCGAAGGGTGGTTTGAAGTGTCGCAGGAAAAGAGTGCCTAGAAGGACTTCGGGGAGACTTGCCCAGCGGTGGAACAGTATTAGTTAAAAATAGTGTGAATCTGAAAAACAAAATGATTGCAAAATTATTTGATACAAAGTATTGCAGGATTTTTTTAAATAAAAGAAAAAGTCTTTACTAAGCTCTCTAGAATCAAGATTCTATAAAAGCAAGTCAAGCCAGTGTAGAATAGCCTGTGGTACAAAACTCGAGCTCGACAAAGGCATCAACATTAAAATAATGTTGATGCCAAGTCTTTTATAGACTTTTTAGGACTTTCTCTTCCTCGAGCCTAAAGTTAATGAAACGGTCATCATTTTCTTAATAAGTTAAAATTAAACACCCTGGATTTGCTGCATAAATAAAAACTTTAGACCTTATTATCCTCAAAGCTCATCAATTTAAATCGTAACAAAGAGATGAAGCTTGCATTCTCCACAGAATTTCAAAACTCAATCAACGTCTAAGCTCAAAGCGGTTTTCCCAAAATCAGTTTGCCATCCCAAATCCATATGGGGACAGCAAAAAGCCAAGCATCCACTCACGCTGATTAGGTATCATTGAATCGTTAGCAACCATCCATCACGGTGTCAGGCCGGCTCAACCCGTCCGCGATTGTCTTCGGAGTGTCCAAAACTTGGCACAGTTTAATAAGAACTATGGTTGATGTATATCGTAGAAGTGTTTGGGTTATACGGGAATTTGTTGCGGACGCTGCGGTTTGGAATGAGAGTTAAGGTGCTGATAAATCTGAGCATTCACTATTATATTCATAGTAGCGAATGTTACATTACAGGTAAATGCTCACATTACACAAACATTTGGTTGAACAGGAACATTTCAACGAGCATTTAACTACATACCGAATCAACAAAAAAATTCTTTGAACTTTTTGCCGAATCAACCGTTAAGTCTGACATCTTTACGAAGAATATAATTAGGTCTTCATCCGCCAAGCCTTTTTCCAAACTAAGATGGGGTCAGCTTTCAATCTATATTTATGTAGATGCGGCTGAATATTAATGTTTTACGTGGAACGACTGCCATCTGACCTCCACAACCCAATTATTAGGTAATATCGGTATTCGAAAACAGATAGACAGACGGAAATGATAAGGGTTCCATTTGTGCCATTTGGCTACGAAACCCTAAAAACAGTGTCATTATATTACTTCTCTTAACGGTCCCGGCTGAAATTCTTAGCCGTATATTACTGGCGTCGATATTTTGAACTAGTGAACTAATGTTTCTTGTTGTTGTTTAACTCTTGTATACTACGTAAGTGTTACCTTTCGTGTACGAACCAAGTGGTTTGGGATATATTAATTTTGGTAAGATACTGTTAGAAGTTTCTCATTGAATTAGGAGAGGCGCATGCAAACTTGTACTTGATACATTGTTTAATGCATACCTTGGGGAAGTTCCTGTTAGTGCTAACTCTAATCTAGAGCTTCATGGAAACGCACTTTCAACGTTGCATACATGATCAGCTTAAAATGTTCATAATAATCATAAATCATTTATTTGCTGGTCAAGGGTATACAATATACATGGGTTCCTTCTGAGACTCAAGCCTTCTTTCTTTGAGGGACCGAAATTCATCACCTGCTGTGGGTTGGTTGATTTCCTCATGATGTTTTTCTTCACCGTTTTCACAGCTGTGATGATGAAATGAAATGCACAATTCGAATCCACGACATAAAGGTCGGGCCATACAATTCAATTTTCACAAAATTCAAATGACATTTTGATTTAAAATAATACAGAAGTTAACTCATAATTTTTAAGAATTTTGTTTTAGATGATGTAGATAAGACCAACTGGTGTTAGATTTTATGTCATTTCTAAAAAGCAGAATGTCTACCACAAAATATAAGTAGGTACATTATGAATTTACCTACAAAAGTTAACATAAATAATTAGATTCACAAAGATGTGAGAGAAGATAGAGAGAGCCGCCAGCAAATAGCAGGCGCGTCGGGATTCGGGATGGCGGTGGCGAGATGCGTCAACCAGGCGTTGCCGGTTGTAATGTACTGAATCGTATTAGAAAATGCATACAGCAGTGGTCCTGCCAAGCATATCGATGGTGCGACCTTGCCGCCGCTACCACGCGTCGCCACACCGAGCGGTAAGACAACGCTGGGTGCGACCGACACGCTGGCGTTGTATTTTAAGGGAATACATATTCGTAGTGTCGCAGGCAGCACTACACGTCGCACTTAACAGTAAGGGACCCAGCGAAGACTGTATTTTTTTTACAATTAGGTAGGTAGCGAAAGTCTGCGAAAGTAGACATTGATAGTCTCATCTCCGTCCAGTATCGCAATGAATGTGACATACACGCCGCGTCCGCGCTCTGCCGACGCCTCGCCGCCACCCCGATACGCCCGCTGTGTGCCAGCGACTTAAATGTGATTCTAACACAATTGAAACACCTGGGGGGTGATTCTCGCGGGTTCGATATTGATATCACCGTCGATATATTGCAACAAATGTCAAAATGGTAGGGATTTTGACTTGTTGTTGCAATATTATATCGAAGGCGATATCAATATCAAACTCGCGAGAATCACCCCCCTGAAGGTTTACTTCTAGTAAAATTCAATCACAAACAAAAACCAATCAAAATATCAACCTCAAAAACAAAAGCCACTTCACAAGTCGTATAAAACAAAAAATAACCCGAAAACGTTAACAAGAGCTTGTAAATAGAACGTGGGTGTACAAAATGGGCTAAAGTTAGGCCATTTAGTGAAACACCAACGAATAAGGCGTCCATCGAATGCTGTACATTTATTTGAGTTGCAGAAGTCGCGTAAATAACTTCAATGGATGTTGCAAATTGATTTTCCCTTTTAGTATTTGTTTCAGGTTGGTTTTGAGAGGGAATTGGAAGTTTTAAATGTATGGAATGGTTAGATGATTCGAATTGGGAATTTCATTGATTTCAAAAGCATGATACGATTAGATTTATGTAGCTACATGATCGGCTCTTGAAACTTTTTAAGTATAAAGCAAAAAAAAAAATTACCTGGCTCTACTTATTTCTTAAAAAAAAACATGATTTTAACTCGTAAGTCCTTGTACTTCTCTTTCTTTATTCTCTCTAAAATGCCTCTCGAAATTACTTATTTCTCCAAGCATGTTTCAAATTTTGAGTCCATTTTTGTTAGTGTATCTCGCCGCCTCTTCGCACAATGAAATCTAGTTATTAAGCCACTCCATCAAACTCGAGTACGCGATGTACTTGTACCCTACATCACAACTCAATGATATCACAACCCGACCATTCTATTTAGACCCGCAACGGTATTTTTCTCTTCACCACCAGGGTTCAAGTTCTCTGGTCTTTTACAACGTGTATTGTATTCCCAACGTCGTCTTGGATAAGGGTCTTGGAAATTGTTTTACGTGTCACATTATGTAACGAACGAGACTGTTCTCTTTGAACGCGTTTTGAATTGTTAAAGTTATCGACCGATTTCTTGGGTGACGAGATTTTAATGTCACGTTTTGTAAGGATTTTAGCGTAAGAATATAATATTTAAATTGGGTGTTATAAGAAGAGCGAAATTTTTCAGCTGGATTTTACAAAATGGGTTTCATGTTAAAACTAATTATGTGTGTAGTTATAGTTACACACATGATGTTACACTCAATAAATGAGGCATTTAATGAGCTCATTAAATTACTCATTTTATTGATATTTAAACCGTCAATATCAAATGAACTAAATTATCAGCAAATGTAGTGTTATTGAAACTATAACAGAGATACAAAATGAACACAATAATCGGTGTCGGTCGCCAGTTCGCCACTAAATAGGAATTCTAGGGCTGTGTCCCCAATAGGCAAACTGTGAGCGGCCGACTGAGTTTGCGGCGTATCAGTTTAGTACTCCCTTCCATATATTTGAAATGGAGTGTCCACAGTTTGCTAGTTTGCGGTAACAGTTTGCCTACTGCAATCTGTTAGCGCAGTCTCAGTCGGCCGCTCACAGTTTGCCTATTGGGGACACAGCCTAATAAGGGATTAAACTATTTAGCTCCACGTAAACGTAAAAGGGGGAACGATAATGGCAATAAACCTACCAATATCAATTTCCATTTTCAAACCTCCTTAAAAAGATCACCTCAAAATGACTGCAATATAAATGTAAATACAAATCCGTGGATGTCATTTAATTAATATCCATTTTGTTAACCGACTTCCAAAAAGGAGGAGGTTCTGCATTCGGTTGGTTTTTTTTTTTTTTTTTTTTTTTTTTTTTTCATGTATGTACACCGATTACTCCGTGGTTTATGAGCCGATTTACGTGATTCTTTTTTCATATGGTAGAAGAAGCTCGCGAGGTGGTCCCATATAAATTTTATTAACTTTGGTTGAGTAGATTTTTAACCAGGTGTAATAAATGGTATTTTTGGTGTATCTCGATGACATCATGACGATGATGAAAAAGTGATATTGTGTAGGTACATGAATTCCTGAACGTAATCGATCTCGATATTATGCATACATAACTTCACGCCGATATTTCCCGCAAGATTAGACAGAGGTGTATAGTACACACAATTTTTTTATGCTTAAGTCGCATTTGATAGAAGGCTAGGGAGCGAGCCTATTGCTATTACTACTATCTACAGTTCATAACCAATTTATATGAAACTTCGTAGGTAGATGTCTTTTACAAGCCGCCATTAAGGCCTATAGTGAAATTACGAAAAATAAAATTATTAGGGGGGGCTCCCATACATGAAACTGAGGGATGAAAAATAATATTTTCGCGCACCCCACCATGTGGGATATCGTTGGATAGGTTTTTGAAAATAACATGAAGGTTTCTAAATACCTTTTTTATTTAAGTGCATATTGAGTGAACTAGGAGCTCCCAAAGTCGTTAACAATGTGTGTCCCCCCCTGTAATTTTCCAACCGCGCTATCAAAAAATCTGGAAAAAATCAAGCTTATAGCATTTAATAAATACTTTCGATTGAAATTGGTTTGAACAAGATACGTCACAAAATTTTTGAAATATTCACTATTTTCCATGTTGAGTTTGACAACCGTAAAAATAATAATATTTCATAATAATATTATGAAATACAAACTTGTATTTGCGGTCGGAACACTCAAAATACTTCTTGCTAAGGAATCCTACACTGCGTGGTCCGACACGCTCTTGCCCGGTTTTTGTTTACTGAAATGCTCTCATCCACCAACATCTATAAATATACTTTACATACCTATTTAAATTCGTGGAAGTAATCGGTCTCGGTAAAAGTACATAAATGATCAAAGTCGCTCTGTCCATGATTTAATGGTACTTTATTGTAATAAATTAACAACAACAAAAATGGTTACACTACACTAAAAAGATAAAAATAAAAACAGGTTTAAAAAAAACCGACTTCCAAAAACTACACTAAAAACTATGAAATAAAAATGTTAAACTTCCATAAATAAAAATCTAAATGTATATTGAAGTCGGCGGGGCCTAGCATAAATATAAGCAACATTATAGATTAAGGAGGAATGAAAGAAAAGTTTAATTTGTCGAGGCGCAAAGCAAGCTGCACGTTCGCTGCACACACTGCGCACGTTCTTCCTGTTCAAAGGCTGAGAGGTAGAAACCTGAAGAAGAGGCCCCGCCGACTTCAATATACATTTAGATTTTTATTTATGGAAGTTTAACATTTTTATTTCATAGTTTTTAGTGTAGTTTTTGGAAGTCGGTTTTTTTGTATTTCCAGTCCGCCATAACATTTTAATTTGATTACGGGCGGTTTGTGGTTGCACTGTTGTGGAATTACCCGCTCTGTTGAGCGTTACGCGCGGCTGTGATTGGCTGGTCTTTATTTTAGTTCGATTAAAGTAATAATCAGGCGCGGTCCCAGGGGGGGGGTCACGGGGGACATGACCCCCCCAAAATCGTACAAAAATGCGCCAAACACGGTAATTCACGGTATAGTAAGTCGGCATTAATCGGTATGACCCCCCCTAAAGCCTTCAGCTGCGGTATGACCCCCCCCCCAAAATTTGTTGGCTGCGACCACGCCTGGTAATAATGGCATAATTACATTATTATGTGAGATGATACAGTAGACTTTAAGTGGGCAGAGCGCCTAACATGCGCGCCGCGACAAAATTTTGTCGACGCTTTTATCGTGCATTTGTCTCGTATTCGCACGAGTAAGAGCGAGACAAAACAGTCGACAAATTTTGTCGCGGCGCGCATGTTAGCCCTGCAGGTTTGCTCGTGATTCGAAATATTACGAGAAAAATAATTTTCGAGCATATTGGTCAAGATTTCTAGTTAGCGAAAATTACGCCCGTCTGAAATGCGGTATTACGCTAGAACGCGACGTAATCTGCCTGATGTATTTTATGGGTACCTAACATAAAAACATTGTATGCGTAATTACGCTGCGTAAATTCAGTTTGGTGTGTTATGAATGTTATGATGGCCTTGTGGCACTTACCAAAAGGCACTTGTACTGCGATGATAAATGAGTTTTTATTGTTTTTGAAATATATTAAAATTTTGATACTAGCACTATATTTGAATATAATAAAATTCGACTGTACAATTTGCACAGGAAGATGTTTAGTGGGATACCGTGAATTAAATTTATACAAACGAATCCACAATTCACATACACGTGTTTAAATAACATATCGTTAAAGCTTTTACGATAAATTGTGATAACAGGTGTAGCTTGCGCTCGTGTCTGGCCACAAAGTTCCGTAGTCCAGTTGCACGTAGGTAAATTAAACAAAAAAAAAACAAATGAATAAATACATTGATCAAAATATTGACTTTAGTGAAATTTAAACCATGTGGCTTGTTTAAAACATGATTGATGACGAGGTGAAGTGGCTGAGTAATCAAGAAAATTTAGGAAAATGTTCGTAAGCTTTAACACTAGAGGATTTGATTCTCGTATGGAACATAATATTTTGGCGTATAGATAAAGTCTGTATATAGTCGACCAACCATCGCTTGCCGAAGTCGACAGTCAACCTAGTAGTAAGAGCAGGAAACATTCCTAGGGCCGTACTACGATGAGCTATTTGAAATAAGTTTAGTATAACTAGCGACACCAGTACCCCTATCATGAGTTTTTTTGACGTATAGTTTCGTTAACGTAAGCATATTTTGAATTTAAAATACAGCAGTCCTGGAACATTTTGATAAAATTTTATACAATTTGCACATTTTAAAAAATACAGAGAAATTTATTAAGTATTTAATTTATATAAATATTGTGTAACAAACTGATGAGAACTTATGTGGTATGGTGGATTGATTAGAATAGCTAGTAAGAGAAATGAAATACGGAGCGTGGTTCAAATGACAACCATTTAATCAACGAACGGAACAGGGAAGTGCACAATAGCGACATCTATGTAATCCATAATGTATTAGGCGCGTTCACACAATACACTATTTATATTAGAGGGCTGCGTTCATTATTTCAACATCCTCCCTTGAACGTAGACCCATGCCTCTCAGGAACTGAAGATGCTTCGGTTTAGGCAATGCTTTGGTGAGGCAGTCGGCAATCATCAAGTTTGTGCTGATGTACTTGATAACAATGTCACCAGATGCCACTTTATCCCTTATATAATGATGACGTATGTCAATGTGCTTGCTTCTGGCATGATAAGCAGTATTACCTGTAAGATTAATAGCACTTTGATTATCACAAAACAAAGTTACAGCTGTAGCCTCAGTGTAAGGCCACAGTTCATTATGTAATTGCCTCAGCCATAAAGCCTCTTGAGCGGCAGCTGACAAAGACATATAGTCGGCCTCAGTGGTTGACAAGTTTGTTGCCTTTTAGAGTTCCATGATATGGCCGCACCCTGAAAAATAAAGGTATATCCGGTACAAGATCTTCTTTCTTCACTACATGATGCCCAGTCAGAGTCGCAATATCCAACTATATTATCTTCTTCAACATGACTCTTGAACAATAATTGTAGATCTTTAGTACCTTGTAGATATCTAAATATTCTTTTAATGGAACTCCAATGTTCTGTAGTTGGATTCTTGTTATATCTACTTAATGTGTTTACTGCATAACTTATGTCAGGGCGTGTACCCTGGGATATGTACAATAAGCAACCTATAGCCTCTTGATACAATTTTTCATCTATATTGTCGGAGCTAGAAAACTTTAAATTAGTCTCCATGGGTGTCCCCACTGGCTTACAGTCTTCCATTCTAAAGCGTTTCAAAATACTTTCAATGTATTTAGCTTGATCTATGTGGATTCCTTGGTCGCTATATGTTATTCTGTGACCAATATAATAACTAGCTTTTCCTAATTCCTTCATCTCGAACATTTTAATTATCTTCAACTTAATTTTCTTTGCCATCTCTTTATTATTATATATCAGTAATATGTCATCCACATACACCGTTATAAATAATATGCTATGCTTATCTCTATGAACATAATATACACATGGATCCAATTGTGACTTCTTAAGTCCAATTTCACAAAAGTAATTATCCAATTTTAAATTCCATCTTCTACTCGCTTGTTTCAAACCGTATATGGATTTGTTAAGCCTGCAAACTTGCTCAGATCCATCATCATAGCACGGTGGTTGTGTCATGTATTACTCCTTTCTGTTATCACTATCTAAGGCTTGCTTAACAGTCTGAGGGTCTTCCAATGTATTATTCTCTGATAACTGTTCGCATAAGTAAGTAGGCGTTGTTTTACCTTTTCTAGGCCTTAAACATCTGGTGCTCTGTGGTTCCGGGCTCAGGGTGACAGTGTGTTCAGGAACATAATCCTCATCATCAGCATCATCATCAGTGATAAGTGAACTGTTGGTTTCCCTGGCAGTATTCACACTATCATATGAACTAACACTATCATCCAAGTTCTCATCTTTTGCAGCTTCTTGAGTTTTACTCAATGGTAACAATGTAAAATTCCTCCCTATGCTTTCTTCCAAAAAAACAACATCTCTGCTTCTAATAATCTTTCCTTCTTCTTTATCAAATAACCTGTAACCTTTAGACTCGGGACAATATCCTGTAAATATCAATTCCTTTGCTTTACAATCCCATTTCAGCCTTTTCTCTTTAGGTATATGCATCATCGCTCGACAACCAAAAACTTTCATGTTTTGAATGTTTGGTTTCACACCTGTCCACATTTCTTCTGGAGTTTTATAATTAATCAATTTAGTAGGTGAGCGATTGATTATATAAGCAGCTGTGGAAGTAGCTTCTGCCCAGAATTTCTTCGGTAACTTGGCATCAATCAGCATGCATTTGGCACGTTCAACTAAAGTTCTATTCATCCTCTCGCTCATACCATTCTGCTCTGGACAATATGGCACAGTGAGCTGTCGCTTGATGCCAGACTCTTTAAGAAATTTGTATTAATTATATTAATTAATTATATTAATTATATTATATTATATTATATTAATTATATATTATTGTATTAATTATATTATTAATTATATTATTATTAATATTCTTTACCTGTATTAATCCAATAGATTGCTTGCTTACACCATCATAGCTATTTAAATTCACCTTACCACAGCCCTTCACTGACAATGTTTTATTATCAGCTACTTTGATGGTGTTCACCGGAGCAGGGCCGTAATCATAGATCCAGTCTTTGTTATTCGTCATGTGCATTACAGTTCCCGAGTCAAGGTACCAGCATCCACTATTTAAATCTGGGGAAACAGGAAAAGCAGCTACAAAACTAGAAGATGGTTTAGTCTTATTTTCATTATTGGTTTTATTTTCCTGCACTATGTTTTGATGTTGCTTTGCATTTTGACTTGAGCGACAATTCTTTGCAAAATGTCCATATTTGCTGCACTTATAACAACGAGGACCTTTCCCTGAGGGTTTATTTTGCTTAATATTTCCTTTTTGATTGTTCGAGTAAAACGCTGCTAAATCACTGATACTTTTTACATCCTGAAGTATTTTAGTCTTTACTAAGTCGGTACTTATTGTCACCCCTGAGCTTTCCATCGCCATAATCATTGGACGATACGTTTCCGGCAGTCCGGCAAGGAGCAGCGTGCCTAACCACTCATCACCAACTGTGAAACCAATATTTCTAAGCTTGTGTGCACAAGTAATTACTTTGTTTATGTAGCTCTCTACGCTACCGCAGCATTCCAGGTTCGTAGTAATCAACTCTCGTAACAATCCTACCTTTCTAGTGAGTCCTGAATCGTCGAAGGCTTTACGTAAATTAGACCATACCTCATTAGCAGTTTTAGATTCCTGAATGTGGATATAATTAATCGGATCCACCAGAAGTATAATTTTCGTCCGAGCCTTCGTGTCCTCACTACTCGTGAAGGCCGTTCCGTCAACCTTTTCCACGCATTTCCACAAATCTTCATGTTCCAGGTAAGACTTAACAGCAAAACTCCACGTGGCATAATTATCTCGGCCTTGCAACTTCTCGATATGAGCCATGTGCATATGCCCATTTGATGCCATTATTCCTTGCGAATAATATAGTTTTAGCTGAAAAATAATGCCTAGCAGGCCCTGACTTCGCGAAAATACCGGAGTTGAAAAAATTGAAAAAAAACAATTGACAACTTGTACAACGCGTCGGAGTCGGCTATGAAGAAAAACGTATTTTACTCATTAAACTTTCCCTACTGCTACACTAATCGGGCGTCTGGGCCCATAACCTGATGAGAACTTATGTGGTATGGTGGATTGATTAGAATAGCTAGTAAGAGAAATGAAATACGGAGCGTGGTTCAAATGACAACCATTTAATCAACGAACGGAACAGGGAAGTGCACAATAGCGACATCTATGTAATCCATAATGTATTAGGCGCGTTCACACAATACACTATTTATATTAGAGGGCTGCGTTCATTATTTCAACACAAACGTGCATTTTCAATTCTAAATATGCTTACGTTAACGATACTACACGTCAAAAAAACAGGTTTAAAAAAAACCGACTTCCAAAAACTACACTAAAAACTATGAAATAAAAATGTTAAACTTCCATAAATAAAAATCTAAATGTATATTGAAGTCGGCGGGGCCTCTTCTTCAGGTTTTTACCTCTCAGCCTTTGAACAGGAAGAACGTGCGCAGTGTGTGCACGTGCAGCTTGCTTTGCGCCTCGACAAATTAACATTTCCTTTCAATCCTCCTTAATCTACAATGGTGCTTATTTTCATACTAGGCCCCGCCGACTTCAATATACATTTAGATTTTTATTTATGGAAGTTTAACATTTTTATTTCATAGTTTTTAGTGTAGTTTTTGGAAGTCGGTTTTTTTTAAACCTGTTTTTATTTTTATCTTTTTAGTGTAGTGTAACCTGTGTAACCATTTTATTGTTGTTAATAATTACAATAAAGTATCATAAAATCATTTATGTATTTGCTACACATTTTGTATGTACCTACTTTTACCGAGATCGATTACTTCCACGAATTTAAATAGGTACTTATATTCATAGATGTTGGTGGATAAGAGCGTTTCAGTAAACAAAAAAACCGGCCAAGTGTGAGTCGTACTCGCGCACCGAGGGTTCCGTATCGGTTTTGGACGTATAAAGTGAAAAAAACCGGACCGTATAACTAAGTTTGTTTGTGAAGGAATTATGATGATTTAAAAAAAACTGCACTAGTTAGGAACATCGTTTTATTTTTGGTGCAATATTTGGGTCAATTCGGCAATTCCTATCAAGTCTAATTATTTCAGATTCGCTCTGCAAACTTCGGAGAAAAGGGGGGGGGGAATGGTATTTTTTCAGAAATTTTTCATCATATGTCGAAAACAGTGAGACATAAAATATAAAAATAAAAAACAGGTTTTAAAAAAACCGACTTCCAAAAACTACACTAAAAACTATGAAATAAAAAGTTAAAACTTCCATAATTAAAAATCTAAATGTATATTGAAACCGGCGGGGCCTCTTCAGGTTTTTGCCTCTCAGTCTTTAAACAGGAACGGTGTGCGCAGTGTGTGCACGTGGAAATTAAGATTTCCTTTTATTCCTTGTTAATCTGCAATTTTGCTTATTTTCATGCTAGGCCCCGCCGACTTCAATATACATTTAGATTTTTAATTATGGAAGTTTTAACTTTTTATTTCATAGTTTTTAGTGTAGTTTTTGGAAGTCGGTTTTTTTAAAACCTGTTTTTTATTTTTAACTTTTTAGTGTAGTGTAACATGTCATGTTTTTTTGATAATAATACCTTACGTATATAAAAGTACCATAAAATCATGCATAGATCGACTAATATACTGCCTTTGACACACATTTTGTATGTACTTTTACCGAGATCGATTACTTCCACGAATTTAAATAGGTACTTATATTCATAGATGTTGGTGGATGAGAGCATTTCAGTAAACAAAAACTGGGCAAGAGCGTGTCGGACCACGCACAGTGTAGGGTTCCGTAGCAAGAAGTATTTCAGTGTTCCGACCGCAAATACAAGTTTGTATTTCATAATATTATTATGAAATATTATTATTTTTACGGTTGTCAAACTCAAAATGGAAAATAGTGAATATTTCAAAAATTTTGTGACGTATCTTGTTCAAACCAATTTAAATCGAAAGTATTTATTAAATGCTATAAGCTTGATTTTTTCCAGATTTTTCGATAGCGCGGTTGGAAAATTACAGGGGGGGGGACACATTGTTAACGACTTTGGGAGCTCCTAGTTCACTCAATATGCACTTAAATAAAAAAAGTATTTAAAAACTTTCATGTTATTTTTAAGGACCTATCCAACGATACCCCACATGGTGGGGTGCGCGAAAATATTTTTTTTCATCCCTCAGTTTCATGTATAGGAGCCCCCCCAAATAATTTTATTTTTCGTAATTTCACTATAGGCCTTAATGGCGGCTTATAAAAGACATCTACGTCTACGAAGTTTCATACAAATTGGTTATGAACTGTAGATTTGACGAGGGTGTGACAGACGGACAGGCGGACAGACAGACGGACAGACAGACGGTCATGAAGAAACTATAAGGGTTCCTAGTTTTACTACGGAACCCTAAAAACAGTGTTTTTTTCAGTTTGTAATAGCAATAGGCTCGCTCCCTAGCCTTCTATCAAATGCGACTTAAGCATGAAAAAATTGTGTGTACTATACACCTCTGTCTAACCTTACGGGAAATATCGGCGTGATGTTATGTATACATAATATCGAGATCGATTGCGTTCAGGAATTCATGTCCCTACACAATATCACTTTTTCATCATCGTCATGATGTCATCGAGATACACCAAAAATACCGTTTATTACACTTGGTTAAAAATCTACTCAACCAAAGTTAATAAAATTTATATGGGACCACCTCGCGAGCTTCTTCTACCATATGAAAAAAGAATCACGTAAATCGGCTCATAGACCACGGAGTAATCGGTGTACATACATGAAAAAAAAAAAAAAAAAAAAAAAAAAAAAAAAAACCAACCGAATGCAGAACCTCCTCCTTTTTGGAAGTCGGTTAAAAATGAAAATATATTTTGAAATGTGCAGATCAAGCCCTTTCATATGATATGTCATTTGACCTAGTAACCCCACTTTAAAATTTTGAACCCCCACTCCGGCCCCTTTTGCAATGAAAATAAAAATATTTTTTGATTTTTTTCATTTGCAATATAGTTGGACAAGCATTTTTTATAACTGTTCCAAATTTCAAGTCGATAGCATTAGTAGTTGCTGATATAAGCAGGTGTGACAGACAGACAGACAGACAGACAGGCAGTCGCACCATAAGGGTTCCTTTTTTACCATTTTGGTACAGAACCCTAAAAACAGTGTTTGTTTCAGTTTATAATAGCAATAGGCTCGCTCCCTAGCCTTCTATCAAATGCGACTTAAGCATAAAAAAATTGTGTGTACTATACACCTCTGTCTAACCTTGCGGGAAATACCGGCGTGATGTTATGTATGTATAATATCGAGATCGATTGCATTCAGGAATTCATGTACTTACACAATATCACTTTTTCATTATTGTCATGATGTCATCGAGATACACCAAAAATACCGTTTATTACACCTGGTTAAAAATCTACTCAACCAAAGTTAATAAAATTTATATGGGACCACCTCGCGAGCTTCTTCTACCATATGAAAAAAGAATCACGTAAATCGGCTCATAAGCCACGGAGTAATCGGTGTACATACATTAAAAAAAAAAAAAAAAAAAAAAAAAAAAAAAAAAAAAAAAAAACCAACCGAATGCAGAACCTCCTCCTTTTTGGAAGTCGGTTAAAAAAACTCATGATGGGGTACAGATAAAATATGTCACAAACGTCACTTGCGCATTAGCTGATTTTTCGGTCTCTTTGGCGGAATGAAGAAGACGGGGGCGCCGAGACTGCACGCGATTGGTTCGTCAGTCAATGCTCGTCGTCTATTGGACTATTCTCTATTACGTATTGTCAACTGTCTATTGTCTATTGGGCCAAAAATGTACATGCGCGATCTGTGATCATGTTTCCTGTCGGTACCTATACCTAGTTACCTACTTATTTATTGATATTCAATTTCATGGAAACTAAATCTTTCTATCTTTTTAAATAAAACCTTACCCCATACTAGGATTTCTCCTATGTCATGACTTCATGAGTGCATTTACAAACACAACACTCCAGACTCCATACCCGGAACAAATTTTAGCTCCGTGCGGGAAACGATATGATTGACCTCCACGATCGCAGTCAAGGGCGAAGTTGCGGGCAAAAGCTAGAAAGATATAAAAAATACAGTACCTATGTAGGTAGGTACCTACATAGATACTGTACCTATTCAGGTAGGTAACCATTTTAATGTTATCGCTTTATTTGTATGTTACCAAACTCACGTAACGCTGATACGATCTAATATCCTCCGATCTTAAGATATCTTCAATCTTAAAAAATGATTATTGATTTGTAATTCGGGAATTTATAACACACTAGCTGATACGCCACGGCTTCACACGGGTAAAGTTTAGTCTATACAAATATTGGATTTCATGGGTTTTAATTTATTTGCGCGGAACCCTAATTCTTTTTCTAGAATAAAAATAGTCTAAGTTAAGTTATTAAATATATAAGTGATTCTCAAAAATCATATGACCCGAGCGGGATTTGAACCCGCGACCTCTGCCGTACCGTGACTTAGTGCTCTAGTCTAAGTTACTTCTTATAACATCAACTATCTACAGAAATAGTACGAATGGGGGAAGGCTTTTTCCCAGAAGTGGGACATAATGCTAAGAAAACTGAAATTCCATTCTGCAGCTCTACTTTGTCCTGTTCTTTCTCTCCTATCCTCAGTACTATCACTACTATCTTCTATAATCTATACTATTTCTTCTATTCTCTGTAGGTACTATCTCTACTAATGATACCTAGTATTTATTATTGTCGAAGCTTCTACTAATTTCAGATTTTAAATAGACAGAAAAGGACAAGACAGGTTTAAAAATCTGGAACTACGAACAAACACACACAAGACCGCTCTTATCATTGCCAATTTATTCTTAGATAGTAATGATTGTCATTGATTTTGTTGATTAGTCCCTGTAATCAGATGGTAATGCTACTAAACATTATATAAAGAACGAAATGTAGTAGTTACATACAGTTTCACAGTGTGATTTTTAAAATGACGGCTAAATTCGTGGTATTGTTTGTGGTGGCGATGGCATTGACTCAAGGTACAAATATTGAAATTATTCAAAGTTTAGTTTATATGTTTCAAAATTTTTTCCTGGTTTTTTTTACTTGAAAATCTGTCTGTGATTCTGTGAATTGAAAGTCAATCAAAATTGAAAGTCAGTCTGTGATTGTAACTTAAAATAAGCCTACTAATTATTTGCTGGTCAGGTTTAAGGTCAAATAATTACGATGGCACGTGTACCTCTGTTCTACTTATTATTTAATGAAGTCGACATTGAGGCTGTAACGATATAATACACTGTACACGTGTTTGGGATAATTTACATTATTTTGTTTACCATCTTTTTATCCTGTTGACATGCGATACAGATCAAAAATGTACAGAAATAGCCCGCAATATAGAAGCATTCAAATAATATATATTAAGCTATCTACCTATTAGTATTAGAAACACAGTCAAAAATAGCAATAATACATTTAAGGCTAGGCTAAAGTAGGTATATGCTATTGGAAATGGCGCTAATCTCTGGATCTGGAACAACCAGTCGAATTCGAAAAAATCTTTTTGTATGTGATATTCAGGATCATGAGGAATAGACATCACGCTATAACCGTTAGGAGCCTAGCAACGGGATGAAACCGCGAACAGCTAGTAAATAAATAAAAAATAGATCCAACTATGTCAACTACTTCGTCGTATGGTCCATTTCAATAGAACTTGTAAACTTTGTAAACAAACATTCCATACAAATTCATCAAATTCTGACAGTTGGCCATACTGACATTGTTTACAAAGTTAACAAATTCAATTGAAATGGACCCTAATAAGTAATTCCTAACTTTTCTTTCTTCAGGTCAAGCCATCACTGACATCAGGCTAGAAGACCAGTACAGTACATTCCTGACCAACCAAATCATTCCAAAGACTTTCACTATTCCCAAATCGTTCCTTGACACCCTCGTAGGATGCGAGGTCACCTACCCCAATGGTGTTAGACGCGAACTTTACCCTATAAACAGACTTCCTGCAGGACCTATTATCTACTTACAAGCCGCTCAACCCTTCACCAGCTGTGGTATTGGTTTCGTGGGAGCCGATGTGTCTTTGAGTGGAACTTACGAGCTTGCATCCATGGTCCTCCATTCTGCCGATAAAAGTTACAGTTTGACCAAACAGAGGTTACATTTGAAGCTGGTCGAAATCCAACCCTAAAAGGTTGAAGCTTGAATATGTTGTGTTTAAGTTTTATCAAGAGTTTTGATAAGTGTGTATTATTAAAATGATTATTCAATTTTGTTGAATTTTTTCTTGTTTTTTTCAATTCTTTCAAAGTAAAGTGGCAGTTTCTTTGTAAATATGGACCGCACTTTTTTCATACGTTTTCTTAATACATAGTAGAAGAAGAAAAAACTGCCATTTTACAAGAATTTGATACGACACGTCGCCGTGAAACGGTGTACCGCCGCGCCTTTTATTTTCACGATACGACACCCTGAAAAGGCACAAATGCCGTAGTGATGTGGCCAAGCTCCACCACACTCCGTGTTACACAATTAGTCTGCTGTATATTGTATCTATTCTATTTTATCGAAATAGGTACCTACACCTAATCACACCTATATCATCTCAAATCAATACCACTCCCAAAATAGCCAATCAAAAGGTCAAACAAATCATCCACAGTTACCTGCCAACAGCATTGTTTTGGCAAGCGGGGGCTTGACAGATCAAATTAATAACTCGAGCTTGCCTATTCCCATGGCGCTGTCACAGTTCACAAAGTGGTTTGGAGAAGTCAGGCCAATGTTTAATGCAGTTAAACAGCTCCACTTGGTTGGCTTATTTATTGATATGTATTTTGACGTGGGTTACTTTCGGGGCAATCGGATTTAGTGTGGGGTAATAAGGGTTAATTCAATTATTTGGGTATACCTTTTGAGGGTTTCAGAATAAAATGTACTTCTGCGTTTGGCTGTAGACTTGTTCGCGTTGCTAGGATAAAAATTGTTTTCTCGAGTCAGCACGAGTTCAAGCAATTATGGTCATATTGTGGCAAAAAAAAATAGCCTAAAGCGGCCCCTAGAGGCCTAGACAATCAATTATATTGTACAATATGACGCAGTTTTTCAAGTTATTACCTACACGTTTAGCAAGACTAAGGTATTGTAAAATTTACAATACCTACCTTAGTCTTAAAAAATAAAATAAATATAATTTATCATTTAATGATAAATTATATTTATTTTTACTCAATCTTAGTGAGGAAACATGGGTAACCCTTTTGTTGGCTTTGCCACACGATGACTGCTAATCTAGTACGGATATTTTTTAAATCAATATAACAATGTTTAACGTCTATATCTAAATGCGTTATTTAAAAGTGTGTAATTGAATAAAAATAAAACCGAATCTAAAATATCTGGAACATGATTAAAACATCCCTAAAAAAACCGGCCAAGTGCGAGTCGTACTCGTGCACCGAGGGTTCCGTATCAGTTTTGGACGTATAAAGTGAAAAAAACCGGACCGTATAACAAAGTTTGTTTGTGAAGGAATTTTGATGATTTTGAAAAAAACTACTCGCTAGATCTCGTTCAAACTAATTTTCGGTGCAAATTTACATGGTAATGTAGGTACATCATATATTTTTTTTAGTTTTATCATTCTCTTATTTTAGAAGTTACAGGGGGGGAAGACACATTTTACCACTTTGGAAGTGTCTCTTGCGCAAACTATTCAGTTTAGAAAAAAATGATATTAGAAACCTCAATATCATTTTTGAAAACCTATCCATAGATACCCCACACGGATGGGTTTGATGAAAAAAAAAAATTTGAGTTTCAGTTCTAAGTATGGGGAACCCTAAAAATGTATTGTTTTTTTCTATTTTTGTGTGAAAATCTTAATGCAGTTCACAGAATACATCTCCTTACCAAGTTTCAACAGTATAGGTCTTATAGTTTCGGAAAAAAAATGGCTGTGACATACGGACGGACGGACAGACAAACATGAGGAATCTATAAGGGTTCCTAGTTTTACTACGGAACCCTAAAAACACAATTCCAGATTTAAAGTTTCATCCAGCCAGCTCTTATTTTTCTCTTTTCCATTTTTATTCACTTGATTAAGTTTCCGAGTGCTTCGAATTAAGAATAGTGTTTCCAGTAAGTTTTATTTTTAATGTAGATACTCTCGTTGTTTAAAGTGGCAAGTTTGTGATGCAATCCGATGTAAATAGCTTACAGTTTTGTTCTACGGAGCATTAAGGCCAAGTTATGTTAAAGGAAATGGTTTAAGTAAAGTTTTCCGTTGCTTTTAGTAGTAAAGAAGTTGTGTCTTTGTTTATAAGATTGCTTTTGCTAGTTTTGTTATTCCGTGTGTTTGCAGCTGTTTTATTTAAATGGTGTTATTACTATCACAAGATGTAATTAAAACACTTTCATAGCGATAGACTATTGAAGTATTGATATACCTATTTTTAATATTATTATTTAGTAAATATATCTACGTACCTATAGTAGCTGCAGTTTGCAAAATATGAAAGAAAATTTTAATTTTGCAAGCTATCTTTAGAGCAAGGCTGCTCAACCTATTTTGAAGGTGGGCTATAATTTTCATTCATGTCAGCCGGCGGGCCATCTAGTGAATAAAACTTGTCTTTAACTTACTCATAGTTTAATAATAATCTAATAAAAAACGTTGGCGGGCCACATCGTGGCCCGCGGGCCTGAAGTTTAGCAGCCTTGCTTTAGAGCATCCCCTTAAGGGTTACTAAACTATTTATAATACCTATAACTCGTAACAAAACAGCCAGACATCTTTCACAAAAAAAAATCTCTCGTACGTCAGTAACCCACATTGTCTGACCCTCAGATCAGAGAAACAAGGAGATGTGCCAAGGCGCTATCGAGCTTGATGCCTGATCTTGAGCAAATTGCTCATATTAAAAACGTACGCACTGGCGACGAACCGAACACGATCGATGGTATAAATACAGTGTTTTAGTTTAGTGCTAGTGTTGAGTGACGATTAACAGTGTTAGATTGAGGGTGTGCGGAATGTTCAATGCGTGGGAGATATTTTTATTCACAAGGAGCGCTTAATTATGCGCGTAATTGGGTCGAAAAATGTATTAAAAGTGGCATCAGTTGTTCCCGTTATACTAATTTGCTATGATGTAATATCTCCTTGTTTCTATGATCTGAGGTCTGACCCCTCTTAGAATCTTACTATTTCTAGGAGGGGTCAGACAATATGGGGCACTGACTGTACTAGTATTTTGTAGAAGTACAAATTATTTCCACGTAACAGACTGACCTAAAAACTGTATCGCCTTTGTAATTAACCCGGATTGTTAAACATAGTTAAAACCATCCGGTGAAACTAGCCGGACCACTCATATCCGGTTTTATCCGGAGCAAAGGATCTACAAGTCAAAAGAGATTACGGATAAGTGATTTAGTTTTATTTTTAACTCGCAACGTGGAAATAGAATTTTTATTTCCCAGAAACAATATGGTCACAAGTTTTTGCCCGACTGGTGCAAAAGGACGGTAATTTTTTTTGAGTGTATGTATAATTATGTACATATGTCTCTGTCGCTTAAACGGCTTGATGGATAGAAAATATTATAAGGTTACGTTAGATTCACCTTCATCGTGGAAGGGTTCAATAGTTGTACCACAATATAAAAAAAAATCCAAGGCAGAAAATAAAAATGCCCAAATTACAGTCTTTGCAAAGCGCTAGATTAGTGCAGGTGTTGGGTAAAAAGAGCGCTAACTGCCTTTATACTACCTATACCAACCACATCTAGTAAAAAATATTGACGTGTAAAAGTGTTATTATAACCTACTTACAGAATAAAGAATTTCAATTTCAAGATACGAAATTAGCACGCTAGCATACCTAGAATTAGATAATGTAATGTGGTTTTTAATGTCACTGACTATACAACCCGCGCAGATGAAGAATAGAATTGAAAATGGCATCATCTGTCAATCGTACCCTCGGCGGGTGTGATTATAGAGAGTGACAGTGTGCGAGTGTTCGTACAATAGAGGTGACGCCATTTTCAATCCCATTTATTTGTCACTGTGTGGGTTATACGTACGTTAATCGCTAAGGCATATTAACTTAAGGCTTCACAAGTACGTAATATTTTTTGCCTCAAATTGTAGCCAGCTAAAACTCCACACGAGTGCTTTTGACAAGTTGCAAGGACAGCTTGTTACATTGAGGTGTTTGATGGTAGACCATGCCCGCTTTATAAGTTCTTAGCGTACACCGTGATGATGTATGAGAAATATAACGTCATGGATGTCATAAAAGAGGATGAATAATGAGATGACAGTTGGTAGAGATATGGGAGAAATAACATGTTGCGCCAATCCCAAATAAATATTAGAATAAAGGCAGGCATCATTTATGAGTAATACCTAATTAATGATGTTTTTGAGGAATTCATAAATAATTTGTGAATTGAGTGTTGTAAATAATGACTTTTCATATCGCCTATGTATAGTCTGTTTGAAATAAAAGCATTTGAACTTTTCGAACTTAGTTTCAGTAACTCCGACGAACTTATTAATGAGTTACGTTCAATTTCGAGTAAGTCATCCCACACAGTCCACCTTTACCGTTCTTATCGGATAACCCTATAACACCGCAACCCGTAATTTAAACTAAGAATCTTAGGAACTTAACATTTGACATTATCCCATATAATCCTTAAACAATTAACTCTACAATTTGATCTCGACGTAATCCTGTACAAAATATGGTCATATGTCCCAATAGTGAGGAGGGTTGGTCGTATATCGTTGCTAAAGACGGTCACAGGCCACAACACCGCGCTGATGTTTACTCCCTTTATTTAAATTGTTAGTTATGGGTACTGGTTCAACTCAATTTCGCTAGGCTTGTAACCTCAGATCTTAAAAACAAGGGAGATGTGCCAAGGCGCTACTAAAATTGACGCTTTGATACGGTCACATTGACCGTATATAAAATGTACACGCTGGCGACGAACCGAACACGATCGATGATATAAATACAGTGTTTTAGTTTAGTGCTAGTGTTGAGTGACGATTAACAGTGTTAAATTGAGGGTGTGTGGAATGTTTAATGTGTGGGAGATCTTTATATTCACGAGGGGCGCTTGTAATTGTGTTGAAAAATGTACTAAAAGTGGCGACAGTTGTTCCCGTACTAATTTGCTATGATGGCATATCTCCTTGTTTTTTTATCTGAGCTTGTAACCCTACTGCGGCAGAACCTAAAAGGAGGGTAATGTGTTTGATATGTACGTATGTTTGTGTCTATGTTGATCCAGGCTAAAAGCTAAAAGAGTGAACCGATTTAAATAAATGAGGTTTCTTTAGATTCGTCTAAAGCGACTATGTGGTCATTAGTGTGAGTTACCTACTGTGATTTAACAACGCAATTAGCGTTTATAATTTGCTAACAAAGCCTCATTAAGCTTGGTTAGCAAATTATAGTCGCTAATAGTAAAATATTTTAATAATAATTGAAAATCATGATAACAATTTGTATCAGTTAACATGCAATTATTGCTATCCATTATTGTTTTGATAAGTACTGATTTTACATTTAATCTATATTGTTATTGATTATACCATCACGTTGTTGCCACCTTCTTTCATGTGTATAAAATAATAGCTGATGGTAAAATTTAACAGCTAATAACCGCTAATAGAATATAATATTGTAGAAATGAAACTCGAGCCACAGGTTTCAAGGTCACAATTATAGCCAAATCATAAATCAAAGATATCTCGAAACTGTTTCACTTAACATTATAGTTTTTAGGGTTCCGTACCTCAAAAGGAAAAATGGAACCCTTATAAGATCACTTTGTTGTCCGTCTGTCACCGGACCCCTACAAGCTTAATATTACGTTAAGCGCCATCTATGAGAATATACCTTGCTACTGCTGGTTGTTCAACTACATTCTCATAGATAGCGCTATTGTGCCATTATGTTTTTATACGCCTGAGGAAGGTACGGAACCCTCAGTGCGCGAGTCTGACTCGCACTTGGCCAGTTTTTATTTTATTTTCTTATGCAGTGAAAAAAATATTCATAACCTAACTTTTGATAACTTATAAGTTATCAAAAGTTAGGTTATGAATATTTTCACCTATTGTCACCTTTTTGTGTTACCTATAGGTAACACAAAAAGGTGACCACATAACTTAATGCAATATGTACCTACCTACCTAACCAAAACTTTAAGTTAAATCTTGTCTAACTTTGGTTATTCCTCAAATAGCCGAAGTAACTTGGTTAAATATTTTTTTAAGTGGCTGTTTATTAGGAGGCATAATACCTAGCAGTTAATCACTGGCTATAACGATACGACCTCTATTCGATTCAGACGTGAACACAACGTATCGATTCACCGTATCGCTAATGCCTCTATCAAAGTTAGTTACTACCAACTGTTGACGCGCCAGTCTGCAATGCGGTATTAGACCTAACGAACGATTCTCCAACGCTTAGTTTGATGCTGAAATAATGAGAGTGGAACGTGGGTACTAAACGGTGAAGAGAAAAAAGGTTTTTAGGAATTATTGTACCAAATAATTATGTACGGCCCACTCCTCTCAGAGAGACGCAGAGAGAGAGCTCTGAATCATATCAGTGGGAGCATTATAAGCTGACTAGCTTCCGCCCGCGGCTTTGCCGGCGTTTTTGGGATAAAAGTAGCCTATGTGTTATTCAGATGTCTAATAAAATCGGTTGTTCCATACATATAAGTTCATTTAACTCAACGAAATGTATGGAGCAGCAGATTTTTTTCGCGATTTTAGGATTAGTCCCATAGTAAAAGTTGTTCACAATGACGAGTACAATAACCCCTTTTCGTATTTCGACTGACTAAAATTACACCTTGTATATTCCATTTCCAGCCTAAAACGTTTTTTACTTTACGATTCAATATCTTCCGTTATTTGCACAGCAGTATAGATTGAACAGCTTTCTCCACCAAATGAAAAAACAATTAGGTATTAAAAATCGATGCTTATTTGCATAGATATCGTGTAACAAAACAATGCAATTGAGAACTTCCTTTTTGAAGTCGATTAAAAAAGAGAGAAGACAACAGCGCAAAAAATTCACGTTTTCCCAAAAAACACAGCCAAATAAACACAATAGTAAATGTATCGGATTGCACTACTTTTGTCACAAAGTTAAAATGTTAATTTATTTTTCAACGACAATTTCTGAAAATGTCATATTACACAATCAACATAAAGGAAAAATGGACACCATACGCAATCATCATTGGGAGCCAGGACTGCAATTTTTTCAGGCATTAAATTGGAAGCGGATTTTTGGCAATCTCGCCATTTTACGTTCACCTATACTATACCCTCAGATCATAGAAACAAGGAGATATGCCATCATTGCAAATTAGTACGGGAACAACTGTCGCCACTTTTAGTACATTTTTCAACACAATTACAAGCGCTCCTTGTGAATAAAAAGATCTCCCACGCATTAAACATTGCACACACCCTCAATCTAACACTGTTAATCGTCACTCAACACTAGCACTAAACTAAAACACTGTATTTATGTCATCGATCGTGTTCGGTTCGTCGCCAGCGTGTACATTTTATATTCTAATATAAGCGTCAATTTTAGTAGCGCCTTGGCACATCTCCCTTGTTTCTATGATCTGAGACTATACCAGTCTGTATTATACAGTCTGTAGGGGGAGGAGGTACACCGAACTCCGAAAGTCTGACAACAGTACCCCGATCATGAGCTTTTTTGACGTATAGTTTCGTTAACGTAAGCATATTTTGAATTTAAAATACAGCAGTCCTGGAACATTTTGATAAAATTTTATACAATTTGCACATTTTAAAAAATACAGAGACATTAACTAAGTATTTAATTTATATAAATATTGTGTAACAAACGTGTATTTTCAATTCAAAATATGCTTACGTTAACGATACTACACGTCGAAAAACCTTAGAATACCGGTATTACCATGTATGTAGCTTTTGATTTATTTGCGAGTGTCAAAATATGCGGCATATATGGCCGTATTTTTTATTGCGTTAGACTTAGAAGCTTGAGTTTTTCACAGCTCCAAGGAACTGCAGATTTTAATATTTGATATTCATTTCAACGTGATACCTCCACGTGTTCCTGAGAAAAACGGTCTTGAGAGACATACAGACTGACAACGTAGTCATCCTTCAAGAGTTTCTTTTTTCCTTTTGATGTGGTACGGAACCTTAAAAATATGATGAAAAGTGTATGGATTATGTACAATTAATTCGATTGGTGTAGCTATACGGCGATTTGCCTTTCAGCTCTAGCAGTCGGTCAATACCCACACAAAACAAATATTTGTTCCGTGGTTTGCCCTACGGATATTTGTTCCTAGAAATGCATGGACATTTGATTTGATACTGCCGCCACAATGCAAGGGAAATTCAAATATTCATCCTAGTTCTCAAATAATATAACATGTGACATGTAGTTATTAAAGTATAAGAGACTAGCTATTCCCCGCGGTTTTTGTCCCGATGCTCGGCTCTTATGGGTCGTAGCGTGATATTAAATAGCCTATACAATTTTTTATGAATCTGGCTATCATATACAAGAAAGTTTTTTCGAATCCAACTGGTAGTTCCAGAGATAATTGCGTTCAAACAAACAAACTCTTCAGCTTTATAATATTAGTATAGATTTAAAAAAACAATGTGACACGTGCGGGATTTAAACCCGCTACCTCAACCGTACCCCGGGCGTCGTTCTAAGTCTACCAACGCTCATAAGAGGCGTATTCAAAGAGATTAAAATAACTGATATGGGCAGAATACAGTAGCTCTGCGGTTAGTAACGCCACGTTACGGCAAAGATCGTTTAAATCCCGACCGTGTCAGTTGTTTTTAAATCTCTTATAATTTAATAACAATAAGGTTAATATAACATGGCTTTGACATGTTTTAAATTCACAAAAAAATACATTTCGCCAACCTATCATTATATGTTCATTATGCTAATTTGATCACTAAACTATTCAATAGCAAAAAAATTCATTTCACCACCTACCAGTAGTGTTAATAACAACATTAATGAAGTAAAAGTTAATTTTCTAAAAGTCACCTTTAGCCTATCTGGTGATTAGTTACGGATTACTTTATTGATAGGTTGGTGAAATAGCCCCTTATAATGTTACACGTAGAAAACGTCTCACGATTTCAAAACACATGTTTACAAAATCTTACTAAAGCCAGAGATTTCGCTTTAACATCTTGTCTACTATTAAGGCTTATTTGAGGCTTATTTACATAATTTCTCTTCTAATGAACTATTCAACTCATTCACATTTATACATGCTGCTTATTTTTTCCAAGAGGTGACGTAAAATGCCGAGTTCGTATTCACAATGGAGGCTGACGAGAGCTATTAGCATATCAGTTGCGTCGTTAGACTAGGTTTCAGGATTCTCTATACAAATGAAACAAGCGATGGAAAGAAAAAGTTTTGCGCGCCATTATAAAAATATAAATTAGAGCTCATTGAATTTTTGTGCCTGGATTGTTTGAGATCATTTTGTTTCTTTATTTCACAGATATAATTTTATATTTCAAAAATGTAAAATTAAGTTAGCAATATTTTAACTTCAAAGTCTCTTTCGTCTTAACAAATTAATTGAAAGTATGAGGCACACATCCGCGAGAAAATGCAATTATGCTTTGGGCAGTGGGCACCCAATTTTAATCGCCAATTAAGCAGGAAATCGCTTATGAAATTGTGTATTGATTCCGAATATACGTCGCGTGAATATAGTAGGTACGCATACACATGTCGATTATACTCGAAAATTCCACGAACCAATTTTTTTAATTGCTTGTAACACTTAAAACTTCACGTGAGAATATGTGTTATTTATGTTTGCACGTTGTACAAAGCCGTGCAAATTGCTACGTGCGTGAAGTGCGAGAATTTCATGGAATTAACCAAAAATGCACGAATTTAAAGTTTATGTCACACGAATCTACTTAAACCAATAGGTACTCAAGCACAAGCAGCTCGCCTTGACCATAGACTTAAAGCCATTTGATTGGTACCTCCCATATTGAAGACAAATCCAACGAAACCTAATATGGAATCTATCAAGCTTAGGCTTAGGCTACAGAGTTTCCCAAAGAAATATACATACAAACAAACATACACTTGAAAAACATTACCCTTCTTCTCGGGCAGTCGAGTAATAAAAATACCATAATCAACCCCAACAAATAAAACGTAAAAATAAATGCAAACAAGAACCGGGTACATACCACTTTCGGAATGAATTCATTACCGTATTTTTAACTCCATACTGAAATACAATATTTGTTCGGATGGAAAAAACAAACGAAGTGTATAACGGTAACAGTGTATTGATATTAATGGACGCAAAAACTAGGTTTCGGTTAGAATATGAAATCTGAGCCACCGGAAAAAATAGAATTATGTTTTATAACATTTTATGAATAATTTATAGGTGAAAATGTCGCGCTTTCAATTGTGGTTCTATTTTAATCCAGTTATGAGACCTCCGATACTATAATATTTAGATTGGGACTAGATTTGATTTATTTATTTTACTACTAGTTTAGGCTCGTGGCTTCGCCCGCGTGGAAGTCGGAAATTATCCCAGGGTACCGTACTACGAGGACAAAAAGCCTATGTTAATCTATGACCCATAAACTAGCTTTGTTAATGCGTGAAATAAGGACAAACCAACAAACACTTTAGTATTTATTATATTAGTAATAACCATCATCTTACTTTCTTTTTTTTTAACCATATTCTGAACAACGATTATGCTCAAGATCTAGAACAGTAATGTAAACGCCAAGTCGAAACAAAATACGTCTTCTAGGCAAGTGTGCTCCATCGTAGACCGCATCATCGCTTAACATCAGGCGAGATGGCGGTCAAGCGCAAGCCTATTTACAAATAAAAAAATAAAAAAAAAAACGTTAGCTTTAAAACCAGAAGTTTGAACAGATCTATAAACATCACAAATCATGGCCCATAAATTAACCAACCTATTTCCCGTTGTCCTATTACATTTATTACCGGCCCAACTGCCCATCCAATTTAAAACTGAAACCATTTTACGGGATCGATTTTATTGGTCAATACGATGCGAGCTCTAATAAAATATACGATAAACAAGTTAACGTTACTGTACAAATTATAAAATGGCGGTCGGCTGCGTGTTGGTGACAATTTTTATAGGCTACATGTTCCGGCCTGAATATAATTCATAGGTATGACATCAAACGGATTTTATTTAAATTGCATCCGGAATATGGCTGTGATTGGTCTGATTTTTAAATCCTTTTTTTTAAATAAAATTGTGAGAGACTGTGTTATTCGAAACGAAATTGTGATAATTTTTTTTATGGTAGTTAGTTCTATTGGCGTTTAAATGCATTTTAAAATGGTTTAACAAATGTTCTATTTCTGTGTGGTACATTTTGCACTTGGGAGAATTAATGTCTTCATTCAGGGTAATGGTTACTTCCTAACCTAGACCCATTTTACCTATCTCTTGCCTTTATAGCAAGTTTTCTAGTCGTTCCATGTTACGTTCTTGTCATCTATCGCTATAAATTTATTGTCCCATCCACTGAAAAATCTCAACGATTTTCTTCAAGCTACGTCAGAGGAAGCCATCAGAATCGACGTATGAATTTATTGAGCAATATGTCGTGTTAAGGCTCTATAAGATAAGCAATTTATTGTTAAATTAAGAAATGTTTGTGAAATTCCGCTCCAAAGTAATTTCCTTAACATACTCTGAACATCTTGGAATAACGTTAGGATAGAGAACTTTCCCACTATTGGGACTCAGGCTTCCTTTTTAGAGTGGGCTGTAGTTGACCACACGTGCCCAGTGCGGGTTGGTGGACAACAAGTTTCTGAACAAAATGTTCATAAATAAATTAGAGTTACCTCTCTTGATTATATTGTCGTACTTCGCGGGTACCTACAAGTAGGTACATAATAATCTGGAGTAATATAATCCTAAAAGCGTGGAAGCTTTTGACGTAAATAACAAACCGGCAAACAAGGTTTTTCGTTACAAAATGACAAGTCCTTAAAACTCAAAAGGCTGAAGAGGTGTTAATGAAATAACATGATTGGGAACGTGCGAACAAATTACAAGGTTAGGAGAAATGTGACTTTTCATTTGAGAATTCAGTTCAACATTAGGTGAAAAGGCGAAGCTTGTATTTACATAGCACATACTCGTATGATTTCCTATGAAACAGAGATTTTCTAGTGTCAAATTTTGTGCTAAATGTTGATGTTGACAGCCATTTCTTGGGAAATGTGCACGCACAAAAGAAACTATTTATTTTAGGATATCTATACGATTTCCTATGAAACAGAGATTTTATAGTTATTTATTCGGTGCAGAATTTTGATGTTGATCACTGAAAATCAATGCTCTGTTCTGGTCCACGTCATAGTACAACATTATGCTGAGTTACCGACCTTTTGTCGTAGTTAATCATGTAGGTACCTATCGTTTATTTTGAATTTGTTACCAAAATCATGTACGTGTCTCTGTGACAAATAAATTTATTTTCTTTCTTATTATTAAAGCTATGTAGTCTAGGATATCAAACTATTTTTGTTTTTTGTGAAAGACGTCTCATACCCATTAGCAGCTGTTCTGAATGATGTCGGCCAGCTTATACTTAGATTCTCGATTGCGACTGAATTTTGATATCTTACAAGGAAGGAAGGAATCGTCAAGGAATCAATTGTTTAAGAAATTTAATTACACACAGAAAAAAGCGGGTTCATAGGCTTGCGAGGTGAACCCGCTGTTTTCTGTGTTCATAGCAAGTGACATAGAAGTTCACACAATAAAGTGTTCATAGCAAGAAATGTTTATGTAAATGGTAATTTACATAAACATTTCTTGCTATGAACACTTTACAGGCACATAATGCTACAACCACGAGCAATGCAATAATTAAAAGAAACTTAGTAAAATGAAGAAAGTAACAATAAGCGGCGATGCACCACCGCTACATGGTGAACAAAAAAAAACAAAAACCAAAACGTTTAGGGAACACTTTTATTGTGCGCCAGCCAAAAAGGGAACTCCCCGCCGAAGTCTGTGTTTCCTGATAGCTATAACCTTGAAGTTTTAAAGTCTAGATTAAATAGGTTACTTCTAAACAAGCGTGCATCATCGTCGACCACATCATGGCTTACCTTCAAATCAGTTTTAAAGTCTAGAGTGAATAGGTTATTTCTAAACAAGCGTGCATCATCTTTGACTGCATCACCGCTTACCATCAAATCTGTGGGAAGGTAAAAAAACTATATATATTAACAGAAAATACTTATAGATGTGAAAACACTAGCAGAATATACTTCTGCCAATCTTTTTGACAATCCCCTCAATCGTCAACAAAAACATGCTGAAGCGACCCCATTTGTAACCGAAACCAATGCAACCGCAGAGCCCACATCGCAAAACGATTGACATTTTAATTTAATATTTAATATCAAAGGCAATTCGGCCATTTTAAACTGTTGGAGTTCATATCGCGATCTTGTTTCGTCCGCACAAAGAGAATGTGAATTTGACAATAGTCGTGGCTCGTTGGTCTTATTTAGGTATAGAGTGGGAATGATGGAATTTTTAATTGAATATAAATGTCCTTTTTGGTCAAAGGAAAATTGGATTCGGAAGAAAAGATATGAAGAAATAAGTGGCTAAGACGAGTGTGGCTAAGAAGTTAAATACCATAGTTTGTTGGAAAGCTGGAAACAATTGATGACATTTTAAAGGACAGTCTATTTTGCAAGAGAGCAAAGACTTGTATCTTATTTCCTCCTACACTTTTTTCCATCGCACGAAAGAAGCACGAAAAAGCGACATCGTTATGGTTGATATAGGTACCAAAAATCCAATATTTGATTCCACTTTCATTGTGCAAACCGCCAAACAGTAGAATGCGCTGCCAATCTGGGTGTCTTAAAGTCGTAAAACGGTTTCTTCTAGGCAAACGTGCTCCATCGTAAACCACATCATCGTTTAGTGGTTAAACGTAAGCCTGCAGCTTATTATTGAATAAGAAATAGTATATTATGCAATTAGTGAATAAAGGACGGATTTTAGCGAGGGCCATAGATGAATCACGAGCTAGTGAAGGATTCTAACGATTGAATCACGACCGTAGGGAGTAATTCATGATGATTGAATCACGAGCGTAGCGAGTGATTCAAGTGTTAGAATCCTGAGCGACGCGAGCGATTCATGGCCCTCGATATAAATCCGTTTTATTCAAGAGTTGCATACTATACTTTATACCATGACTACGATAAAAAGAAAGATTTAAGTGAAAATATACATATAATGAAGAAAAAGTAAAGTTAAATTGGCTTTGATGTAAACCAGCCGTGATTTTTTGGGTAGCAAGCTTTCCACCTTTCCACTATATCGGCCGCCCTCTCTTTCACAAACTCAGGTGTTAACACATCTTCATCACTAGAATGCATTTTTAATCGATTAGAACAACACTAAACAAACACAAAATTAAAGATTAAAGTAACACTAAACTTTGTGTTCGTACAACTTACAGTATTCAAAATAGCGCCAATTTACTAAGGACAGCAAAGAACACAAAACAGTTTTTATTCTAATGCTAAACTCCTTGTCGAAAATGTCGACCAATCAAATTGAATTTAGAACACATCAATATAGGTCGAATACACAGATTACACTTACACTAGATACGGCAAGCCACGACCAAGCGTGCCCTGCATGTTCGACTGTTCGTACTAAAAAAAGTCTGTTAGCTCAGTGACGCTTAGTGATTGAAACAATTCTGTTTACTCTGAGCACATCACTAAATGGCTGGGGTGAAGTTATCGTAGGTATAAAAAAGATGACACGTTCGGTTTTCATACAATCTAATAACGTGCCGCATCTAGCATAGGTTCTTTAAATCTGTGGTCGAATACATTGGTGTGTTCCATTTTCAAACATCAAAACAGTGAGTAAAAGTGCTTTTTATTCACTGTTTTCAGTGAATAAAATAAGCTTTTTAGAGGGGGAATGGTATAATAGTATATTATGCAATTAGTGAATAAAGGACGGATTTAAAGCGAGGGCCATAGATGAATCACGATCTAGTGAAGGATTCTAACGATTGAATCACGACCGTAGGGAGTAATTCATGATGATTGAATCACGAGCGTAGCGAGTGATTCAAGTGTTAGAATCCTGAGCGACGCGAGCGATTCATGGCCCTCGATATAAATCCGTTTTATTCAAGAGTTGCATACTATACTTTATACCATGACTACGAGAAAAAGAAAGATTTAAGTGAAAATATACATATAATGAAGAAAAAGTAAAGTTAAATTGGCTTTGATGTAAACCAGCCGTGATTTTTTGGGTAGCAAGCTTTCCACCTTTCCACTATATCGGCCGCCCTCTCTTTCACAAACTCAGGTGTTAACACATCTTCATCACAAGAATGCATTTTTAATCGATTAGAACAACACTAAACAAACACAAAATTAATGATTAAAGTAACACTAAACTTTGTGTTCGTACAACTTACAGTATTCAAAATAGGGCCAATTTACTAAGGACAGCAAAGAACACAAAACAGTTTTTATTCTAATGCTAAACTCCTTGTCGAAAATGTCGACCAATCAAATTGAATTTAGAACACATCAATATAGGTCGAATACACAGATTACACTTACACTAGATACGGCAAGCCACGACCAAGCGTGCCCTGCATGTTCGACTGTTCGTACTAAAAAAAGTTTGTTAGCTCAGTGACGCTTAGTGATTGAAACAATTCTGTTTACTCTGAGCACATCACTAAATGGCTGGGGTGAAGTTATCGTAGGTATAAAAAAGATGACACGTTCGGTTTTCATACAATCTAATAACGTGCCGCATCTAGCATAGGTTCTTTAAATCTGTGGTCGAATACATTGGTGTGTTCCATTTTCAAACATCAAAACAGTGAGTAAAAGTGTTTTTTATTCACTGTTTTCAGTGAATAAAATAAGCTTTTTAGAGGGGGAATGGTATAAAGTTAATTTATAGAACGAAACTTTATAGAAATAAAATATTAAATAGATAATTAGTAGACTGTAATTTTCTAAATTGAACCATTTAACTTGTAAAATTAGCTATGTGTTGACATCAATGAGCGTTAATTTTTTAGTTCAATTTGCAAATACATTTATTTTTATGTAAGGTGCTGTCACTTATAATATTCAAAGTCATTATTATTTTTTAATTTCATTATATTATATGAGGCAAACGAGCAGACGGATCACGTGATGGTAAGTGATTACCGCCGCCCATGGACACTCGCAACACCAGATGAGTCACAAGTGCGTTGCCGGCCTTTAAAAAATTGCTCTTGCCTTGGCCATCATGGGCGGGGCGGGGGGGGGGGGGGGGGGGGTTGGGCCTCCGTTACCCTCACTCACTCGGCGAAACACGACGCAAGCGTCGTTTCACACCGGGTTTCTGTGAGGCCGTGGTAGGTATTACTTCCGTCGAGCCGGTCCATTCGTGCCTAAGCATGGCTCTTCCACGGTCTAAAATTAATAACTATTCAAATACCCACGAAGAATTTTACCAAGATTTTAAATGTAATTGAATATTCAAAACAAACTTTGTTTTAATTAGTAAAATTACGGAATATGTTGAACAAAAACCTCAATCAAAATTATTTTATTACACAGAACTAAATTAACTTGTCTAAAATTATGTACTTGAATACTATAGAGACAGGTCGGGATGGCTTCAAAAACTAGAATATTAATTAAATATTTTCTGTTATTCTAAATTAAAATAAAGTTATAGACCCTAGTACGATGTTCAAATTATTCAATCAACTAATTACATTTTGGTCAATATTAGTACCAATTTATTGGAACTGTCGGAATTAAATCTAGATTTATAGGATTGATTAATTTCACGATAATATATATGAGTAAGCTCCTTTTTGTGTAATATTTGTTTTTTCGGTACATTTTCTAGGCTCAAAAATGTGTGATGAAAGATAAAACTCTGCGTTCATGAGGTTACTTGTTATAACATTATTATGATAAGCACAAATATGTAGTTATTTTCTTGATGGAACATTTAAGCGGGCAAAACTGGTCGCAGATTATCTGTTTTGTCATTAATTCATCATTTGTTGAAGTTTTCACAGATTCATGGTAGCTTGGAGTCTAACTTTAAAATCAAAATCATATTTCATCTAATTCCGGTGGGATGAACCAGAGATAAAGCTTGACCTCTTCGTAGTACTAGCCACCCTACACCAAGGAGGTCATTTAAAATTGTTACTTTAATGTAGTCTACGTGGACGGTGTAGCGGGCAAAAGTCTAGTTGTTCCTATAACAGTTTCATGCTGCATAATTCAACATTTTGCTATTCCCAATATAACTTTTCAGGATCGTGTTTCCAATTATCTAACTTTTATAAAACAAAACCATATATTTTTAATACGTAACCGAAAAAACATATTTGCACGTAGGTATTCTTTTTTTATTTTTGTAAAACTAGACAATCATGTTATACAACAGAATACACTACAATACAAACATATCTACAACAGAAATTCACAAAAATCTAAAAACCAAGTAACGTTGACATAACATTGTTTTAAAGGAGAATGATTGATTAAGGCCATGTTGTTTCAACTTACAGTTACGTATCTGTAACCGTCAAATATGGCGGCTTGTATGACAATTTCATACTGACTTAACGATTACGTACTGACTTACGAATACAGATGGTTTGAAGCAACCCGCCCTAAATCATTTAATTTTTACACGTATTAGTGTAAGTTTACCAGGCTACCTTGACCTGTCTAAATTATTATAATGACCCCGCTAGTGTCCTGTGTGCGAAGGTATAAAGGAAGTTGGCCAGGTCACTTTAGAGTGGTCAATAGAAAATGGTAAACGAAGAAATACAGCGATTTATTTTGCAAGCGTCAGCGTGCTGATAGTTTAAACGTATTACTAAAAAGCTTAGAGAATACTGAACATTATATAAAATTATATGTGTGCTTAAAAACGTGGGTAGGATAAATAGTTTAATTTTGCATTTAGGTATTAAGCTCATTTTGAAATCATTATTTTATTTAAAGATCAGCTTACCTCGTAACTTACAATAATATACTTTTGCCCAAATACTGAAACGCCAGTAAATCCCAATCAAATTGAAGGTCTGTTACATTCAAAATTAGCTGTTTTGATTGATTAAATCAAATATGTACCTACAAAATCATCTTTACATGGATGTAAAGATGATTTTGTAGGTATTTGATTACATACATACATCTTTAGATCCTCACAAACTTTCACGTTCATAATATTAGTAGGATTGTAAATAAATAAATAAATGTAAATGATTTATTTTATGTGGTGCACATAGAATTCAGTAATATTTTTTTTTAAATAAATATCTGATGATACAGAATAAGCTACCGGTATCCTGGGATTTTTGACTTAAGCTTTTAAGTACTACGCCAGGAACGCCCAAATTCTACATCCATGTGTTCGCACAGCGTCGGCCGAGTTCCACCTAATATTTTATGCAAAGACGGGGCCCGTCTACCGCCGTGACAGACTTCTGTTGTTTGCACAGGAGAGATCAAAAAGGGAATTGGCTCTAAATCCTCGTCGCCGTGTCCTGAATAACAAACTAATTTATCTGCCGTTCGACGTTAATTTTAATACAAACGTGTCCCTACAATTTTGTAGATGGAATGTATTTTTTTACTGGTTGTAAATTTCTTGGCTGTTTACTAGGTATTTGGGTAGAGCACCTGGTTTTGTTTGTAGGTGCTTTATCATTTAATGGAACCGCTGGGAAACCTTTTTTGATATGGGTACTAAAGTTCTTTTGAGATTAAATATTCAACGAGACGCGAGATGTAATATTGGAAGGAAAAGGTATAGTGTTGTCTTCTTTCTGTGAAAGAAACGTTGACTGAGGAAAATGGTAAGGTTTTTTTGTTCAACTATCTTATGCCTTAAAAGGATCATTTATAGGATACCTACGTAGTTGTTGTTTTTTTCATTTCAACAGTAAAATATTGTGACTATACAATAAAGCAAAACTTTGTTCGAGAGAGAGAGAAAGAGGTACTACAATAAAATATATTTACAAAATAATCCCTACAAATAATAAAAATGCGAAAGTGTGTTGGTTTGTCCTTCTTTCACGCAGCAACGGAGCAACGCAATGGACCAACATGTTTTTCTGCTTATAGATAGTTGTTTACGAGCCGGAGAGTAATAGAAGGTACCTAGGTACTACTGGAATAAAAAGTAGTCTATTGGCCGTGCGAAATAACTGATTTATCCGCTCTTCACCCTAAAAAAGATTGATTTTTGACATTACTTCTATATAGCTTAGGTATGTCAAAAACCTATCTCTAGTAGAGGAGAGAGCTGATAGATCGGTTATTGAAAATGGCCAATATACTACTTTCTATTCCGGTAGTAGGTACCTTTTACCTTGATAATTATGATGATGATAATAAACGATTAAACTTCCATCATCCGTCTAACTTATCAAACTCAACGCATAGTAGACTTGTAATTTCTATTCGTTACGCAAATACGCATGGCTCAGCTTACCTTACCTTGGATAAAGATCAATCTATTTAGCTTTGGCACACACACATGCATGTGAACATAATATACCCGTACCTGTGTCTGTTGGTAAACACTGGCATAGTTAGAATAGTTATCTAACCACTAAATGCTGTGGGAAACCACTGCCTTGCGGGAACCAGTGATTTATGCTCCTCTAAACTAAAACTTATAGCCTTGCTGGCTTTGCCGGCTATAAAAAATATGCTTGAGTCTAAATTCAAGGTTCAATGACGAGGGTACAATTAATTATTTGGAAAAAAATGTTATTAACTGATCAGATGTTTTCGCAAGAAGTTCTTTTAAAAAAATGTGGCCGTCAAAACAAGAGAGTGGAGAGCGGCAGCGGAGAGGCCATGACGGCATAAGATAGTGTCATGCCATTTGCCGTCACGACATAAGAATCGATCTAAGGGCGCCTTCAAATAAGAGGCGTGAGGAAGCGCTGCGGTGGTGCCACTGTAGAAATTGTATTAACATTAGGAGTGGCGCGGCTTGCGCCGCTACTAATTTTCATACAATTTCTACAGTGGCGCCACTGCAGCGCTTCCTCCCGCCTCTAATTTGAAGGTACCCTTACTCTCAAGATGCGCCAATTGATAGATGTTTCACATCCAAAATAGTACCATATATTAATGCATACAGCCATAAACACACCCCATTTTTCATAAAGCAAAACCGACAGAACGCCGTAGCGTATGTGACGATCCACACATATACTTCTTCTACTTTGTCGACGTTAATACATCTTCTTTTAAAACTGTAACCGTCATCAAGTCCGTCTAAAGTCAGAACTTTCTCATTATTAGCAGTTGTCCTCTATTTTGTACTTTCTTCGTCTCTCCCTATAACCTTTACTTCCAATAGTCCAGAAGAATATCTGCTGAATTCCTCACAATTTCAAAATATAATTTTTAAATCGCATTTTCATACAAGTACACATATACATTTCAATATGTCCAAGTAATTAATAATCCATTAAAACGTGCATTGATCAATTCAAACCAGTGTTTGCATGATAGGAATCCAATGTTTGAATACGTATGATTGAATTGTATAGCGCTTAGGGTTTGTATGGAGAGGCAATAGTAGGATTTTTTAATTAGTTTGGTTAGAGAATAATTAGGTACTTAGGGATATTTTAAATCCTTAAAATATATACTTGTAAACTTCATTTTAACGGAAACTGCGAACAATGACGGCATGGAAAATTGTTAAAATTTTATTAATATTTATAGAAAGTTAGTATAGGTAGTTACATAGTTCGTATGTTTTATTGAAATAAAAATTAGTTTGTTCGCAGATACATTATTAAGGTTTTTTTACACGGGTCCCGGACCTTTCGAAGGCGTGCATGGGGCCGAGGCCAACACGTAGAGGCCCTTTACAACAATTTGAATATAAAATGTAATAGTGACATAGCTGGTGATCACCCCTGCATGCACCACACCCAAGGACAATCACCAGCTTATGCAGGACTATTGCAATACATGTGGAAAAAAGAAACTACTTGGGCTATTGAGAAGGGATGATAATGGACTAAGATAAGGGAAGTATGTGAACCTATGGCGCCTGCCGGAACAATGTACTTATATGCACACGTAAAAATGGCATTATTAATATTATTATAGCAGGATTTGCCTGGGAATTCAAGAGGATGTTTTCATCTTTCTAGAGTTTCTTTGATTATGTTAAGTAGTGTACAACTAAGTACTGGCAAAGGGGCAATACCGTTCCACTATCCGTTTAAAAAGTGGATGCTATATGTATACAAATCATCTGCCTTAAAAGGTACTTTTATAGTCTGTGATTAAATTACCAAAAGTTACAACCAAACAAATTATTTGTTTGTGACCGTGTACCTAATCATGCAGGTATAAAAATAATTAATATTTATTCGGCTTATTTGAGCCAATCATTATGATACTGATACGAAATGGAGAGAGAACAATTTCAAATATTTATTTGACTCAATACTCAAATATTTATCAACAATTATACTGAATTGAATACTGAAACCACCTTACCATCACTAATAATAATTTAAGTAACAAAACGCGAAGGTAAGCGTCCGACTACCGTCCCTTATAAATCTAGTTGCCATCGGCTTTATTTGACAACGGATAAATTTATTGGGTGCTAAATGTGGCCCGCGACCTGAGAATGAATTATTGGCTAAACATGTGACTGCGGATCAAGATAGCGTTTGTTATATAGGCGGTTTAATTTTTGAAGTGTGTAGTGTTTTGTTTTAGCCATTTGAATTGAATATTAAAGGTGCAGGTATAAGTACGGCACCAGTCATGAGCACAAACGTCATCTGCGCAATAGCTAATTTTTCGGTCTCTTTGGGGGAATGAAGAAGTCGGGGGGCACCGAGGCTGCACGCGATTGGTGCGTCAGTTAATGATCGTCGTCTATTGGACTATTATCTATTACGTATTGTCAACTGTCTATTGTCTATTGGGCCAAAAATGTACATGCGTGATCTGTGTTCATAACTCACGCCGGTACTTATACCAGCACACTTGTATTACACATCAAGCTTCAGAAAGAGATAACGACTAGCTCCGGTTTTGTAGTGCGTCATCTCTGTCGCACGAGGCACTAACAGTCTAGTAGGTATCTGATAAACAAGTCAGCGACAAAATGTCACATAGGTATGAGTGACGGATACGACTCTCTAAAAAACCGGAGCTAATCGATTATTTCTTCCTCAAACTCGATGTGTAATATTTACTTCCAGGTATAGGTACCGGCGTGAGTTATGAGCACAAATCGCGCATGTTCATTTTCTGTCCAATAGACAATAGACATGTTGAAGAGAATCGTACAATAGACGACGAGCATCGACTGAGAAACCAATCGCGTGCAGCCTCGGCACTCCCGTCTTCTTCATTCCGCCAAAAATCAGCTAATGCGAAGGGGACGTTTATGCTCATGACTGGTGCTGGTACCCATATCGTATATTCTTATACACATACATTAGTCAAGTCACTGTCTAGTCGGCAGTCAATCACGTCAAAATGTTAAAGTAGAAGTCGTAGGAAATTAGCCCCACACGTCCGTCACGTCACGATCGTGCATCTCATAGTCGATGTCGCATCACCGGCACATTAAAACGTGTGTTGTATTCAAATATGTTGCTATGATTGATCACCTATTCACATATACCACGTCACGTCCTTAACGTTGACGTAACTGATCGGCAATGTAACTGATGTGTTTATACTGGACGGCACGTCACGACATCGTCGGCACCTATTATTCCTGTCCAATTCAAACCATACAAAATGTATAGCAACATCCATACCACGTCAAATGTTTTGTATTGGAGTGTCGTTGACGTTGACATGCCGTACCGTTCCGTATAAATAAACTTTGTATTCGAAGTTTTGGTTGATCAACCTATAGAGTAGAGAAATACTAGAATAATTTCCTCTCAGTTGGAATGTCTTTAAGTGTGATTAAAAGCATCAGCCTTTTTGTAACGCTGGAATAAAGATGCATTCCACCAATTCATCATCGTCAAAAAACCTTCAGTTTGCATGTAAATACTGGGGAGCTTCAACCAAATTGTTGGCTTTTAGGCTCTCATCTTATACAAAATTATATTCTGCGCTTTATTTTAATTTCCACCCCCATGAAAGCGCAAAGAGACGCAAAGATTTTCTAAGCCAAAATTCCATTACCCCAAATTTTCGCGAACCACGCTAAATGCAAGCGGGTTTATGTTAAAAGGTTCTAATTGTCCCGTACATAAGTAGGTAGGGGTGTGCCCCTGTGAATGGTCTTGATGTAAATTCAATTTAATTATGCAGATGGCTCCCGTGCTCGCAGCGGTTCGACAACGTGTCACGTGAATGTCGCGTGCCGTGTCAAAGTACGTTAATTCGGGTTAATGGAGATTTTCAGATGTTATTACTATATGAATGTGGATTTCATTTCGTTGGAAAAAGGAATTGGATGCATCAAAAATTTGTATATCGGAAAAAATATGACACTCAACGATAAATTACTTTATTTCTTGTTCGGCTGATTTTGTTAAGATGAGCTTTATGAACAACTAGCTGTTTCCCGCGGTTTCACCCCCGTTGCTCGGCTCCTAATGGTTGTAGCGTGATTTTAAATAGCCTATACTATTCCTCATGAATCTGGCTATTATATACAAAGAGAATTTTTCGAATTCAACTGGTAGTTCCAAAGATTAGCGCGTTCAAACAAACAAACAAACTCTTCAGATTTATAATTCCAAATATAATTCCAAAACGTTAAGCTAGAAATGATTTTCGACGTCATAAAACCTAAATAAACTAAGCCACAGTGAATTATAAACACTCAAGAAAATATAAAAATTGAGTAAGAACTGTCAAACAAAATAGCTCCATACTATAAAATGCGGGTAGTTAAAAATAAAAATCAACGTAGTGGGGACGCCGGGACGGTACGCCCGCCGATACCCTGAGAATGGCATTGCGCCAAAGAATGCCTTTATTGCTCCCTGGAATTTCCTTTGAAGGAATTCAATAACGCTAGATCGAATTAAAATATAATATTGTGTTAGTTTCCTGCTGATCTAGGGGTAGAAGGATATTTTGGAGACGGAGCCAGTTTATAAGGATGAAGGAAAATTTAATTGACAGAAAAACTGTGCTATCGTAGGGTTGCGTGAGGCAGCCAGTTGTTTTCACGTTTCAAGAGAGAACTCCGAGTTTCTATTGATTTTAAGAAAAATGCTGAGGATATTGGGTCTTCCGTGGGAACGATTCTGTTCTTCTGAGGAGACAATTCGGTCATTTAACATTTAGGAGTGACAATGGTATGCGGTTCACTATAGATCACAGGTCGATCAAGGAGCAAGGACTCCGAGATTTTAAGGTTCGAAGTCACTACATACTCTTATAAGTCGCAACGTTGCCATAAAAATTGTATGATGCTATGCTAGGCAGAACATTTCAAGCAAGATACCTAGTAAACTTGGGGATCCCGTAGTCCTATTAGATCCTGAGCTAACATCAACGAATGTTACATATACTAGAACTAATAAATGATGTAACATTTACCGACAAGAAACTAGCAAAATGAACAAAGTGATTGTCCTGACGGCAGCAGCCAGGCAATTATTTGCGCACAGTCGTGTTATTTATTTTGTGGTATTTTCTTTCGGCATTTTCCTACTACACGTATTTATTTATTACTGCCCTGTGCCCGATGCGATTTCCCATCGGTGATGAATTTTCAAATCTTTCTTAGTGCTCACCTACAAGGAACTCCTTGTAAGGAACTCCTGTGCAAAATTTCATGCATCTTGACCGGGTATTGCCCGTGGACCACCTGTTTCGACCACCTAGGTGATCCACGGGCAATTTTTCTTGCCCGTAGACCACCTAGGTGGTCGAAGGTGGTCTACGGGCAAGAAAAATTGCCCGTGGACCACCTTGATGAACCTTGGTGTTTTCTTGTATATATTTTTTGTTATTTTAAGTTACCATAGAAGTAATTATTTTCATTTAGTGTTAAAATATAAGATAATAAATAAATATTATTATTATTATGCATTTCCTTTATTGATTAGGTTTACATTTTTAGATATTTAATTATAAAAGTGTAAAAAAATAATATTATAATACAGGGTGTCCCACGGGTATGCCACATGGAGGGAAAGTACTTTAAATATTTGAGATAGGAAGTTTTGCTTCATGGAGAATTCACTTTATTTTTTAAATTAAGTAATACTGCATTCAAAGATTTTTAAAAAGTTGCTTGCTTCATCTTGTTTCCATGAGGCAAAACTTCCTATCTCAAATATTTAAAGTACTTTCCCTCCATGTGGCATAGCCGTGGGACACCCTGTATAATATACGGGGATCTGCCGGTATAGGGTATTTATTATGGGGTATTCCACTTCGCGCACCGCTCCAAATCGCAACGGTGCTTTGCGCACCGTTTTTAAATTTTTCTCTTCTACATTGCGCACCGACGATTTATCTGTGTCTAGTGGTGTCCATACGACATAAAAAAGTTTTATAAAAAGAAAAAAATCGACTTCAAAAAGCCACTTACCAAGAATAAGGTTTTGGAAGTCGGTAGCAAAAAAAACAAAAAATAAACCGACTTCAAAAAGCCACTTACTAAGAATAAGGTTTTGGAAGTCGGTGGCAAAAAAAACCAAACAAAAACAGAAGCCACCGACTATCGAAACCAGAATTATTATTTTCGGTTATTTTTTTGTAAAAATAGTTTTTTATTTTTTCGTTTTTAGTACTTTATCCCGTGTTAGATTACTTTCACGAATTCGTTACAATAACCTTACAGAACAGAACAGTAACCAGTAACCATACAGAACCTACTTTTTTGAAGTCGGTTAAATACATTGACAATCAAACATTTTTTCTAGTTTTGGGTAAAGTACCTACTGAGAAAGCATATTAAGGCGCAGATATACTACTTTTAAAGATTTTAAACTGAAGATCACGTCTAACCGAGTAGTGTTAATGATTTGAAAAAAATATATGCTAAACTAGAGCATTTTTTTAATAATTTGATTAGAGTATATTTTGAATTATGTTTATCTATGTAGTGTAATTAATTTGTAAAGTTAGGTCTAACGCGTTCAAAAAAGTGAAGATCGCGCGAAAACTATTGAGCGTATTTTTACGAAACCTTCACCATTTTAAAGATAGGTAATTTAACTAGCTAACTTTTAGTTAGTGTTTTTTTTAAATCAAATATTCGTTACTAAAAAGTAATAATACGTCTAATTCGGCACAGCGCGCTCCTTGATAAGCGAGTCGTATTGCTCGGTGGACGTATGTCGCGTTGCGTGAGCTCAGCGCAGAACACTCAAGCTATACCGCCCAAATTACTCAAGGCCGCTGGCACTTAGTAGCGCCTTAATGGTGGTAAGACGGGAGTGCAATATGCTGTAGTATATTTTTAGTTCCGCGCAGAATTATGAGATTATAAGATTGATCTGCTAGGTACTATAGTACTAATATAGTAATGCAATAAAAAAAAGGTGGTCCACGGGCAATATATATTATAAAATTTTTGTTCCCTATCGTCAAGGTGGTCTACGGGCAAGAAAAATTGCCCGTGGACCACCTAGGTAGACGAAGGTGGTCTACGGGCAAGAAAAATTGCCCGTGGATCACCTAGGTGGTCGAAACAGGTGGTCCACGGGCAATACCCGATCTTGACCTACTGATTTAAGCTGTGCGTTGTCTGTAAGTAATATTAATTTTGTTTTGGTCTTTTTTTCGACCGTATTTATCATTATTGTTCTACTAATAATAAACTCTAGACATGACTGTTTGCCTGTAACGTTTTCTGATTTATACCGCTGAAACTATTTTGGTAAAACGAGATCACCTACTTTTTATGGTCGTTTGGGTTAACATAACACTAAAATCTGCAGCCATGAATTAAACATATTTAGTTCAAAAGGTGGTGTTAGTATGGAGTCGGCTTCAGGCCTAAATCTAGTCATAGGATACTTTCTATCCGTGTAGGTACATATAAAGTACCTAGTTTTCCTTAGATACTAGTGAAATCGACGACATAGCTAGTAATAACTTATTGTAAAGTTCATTCACTCGTGTCTATGTTTTCTGTTCGCTAACTCCTCCGTGCCGTAGTCACGTACTCAACTTCTTAAAGTCCAACGTGATATAAAAGTAATGTTTTCGTATTAAAGTAGAGTTTTCTTCTATTGCAAGAAATCCTACCAGAAAAATGTGATACAAGAACTTTTATGTTTCATTATTGGTTTAATAAATACTTTTTGATTGAGCTAGTATTGAATCGGGTGTTGTTTATTAGTATGGATAGTCGGTAGACGACTGCATCAGGATGTTTGGAGGGATTGGATGTTTTAAATACCTAGTTACCTTATATAAGGCACCGCAGACTGTAGGCTCCGTAAGCCACGTAAGCTACGTAGGCTTCGTAGGCTCTGTAGGCTACGTAGGCTCGGTAGGCCCCGTTCTCAGATCATAGAAACAAGGAGAGCTTGATGCTTGATCTTGAGCAAATTGCTCATATTAAAAACGTACGCGCTGGCGACGAACCGAACACGATCGATGGTATAAATACAGTGTTTTAGTTTGGTGCTAGTGTTGAGTGACGATTAACAGTGTTAGATTGAGGGTGTGCGGAATGTTCAATGCGTGGGAGACCTTTTTATTCACAAGGAGCGCTAAATTATGCGCGTAATTGTGTCGAAAAATGTACTAAAAGTGGCATCAGTTGTTCCCGTACTAATTTGCTATGATGGCATATCTCCTTGTTTCTATGATCTGAGGCCCCGTTAGTAGGCTACATAGGCTCCGTAGGCTCCGTAGCCTCCGTAAGCTCCGTAGGTTCCTCAGGCTCCCTACAAAAGACGAATTTGGATAAAGTCATAATTCGACCTAGTTAAATAAAAATCGCCGAACTTAGATTAATTTATTAATAAAAATCATTTGTGTTACTTAGAATGATTTTTTTTTACTTTTTATAACGAACTTATCTACTTTTCTTTCACGTTTCCTATAATATAACAAATAAGCATCAAAAGAACAAAAAGACTCGTATAAGCTCCCTTTACAAATTACACACAGAAAATTAATGAAATGTACAAAATTTTAACACGGAAATGTAAAACTTCAACTTATTAATAAGTTAGGGGAACTTGGTTCTACTGCTGTTTGGAACTTTTGAAATACGAGCAGGTAAGCATGTCTGTCCCGAAAGACAAGCTTGAAAGTAATTAACATTTTTATGATTTAATTTAATTAAGGTATGTGAGTTGGGAATTTTTTATGTCAAAAGAGGGCAGGAGGAGATATTCATCATTTCTGGTCACGTAATTGTACGGATTTTAAAAGCTTTACTAGAAATAATAAAGCAAAGTTATAGAAGCCGTTGGTTGAAAAAACGTTGATAAAATTAAAGAAAAACACAAATGATGTAAAACAGTTGATTTTATTGCAAATCAACAAACAGAAGAAGTTGTTAAAAGCGAACCAACTCAAGATGTTCCTCAAAGCTTACAAGAAATAAAAACTAAAATAAAACTAGCGAAGTACTAAAACTCTTAAACCGTTTACGACCAATGACGAGACGTAGAGCTACTATAATTGCAATAAAAGCACTTTAACAGTTTCACTGCTACTAAAGTGTCACAATACCTAAAGATCCCATTAAACTTTGGCAATTTCTAACTTTTCCTATTAGGCTTACTGCACACATATCGTCCTTACACGTTACGAATACTTGTGTATGGTCCTTTATTGAAAGTTCGTGTGTAGTTTTTTTAGATTTATGATCATGGGTTTGGGTTGATGGAAAAATATTGTTTGTTTTTCTGGTTGTGTGTTTGTTAATATTTTTAACAAATCGGGAATATTGCAGGAAATGTGGGAGCAAAATGTTTGACGTGTTTCTCAATATTCATTTATGATGATTCGTCTTCTTATCTCGTCGGCACTAATTAGAATAGAATAGAATAGAATAGAATAGAAGTTTATTGTTTCCAGTATTACAGCAAACAGAAAAATAAACACTTAACATGGAGGCTATAATACCGAAAGCAAAAGGTTCGAGCGTCAGCTTATGCTCAGGCTTCCCCAAAGGGGTTGCCAAGCGCTGGTTTTCAGCTCGAACCCTTGACTCCCGTTTACAGGAAAACCAAAATACAAAATAGGTACAATTTTATCGCTGTGATCATACATTATAGAAAAAAAATATATATATGAATGGGAAAAAAAAAAAAAAAGTTTATGTCGGACGTGGCTTTTTATTGTTTACTTTAAAAAATATATTAAATTAGGATCTTAGTGTAATAATAATAAGGGATATAATGTGTAGTATGAATACATAGTTTAATTATAATATTTTTATGTATTTTTTTGTTTTTCCAAAACCAAATGTTTACACTTATTTTTAAAATTGAATGCGTTTTTAATATTTCTTAAAGGTGGGGGAATATTGTTCCATATTTTCGATGCTGTATATTTGAAGCTACCCTTATATCCTTGTGTTCTGTGTTTCGGTATAATAAGTTTATTTTTCAGTTTAGATCTAGTATTTAAGTTATGCGCGTCAGCGCACCAAAATAGTTTATTGTATAAGTATGATGGACGTTTATCAGTGATAACCCTATGTATGAAACCTAAAAAATGCACATGGCGTCTTGATTCCATATTAAGCAATCCTTTTGCATTTATGATAGGAGATATGTGAGACCTTCTTGGTACTCTGTAGCAAAACCGAATACAAGCATTTTGGACCTTCTGAATACATTTTTTTGTCTTTTGAAGTATCCTAGGTCCATACACAACATCACAGTAATTGAATGACGAGAGCACCAATAAATCAGATAGAAGTTTCCTTACGTCTTCGGAGAGGAATTCCCGAATACCATACAAGACTTTTAATCTGTAAAATGCATTCCGCACTAAGTTATTGATATGGTCTGAAAAGCGAAGTTCATTGTCCATAAGCAGACCTAAATTTTTTGTAATTTTTACCCTTTCAAGCTCCTCTCCGTTCACAACAATTGGTTCGTATAGATTTTCAGCAGTATTTATTTGGTGTTTCGTACCGATTATCATGCATTTGGTTTTCGATGCGTTGAGTACCAGAGTGTTATTTTGAGACCAGTCAACGATACGATCTAAATCTTTCGTAATATTTTCTATAGCATAATTTGTTTCTGAGGGCATAAATAAATTACATATTTAAAGCTAGCTCGTGACGTGGTATATAATATAAGGCAATCAGTAGGGCCGTCATTAAGCAGCCATCACAGGTCATAGCGGCATGCGACTACGGCTACAACCTGGGGGTCTACTCTGTAAGTCCGTCAACGAATATACGGGCCCGTCCGAAAGTACAATAGATATAAGATTCCGTCAAAACAAGTGGCAAATTCAATTTTTCGGACGGATAAAAACACTTCGGGAGTAGTGACAACTGTCAAATCGTGCTATCATTCATTCTTAGTTCGGGCCCCGAACTAAGAATGAATGATAGCACGATTTAAGTCCGTAGGTCATACGGAGTAAGAAACGCCCGTAACTAAGGCTGAAACTACGGATTTCGTGCTTAGAGAGTAGACCTCCTGGACACTACTGTACCGATGTGTTGAATATTTTCTTATTTTATGCTTTTCAATTGGTTTTTTTCCGTAGTTGGGTTTGATTTTTATTTAACTCATGTTTTATAATGCAAGTTTCTTTATTAAATTTGTTTGCGAACGTTCGAGGGAGAATGTCAGGGCGAGATTATCCCTCGAACGTTCGCAAACAAAGTGGCAGTACTCGCAGTGATATCATGCGACGTGTTGGTACAGAATCTTAGACAGGCAGCTTGAACATAATACATGACTAGACGGAAAAAAACTTCATTTGACATCTTAGAAAGCACTTACTACAGATAAAAGTTTAGGCAATTACACGTCTTTTTCTGATTGTTTTTATGGCAAAGTTAGAATATATCGTTGTAGAAGTAAGTTTATTGCTGTATTATTCATTTACCTGTCTAGACTTAAGTGGATACTAAAATTAGAGTTTTTGTATAGAGATCAGACGTATTTTCTTTAGACTTATAATAATAAAGGTTGGCTTATAACGTTAGTATGTCAGCGTTCTTGTAGCCATTATTATGTTTAAGTGGATCTGAAATTAAAAGAAAATAATGTTTTATATTTACTTTGAGGGGCTCGTGGCTAAATGACAGCCGCGCTGATCGATCGATCTGCGAGGTTAAGCTGCGCTTGCCGCGGTCAGTCCTTGGATGGGTGACCGTTCTTTACACATCGAGACCCCTCCGTGCCTCGGAGAGCACGTTAAGCAGTCGGTCCCGGTTGTCATAGGAATATCTTTGACAATCGTTACGGGTAGTCAGAAGCCCTAAAGTCTGACAGCTGGTCTAACATTCGAATACCTGTATTACCCATTAATTGGGTTGTGGAGGTCAGATGGCAGTCGCTCCATGTAAAATATTGATATTCAGCCAAAACTAGTTAGACTAGAAGCCGACCCCAATATAATTTGGGAAAAGGTTAGGCAGATGAATGTTTTATATTTACTTAAGCGTATGCTATTAACATTTTAAATGGAATTTTTGTACTCATTTTGATTATTTTTCTTACAATTTTCACAGCATTTGCAGAATTTAATTCTCCAAACCATCCACCATAAAATACTTCAAATTCACAAAACATTCATAAATAGGTATTCTAATTAGCGGAGCATTATTCCATCAAAAGTCGATTGGGGCTCACATCTGGTTATAAGTCACAAAAAGGTACCAAAGTAGGCAACAGTTCTTCTTATTATATTATACTACCCAAAGCAAGTAGCAAGCGAACGTTCTCGATTCGTAGAAACATTAATTTCAAATTCCATAGAGTTTCGAGTTATGTCGTAACAGCAAAAGTCGCTGATTCCGTAATCCTTATTATAAAGACATTTATTTAACAGTTATCTGATCGAGCGCGGAGATAAGTGTCTTCTCTTTAGCTTTTGAAGTATTAAAGGGATAAATTGGATTTTAAATATCGCTTTTAGCATTTGGCAGTTCATTCTCGGTTGGTCGTTGTCGAAAACTGAAGTTGTGAACGTTTACTTGATAAATATGTTATTTCAATAGGATGGTAGCTTAATAACGTTTTCTGCATGGTAACTGATAATTCGGTCATTCTTAGGAGTCACATTGTTTGGTTTATTTCGGTGGCACATTTTTTTTATTAACTCGGATATTTTAAAGGAAATACCTGTATTGCTATCAATACTCTTTAAGTTAAATCTAGATTCGATATTTCCTGATTAAAATGTCCTAATTAACAGAATAAAACGTGTCACCGAAATCAACCAAATAATATGGACACCTGAGAATGACCCAATTATTTCACTGGAAAATAACAATTTAAAAGTGTAAGAAATACTGTTACCGAGTGAAGTGATATTTAAACGAAACAGCATCTATAAAAATATAATTTTACAAATAACCTCGCACGCTTCTCGTACGTAACTAGCTCAGAATATGCCCGTATATACCGTCCAGTAGCTAACAAATAAAAACACTACAATAAAACAGGAGAGCATAAACAGCTCCGAGAAAATTTTACTTAAAGAATTAAAACGCTGACAACACCGAAAAAGCTTGAGGAAATTCATGGAGACTAAGAATTTATATAGTCTTACCTGAACTGTAGGAAAACACGGTGAAACTTCGGGGTAGCATCATGAACAAAAGTTTATTATACTATCTGGATGCAAACCTTACCTACCATTTATCTCTGTCGACGGAACTTAAAGGAAACTCCGGTAAAGTATTTAGTAGAGGAAATTAAAGACAAATTCAGTGAGAACCTTTTTTATCGGAACTACTTAATTGTGTTTCTGTGTAGGAAGGTTGTTAGCGTGAAGGAAGGCAGATGAGTCTTGAAATTACTTGTTTGCGGGTAGACATAGTAACGCAGATATTTTTTGTATTTTTTTTAAATGCTCGATAATTTTTAATATGCGCATTTTTTTTCATACGTATTTATGTACCTACTTATAAATTATTGTGCAAAGTAAAAATCTGGTAACAAGTGAATAACTTTACCGCCGTCGAGATCGTTAAAGATGTTTAGGTACTACCTATATGAAAAATAAACAAAGTTAAAGTTAGCTACCTACCACACAAAAGGAATCATTTCATGAACTGCAAGCTTAGTATAAATAAATAGATTGCCAAATAGGTATTCACCGCAGATATTCGTTTAAATTGCGTTTACCGATAGCACTGCGATTGAACGCAATACCGCCATGCATTTTAGTAGCTTTAATTTAATCTACAAGTACAATACTGTTCTGTAACGCTGATTCGAAATCCGGATATATGAAAGCTTGTTAATTTACGTCGTGATAGTGGAATATAACAACATAAATGGACTAACATGCAAATTGGATCAAGCTTTAAGCCTCAAAAATATCGTTTTAATTAGTGTTGCCCAAATGCAAGACCGAGACGAGTCTAACCCCGTCTTTGGTCTCGGTTCTGCGTCAATACGCGTCGTATTAGTTTTAGTATTGTACATTCATTCTTGGTCTTGGTCTTAGTCTTGCTGTAATTGGTTGTAAGCTTAATCTCCGATAGTGGGGTGATAGATTTACTTATATTCAGCTTTTTCAAAATTTAACTAAGGTGCCTTTATTTTTTTTTGTCATTTGCACTGGATAATCGATGACATTACAGCAATTTTGGTGTTATGCCACAAGGATCCTTTTTAGGGCCAATTTGAAACCTTACATTTATCAGTTGCAAAATGCTCAACATGTAAATACAATCTGGAATTTCGATGTAGATACGAAGCGTGGAACGATCCTTGCATACATTTAGTGACGGGTTGCGGTCATGTGGTTACATGTCCCACCCTGCCTGACTATCCGCGGGCATGCTGTTACAACATGTCACCTAAATTGGTGACATCTTTGTACTTCAACCGATTAAATTCAGCGTTCAAAATTAAATTCGTGTTATTGTTTATGTATTTATAGTTGACAAAAATTACAATAATATATCATATTTTTCTCTAACAACTGAAACTGCCATTTCTATGACTAAATTGACAAGTTTCATGCATTTTTTCTGCATTAACCATAGTCTATGTCAGCTCGTTTTCAATAGGAAGGTAATTTGGCGTTGAAATGTACGTTGTACAGAGCATGCTTGCATGGCATACATTTGTAAGTTTGCGGTCAACGCGTTACGACCTGCCTCAACATGTTCAGCCTTGTCCTGTTGAATTTGTGACGCCTTTGTACTGAGAAGTGTATGCGGAATGTCGTGGTTTAAAATTGAACATTTCATTTAATGAAATCTTGAAGATTAAAATATATAGAAGGAAAAGGTTTCGTAGGAACGAGTAGTAATAGTTGAGTTTTGTCTATTTATAGTTTACATTATAATTATGTACCTGAAATAATGTGTCCCATCATAAGCAGATCAGCTATTAAGAATTCATCCTTCATGATATTTTTTCTTCTTGTTTCATAACTTTGTTTCATTGTATTGCGAAAAATTACGAAAATGAATTAAACGATTTTATCTTTTTCATTCCACTCCTATTTTTGTTAGCGACATGTTTATTAATTTTATTTTTACTAAATATTTTTTCAGACCGATGCGATGCTTGATTTAGTTTTTTAGGTATTGGTACTTATATAAGGGTTCTACTTATTCCTTTGACTTAGAAAAGGTCAGATTTAACTTGATAATCGAAAATTAGGTATTAGTAATTATAGTTAATGTTGCGATTTTTCCGGTCATACTCTTAGTTCTTTAGACGTCTTAAACGACGCCTAGGGAACAAAGGAGAACAGCCAATACCTACATAACCAAATACCTTCAATTTAAATGCTGTATAGAGCACGTGACAATTGCCGTACCATTCAACAGAATGTAAAATCTAATCTGTTAAACTTTCAAATGAAGTGTCATTTAAATTCGCGACATCTATACGAAATGACGGTTCGTGTTTCAGTACAATTCAGCTAGCTAGCGATATGGCGAGACTTTCCGACTTTATATCGCCATATTAGACTAGATTCGCACTTTAGGGATGGCTACATTTGGTATCGATAGTTTTGTCGACATTTTATTTTTATTTACTGACTACCTCGTTGAAATAAGCGCGAATGCTGAACATGGGAACCTGGGTTCGATTCCACTTAAAGGGTTTTTCAGAAAATTCTTAGTCCGGATTGTAGATTTGTTCGGCTCCTACAACTATAACTGGGGGAATGCGGGTTTACTGTGTAGGTATAGCACTTCAAAAGGTTAAACAGAGGTGTATCTTTGCTTAGACCTTTGGGGAATACAAGCGTGATATTATGCTATGTTCTTTTTATTTATTGGAATATTAATATCATAATTAGACAATTAAATTCGTCAGTGATAGCACAACTTTAAATTAGATTAATTTTAATTCGAAATTTTCTTATCATATTGCTAACAGTGACACAAATCAAGTGATACTTCTAAATAATGTTTGTCTATCGATTGACATAGAAGTTTTTGACTTGCTTAATTCACCCTGTACCTAAGCCTCTCAAAAGAAAAATGTAAGCGCTACGTATTTATTTTTCCATTATCAAAAAGCTTCTTAATACTTAAGCCAAACACAAGGAGACAAAAATACCAAGAACTTTTTGATAGAATTTCATAAAATGTTACTAATTTAGTACCTATCGAAATCTCTAAATGGAAAAAACCCACCACTATCTTCTCTCTACCACCTAACTCGGCTGCATTGTTTTGTATTGTAAATATACAACGGACGGCAAACAGCTCACACTGATTCCTAGTATTAACATAATCCCGTATTTTGTTGGAATTATTCATCCGTAGTGCACTTGCAGCATAAACATCTGTTTCTAGTTTGGGGAGGTGGACAGTTGTTTTGGTTTTAGATTTGACCAATAACATTATGGATTATGTTCGAAGTTGACTTTTGTTTGTCCTAATTTGAAGCATCTAAAGATTTTTTTATTGTATATTAGTGAATGGCATGGCCAGAAATTTGTGGAAAAAGTAAAATATTGATAATTAATTATTCTAACTAAAGGACCTAAGCCGCGACCGCGAGGTATCTCAGATAGGCATTTTCGGCATTATCCTACCATTAGAAAAATCTTACGTCTAGGCACTCTGAAATCGTTAAAAATGCCGACCCGGATCACAATATACAGAATTAACGATTACAAATGGTTTGAAACACCTCACCCTAAGTAGGTATCTCATTAACAGATGTCAGTCATGAAAAGTATATACCTACATAAAAGATTATTATTAATTTAAAGCTACAACCTAAAAAACTGAAATCACTATTTATTATGTACTACCGATCTACTGTTTGACCTCTAAAATCAGCAGCATTATACCTTTTTCCCTAAAAAATTAAAGCCATAAACGAAATTAAAAACTTCATTATAAACGTTAGTCCAGGTTTACGGGATATAACAAACGATAATAAAAGTAATACAAAAGATAACAAAGTATTATAAATTTTCAAATAACGGATACATTGTTATAATTTTAAAGTCACTGAAACGAAAGAAATTGCTTTAGAAACCAATTATCTTGAGAGAAACTGCAAATAAGAAATAAAGTAAATTATTGTTGGAATAAAATGGCTTTCTTAGTTCTTGCAGACTGTTTTTTCGTAATTAAATTTTCTAATGTTGTCAGTTCTATTCTATAGAGGTATTTAAGTTGTTGTCTTGTTAGTTTTAATTTTAGAATCCTATTAATAGACGTTTTTATGCTTAAATGTTCTACTATGTTTCTAAAGATAATTGGTTTGATAGATATTAGTTTTATGTTTCTAAAGATCTACTGTTTATTGATTAGGCTCGGTGTGATCTACTAATTACATAATCAGTACCTCTTTATTCAACTTAACATCGAATCGTATTTTTTAACTATATTTTTCTTTTTCTTGCCGCGATCGACTGGATTAACAGCCGTAATCGACCGGTTGGCCACCCCTGTTATAATTATATTGCTCTTATTAAAAGTTCAAACAACCCCCCAATATGACATGACCACGCAATTCATGATACACGTTGTTTAAAGTATCTTTGCACTTTTCTAAAGTTCGCGATGCCGACTATCGAATAAACGCGAATCATATTTGAGGGTGCTCTAAATAAAAAAACCGGCGAAGTGCGAATCGTACTCGCGCAACGAGGGTTCCGTATCAGTTTTGGACGTATAAATCGGACCGCAAAACTAAGTTTGTTTGTGAAAGAATTTTGATGATTTTGAAAAAACTGTACTAGTTAGGAACATCGTTTTATTTTTGGTGCAATATTTGAGTCAATTCCTATCAACTCTAATTATTTCAGATTTTTCTTTCATCATTATGTCGAAAACTGTGAGACATAAAATATATTTTTAAAATGTGCAGATCAAATTATATATGTAACACTAAAATAAAGGACTCCAAACTAGGGATTGCAATCCCGCAAGCGCGGGATCCCGCACCGGCTTGAGAATCCAACATAATGGTAAATTTTGTCAATAAATCGTGCAAAATCCAGTCAAATTTGCCGCTCTTTCAAGTAATAAGCCTGTAAGTCTAGGTAATTGTTAAATTAATAAATTGATTAAATATTTAATTAAAATTGAATTTTAATTAGGTAAAAGTAATTCTAAAGACTTTTTAAAGATTTTAATGATTGGTTTGACAAAAAGAAATATCAAACGTGACAAATTTGACTGGATTTTGCGCGATTTGTCTACAAATTCACGATTTTACGCAGACCCACAAGCCAGTGCGGGACCCCGCGCTTGCGGGATTGCAATCCCTACTCCAAACATAGACAAAGGTAACCACGGGAAGCGTAACACGGTCGTCCTCGCCTTCAACCCTCTTGCCACAATCTGTGGTCAGAAGAAACACTAGGATTTTTCCTGTATTTGCGTGCCCCCGACTTATAAATAGTACCTAAGTGATGGATTGGAACCCTTGTGCACACTTTGTGCAATTTATTTCATCACGATTACTCTCTGGAGCAGCCCGACTGGGTAAGTACCTTTACTTTACATAATACCACAGTCAAATAACGCTACTTTTCAGTAGTGTTGTGTTCCTGTAGTGAGTAAGGTCGCTAGTGCTCCTGAGGATGCACTGTGTTGCCAGCGGGGGACCTGCTCGGTAAGCCTTGGGGGTAAGTTTAAAGGGTCGGCAATGCGAATTTACTTGGTGTTGCAAGCGTTTCATAGGTAACAGTAACTGCTTACGATCAGGCCGGCCCTACGCATTTGCCACCATCGACGTATAAAAAAAAACTGAATTTCATAATTTTTTTCCAAAACGACCCTTGCTCGAGCCAGCCCGCGCTGAGCCTGTAGATTTAAATTCGTCCCAAAATAATGAACCGATCCAGCTAGTAGTCCTTCCCTTTGGTGGCCTTCCCCCTAGCGACGCCCTAAGCCGAGGCCCGTACCCCAGTAGGGGGTGCCCTTAGCGTGTGGTCACTTAGTTTGTAGTTTTATTTAGTTTTAAGCCTGGCTGGAGGCATTTGTAAGTCCACACCAGATGACCGGTTAAGCAGTGACGCCTGTTAGAAGCCTACTGCGAGAGGCCGTTCAAAAAAAAAAAAACACATTTTTTGAATTACGTCCCGTTGTTTATATGGCTGCAAATAATGGGCCAACTCTTCCAAAGTTACGAATTGCTTCTATGTGATAGAAGCAATTCGTAACTTGCTTCTATCACAAACAGTACCCACGATCGATCCTCTGCATCTCCCTTTAATCTGCGCAATATTTTCAGCTTCGACACATTAGTGCTGTACCAATTAGTGTTGTGTCGTTAGCGTGTAATTTACTGTCACAATCAGACACCGGAGTACTGAGATGTGGTGGTATTACGTGTTGATGGAAAGAGATGGAGATTATTTTTTCAACGGCTTAGGACAAAGCGATGTGACGTCACAAAACAACTAGTGCGTCTTTTTTATAAACTAGAGTGACATCACCAATTTTTATTTGGGTCAGCTTTGATCAGAAAAAAATGAATTTTTCATCAAAGGTATTGACGCAATCATTTCAATGTCTAACTGAAAACTAGGACGTCTTTTTGATTTAAGAGCCATATCTCATTAGGACGCCAGCAGTGACGCCAAAGCGCATCCGCTTTGGCGGATAACTAATCTCGTCTGACATCTCAGACGAGATTAGTATGAAAACAAAATGAACATCGTGGTGTACAGGCTGGCGGCGACGCCAGCCGGGACGCCAAGCTCACTCGCTCGACACTCATACATTTCTTCGATGTTCATTTTGTTTTCATACTAATCTCGTCTGACATCCGCTTTGGCGGCCCGTTTGGCGTCTCACGGACGCCACGGAAGCGCTGCTTTCGTCGCTGCTGGCATGCTAATGTGATATGGCTCTAAGTTTTTTCTGAAGTACGAGGCACCAACCTCTTTCCAATTAAGCAACCCATAATTGTATGTGTAGTGAAATACGTTATATCAAAAGCAATCCAATTGCCATCAGAACACGTAACTAAGTCCCAAGTAGTGCTAAGACTCACGAGTCAGTGATTAAAGATTGTACTTCGCTTGCTTGTAGCAATAAATGTGGTCTTGTGACTCGCCACCACTGTTGTATATCTTGCACCGATGTTAAGTAATAAATATTAGTTTGACTGTACTTTAGTAACTTAATGGTTGTTTGGTGGAACCACAGATAATATAATACTATACGTACAGATGCCTCATCTCATACAAAGAAATGTGACCGATTTAGCGCGGGCTATCTTCGGGCTATACATTTTTCCGTGCTTAAAGCATTTTTCAAAATTTGAACAAATATTTTTCATGATATATTTTTTCATGTTCTCAATTTTACACAAACTTCAATAACAAATCGATACATATAACGCCATCTATGAGTTATTTCAACAAATGTTACTTTGTTTCTGATGAGACCCCGTGGTGGAACTTTGTTTTTTTTTTGCTAATTATTGTTCGTATTGCTGGGGTATTATGGTGATAATAATTATGTTAATTGAAGGTTCTTTTTTGTATCCAAAGGGGCGAATGAACCTGTGCAAGGGTTTTTCGGTATCGATTTCCTTGCGATACTCCAAAATAGTCAAAGATTTTTTTCCCTATCTTTGTCATTTTTTAATATTACTCTTTTTAACCGACTTTGAAAAAGGAAGAGGTTCTCAATACGTTTAAATCTTTTTACTCGACATAATGCATCGATTGATACAAGAATCATTTATCCCTGTTTCACTATAGTACAGGATGCTTGTGCGGTGCTCCCATACTTGACTTTGGTTGAGCAGTTTTTTTTCCACCTTCATTATCAATTTTTGGTACACATTTTTTTTTCATAAACTAAAAGTTATTAAAGATACTAAGCTTATTTTATCTGAAATTTTCTCTGGCGGCCTACAACAGAAAAGATTGATGACAGATTGTCTAGTTTTAATAGTATTCTATTTTTACAAAATTCAGCTGTTTCAAGTAAATAAGCTCTTTCCAAATATTCATGTAAACAAAGCCAGAAAACATGTTATGAGAAGATAAGACTGGATTTACGTTCCTGAGATATCTTAATTAAAATCAGTGAGACACTACACACCCGTTTTATTAAATCTCAGCTAATGTTTTAACTGAACAATTACCACTTAAGATTCTTGGTAATAATTTATATTGTTTTTGTGTAATGTAATAAGTTAAAATATTAATATAAATACTCGTTTGAGAATATAGTGAAATATGAATCTAAGAAGATTTTCTTTTTTTTATATTAGTGGCACACAAGTGGTCACAGTCAGGTACTTAAAATGAATATTAATTTACATTTGTTTAAATATTTGCAAAGTAAAGACAAAAAAATCAAACGAATTTTGTGACCAAAATATAGTTTGGAACTAAAGCACTATTCTACATGTTCCATAAAGTAACAATTCGGTATATTATTATATGTTACAGTCAAAACTCTTAACAAGTCAAAACTAGTTTTGACTGTTTTTTGCAGTCAAAACTAGTTTTGACCAAGCGCGTTAGGCAAAACTAGTTTTGTCGGTTTATTGTAGTCGAAACTCAGTCAAAACTAGTTTTGACCAACACGCTTGGTCAATACTAGTTATGACTGTTTTTTGCTGAACTTATAAGGACTTATAAAGGGGATGGAGGTGGTCGACAGAGCCCCGCTATGCGGGGCTCCTATTTCTGCTTGCAAGGTTAAAAGTAACCTAACACGAAGGGGTTCGACCCCTTCGATCCCCTTCGTGTTAGAACCCCCTTCGAACCTAACCCATCCGTGTCGGGGTGCCCAAGTTCCCTAGCTCGCTTCGCTCGCTCTTGGACTCTAACTTGGAGTATTAACCAAGCGCATTAGGCAAAACTAGTTTTGACTGCAAAAAACAGTCAAAACTAGTTTTGACTAAGCGCGTTAGGCAAAACTAGTTTTGACTGGTTTAGAGTTTTGACTGTAACATATAGACGAGGAAAAATTAAGGATAGGTATCTAACAAACTGACATAACCCAGATCTTTTATTATTTGGAGTAGAGTATTTGTCGTAGTAAAACATCCCCTGAACTAGATCCCTTGAGCTAGGTCTGGCTCTAGCTGTTCAACATGACATAACTGCAACACCCAACTACCACAATACAAACACAGTTCGAACAAAACATTATGCTACTCCGATAAACCAACAATCCTTTACATCTGACGGAAGAGATTAGTATTCCCAATCGCGGTAACAACATGCAGAACAACTCGACATTACCAGAATACCTCAGTTGTATAGGGCATACCCTCAGATCATAAAAATAAGGGAGATGTGCTGAGGCGCTATTGAGCTTGACGCTTTAGTTTGATTACATTGATCAAAATTAAAGCGCAGGCCACACCACCAGCTAGCGAGCGAGCGAGCGAGCCGGGCGAGGCTTTTCATACGCTGACGTAGCATATCTCTGTAGTTGGCGGTGTGAACCGAAGTATGAAAAGAGGTGAAACGATGCCTCGCCCGGCTCGCTCGCTCACTCGCTAGCTGGCGGTGTGGCTTGCGCTTCAAAGTCAAAGTCAAAGTCAAAGCATTTATTTCAACAGCTCCAAATATTAGCCATAGCAGTCCAGAGATGACCAGTCCCAACAGACGGCGCCCGTTCACGAACATGACGCATGAATCAGCGCCATTTAGCTCAACCATTTTGAAGGGAACCGAATGACCCAACGCATGCGCCACCATCAGCAAGACATTTTTAGTGAGCATGACATACTCTCAACTGCCAGGCAGCAAACGATTAAAATCTTAAGTAGTACCTAAATGGCTACACTGTGCTCACATGTACAATATTGAAATAATGCTATGAAGTTATATAAACCAAGGATTAGAATACTGAATCCATAAAAATGCAAATGGCTATGAAATTAATAACATCACAAAATTATATTTGATCGTCAACGGCAACTGATAAACAAAGCTATAATAAATAACTATCAGTTCGTAATTTATGAGCTTAGTGGTTGTGGAGCAGGACCAGCATTTTTCCAAGCATTTTTGTCGTTTATATAGTCTTCTAATTTGTAATATGCTTGCTTACATAGTGTGCGTTTTATACAGGTTTTAAATTTCTTCTCATTTAGTTGAAGAATATCTAGAGGTATTTTATTGTAGCATTTTGTACAGTACCCCATAAAGGAAGTGTGTACCTTTGCCAATCTGAACCGTGTTTGAACCAATTTGTTCCTATCTCTAGTGTTATAATTATGCCTATCACATCTCTTAGTAAAAAGATGTTGATTTTTCCTAACGTACATAATATTTTCATAAATGTACTGACAAGGCACCGTCATTATGTTAATTTCTTTAAACAATTCCCTTAGAGATTCACGGCTACGGAGATTATAAATGGCTCTGATGGCTCTCTTTTGCAGAATAAATATAGAATCTATATCTGCGGCCCGTCCCCACAGTAAAATACCGTAAGACATTATACTATGAAAATAACTAAAATAGACCAGTCTCGCGGTATCTACGTCTGTTAATTGCCGGATTTTTCTAACAGCATATGCTGCTGAACTTAGCCGTCCTGCCAGAGATGTTATATGAGGACCCCATTGTAGCTTTGAGTCAAGCGTGATTCCCAGGAAAACTGTTTCATCGACGAAGTCTAGTTTCTCCTTATTCAGTACAACATCACATTGATTACTTTTAACATTAGGCAAAGCAAATCTTATACACTTCGTTTTCTTCCCATTTAATACTAAATTATTTACAGAAAACCAATTGTGAACCTTTATAATAGCGTTATTTACGTCGTCAAGGTTTTGAGCACGTCTATCTATCTTAAAAATTTATGAAGTGTCATCAGCAAATAACACCATTTCTGGTTGATTATCTAATAAATGGGGTAAGTCATTTATATACACTAAAAAGAGAAACGGACCCAATATTGATCCCTGCGGAACTCCTATCTTTACTTTTAAGCCCGCTGAATTTACACCAATAACTTGAACCTGCTGCTGTCTATCATTCAGATACGATTTCATTAAGCAGAGCGCAGATTTACCTAGTCCGTAATGCTCAAGCTTCAAGAGCAGTGCTTAAAGCGTACTCGCGCTGGCGACGGCCCGAACGCGATCGATGATATAAATACAGTATTTTAGTTTACGAATAACAGTGTTAGATTGAGGGTGTGAGAAATTTTTAGTGCATAGGAGATCTTTATATTCACAAGGAGCGTTTATGTCGCAAACTGTTCTAAAAGTGGCGACGTGGTTTCCATACTAATTTGCTTTGATGGCATATCTCCTTTTTTCTATGATCTGAGGGCATACCTCACTTGTATAATATACAGGTATACCTCAGTTGATTGCACAAAGAACACAAATACCTGAAACTATACTCGTTTGCATTGGAAAGCTGTCCGTTAACTTGATGAATACGAGATGGACCTGGGATTGCTGTGGAGTTGTTTGTTTGTTATATTTTTGGGTGTTTTTGCGAAACCTTCTGCTTTGGACAGGTAGTTTTATCGTAATACAGAAATTTGGCTGTAGATTTTTTCTTTTTTAGGGTTCCGTACCAAAATGGTAAAAAAGGAACCCTTATGGTGCGACTTCGTTTGTCTGTCTGTCTGTCTGTCTGTCTGTCACACCTGATTATTTCAGCAACTACTTATGCTATCGACTTGAAATTTGGAACAGTTATAAAGAATGCTTGTTCAACTTTATTGCAAATGAAAAAAAGTCCAAAAACATTTTTATTTTCATTGCAAAAGAGGCCGGAGTGGGGGTCCAAAATTTTAAAGTGGGGTTACTAGGTCAAGTGACATATCATATGAAAGGGCTTGATCGACACATTTCAAAATATATTTTTATTTTATTTTATGTCTCACAGTTTTCGACATATGATGAAAAATGTCCAAAAAATACCATTCCCCCCCCCCCCCCCCCCCTTATCTCCGAAGTTTATGGGGCGAAAAATCTGAAATAATTACAGTTGATAGGAATTGACCCAAATATGGCATCAAAAATAAAACGATGTTCCTAACTAGTACAGTTTTTTCAAAATCATCAAAATTCCTTCACAAACAAAATTAGTTATGCGGTCCGGATTTCTTCACTTTATACGTCCAAAAATGATACGGAACCCTCGGTGCGTGAGTACGACTCGCACTTGGCCGGTTTTTTTTTCAGATTCACAAAAAAATGCCGGCTCTTTAATCGGCTGTCAGTGGTTTTATTCTAATTTTTAAAACATTCCCTTAACGTCTGATTTTTTTACTTTCGTTTCTGGCATAAAATATTTTTAAAGTTATTAGATTATATCCAGTATTCTCCTAAAAGCAAAACCTTGGACAGAATTAGACAAGGACGGAACAAAACAAATAAAAGAGACGGCTGAATGAGGAACTTAATCTATTTTTATCGAATAGTGCTTTGCAGTGTAAACACCCACTGGAACTGAGAAGTATGGTCCCAGTTGTGGCGGTTATAGTTTTACACCACTTTTTGGTGCCTTTAAGCAATCTTAAACACTTATGTAATTATTGCTTGTCGTGATGGATGTGTGATGCAGAGGGATGAGGAGCATCACACCAATCTATACTAATATTATAAAGCTGAAGAGTTTGTTTGTATGAACGCGCTCATCTCTGAAACTACCAGTCAGATTCGAAAAAATATTTATAATAGCCAAATTCATGAGGAACGCTACGACTCTTAGGAGCAGAGCAACTAGGGTAAAACCGCAGTGAACAACTAGTATGATTATAAATGCGAAAATACGTGTGTGTGTTTGTTTCTTTGTTATTATTTTACGCTGACGGGCTGGATGGATTTGGATGAAATTTGACAAAGAGGTAGCCGGGAACCTGGAAAAGAATATACAGGCTACTTTTCATCCATTTTCACGTAGACGAAGTCGCAGCAACAGCGAGTGTAACAAATATAGTGTCGGCTATATGAAAAGAGGCAGACGAAACAAAAGATGGATGGATTGTGTGAAAGACGATATAGCTAGGAAAAAAGTAAATACTGAGATGGTGACGATGTATGAAAAAAAGACGTAATGCGATAATCCCAAATTAATTAAGATAAGAAGGTGGATGATAATATACACGAATGAAATAATGTATGTACCACATATAGTACCTACAGTGTAATTTATTCATCAAAACGGTGCTCTTATTAGTGCATCCACCTGGTTTACGTCTGTAAGATCCTCAGAAAACGTAGAATTTAATTATAAGTTGACTTTTTTATACCGACTTTAATTAAGTATGTTATTTATATAAAAGTTAGTAGTGAACTTTATAAATGTTAACATGAAACCTGTTTTTCTCGACAAAGTAGGCCGATGTTTTTAGCATATAACAGTAAACGAGCCCATTGTCATTAATTAGGCAGTCAGGCTCCGGGCATTTTTGAGAATTTGTTTATGAAAAACCTTTATACCACTTTTACCGACTCGGAGATTGAACCTAAGATCCCATTTCACGCTTATAACCTTTACATGCGACTATCAATTATAAAGAAACCTCCACTCTCTACTCAGTCACAATCAATACAATAGTATTCTACATTCACCTGACGAACTACGGCCATGATAGGTACAAATTCAATCTGACGATTGAGCCAGACGGACATAGATTCGATTTGTCACCCAATAATAGTATTATTCTCACAGATTTGTTTGGACAGACTTGACGAGGCCTACCTTCAGTAATCAAATTTAACGGGAAGCCCTAACTTATTTTCTCGGAAATGATCATGATGGGACTAATTTTATTAGATTAACTATTGGCTTATATGTACGATACTTTGAAATACACAGGTTTTACTGTTGTTTACTGTTGTTAGAAAAAGATAGGTAGGTACTTACTACGATTGATGCGATGATTTGATACAGTAATTAAAGTCACAGATAATATCATAAAAGTTGGAGGATTATACTCCCGTCGGATACTTAATCATTAGGACACATTAATTAATCCTGGAGCTGAAAGTTGAACATGTTTTTTGACGTAGGTAAAAAAATCATGTGTTAGTCATCGGTGCCTGCTTGACAAACTTGAAATATCTCATATAATATAAATAACACCGGCACCCTAATTCTTCACCACACAATACAATGTCATTGAAAATTAGGGCCATATCTCATTAGGATGCCATGGCAGTGACGCCAGCAGCAGCAGCTCTTCCGTGGCTACCTCTGGCGTCCGTGAGACGCCAAACCTGGCCGCCAAAGCGGATGCCAGACGAGATTAGTATCGCTTGTTCTCGCAACCAAAATGGACATCGAAGAAATGTGTGCGTGTCGAACGAGTGAGCGGGATGTTCTGGCCAAGCCGTCGCCAAATGAGGTAGGGTTAGGTACGTTGTAATACAATTTGACATGTTTTGATTGGCGGAGCTGCTGGCGTCCTAATGAGATAAGGTCTTTATGTGCAATACGACAAAACTCCCACAAGGAAAAACAAAAACCGGCCAAGTGCGAGTCGGATTCGCGCACGAAGGGTTCCGTACCATTAACTATAAAAACGGCAAAAATAATAATGTCTGTTGTATGGAACCCCCCTTTTTTTTTTACGTGAATATATAATTAAATATTCTGTGAGTATTTCAAGCGTCTACCTGGTGCCGTTATCAATATCGAGCAAAAACGAGCAAAAAACTCACGTTCGTTGTATGGGAGCCCCCCTTAAATATTTATTTTATTCTGTTTTCAGTATTTGTTGTTATAGCGGCAATAGAAATACATCATCTGTGAATATTTCAACTGTCTAGCTATCACGGTTCATGGGATACAGCCTGGAGACACACAGACAGACAGAGACAGACAGACACACAGACGGACGGACAGTGAAGTCTCAGTAATAGGGTTTCGTTTTTACCCTTTGGGTACGAAACCCTGACAATGACGAAAGAAAAAAAAATAAGCAAAAAATAACAAATGAATACCTTTTCCCGCCATCAATCGAACCCCATACACCGGGCGTGTCCAAGACAAATTCCCTAACGTGCCTAATTGTGCTAACATTTACTTCCGTAATCACGTACAATGAAGCGATGGAGCTATAAATATCCTAGAATCCTACGGATCTCCGTTACGGAGATATGGTCTAATAAATAACACAATGATTATTTTTATCGTTTGCGCAATATTGTCTAAGTAAATATTGGAAGGCACAATGGAAGAAAATAGGCGTTATGGGCCACATTATCTGATTGTGTGTTTAGGTTATCTAATGGGCTTTGTGAGTTATGTAGTGGTTTCTTTGGGGATGATAAGAATACCTCTAATAAGGTTGCTCAAATTAGATTTAATGTATGAGCAGGCTTAAAAACAATTTCGACATTTTAGTAGACTTTGATGTTCTACTAAAGACAGGGAGTATTCAATATTCGTTTTAAGTTCAATTAACTACCCATAATTAATTCGTGATTTCAAGGTTGGTCCAGGCAACCTTCAATCACGAAGGAACAATCAGCTGTTCCATACATTTTATGAGCGATAAAGGATATTATAAGTAAGGTATAGTTGTTTTTCTATATCGTGATTTCAAGGTTGGTCCCGTACCTAGTTAATCGAACTAGTAGTACCTAAGACCGATTGACCTATTAATGGAGTAGGTCAATGCTTAAAATTGATTGTACATGCTGTAGATTTCTAGCTGCAGTGTAGGGTACATATTACATTTTTTTTTGTAACTCCCTCCAACCTATTTTTAGGTTATTGCTTATGATAGAAGTGGATACATTTTAATATTTTTAATAGTGCATGGGTTTCGTTTCCACTAGAGATTGCCAGTTTAACGCTTCAACTAGTTGATTGGTTACTTTTGTCAAATGTGAAATCGATTATGTTTGCTAAGCTCTTTATTGGATCAGAACTATCGTTTAATTTAACGTTCTATCTATTTGTTGAAAGTAGTACATAACTACTACGCAGAATTGATACAAACAATCATTTTGTGAGTCACTAATGATGCAAAATGCTGAATTGCACTAACTCAACAGTCAAAAGAATGAAAATCCTGAAAATATGCTGCATTCGAAATATCAACAAACGAATAAATCTGTAAAAACATTCTTCCTATCCGAGTTCTTCAAACAGACAATTCCAAGAATTACGAAGACATTTTCAAGCACTATTGCAAAGGTATTTTCAATGTACATGCTGTCTGCATGTAATTTATTTGTGTTCGTGACGATGTCACCAAAGTGTTATGTGCAGTGTTAAATTTGTAAATATTGAAATACTTAAGTTTTAGAGTCAGTTTGTTATACAACCGTAAGTAAAACTCGTTTGTAAAGTCGCCTATGTAAATAGGACCATTCCAGGGCACCTAGATCGATGACCTAGATCTAGACCTAGGTTTAGACCTAGGTCTAGACATTCCCTTTTGATGTGCAAAGCCCTGGAACCCCTATTTACATAGGCACTAGGTCGTTTGTAAACATTGTTTTTTTATACCTTTATATTTTGTTATATAGTGCTATAATTATGTATTTGGTGACAATAAAAATATTACATTTCGTTGTTTCATTACCTAGGCTACCTATAACAAGTAGTTTCATGGTTATAAGTTGCATAGCTTAGTAGATATTTAACTTGTAAAATAATTTTTGTAGCAACTTTAACCGAAATTTCTTGTTCATACTGAAATAGCTTTTCAGGGTTAGGTCCTGAAAGGTTATGACTTGTTGTAGCGTGTAGCCTACCTCATTAGGTTTTCAGTGATATATAACATGTGATAGTCAGGTTTAGTATAAGCACTGTAATTAGCTGAAAACCATGTAAATAATAGTAAAAAATTGTTAATAAATAAAGTTAAATCAGGGAGCGATTCGCGGGCCTCGTTACGGTAAAGTTTCGAGGTACCTGAGCGGCGCAGTGAATTTAGCGAATCGTAGTCATCGGCAAGGTACTTCACTACGTCACCAGATCCTGAAATCGCTCCCTGAAGAGTTATGAAGACTTATTATTGTTGTTATTTCAAGACTCCTTGCCCGTATGAATAGGTGATCTTCAACGTATGCTGACACGAAGCTGTGAACCAATGCGCACCGGGACATCGGCGTCTCAAACGCTATAGACATACACTTGAGCTACGAGTACGCCCGTCCCGTACATCTGCTGGTCCAGTTCAAGCCGGATATTTTCTTCGTGTCAACACCTGAAGACTGAAGATAACCTGTGACGTCAAGACTTCAATCAAGCATGCCGGTTACAAGATCGCATGGCAAGGCGCCTGAAGCGTGGATAGTGGACGTCGACAGAGAACATAGAACACCGCCTATCCATCATGACCTGCCACCGCGTTCGCCGTCTACGACTGAAGGGACCGAGCCGCCACGCCCTCCACTGCGTCGGGAGGGGGGAGACCTGCCTGCATCGATACAGATAGAAGAAACCGAAGTACCAGCTGCATCGACATCCAGGAGGGACATCCATATTGAAGAAGGAGACTCGGACCGAACAGTGAGACCAGCTGACAAGCCAGCAACCCGCGCCGTGCCGATGACTACCCGGGGTGACACCCGTAACGAACATTCCCGACCGCCGCCGCAGTCAACAACGAACAAAACTCAATCGACAAGAAACATTTTGAAAGCACGTGAAGACTTACTGAAGATTAAGTTGGAACTTGCGCAGATAGCACTTCAGAGAGCCGAAGAAGAATCGGACGATGGATATTTAGAAGATGGAAATTCGAAAAGTGAATACGTGCGTTCCTGGCTAGAAGAAGCACCGGAGCCACAGCCAACGGAGGACAACGCCACAGAGCGGGGCAATAGACATACAAGCATCAAGCCGCCGGCCCCCACCGTGGACATCGACATGCAAGCCCTTCAACAGCAAGTACCCCCATCTTCTGAAGTCAACGAAGTGAACAAGCAAATCGAAAAGAAGAATAGCACCGCGACCCTCAAGACTCAAGAAGATGTCAAGGGGGAAGAGCAGCTCCGTCCATTCATATCGGAGCTCACGTCTGCCATCGCGTCGCTTGCCGCCAAGAAGAATGGTGAAGCCGTGTGCGCTTCATACAACCCTGCGTCGAAGGTCATCATGATGTTACCGAACTTCAGTGGAGCACATACAGAATGGCTATCGTTCCGTGCCATCTATGAAACAACACGGAAATACTTCAACGACGTTGAAAATACAGCAAGACTTAGAAGAAGCCTGCGAGGAAGAGCACTCGAGACAGTGAGCTCTGAACTCATCGGCCACGCAAGACCAGACGACATCATGAAGGAACTGGAGCTGCAGTTCGGCCGTCCAGACTCAATAGCACAAGCGGAAACAGAAAGACTGCGAGGACTGCCGCGCTGCAACGAGACTCCAAAGGACATCTGCACATTCGCAAGCCGAGTCAGAAGCGGTGTCGTCACTCTGCGTGCCTTGAAGAAAGAACACTACCTGATGAACGCCGAGTTACTGCGCTCACTCACCGAGAAGCTGCCGAGTTCACTGCGAACACAGTGGTACAGAACATTCACCGAGAAGTATCAAGCATTACCGGACCTCAGTCTCTTCAGCGACTTCATCACTGAACAAGCTCGCTTCTGCAGCGCCTTCGCTCCGCCTGAGAATATCAAGACCACCGAAGATTCAACAACAAGACGCAACACACAGAGGACCCACGTGACTACAGACAGGCCACCCAGTAGATGCCGCGTCTGTAACAAGGAGGGACACTACGCATCTGAATGTGCGAAGTTCAAAGAAGCCTCAATCGACAAGAAGTGGGAACTCGCGAAGAAACATGGCATGTGCTTCCGCTGTCTACGGAGCAGATACCAAGGACACGCTTGCAAGACTACAAGATGTGGCGCCGAGGGATGCACAGCCTCGCACCACACACTTCTTCATTACGAGAAGAAGACGAAAACAGAAGAGGTCAAGAAGCCCGATGCTATAGAAAACAAGAAACAATCACAAGAAACAGTGGCCAGTTCGCACACTTCATCCAGCCTGACGTATTTGAAGATAGTACCGGTACAAGTAGCCGGACCGGCGGGAGAAGTCAGTACCTACGCGCTACTCGACGATGGATCGACTGTTTCACTCATCGATGAAGAAATAGCAAAGCAACTCGGAGCAGAGGGCAAGCTTGAACCGCTGAAGATCGGTGTGATTGGAAACACAACAATCAACACCCCTTGTTCGAGAAGAATCACCGTCACACTCATCACGCAGAAGAACAACGAAATCCCCTTCAGAGCGCGCACCATACCTGAGCTTCATCTCACGCCACAGACGATCAGCGAAGAAGATGTCGCACACTGCAAACACCTGCAAGACATCAGGGAACATCTCATCTATGACGCCGGCACTCCCAAGATACTCATCGGTCAAGACAACTGGCACCTACTGCTGGCCAGCGACATTCGCAGGGGACCCAAACACCAGCCTATTGCGTCACTCACAGCACTAGGTTGGGCCCTGCACGGAGCACACACCAGGACACTGGGTCAGCAGGTGCACTACGTCAACAAATTGTCAACCAGCGATGAGAACATAGAAGAGCAGCTGCGTCAATTCTTCGCACTTGAATCGATGTACATCAATCCACGCCGTCAAGACTCTGACCCTGAGAAGAAGGCAGAAGATATACTCAATCGTCATACGAAACAATTAGAAGATGGACATGTACAGACAGCAATGTTGTAGAAAAATGAAGACACTCAGATGCCAGATAGCTACGGGACAGCTTTGAAGAGGCTCGTAGCAATAGAAAGGAAGCTTGATCGCAATCCCGCGCTCAAGGAAAGATACACGGAACAGATGGACTCTCTCGTGCAAAAGGGATATGCAGAAAGAGCACCACAGAACACCACACCAGGCAAGACGTGGTACCTGCCTCACTTCGACGTCTTCAACGCCATGAAGCCGGAAAAACTCCGCATCGTTCATGACGCAGCCGCGAAGTCGCAAGGAAAATCACTCAACGACTTCTTGCTCACGGGACCAGATCTGCTACAGTCTCTACCAGGCGTCATGATGCGCTTCCGGCGACACCTTACCGCCATCTCTGGAGACATAGCAGAAATGTTCATGCAGGTGAAGGTGCGACCGGAAGACAGAGATGCGCTCCGCTATCTCTGGAGAGGAAACCGGCGGGAGGGAGCTCCTGAAGAATTCCGCATGACGTCAATCATATTCGGCGCAGCGAGTTCACCGTGTACAGCTATCTTCGCGAAAAACTGGAACGCAAAGAAATACATCGACAAGTATCCGGAGGCAGTAGAAGCGATAGTCGAAAACCACTACATGGACGACTATCTGGACAGCTTCAGAACACATCAAGAGGCGGCGCGCATAGCCAAGACAGTTCGAGATATACACAAACAGGCGCAGTTCGACCTCAAGAAGTGGGTATCAAACTCAGCAGGAGTAATAGAACAGATAGAGCCCACACAGAAACCGTCTGAAGTTGTCAACATCGGAAACAAAGAAAACATAGAGAAGATACTCGGCTTAATCTGGAGGCCGACTACAGACGTGCTGAGCTTCAACTTAGAGCTCGCGCGCCTTCCGTGCAACATACTAGAAAAAGAAACGCCCAGCAAGAGAGAAGCCCTGAAAATCGTCATGTCGCTGTACGACCCCCTTGGCCTCGCCTCACCAGTCACGATTCGGGCCAAACAAATATTGCAAGAAGCCTGGAGGCGAGGCGTGGACTGGGATCAGTCGCTTGACCAAGATCTGGCCACTCAGTGGAAGAACTGGATTCAACATCTAGAACAGCTCAAGAACGTCAACATACCGAGATGTTACCCCGGCTACAGCGAAGCTATGGAACTTCAAGTACACGTATTCACCGATGCGAGCGAGATGGCATACTCAGCGGCTGTATACTGGCGGGCCGTTACACCGGACGGCAAGATTCACATCAGTCTCGTCATGGCAAAGGCGAGGGTGGCACCGTTGAAACTGCAATCTATACCACGCCTCGAACTGCAAGCCGCCGTGATGGGAACTCGCATAGCAACAGCGGCGGTACAAGAACACAAGGCAACGCCGGAATCGGTGACGTACTGGTCAGACAGCAAAACAGTACTGACGTGGATCAGAAGAGGGGCACGAGTCTACAAACCCTTTGTAGCTCATCGACTGGCCGCCATAGAAGAAAACAGCAAGACGGAAGACTGGCGCTGGGTACCTACGAAGATGAATATCGCCGACATCGCGACCCGCGATGTGCCACGCCACTTCGACTCAAACCACGAGTGGTACCGCGGCCCCACCTTCTTGTATGAAGATCCGTCAAATTGGCCGTCAGAGAAGCCGGCAGTCGACGAACAAACAGGCGAAGAAAGAACGCACATAGCCACAGAAATGCGAAGCACACAGAAATTGTCAGAGGCCGTCCCAGACCCGCTAAGATTTTCAAGATGGGAACGACTACTACGTGCTACGGCTTACGTTCTACAGTTTATCGCGCTATGTCAAAAATCGAAAAGCGCCCAGACAGAGAAAACGTTCTACAAGAGAACTAGAAAAAACATCGAAAAGGATCCAGACTGGAGGAAGCACAAGAAAACGTTGCCATCCTCAAGCAAATCGCCGCTTCGCACAGAAGTACAGCACATGAAATACATACAGCTGGGAGCAGAGTACGTCATACAAGCAGAAAAAGTGCTTGTTCGAGTCGTACAACGAGAAGCGTTCGCACAAGAGTTGTGCGATCTGCAGAACGGGCAGAGCGTCGACAGAAATAGCCGATTGCGACCGCTGCGAGTAGAGTTAACAGACAACGTAATACGACTGAAGAGCCGCATAGCTGCTACCAGCGAAGTAACCGAAGAAATGAAGCGTCCGCCGATACTAGACGGCGGTCATCGCATCACGCAACTATACATAGACTGGACGCATCGCAGTCTACAGCACAGCGGGACGGAGCTCACAATCAACGAGATACGTCAACACTACTGGGTCGTCAGATTGCGGCCCACAACGAAGATGGTGGTGAGCCGGTGCCTACAGTGTCGCATTCGCAAGGCGCAACCTCCGGTGCCTGCGACCGGCGACCACCCGAAGACGCGCCTCGCACATCACCAGAGGCCGTTCACCTTCACCGGGCTCGACTATTTTGGCCCGCTCTCCGTCACCGTTGGTCGTCAGCATCAGAAGAGATACGTAGCGCTGTTCACGTGTCTCACCACCAGAGCAGTACATCTAGAGATCGCCGCCACCCTCAGCGCAGACTCCGCTATACTGGCGCTGAGAAGGTTCGCCGCTCGACGAGGATGCCCCACTGAAATACACTCGGACAACGGTACCAACATGCACGGCGCAGACAGAGAGCTCAGAGAGGCGCTCCAAGAAGAGGCTAGTCGCCGTGGCATCGTGTGGCGCTTCATCACACCGTCAGCACCGTTCATGGGAGGCGTATGGGAGCGCCTCGTCCGATGCGTGAAGTCCGCACTCTACACCGTACTGCACGAAAAGCACCCGCATGAAGAAGTGCTGTCCACACTGTTGTGTGAGGCCGAGTACACCGTCAACAGCAGACCGCTCACTCACGTCTCTGTTGACAGCGAAGACGACGAATCGATAACGCCGAATCACTTCCTACTTGGTGGTTCGGCGAGACTACCGCTACCCGGCGTGTTCACCGAGGAAGATATAGACAGCAAGAAGCACTGGCGACGTTCGCAGATACTCGCCGATATGTTTTGGCGCCGCTGGGTGAGAGAGTACCTGCCGGAGCTCCAAAACCGGCGGGAGCCGCACACCCGAGGGCCCAGTCTGCAGGTGGGCGACCCTGTGCTCATCGCAGACGGCCAACTGCCTCGCAACACATGGCCGCGAGGCAGAGTGACGGCGGTACATCCAGGCGCCGACGGTGAAGTCCGGATCGCTGAGGTGCGCACCCCTGGCGGCACTCTAAAGCGTCCGGTGAAGAAGCTAGTGCCACTGCTAAAGTGAACGAGGCGTCGCGACGACGGGCGTCGCGCCGGCGATCGTCACTCACCGGGTACTGCAGCGCCGGCTCCACTCCGGGTCGTCGCGGCGCTGCACGGCGGGAGAAATGTTCGTGACGATGTCACCAAAGTGTTATGTGCAGTGTTAAATTTGTAAATATTGAAATACTTAAGTTTTAGAGTCAGTTTGTTATACAACCGTAAGTAAAACTCGTTTGTAAAGTCGCCTATGTAAATAGGACCATTCCAGGGCACCTAGATCGATGACCTAGATCTAGACCTAGGTTTAGACCTAGGTCTAGACATTCCCTTTTGATGTGCAAAGCCCTGGAACCCCTATTTACATAGGCACTAGGTCGTTTGTAAACATTGTTTTTTTATACCTTTATATTTTGTTATATAGTGCTATAATTATGTATTTGGTGACAATAAAAATATTACATTTCGTTGTTTCATTACCTAGGCTACCTATAACAAGTAGTTTCATGGTTATAAGTTGCATAGCTTAGTAGATATTTAACTTGTAAAATAATTTTTGTAGCAACTTTAACCGAAATTTCTTGTTCATACTGAAATAGCTTTTCAGGGTTAGGTCCTGAAAGGTTATGACTTGTTGTAGCGTGTAGCCTACCTCATTAGGTTTTCAGTGATATATAACATGTGATAGTCAGGTTTAGTATAAGCACTGTAATTAGCTGAAAACCATGTAAATAATAGTAAAAAATTGTTAATAAATAAAGTTAAATCAGGGAGCGATTCGCGGGCCTCGTTACGGTAAAGTTTCGAGGTACCTGAGCGGCGCAGTGAATTTAGCGAATCGTAGTCATCGGCAAGGTACTTCACTACGTCACCAGATCCTGAAATCGCTCCCTGAAGAGTTATGAAGACTTATTATTGTTGTTATTTCAAGACTCCTTGCCCGTATGAATAGGTGATCTTCAACGTATGCTGACACGAAGCTGTGAACCAATGCGCACCGGGACATCGGCGTCTCAAACGCTATAGACATACACTTGAGCTACGAGTACGCCCGTCCCGTACAATTTGCTTTCGAAAGGATATGTACAAAAAAGGCACGTTTACGTTCTACTAACAAGGCTTGTGAGTCCCGTATCCTTTGCGATACTTAAATACTAGTGTTTGTTTTGATTTTTATTTTAATCGGCAAAGAACGCACGGAACGGATAAATATTGTGTTGCTTGTTTTTGTGTGTTCATAAAATAATATTTGAATATAGTTATGTATTATATTTTACAGGATTTTAAAGAGAATGTTGTTTGTATGATATTTGTATCACTGAGTGTTTAATTATTTAGTGTCTATAATTGGTTGTGCACTTATTTACTGGCCTCATTTACAAAGCTCTATAGCACTGAGGTTTGCTGTCAGAGAATCCAATTTTGGGTTAAGCTCGCATTTGTACATAACTATAGGTATCTTGTAATTTTGTATTTTAATTTTATGTGTGTACAAAGAATAATATACCTGTACGATTATAATATTTAGCTAATAACACAGGTATTAATAACACAAATCATTAATAATCTAACATCTCAGATTAGGCAGATGTGTACCTACGTATAATTCACCCACATTCCGTTATGTTAAAGACTGTGAAGTAATTCTTCCTCAACATCATATCATTACTTAGTACTGGCAATCTTTCATACTGAATAGATTTCTTCAATACGTATTTCTAATAACCTTTCACTCTGCATAAATATATTTTTCATTGTTCCACTGTAAAATAAATATCTGTTCATACAGAGAAGGAATAAGCATTTAAGTGATTCTTAAAAATCATATGACCCGAGCGGGATTTGAACCCGCAACCTCTGCCGTACCGTGGCTAGTGCTCTGAACCAACTGAGCTACCGGGTCTCGCCCGACTCAATAACTTAATAGAAGCATAACATGGCTTTGACATGTTTCAAATTCACAAAAAACAATATACATTTATAAGGATTAAGCATTTATATTAGCAAATATAATTATTTATAACGAAAGTACCGTAATTTCATATGAAAGTACCAGCAAATAGAATCCGCTGTTCCTGAATATTTAATTCACAAAAGCCTTACTGAATGATGTGCGGTGAACCGCTGGAGGTATACCAACAGAGGTAATTCACTAAAATAATGATGTTACTTTCCAAGTACCTATTGAATTGAAAAAGGGTTGTGTTGTAACAGATTAATCGTTTCTTGGTAACGTAAAGGATTTTCAAATAAAACCTGTGCGGTACCAATGTTTATTATCGTTTAGGTACAGATAAAAGAGAGATGGATTGACAAGAATAAAGGGATTTATGTCGCTAAGCACCTTTACAGTGTTCCAGTTTGTAAGATATAAGTGTCTGTGAAATTAAAGGTTTCAACATTTGAAATATTGAGAAATAAGACTTTCATAAGAAATTTTCCCACGTTGTAACTCGAGCCTCTATGAGAAGGAGTGGACCATTATCCACTTCGCGGGCCTAGTTGGTGGATACCACATGTCTTCGAATTTTTGGTTCTAGGATATGCCGGTTTCCTCACGATGTTTTTCTTCACCGTTTTTAGCGCATTGGCTATAAAACAAATTATGATGATCACTTTACTTAAAATCTATTTTTTATGTGTCGGGATAACAATCACCTGCATACTGGGAAGTATCCAATGCTTTGTTAAGCTTGCCGATCTGAGAGACAAGAGTCATATTGTTTCAGTCGACCCCTTTACCATGATAAACATTGTCTTCTAGAACGTTCTGCATATAAAACAATAATTTTAGTTTAAAACCATTATAATCCATTCCATCAGTAATAGGCTGTAATAGGTACACATGCCTCAGGTAATATACTAGGAACTGGCAACCGGCACGCTGGCTAGCAGCATACACACTACATGCGAACCTGCAGAACACAATCATGCTCTTTAACCGACTTCAAAAAAGGAGGTTCTGTATTCGTCCCGTATGTATTTATGTATGTTTGTATGTATGTATGTATGTATGTATGTATGTATGTATGTATGTATGTATGTATGTATGTATGTATGTATGTATGTATGTATGTATGTATGTATGTATGTATGTATGTATGTATGTATGTATGTATGTATGTATGTATGTATGTATGTATGTATGTATGTATGTATGTATGTATGTATGTATGTATGTATGTTTGTATGTGCGCGATTTTCTCAAAAACTGCTGATTCGATTTGGATGGGGTTTTCATTAACGTAATCTACATACTTTCAGGAAGGTTTTAGTATATATATTACATTATGTAATCATTCCTATGTACAAAGTTATATGCATAAATGTACACACTCCGTAGAAGATTTACTGTTGAACGAATTCGTGAAAATAATCTAACACGGGTTATAGAACTAAAAAGGGAAAAATAAAAACAAAAAATAACCGACTTCAAAAATCCACTATAAAGAAAATAATAATTTTGGTTTCGGAAGTCGGTGGCAAAAAAAAGCAAACAAAAAAATAACCGACTTCAAAAATCCACTACAAAGAAAATAATAATTTTGGTTTCGGAAGTCGGTGGCTTTGGTTTTTGTTTGCTTTTTTTTGCCACCGACTTCCGAAACCAAAATTATTATTTTCTTTGTAGTGGATTTTTGAAGTCGGTTATTTTTTGTTAAAAAAGTTTTTTATTTTTCCCTTTTTAGTTCTTTATCCCGTGTTAGATTACTTTCACGAATTCGTTCAACAGTAAATCTTCTACGGAGTGTGTACATTTATGCATATAACTTTGTACATAGGAATGATTACATAATGTATTATATACTAAAACCTTCCTGAAAGTATGTAGATTACGTTAGTAAAAACCCCATCCAAATCGAATCAGTAGTTTTTGAGAAAATCGCGCACATACAAACATACATACATACATACATACATACATACATACATACTTACATACATACATACATACATACATACATACATACATACATACGGGACGAATACAGAACCTCCTTTTTTTGAAGTCGGTTAATGAAGTCGGTTAAAAACCAAAGCCACCGACTTCCGAAACCTAAATTATTATTTTCTTTGTAGTGGATTTTTAGTATCTGGCATGCTTTTATGCTAGCTTCAGACAGGTGTATCACAGCACAGGCTTAAGAACTAATAGTTGTTATGATATCCTAAAATTAATCCGACCTGCGTAGTATGCGAACTTCGTTTAACTTTGGTCTTCTTAGAAACATGTCTCAACTAGATTTACAATTTAGATACGTTGGGTAGGATTGAGATATTTATTACGATTCTCAGTATTGGTTAGGGTATTTCTTGTTAGGTAAATATAAAGTTTTGGGGGGTTTAATGTGGTAAAGGGAGAAATGTAATTAATTTAAGAAGTTGTGCCGCTGTTTCGATCACATATTGGAGGAGAATTATTGACAAACATTAAATTTAATGAAAAATATCTTGAGTAAAGATAAATTACAAGTGGTTATACTGGGTGATAGGTTAAACAAAGGACATTAATGGCCGTGCCCATTCACTGATCTATCGACTCTTTACTCTACTAGCGATAGATTTTTGACATTACTTCTATAGAACTTATGTCAAAAATCGATCTCTAGTAGGGGAAAGAGCGGACAGATTGGTTATTGGGAACGGCCATTAAGGCTGCGTTTCCACCAGAGATGTGTGTGAGGGATGTGTTTGTGAAGAACCAATCGAATCGCTTCATTTAGCTGAGGCGAGGTAAATGAAGCGATTCTATTGGTCCTTAACAAACACATCCCTCGCACACATCTCTGGTGGAAACGCAGCCTAAGGAGGGTCTCCTTCAATATGTTTCTCGCACAGTATTTAATTTATCCTATGCGCTAATCGGATTAATCAATATGAATGAAAACGTTATACAGAGTGCCTAGTGCGAGTTTTTCTAACATACTCGACCGTGAGAACGTTAGCGAAATTCATAGTCAACGACCAATCAAACACCGGTTTGCGCTAGGTAGTGATAACGCTAACGCACATGATTGGTTACTCCATTCACTTCGATAGAAGTTTACTCGATTAACGTGGTGATTTGCAACTCGGAATCAGCACTCTGTAGTAATCAATGAATACTTTAAAAAAAAATCATATACACACACAAAGTGTTAAAGTTCACCCCCTACTGGAAGGAAGGGGAGAATTGATTGAAGGAAAAGAAATCTTTGCCAAAAACTATGTAGGTACAAAAATGCTAAAATATGAACCTAAAATCATGAACCCATCAAGATTGAAGAAAAAATATCCGTCGAAAAGGAAGTTTCTTTCAAGTTATTAATGTAGAGTTTTTATGTACCTATGGGTTTATTTGAATTACTATCCAAATAAACCCATAGGTACATAAAAACTGAATACTGAAAATGAAATAACGTTCCCTAGCCTACTGGCTAGGGAACGTTATTTCATTTTCAGTATTCAGTCTAGAATCCAGAGTTATGCACGGCCATTAAAAGCCGCTCCGCGCTATAAATCTATCGGGCATGTCCGTCGAACGGAATCAACAGGTTGGATAGTGTTTTCAGATCCCAATATCAATGTAGGTAATATTAAAATAGTCCAAGATAATGGACAGAAATACCTAAAACCGCTGATCATCAGGATGGCACCCAGGTTTTCATTTAAACTGAGGACACGTGAACATGTTCGCAAGAAGTTCGCTTCAATTGTACATCATTAAGCTTAGTTATTATTTTATATAATTTCTAATTTTGAAATTTAACGTTCAACTGTGGAGTGGATGAAGTGGCCAGTAATGGAAGATTGCCAGCACTAAATGATGAAAGAAGGATGACTCCGTCACAATAAAGGCTGCTCTCATCTATCTGACATCAGCCACCACTTATGAGCCCATCCAACGGCCATCGGCTCTACGAATTCCGTCTTATTTTCATGTAAGCTCGCTAAAGCGCAGGCCACACTGCTAGCTAGCGAGCGAGCGAGCGAGCCGGGCGAGGCTTTTCATACACTGACGTAGCATAACTCTGTAGTTCGCGGTGTGAACCGAAGTATGAAAAGAGGCGAAACGATGCCTCGCCCGGCTTGCTCGCTCGCTAGCTGGCGATGTGGCCTCCGCTTGATTCTGTAGAAAACGTCGACAACTTTGGTCGTGTGTCAGAACAACTCATTTTGTCTGCGCCATTTAATAAAAATAAATTAATAAAATAATATTCGACTAATCGTTATCACAATTACACAAATCACAACACTAATCATTCATACACGCGAGATCCTGTTTCCTTCCTTATTCAATTCCCTTCCGCTTCCCAGTTGCATTCGACGCGTCACTCAAACCGCCCGCGCATTATCGCTCTCCAAAACTTTTCACAAAAAAACTCTAAAAGTGTTGTGTGTGACCTCAAAGTCTGTGGGTGTGCCTCAAGAACCATCTCTAAGAAAATACAGTCCACCAGCCTCGAAACTATCGAAGACGAATAAAAGACGCCTTTCCCTGTGAGTATCCCTGATTTCCTATCTTGCGCTCGCGCCCACACATTTTGTTTAGAATTTTTTAGACTTACTCCGAAAACAGCCCTTATTATATTTATAGACCGCTGAGCAATTCTGATTTTTTCTTCCAACTTTACCGTAAGTATCGACGTTTCGGCATCTTCCTTGATATTACTTTTCATTGTTAATTGTAGCCAAAACAAAGCTTGAAAATCAGTCAAGTTTTAGGAGGCTTTAAGACTTGATTGAGTGATCTTCAACAGCATCTTAAACAGAAAGGACATGGCAGACGCTCATAGAACGCTGGGCTTCAGATTGTGTATGTCGGTACAGATATGAAATTAGTTTGGTGTGATAAAATATATTGTTATGTTTGGTTAAGCTTTTATTACTGTACCATATCAAGCCCAAAACTGCCGATGTCCATTACCAAGCAGTTGACCTACGTTAATCTTTTGGACTTTATTTACTAAAACAAACACACGAGTTATACCAGTTTCGTTATCAAAAATATCAGGCCTTTAATAAAAAACATGATAAATAACACATTATAAAAGTATTTTGTATACAGTGTTAGTATGAAACGTATAACTCGTATTTATAGCAAGGTCGTCGTGTTACTTCCGACCGCAACCCCTACAGAAAATACTTCAATGGAATATGATACTTCAACCACTTGTAAGGAAGCTCAAAGAAACCTTTTTTGAAGTATTCTAGGCGCGAAATCAAGCTTCATTTAAATGTTTTCAATCAGAATTCAACATTTTCAAAAACTGAATAAACAAAAAATACTATAATATAATATATAATATACTATACCTGCCTAAACCTAAACCGTCTTACTACAAAAAAGATAAACATCTATTGAGGAAAAATGATATCAAATTTCCAATACACACTTGTTTTAGACAAGAGTGTAATATTTTTGGTATCATTTTTGCTCAACAGATGTTTATGTTTTTGTAGTAAGACGAAAAATGTTTTTATTTGATCGCTCTAAATATCTTGTCAAACTCAGTTTCCATTAAGCGATCTCATTGAATTTAATATTGTAAATCTCATCTGTGCGTGTCGTAAAATAAATATAAAGATAACTGGAAAGTAGGATTCGAGAGAGCGGTGATGAAATTCAACTCGTAAAATGAATAGAGTCGGGCTTTATGATCTCGTAAAGCCGAGACCCCGTGACCACTTCTTGTAAGCCGAGTGTATAAAGAATATTTATTTTTACATAACATCCTTTGTTGGTAGATTGTTGAAGTCTCAGTTTGGAGCTATTTGTAATTTTTATTGAACAGTTCAACGTTAAGATGCTTCCATATCTATATCTAGTTTAATCTTAAGATCCTTCCATATCTAAATATAATAATACAATAAAGCTGAAGAGTTTGTTTGTTTGAATGCGCTAATCTCTGGAAATAGTCAGATTCAAAAAAATCTTATTGTATATGATAGCCAGATTCATGAGGAATAGTATATGCTATTTAATATCACGCTACGACCCTTAGGAGCCGAGCAACGCGGGTAAAACCGTGGCGCACAGCAAGTTTAAAATGTGTATGGAGTGCATGAAAGCTCATTTAATTACAGGTTTTGAGAATATTTTCTTGAATAGCAGTATAATTTCAGAAATAAGCATTCTATTAAAGTTAATAATTGACTTTATGAAATAGGTTTAAGACACATTATTACTTGTTTGAAATAAATCTGTCAATTCAACCTATTTGCTCTCGTCTTCAGTAATTTCCCGCAATAGAAAACATCAAGATTTTTCTTCTCCAATCTTTACTTGTTTTTTATTTTCCAGTATAAAGATACTGCATTATCAAAGTCATATAAAACCGGTAAAATTGCGGACGGTACCGCAACAGCTATCTGCATAGATAGCAGAACCCGTCCACAAAATTGTATAAGCCACAAAGCAACGCAGTACAGTATCTATTTAAACAAAGCAGGTATCGTTTCGACCAGCAATAATATGTAGATTGTCGGAAAGAATTTAAATAGAGAAGTATGGTCTCCTCCGTTTCGACGTACGTAAACAAATTCAATATGCATTTATTCCAAATTCTGTGGCTCCTGTTCATTTGAATAACTTTAGAGGATTGCGGGACTGTTTGTACGTTTGGTACGTAAAGTCATCGACCTATGCCCGGTAAATGCTCCTTTCCGTTACTTTTAAAGGAAAATCAAGGACCTCTGTTGCGAATTTTCTTGTCGTGATGTTTTATTGGGTTTTGTTATTTCTTTTTCTTTTCTTTTGGTGGCCTCAAAGATGTAATAGAAATCGAATTTTGTTAATCGATTTCACAGGGCTGTGTCACAATTTATTGCGGTTTGAAATTGGTTGTTTCATTTAGAAAGACTGGACTTTTTATTTTCAATGAATTTTTCAATAAAAAAAATTCAATTGATGTAAGGGCTGAAGAATATGAACTGTAAAAATACAAATTAAAGGTATATTACTTTTCACTTAAAACATAATGCACTTGCCACGTTATCTCTCCACCACACTTGGTTGACTGGTAGAGAATGCCTAAGGCATTAAGTCCGCCTCTGTACATTTTATGTTGCATAAATAAATATTATTATTTATATAAAAAAAAAATCTTCGCGTCGCTGTTGGCAGTATTGTCATGTTCTTCATAAGCAGTCTAAACCTAATAATATGCAACTTACCTTATCCCTTCTGCACACATTTAAACAAATTAACCCAGTCCATCACCCAGACCACTTTAACGTATTAATAGGCCAAATAGGCCATATCCTCAGATCATAGAAACAAGGAGATATGCCATCATAGCAAATTAGTACGGGAAAAACTGTAATACTTAATGCACCTACGTTGTGTATTGCTTATAATTAATTAATATGATTGTCTACTTTGCACTTGTCTACTTGTTTTCAATTATATCGGGACTTTTCGCGCACAAACATAATTAAAATATAAGCATTTTGACTAACCTCGACGTTTCGATCAAGTTGCATTGACCGTGGTCACGAGAAGACTGATTTGATTATGTTTGTGCGCGAAAAGTCCCGATATAATTGAAAACATGTGTACAATTCGCGAAAGTTTAAAAACTACAACTTGTCTACTTGTTTAAAAAATGTAGTTATAATCTTACGTAAATCTTGTGTTTCTCAGACAAATGAATGTAATATTCTTATGAGAAATAAATGTTTTAAACCAGAAAAACTGACGCCACTTTTAGTACATTTTTCGACACAATTACGCGCATAATTAAGCGCTCCTTGTGAATAAAAAGATCTCCCACGCATTGAACATTCCGCACACCCTCAATCTAAGACTGTTAATCGTCACTCAACACAAGCACTAAACTAAAACACTGTCGTCGCCAGCGCGTAGGTTTTTAATATGAGCAATTTGCTCAAGATCAGGCATCAAGTTCTATAGCGCCTTGGCACATCTCCTTGTTTCTATGATCTGAGGCCATATCAGACTACTCGAAGACAAAGGATTCCCATGAGAGCACTACGTTCAACAAGCTACTATCAGTCATGCCGTGATCTGCGTCGCGCCATTTGGAATGATATCCCATGAGGTGTAATCTCAAACAAGGGGTGGTGTCTACTCTAGCGATATTTGAAATAGATTATAAATGTATACTAAACTAATCTTATAAATGCAAAGGAACTCTGTCTATCTGTTGCGATTCATTTTTTCACTGCCATATCTTGAATTGGCTGCCAGAGCCGGTTGCTGGATTGGCTGCCGGCGCTGACTTCGGAAAAAAGCGGAAAATGGGGTTGGCAATTTGGCATATGGAGTACCTAGGCATCTAAATAGCAAAGAACTAACGTAGCGAGCTCGGGAACTTGCAGCTATGTCGACCATGGCCCTTCCCTTTGCCTCCTCTTAGCCTGCCGATGCATTATGGGCGGCACCAGCAGCCGATATTTTTGCTGACAACAATGCCAATGTACTGCCGGTTACCAACAGCGTTATTTTTGGATGCCGCAGCCGGCAGCGGAGTCACTCCCTAAATATTTGAATAGAACTTACAAGTGGGTATCCGCACCTCCTCACAGAACTTTTCCAAACCCTCGTGAGAATCCTGTTTACCCTGAAAGAGACAACAAAACAGACCCATAACATTAAATCTAGAATATCATTATCATTGATAAAGCGAGCGCTTTCAGTTATTTGTATTTTATGCGCATATCTATTATCATAAATGTGTAAAGAGATTGCGACTGTACAACATACATATTTATGAAATAGTGTGTATTAGAAATGGTTTCGTTAAAGCTTAGTCATTGAGATTTTTGTTTTCTTATCTTTTATAAAAAAAATCTTTCTCAAATATTTTTTGAAATAAAAACATAAAAAGGCAACGTAAGTTCGAATTGAATTTTACTAGTACATAGTAAAAAAAGAGGTTTTAAAAAAGATGAACAAAATTTAAAAAAAACATGGCTGCGTAATATTTAAATCTTATTCCTTGTCACTACCACAATGAAGACAAATCTAACGACATTTTATATGTCGAATTCAATCAAGCCGTTAAGACTATGGAGCGCGCTGAAGAAATAAATATGCATATGTCATAGGGAAATGAGAAAACCAGGGATTTCACGAAATCCCTAAGGATAGCACGAAATCACGGTAGATGTCAAATATTCTTATTAATTACGTCTTTTCACTAAAAATGTTACACACCTCCTTCTTATAAGTCTAAGAGCAAGCGAAGTGAGCTCGGGAACTTGCGGCAGCACGACATGGACAGGTTAGGTTCGAGAAGGTTACCAGGCGCTTCAGTGAGCGAGCAAACCGAGCCATCGAAGCCCCGGTCTACTTACCGGGTTAACTTTAACTTTGCAGACAGAAATAAGACCATTGTCCTTCCTCCTGCCCTTAGTGTTAAGTGTGATTCCACCTCCACTTGAATTCCTTTTGTTCTAGTGATAAAAATATCTGTATAGATACCAAAAAGAAAAACTTGGGACATTTTCCCGGGTCACGTAATACCTGGAGAAATTATAGACAGAACCTGTACTCCAGAACCGAAAATTAGTTAATATTCAATACACGAACGAAATAATGCTCCCAATACATTTCAGTCAATACTAGACATCGAAATTAGTCTTACTAATTTGATTTTGAGCTCCCTTTATAGTTTGCTATCGATTTGTCTGGCTGCGTATATGTTTTTAATTCTCTTTGATCAATCAAAATCTTTGATTTGTTGTTGGGAATTATGTGCCAGTTGTTTTAGGATACCTTTAGAAATACTCAGGTTTGTTCATCGGTATTTGACTGATTTTGGGAAATGGTTTATATTAATCTTCATTATATTATAAGCACACTACATTGATATTTCAGGGAGATCTACTGTATTTATCAATAAAAATCAGTGATAAAGTATAAATTTCCAAAACCGCTCCAAAAACGCTGTTTCTGCGGAAGTGACGTAACACGCTAGTTATCGAGCTTTGTCAACAAGACAGACGGTGCAGCTGAAATTAATTTCATCAATAAATCATTTTTATTGGCTATAATGGCGTATATAAATGGTGTGTAGTTCCACAATGTACAAATACGTCTTAAAGCAGTCCATCATGATTCATGACACAAAAGAATTTATAGGTAATGTTTCTAAGTTTTTATCAACATAACCTAAAATGAGATTTCACAAAACTTCTGAATGATTATACAAAAGATTTGTATATAAATATGTGGCAGGTAGGTACTTACACTGCTGTTTTTACATTTTTAAGTTCCGCAGCATAATAATCAGCGTTAGGTATTCTTAAAGAAAAGTGCAACCATAAATGCGTCTATCTTAGGTAGGTTGTATCAGCTTGCACAAAATTTGACTCCATTTTGAGATTCGATATGAATATTTATGCCACTAGATAGAAGATTTCTATGAAAACAGCTTCAGAAATAGCTCTAAGATCAAAATAGCACCCAGAAACCATAAAACGCAAACTACAATCTGTCAAAGCCGTGCTTACTCCAGTGTTGCCAAGCTAGATTTTCATTTTACCCCAATGCCTGATTAATTTTACTCTAAAATCATAACTATTTATACAAAAATACCTGGCTAAAGTTTTGGTTTTAGATATACAATAAAACAAGTTCTTTCTTAATCAATGGTCATGTTTCACAATAAAAATATGCTGAATTTGTTTAACTCAAATTCAATTCAAATACTTAGGTACCTACATGTATTGCTTACCAAAAAGCCCATAAACTATAGTAATCATAACAACAATACGAAATCTAACCTTAAAATTTTGGAAGTGACTCCGCGACCGCCGCCGTGACCTGAATTTGCAGCCGGCACTGGTTGCTAAATTGGCAGCCGGCGCTGACTTTAGAAAAAAAAAGCGGGAAAGGGAGTTGGCAATTTGTCATAATTAAAAAAAACATTTCATGTTTCATTTGAGTAACATACCTAATTAGGGTCCAAAAGCGAGCGAAGCGAGCTCGGGAACTTGGACACCCCGACACGGACAGGTTAGGTTCGAAGGGGTTGACGGGGGCTTCAGTGAGCGAGCGAACGAAGCCCCCGTCAACCCCTTCGTGTTATGTTACTTTTAACCTTGCAGATAGAAATAGGAGCTCCGCGTACCGGGGCTCCGTCGACCACCTCCATCCCCCTTGTAAGTCCAAAAAAGTTGTATTTTGTTTTACATTAACACTGTTATTTAAAAGTCAGTCTAAGGTATTTAATTCAACTTAAAACACGGCAACATTAATCTGCTGCTACGGTAGTTTGCAATTATTTTCGTCTGGTATCACTGCTACTTCAAGGCTACTCCGGTTCCTAACGGCATTATTTTTGGGAGCCTAGTCGGCGCCGGCTGCGGAGGCGCTCCCTAAAATTTTACCCTCAAATTTACCCTAAAGAATTTTTTACCCTAAAAATAAGTTGGCAACACTGGCTTACGAGCGTGTGACGTCAACAGAGTGCGACAGGCCGTTCTTGTGACAGCTACAATAACAAAAAATATTGCATTTTATTTTCGTGTAATTTGCAAAAAATATACATATTTTAGTTAAAAATCAAGTGAAATAAGTTTATTTACGCTATGAACTGATAGGATGACCACAATCTGTAGCATATTTTCAATGTTGTCAAGAACCGAAATAGGTCTAAGTATAATAAAATTAGAAACTTAAAATAAGCTCAACGCATTATTTTGCTAAAACTGACAACAAAATCTAGATTTAATCTTATTAAATATTAAGACATTCCAAAAACAATTGACACAAGCGGGGGTTGAACCCGCGACCTCTGCCGAACCGTGGCTAGCACTCTCACCAACTGAGCTACTGTGTCTTCGCCAGAATCATTTGAAATTTGGAATCCCTTCAATACGCCTCCTCCGAGCGACAGCGACATCTATCGGAGAATAGTTACAAACTCCAACTCAATGTTTCCAATCTTTGCAGTTTGGAAGAACATCGATACGATATCACCTACATACATAGATTTAATCCTCCAACTGCAGATATATGATAAAAAAATACCTACTCATATTTTGTTTTTAATCACAAATAGTTTAATCTATTATTGGTGAAGAAATTATAAAACATTCCAAAATAAACAAGAAAAAACACGATAAACTTCAAAATTACCAACACTAATCCATTTAGCCTTAAATTACTTTAGAAAAAGTTTGAAAGTCCAAAATCTGGCGCCCACATCAGCTTTTTCCTAGAAATTTAATCTAAGACACGAGCCTTCCACCGTCGTCTATAGGAATGGGCCACGGCTAAAAAGGCATCGATATTCAGCACAAAATATCGTACAAACAAAATCGATTATGACTGATTATAATCGAGATACGCATTGTGGGAGGCTATTCAGTTTTCGATTCTTGCTCGATTTACTATAGGACAAACCTTGAATACGCAAAAAAAAACAATTTTCTAATACAAAAGTTTTCATAATCGAAAAAAATTACGGACAACAGCAGATTTTAGATTGCGATTTTATATTTTGTTCAAAAGCAAACGAGGATCGACTTAACAATGATTTAACAGTCATCCTGTATATTTACGTTAGAATTGTAGATCAAATAAAAACAATGCTTATTCATCTACCTAAACTTTCAGCCCAGGCTTACGAAAAATAAATACAAATATTGCAAGTTAGAAAAAGCTCGTGAAATACAAAATACAATTACCTAAATCAACATGAAATATTTTTTTACAACTTAAAATAACATAATGTACCTAGAAAAGTTGCTCACACGGCTCTAGTTGTATCTTTGGCGGCTTATGTGACAATTTCATAGTTACTTCACGATTACGTTATGTCTTCAGAATACAGACGGTTCGAACCAACCTTCCCTATCTCTAAATAGTACATTATCGTACGTTTATAAATTAGTACTTCTAAACTACTGGATACGTTTTGACGTGGATTTCACCATAATTTAACGAATTTTCTGAGGAAGATTTGCATTATTTTACAGTTTAAAAAATATTGACGTGTAAAAGTGTTTTTAAAACTATTTGCAAAATAAATATGCGAGTAATTTGATTTCTTAATTTCACATTATTAAATTGCTGGTTGTTAGTTGAATATGAAATTAATGAGTAACATTTCTTTTGCAATAATGTAAGCGATTTTCAAAATATGTCAACGATTGATTCAAAAACATATTTGTTCACCAGCATCGATATTTTCAGGAGCTTTCTGTCCTAGTTTCCTGACGCTCTGATTAAAAAGGCAAGGGGTACGTACGGCTTTGTCTTAGCACTGCGACAGACTTTTAATCTGAAAGTTGTTTCGGAAAGTGGCGCGACAGGCACTGGAGAATAATTTGTAAAACCCGATAAGATGGATTTTGAGTTCAGAAAAGTTTTTGGTGTAGATAGTACAGAAAAAGTTAAAAAATATGAAGGAAAGTGACCGAAGTTACTTTTGAAGAAGCTTTTTACATAATGAAGTAAGGAGAGGTCCAAAATTAGATAGGTACCTACCAGCGGCGAAGCGTGAGGGGAAGACGGTACAATAAAATAGTAACAAAATTATGAATAACTCCGTTTTACTATGTCATACATAGTTTATTAACTGTATGTACATATTTTGAATAAACAAATAGGTATGACACAAATAAAACGGAGTTTTTCATAATTTTGTTACTATTTTAATGTACCGGCTTCCCTTCACGCTTCGCCACTGGTACCTACTAAAAGAAATATTTAGTATTTACAGAGAAAAAATATCTCTGGCGCGACGCTAATGAGTTTCATAATTTAAAGTTACTTATGTTCTTACGACCTTGAAAGGGACAAACCGTACCCCGACATGAGTTTTTTTGACGTATAGTAGGTATAGTTAACGTAAGCATATTTTGAATTGAAAATATACATTTACTACACAATATTTATATAAATTAAATACTTAATTAATTTCTCTGTATTTTTTTAAATGTGCAAATTGTATAAAATTTTATCAAAATGTTCTAGGACTGTTGTATTTTCAATTCAAAATATGCTTACGTTAACGAAACTATACGTCAAAAAAACTCATGATAGGGGTAAGGGGTACTGATACTTATATATAGGTACTAATATTATAAAGCTGAAGAGTTTGTTTGTTTGAACGCGCTAATCTATGGAACTACCAGTCGGATTTGAAAATTATTTTTGTGTATGATAGCCAGATTTATATGCTATGACTCTTGGGAGCCGAGCAACGGGGGTGAAACCGCGGGGAACAGCTAGTTACTCATAAAGTCGCAGGTAACATCTAGTAAAAACAGTAACTGTACTTACATATAAGCTGCTTTCAGACTACTCTATAATATATAGCATAATTATATTATATTATAGCTCATAGTACAACAATATCACGCAGCATACAAAGTCAATAATATATAGTACAATGTGAACGTGTCCATAACAATGCTATGCTATGCTATGTGCTATGAGCTATATACTTATTACTTATGCGGTAGTTATATTATAGCGTAGTCTGAAAGCAGCTATATTGTTTGCAAATGTTTATCTTAGAAAAGACAACAAAAAATAATACAGAAACAAAAGAGCATGCATTATTACATCAAAAAGAAAATCTTTTCGATACTCTTCCATTTATTTTGATATAAAAACTACTAGCAGACAACCTAAGTAAGTGAAAAGTAGGTCTCTAAAGAATAAAATGGCTCGCTTTTGCCCCTAAAACAAGAACACTGAGTTTATTTTATTTACCCTTTTATCTTTCTTCATAAAAACAAAATGTTTACAAGTCAGTGTCAGATTTTATTTTTATTGTTATTCTAGGCCATTTAGTGGAGCTTAATAAAAATAGTTTTATGTTTTATTTAGGTATTGTTTTATAAGCCTTTACTTTTTAAGTTACAGAGAATAGAGTTCATTCATCCTCTCAACATGACCAAACTAAAGCATTCCCTTTATTGGAACGAAAAACAAATCAAACCTTCTTTTTAGGGTTCGGTACCTCAAAAGGAAAAACGGAACCCTTATAGGATCACTTTGTTGTCCGCCGTCAGCTACCGGACCATAAGTGGAGCCATGTGCTCATAGATGGCGCCATTCGAAGTAGGGCGCGAGGCATACTCGCACTTGTCCGGTTTTTTTTAAACCAATGCGGATTGTCACGAAAAGAAAAAGCGTTTTGCCCAATCCATGCGACTTTCTCTGTCTCTTTCTATTATATACGAGCCGTAAGGAACTTTGTTCTTGTCGGGGGTCTCTCCTAACAGCATACGTTTAGCTATTTCCTCGATTTTTAATAAAATATTGTGTTTTTTACCTCCAGATGAATGTCAAACCACTCAAAATCATAATCGGCCTATTATATTCCCACTGCTGGGACACAGGCCTCCTCTGTGAGAGGGAGTGGGCCGCAGTCCACCACGCGGGCCCAGTGCGGGTTGGTGGACGTCACATGTCTTCGAATTTTTGGTTCTAGGACATGCCGGTTTCCTCACGATGTTTTCCTTCACCGTTAGAGCAAGTGATAATTAATTTCTAATACGCACATGACTCCGAAAAGTCAGCGGTGCGTGCCTGGGGATCGAACTCGAACCATTCGCCGTGGGAGGCACATGGTTAAACCACTAGGCTATCACTGCTTGCCACTCAAAGTCGCGGCACGTATATCATACAAAATAATAAAATTTAATTCCCACCGATAAAAAAGGTTCTAAGTATAATAAAAATTCAACATCTAATCTTTAAATTATGTCGTTTTATTTCACCAGAGGGCGTTGGTTCGAGTAAGATAAGTGGGCCATAATATGGCCTTTTCATGGATATTATGGGTGACCGCAATTTGATACAGTTGTCGAATTACACTGTGAAATGGTGTTATGGACTTAAGTGATCAAGTAATAAAAATATGAGTACTGCAATGGATGACAGGTTAAACGAAGGCAAACGAAGAAGGGTAGCTATTCAGGATATTAGTTCGGCTAAGTTTACGTCCACTAGAGGGTACCATATTCAATTTAATGAGACTTTACATAGCCTATAACCAGCAGAAAATTAAGATGCTTCCAACGATACCTCAATTATCAAATTAGGATGAAGTACTTTAGAAGTTATGAGGGAACAGATAAATATACATACATACCGGTCAATATCATAACCTTTTTGCTTCGCCGTAGTCGGGTGAAAATACTCATATCACTCGAAGATCGTTTTTAGAACTACGTAAATCAAAACGATTTTCTGAAAAGAAAAAAGCTTTTGCTACAATTGGAGGCGTTTAGGGCATAAATACTCAGTCAAGTGCGTTATTTATTCAATTTGAGTAGCAAATACATACAAATGATTGAATTTGTTTACCAATATTACATGTATAATTTATTATCAACTTTTCAGAAATATTTATTTAAGAATTTTATCTAGAGTTTTCAAAATTGTAAATCTTTTATATTTTACGAATTTCAATCAATCCAATCAATCATGTATGACATGTAATAAAAATTTTATTGAATTTTCAATATAAATACTGTTATATTCGACATATACAATAATATTCGATACTAGTTCAATCAAATTACTATGGGATTAACCTAAAAAATCAACTATTTTATGCAAAAATATCCAATATCATCTGACCCCGCACCTCTCCCACTGCCCGTTCTCATTCTACCCCCGCACCCCTGTACCCCGCAAGCGAGGACTCAAATAAGCGATTTAGCTATAGTATCGAATACTAAATAACCTCTATCACGCAAAACTACTGGTCGAAATTTGATGTGGTTTTCACGGTTTGGTAGTTTGGGCTTCAGTTTAAAATCTAAGTCACATTAACCTCTTCGTAGTACTAGCCACCTTACACTAACGAGGTAATTTAAAATGGTCAATTTATTGTTGTCCACGCGGACGGAGTCGCAGGCAAAAGCTTAGTTGCTTAATATTTCAAGTAATTAACGTGTTTTATTTCAAAAGAAATACCTTAGTATACCTTTTCTAGTTACTCCCTGATTCCCGATCCAATATCTGAGCGAGACATAACGGTGTAACGTTTCAAAAAGCCATTAAGCTTAAATAAAAATGCTTCAAAACTCCCAAGCGACCATAAGTCACGGGGCGACACAATGCATAGAAAGTAGGTACTGTATAACCAACCAGACTGGTATAAATTTTGGCTTTTTGACAGCCGCCAAAATGGCATTGTCACCTTTATTTTTTGTTTCGGGATTAAGGCTCCATTCGTACTAGTGCCGATAATATCGGTTAGCTTCGGATTTTTACCGTTGCTCTAGGGGATTTTTTTTGAGTTTATAGATTTGGAACGACAGATGAAACTGTATAGATTATCAAACACTGAGCGGAAAATAAGAAAACATTAATAAGTACCTACTATAATTGACGAGTACCTACTTATAAAATATACGAGTACTCAATCTGTAATGTTTCTCAGGCTTCCGCTTTGTGAACGGCAGCCTAATTGCGTAACTCAATTTCTTTCGCCATGGCTTTCATTTTGACAGTTCAACAACATCCATTGCGGCGTTGAGCTAGTTAAAGGAGCACGAATTCACAATCAGACGGCGTAATGAATGTCAAAAACAATGCCATGGTGATAGTAATTGAGTTACGCAATTCGGGTGCGGGAGTGTCAGGAGCCCGAAAGTCGACAACCATCATGAGTTTTTTTGACGTATAGTTTCGTTAACGTAAGCATATTTTGAATTTAATATACTTACAGCAGTCCTGGAACATTTTGATAAAATTTTATACAATTTGCACATTTTAAAAAATACACAGAAATTAATTAAGTATTTAATTTATATAAATATTGTGTAACAAACGTGTATTTTCAATTCAAAATATGCTTACGTTAACGATACTACACGTCAAAAAAACTAATGATCGGGGTAGGTACTGGTCTAATAGTCGAATACTGGTACTAAACAATAATTGGGTTGTGGAGGTCAGATGGCCGTCACTCCATGTAAAATATCGATATTGAGCCGCAACTAGTTAGACTGGAAGGCGACCCCGACCCCAATCTAGTTTGGGAAAAGGCTAGGCGGATGATGATACGTCAATATTGTATCCGATACTATGTTTATATATATAAATATTGCCTAGTGAATACTGCTTAGTGGCTTTAATAAAATCCTCGAGATTAATCACGAAAAAAGCCCATTAAAAATGTCGTCATAAAAATGGAAGAATTAAATGGCTATCATCGTAAATCCTGTTTTAATATTCACAATCTACACCAATCTTGTGATGGACTGCAAAAACCTTCCACCTTGTTTTTTTAGGTGATTGATTGGCGCTCGCTGGAGACAATTAAGATGACCCGAGATATTACGCTATCTATCTTGTTGGACCTCTTCATGACTGATTTATATTGATAGTAAAGGTTTGTTTAGATCGGGATAGTGATTTGGTCGAGTGAGCAGTATTTGTTTTAGTATTTGGGTTCGTTGAGATGATAATAATCCTACTAACTAATCCTACTAATATTATAAATGCGGAGGATGTATGGATGTTTGTTACTCTTTCACGCAACTGAATTACTGAACGGATTTTGATGAAACTTTACAGTAATGTAGCTTATACATCAGAAAAACATATAGGCTACTTTTTATCCCAAAAACTCGGGCGGAAGCTAGTATTATATAAGTTTAGAGCACTACTGATATAATTATCTCCACTTAAGGTTAAAATGAAAATTCGTTTTATTAATCGGTCTGTGTGGTAATTTTTAATAACTAAATCACTAAAACAATTTTAATATTTTTTTGCAGAGATAATTATTAATTAAAGTATAAAAAACATGCAGACGAAACCGCAGTATTAACTAGATCTTTGTAATTTTTCAATACACGCATTATATGATGAAACATGGGTCCAATCAGGAAAGGATAATGAAGACCGGATGAACTGAAAATAATTGAGGCGGATAGTTAATCTTCTTAATATCCGGAATTATTGTTTCAAAGAGGATAAAAAGATTATGAGCATGTCAAAATGAAAATCAACTCATGACGAAAACAAAGAACCGCTCAATATTTTAATGCCACTATATTCACTGGAGGAAAATACAAGCACGATTCAAATAGTTTATAATTATGACAGATGACATAGACGTCAACCTCTCTAGGGGTTTATAAAAATAATGGCCATGGGAAATTTTTAACTACGTTGGGAAAAACAACAGATGAACCATTTTTGATCAGTTCTAGAATGATCAAAAATTTTTTGTCGATATATGTATGTATCTGAATTATCAGATACCTATCGACAAAAAGAATTATTTCGAAAAATATTTTAATATTTTCAATTTAAAAAAAATATGTGAGCGGTTCTTATGTATAGTTATATAGTGATGTTGGTTTCTCGCAAATGGCTCTAGCAATTTGTATACAATTTTGTATTTATTATAAGACACTGTTTTACTTTCCGAGTCTTGATACTGGTTATCCCTTAGAAAACCGTTTCTACACAAAAAAAATTAAAACGCCTCGCGTAGCTCGATCGCCTAGATACTTATGATAATGTACCCAAGATGGCGTCCCTATAATTTATTGTCACGTGCCATTAGTTCGCCATCCCTGCTCTAAGGCTGTGTCCCCAATAGGCAAACTGTGAGCGGCCGACTGAGTTTGCGGCGCGCCGCAAACCTATGCCTATGCCTATGGCGTATCGATTTAGTACGCCCTTCCATATATTTGAAATGGAGTGTCCACAGTTTGCTAGTTTGCCTACTGCAAACTGTTAGCGCAGTCTCAGTCGGCCGCTCACAGTTTGCCTATTGGGGACACAGCCTAACTCTAAACTACAGAGCACTGAGAATAATATGTTTGCGTGAGACAGTCGTATTGTTGGTTAGATCTTGATTAAGGCCTCGTAGGACGGCAAGTGTCGAGCAATATATTGACCGACCTGTTGAACGATTCACAATAGAACGATAACTCGCACGAAGGAGATTTCGCTGCATTTTGCATTAGGAAGTCACGTCTCGAGCTACGTTGTGCAAACTTGCAGCTTGCAAGCGTGTAGCAGAACAAATATTTTATTGGGAGTGTACTTTTGTTGTATGACGTGAATATTTTCTAGCTACAAGTACAGTTTATTCGTGCTTGCTTTTTAATAAACATAGATTGTCAAATGCTGATTTGTTTAAACTTATATTAAGGAACGTATAATCGTTTTGAAGCTCAAAACTGCAATCTTATTTTATCATAAAACCAAACAAATACTTGTTTAAGACAATCATACAATATTAATTACATATTATTTCAAGTACCTACAAGAGACCATAAACCAGTACAAAAAGACTATTTATTCAACTTAGTAAAGAAAAAATATTATTTAGTGAGTGGGTGCGCGCTTAGCAAATTGCCGCCATGCGACACCTGATGGTAACAATCTCAGATCATAGAAACAAGGAGATGTGCCAAGGCGCTATCGAGCTTGATGCCTGATCTTGAGCAAATTGCTCGTATTAAAAACGTACGCGCTGGCGACGAACCGAACACGATTGATGGTATAAATACAGTGTTTTAGTTTAGTGCTAGTGTTGAGTGACGATTAACAGTGTTTGATTAAGGGTGTGCGGAATGTTCAATGCGTGGGAGATCTTTTTATTCACAAGGAGCTCTTAATTATGCGCGTAATTGTGTCGAAAAATGTACTAAAAGTGGCATCAGTTGTTCCCGTACTAATTTTGCTATGATGGCATATCTCCTTGTTTCTATGATCTGAGGTAACAATCATGTCCTCCTGCGGTCCCCTGTGCTCTGATCGGGTTCAACCTTTCGGCACGGGTCGCCGACGAAAGTAGAGGCAGCTACTAAAAAGTCGGAACTTATGGTGCAAGTATTTTAATAAATATTGACAATTTTTTACCGAGGGCGGCAAAATGCTCATAGCGCGCCCACTCTAGGGTTAAAAAATATAGTAGGTACCTAGTATAGTAGTTAGTGTACCTACATGAATGAATACCAAACATGCTGTCAGTACAGCGAATTTTCATACCTAAAGGGTCGGCAACGCGCATGTTTTACTTAGTGTTGCGTAAAATATAAAAAAAAAACTAAAAATCTTATTTTTTTATTTTATTAATGTTTGCTATAAATCACACCAATTCGTGAGCGAGTTGATGATCGCATTAGCACAGACGACTGCTGCTATCCATTCCACGACATAATCCTGTATTTGCCTTTTATGATATCCATGTGAATCCGCCTGGAAGTTATTCTCGCTAAACTGAGAAGTACGAAGTAATAAAAGAACCAAATGAAACTGTTTTATGGCACTCCAGATTACACCTAAGTGAATTTATGAAAGGCAGTGTACAAAATATTTATTATGCTGGACATTGCTGGCATTGATCTTTGGGTAAGAAATATCATTCATGTATAACTAAATACATGAATTTCAATTAGGTATCAAAATTTCTGAAAAAACTTAATTGATCCTGGGTTTGATTCACAGGTAGTATTTTTGAGTTTTTCCATTACAATATTCTCCGTAGCAGAGGTTTCTGTATGTAAGTAATTATGTAGTTAAAATATATCTAGCTAAACTTGTGCGCTTATACACACTTCTGCATACCCCTTAGAGGAATAACACAACTTACAACAACTTACTTAATAAATACTAATAAACCTTCAAAATCAAATTCAACCCTGAATTCACGAAAAAAAGTCAACTGTTTCATACAAAAATACCATTATCACTCGACAAAATATATCAAACAACTTGTGACGGTGTCGTTGGCGGTCGCCCCGTATGCAGCTGATGGGCGGATTTGGCTATAAACTGTCACCCAGTATTTTCCTACTTACCACTTGCTACTCGCTCACCCACTGGCATAATCTAAACAGGCGTCGAGGGACAGTCGATAGTCATTTGATTAATTACTCAGATGACATGTAAGTATTATTTATTAGGGTTTCTTAGTAAATGTAATGTGTCCGGATTTGCTAAGATGATATATCGATGTTTTAGTTCATGTGTAGTTTGTAATTGGGTTAACCGTTTGAGTTGAACGAGGGAATTATCGACGCCATCTGTCAATATACGACAGTTGAGAAAAGGGCGTAGGTACACTTGAATTTATACAAGTGTGAAGGGGGTTGATTCTGTAAAGTATTGTGGTAATAAAGTATGGTAAGTATTTAATAAAAAAAATCTATATTAGACAGACATACGATATCAGCACTTAATATGACTATATGCAAGAAAGATGAAACGAGATATTATGTAATTTGTCTTAGGCCCGTATACCAGAACGATACTCGAGCACCGATCTCTGCTTCAGCATAGATTTAAAGCCATTTCATCATCTGCCTAGCCTTTTCCCAAATTATATTGGGGTCGGCATCCAGTCTAACTAGTTTTGGCTGAATATCAATATTTTACGTGGAGCGACTGCCATCTGACCTCCACAACCCAATTAATGGGTAATACCAGTATTCGAATGTTAGACCAACTGTCAGACTTTTAGGGCTTCTGACTACCCGTAACGATTGTCAAAGATATTCCTATGACAACCGGGACCGACTGCTTAACGTGCTCTCCGAGGCACGGAGGGGTCTCGATGTGTAAAGAACGGTCACCCATCCAAGGACTGACCGCGGCAAGCGCAGCTTAACCTCGCAGATCGATCGATCAGCGCGGCCGTCATTTAGCCACGAGTCCCTCATAGATTTAAAGCCTCATTGATTGGTTGAAACTTGTTTCAATCTATGCTCAAGCAGAGATCGGTGCTCGAGTATCGTTTTGGAATACGGGCCTAAGAGTCTTAATTTATAGGTAATATTAATAAGTTAGAATCAGTCTAAAAAATTAGGTGTTCATTTAGATGTTTAGTTTTGGACTAAGTTTTCTGCGATATTCTAAGTTACAGTTTTTTATTAACCTATTAGCAAAAAAAAACGAATGAGAAAACTTATGCATGTAGCATATTGAAGTGTACCTACAGTCAGCGTTATTTAAATTTTACATAACATTGAAAGTGACCCATAAATATTCGATTAGCTATACAGCATTTATTTTAATGTGATAATCAAGAGTTTATGTTATTTCACTGTTACAATCGTTCCGTTTTCTTTAACTATCACTGTATTCAGTTACGCTACAAAAAACTGCAATGTTAGCAAAATCTATAGGTACACTGTCCACAAAACCAGAGAAGATAGATTTATTTATTTAAATCCGACTTTATCCGCACAGTGACTACAACTTCACACTCTGTACACAAAATGGAAGGGTATAAAAGTTTCAATAAAGTACGATTTCGTTTCGATCCTGTTACCAGTTGTTCGTGAGGCATACAGTCGCCCACGCAAGTTATCCCGTACCAAGTTATCTTTATTAAGTTGAGCCTGACATATTTATGTTGAGCGGTGTACAAAATTGAGAAGATGTTGTCTTATTGCATCCTAGTTTTGTTGGCGTTGGAGAAAAACAAGGATAGTGTAGGAAAAAATCATGATCTGAAATTGAAAACCATAGTGAGCAACCGTGATGATTAGTGCTCGTTCCTTTTTATGTGAAAAGAAGCAGTTTCCCTGATCATCATCGTTAGTCTATTAGCAGAACAACTACACACGATCTGACTCGATCTTCGGCGATCCTCATCCACCTGCTACCAGCCACCATAAGATCGTCACTACGCTTAACCTGAGGGCATCCTACCCTATGATTGCCGATTTGCGCTCTCAACTCAAAAATACGTCCAACCCAGCCTTATTTCACCATTTGTGTGTAGAAATCACGCTGATTTTTAAAAGTAAAGTTCAGAAGTGGCTTACAGAATTTAAAGATTTTTCAAGAAAGAGTTCTTTAACTTTCAGACTTCAACAAGTTCATGGGCTTACCCGTGGTAATTGCCGAGACTTGAATACCAGTCCTCTATAAAAATGTCCATAATATAGTTCCGATCATTAATATCAATGGCATTCTCTTAAACTAATAAACAACATAAGATATCAAAAAATTAACGACAGGTTATTAAAAACCTAAAACGATATTTTAATAACATTCTAAACTGGCACATACATATAAATAAAACTGCGTGCGTATTTTCGTGCTTTGTTATACGTGAAAACTGAAAATCATAATACCAATTTCAGTTCAGTCAACTTTCAGGCATAGCGCTAATACGAGAATCAGCATGCTCTATTGTGAAATGATAAAAAGCTTCAAATAACTTTTTTTCTTTACCTGTATGCTGTGCCCTGCGGTTTCACCCCCGTTGCTCGACTTCTAAGGCTCGTATTCCAGAACGATACTCGAGCACCAATCTCCGAGATCTCCGAGATCCGATCGATTGAAACTAGTTTCAACCAATCAAATGTCTTTAAATCTATGCTCAAGCAGAGATCGGTGCTCGAGTATCATTCTGGAATACGGGCCTAAGAGTTGTAGCGTGATGTTATATAGCCTATATATACAAGAGATTTTTTCGAATTCGACTGGTAGTTCCAGAGATTAGCGCGTTCAAACAAAGAAACAAACTCGTCAGCTTTATTAAATTAACTAGCTGACCCGCCCGGGCTTCGCACGGGTAAAGTTACCCTACGCCAGCTAAGCTACCCTACACCTAACCTACACCTACCCTACATCTACCCTACACCTACCCTACGCCTACCCTACGGCTACCCTACGCCTATCCTACGCCTACCCTACGCCTACCCTACGCCTACCCTACGCCTACCCTACGCCTACCCTACGCCTACCCTACGCCTACCCTACGCCTACCCTATGCCTACCCTACGCCTACCTTACGCCTACCTTACGCCTACCCTACGCCTACCCTACGCCTACCCTACGCCTACCCTACGCCTACCCTACGCCTACCCTACGCCTACCCAACGCCTACCCAACGCCTACCCTACACCTACCCTACATCTACCCTACACCTACCCTACACCCCAAATCTCAAAAATAAGTTTCAAGCTTTAAAAATTACGTAATTTCCACACAAACTTTCATGCCCTTTTTTTTTTTTTTTTTTTTTTTCGAGGTGGAAATCCTCATGGATGTCCCCCGCCCTGGGGAGGGCGGAGGGGTCTGTCAGACTCTTACTGACTAAAACCACCCCGGTGTTCCTCCAATTACCTTACGCCGGGGGCGCGGGAGTCGCTTGCGCATTCGTCCGCACCCCCGGCAGGTATTGGCCCGCCAAATGAAAGGCGGGCCCCGTCACCCTATGCGGCCGTCATGCACGGCCGCAATTCCTCTAGAGAGGCGCGCGCGGAACACGTCGCGCCACCGTCTCGGGCCTGTTTCCGTTCGGGCGACGGACGCCCCAAGTCCGCCGCCCGCAGGCCGCACCCTATGGTGGCCGGAGATCGTTGGCCGCCCTACGGCGCCCGGTGCGTCTGCTGCGGATGGGGAGAGAGGACACCGCCTCCCTCTCCCTTTCCGCCGCCTCCTTGGCGTCCATCACCTCCTCGCAGAAGGAGGCGACGGCGTTCCAAGCGCTCTCGCTGCCGACCATGGCCTCAACCACGGCCGGGAGCGAGAGGCCACCCGCAGCTCCGACCGCCGCGACGAGGTCACGGCGCTGCACTGCCCACGCTGGGCACTCCTCCAACGTGTGCTGCGCCGTGTCGTCGGGGCAGTCACCGCAATGGTGGCAACCGGGCGTCGGCTCCCGGCCTATACGGCACAGGTACTTTCCGAAGCACCCGTGTCCAGAAAGCACCTGTGTAAGCCGGAAGCTAAGGGCGCCATGCCGTCTCCCAAGCCACTCCCTCATCACGGGCCTTACCGCCGCTATTGCGGCGTGCCCAACAAACTTTCATGCCCTATTTCAACCCTTTACAGCCCTTTTTTCGCATTAAAAAAAAAAAAAAAAAAAAAAAAAAAAAAAAAAAAAAAAAAAGTATCCTATGTCCTTCTCCTGGCTCTAAACTACCTCCCTGCCAATTTTCAGCTAAATCGGTTCAGCCGTTCTTGAGTTATAAGTGAAGTAACTAACACGACTTTCTTTTATATATATAGATACAGATATCTCTTAGAACATTTATATCCATAACCCATCAAACAGACATACATGCTTCATAATTTATTAACATCGCATACACCTACTCTTCACCGCTAAGATGTGGAAGGAATCAGGGCGAACACTAATTAGTCGCGGGTTCCCGACGTGTGTTTGTTCCGACATCTGCAGTATTTGTGGCTTGCTTGAAATATATGTTAGCGCATCGCAAGAATAACGTTTTTATGTAAATGGAAGCTATAGTTTAAATACTGGATCAGATAAATGAACTTTAGTTGTAAGGATGTTGAAAAAAGTCAAGGAATTGGCAGAAAACAATAAATAAAGTACTTAGTGAGAAGTGTTGATCAAGTGAGCACTGGTAACCTAGTGGGTTCATTAGAAAAAATCTTTATATTTTTCTTCAATGCTATTAAAATTGGATGAAAATGTTTTCTTCATTCATCCCTCGTATTGCCATGGACTTTACAAGAACAGTTCATGCTGTGGTAAAAAAATTAAACCAGTCAACAATCACGTATGGTGCAACACACTGAAAACGCATTCACGCGCGGAATTTTTGTTCCGTCGCCACGCACCCCGCAGCGTAGCGCGGGGCGGTGTGTGATTCGCCTAAAATCAGGGGCCTATTTGATGTAACTTACTACTCTGCAAGTCTGCACTCCAAATTCCGAACTCTTCAACTGAATCATGTTTTATGTACACACATTTTGCAGACTGAAAATTGAAATTTAGAACACTTTCGCTCCACACTCTGCAATATTTGAAAAGTGAAGAGTAGAGTGCAGAGTGAAGACTTGCAGAGTGGTTACATCAAATAGGCCCCAGGTATCGCCACTCATGGAGGCTTTTATCATTCTTTTTTTATAATTATGATGATTGTGGCAAACAGGCGCACAGCCCGCCTGGTGGTTACCATAGCCATATGCTTGTAACACTGAGTATTACCTACATGTGCGTAGCCGAGCCTTCAAAGTGAATTTGCTGTAGTATTCTGTAAGGTGAAGATACGTCCCCTATCGAGCTGCCTAAAAATTGACATCTACAATAATCGCATGCATATTCTCGGTACAAAACGTACTTGAAAATACAAACCTGTAATACCATACATACTCGTAAAATGCAGATCTTAAATTCAACACAAAAATAAGATAACATTTTAAAAATGCTGTTTCAATACTTTGAGCACCTGTGCCCATATAAATTACTAGGCGTGGTTTATGTACATGTATAACGTTTGCATTGCGCCACAGAATTTCAAAGCGAAATATATCCAATTTTCATTCAAATATCCTATTGAAATGTATAAATAGTTGAGCTGTTTATGAATTTATTGAAATTGTTTTAATCCACAATTTCAATAAATTCATAAACAGCTCAACTATTTAAACTTCGTGCGTAATTAGGTGGCTGAGTGCTATTAAATTTCAGGGGCCGCGGCTGTACTAGATATGAAGTTGAAACCATGATAACTAATCATGGTTTCAACTTCACTAACGTGATTCGTTGTGAAAAAAATTATGGTACTACCTATTCGTTCTATAGAACTCCATCTTCTATCTCCTGTTGAAACAATGGAGCGTATTGGTATTGTAATGGTGGCGGTCACAATGTATTTTTGTGATCGATCGTTCATTGAGTCCTGGGGGCTTACTCCCGAAAACGATACGATTTAGGTTTTGTTTCTGATACGATCTCGATATTGATTCGAACTCGATTCAGTTGCGTACTCTTGAACAAAACTGTCGTTATTTGTTTCCAGCTGTTTATTTTCAGAATGCCGCAGCATCGGTTCAGTTATTTGTCTGTTCTGTACCGACATGTATGCATGATATCACCGCGGGAACGGTAAATTTGTTTGCGACCGTTCGAGGGAGAACCTCACCGTGTTCTCCCATTCTCCCTCGGAAATTTGCAAACATATGGTACACGGTACCACGATACAACGTGTCGGTAAAGAATAGACAAGCAGTTCTAGCGGTTATATCGCATGGCGCGTTGGTACAGAATAGACACGCTGATGGTGTAGTGCACAGATCGGACACAAAAACAACGCGTCGTACGTGTGACGGCAACTTCGAGTTGCCGCGCAGTGCAATAGGCCTGACAAGTGTCACACCAGCAAACCTGCCCCTTCTTCTATCGGACGGCCAGAAGCACCACAAGGCGCCATCGGTTCATGGTAGATATACCAAGAACCCGAACAAAGCGCTTTGATTCCACTTTCATTGTGAAAACCGCCAAGCAGTGGAATGCGCTACCCGAGTGGGTGTTTTCCAACAGTTACAATCTGGGTATCTTCAAGTCACGAGTGAATCGGTTTCTTCTAGGCAAGCGTGCTCCATCGTAGACCGCATCATCGCTTAACATCAGGCGAGATGGCGGTCAAGCGCAAGCCTATCATCGTATAAAAAAAAAAAAAAACACCATAGATTGAGCTCGGTCGCCGCAATCACGTCATTCAATATGCCAATGTGATCATGTTAGCAAGCAATTCGTACCATCGCTATCAAACCACGAGCTTAAGGTAAACCTACAAAGGAAACATACACCTCATAAACTGATTGTTCAATCGTGTGGTCGTTTAAACTGTCGCCGGTAGATTTCGCTAAGCGGTTCGGCGCCAATCACGGGGTTAAGATAGATTGCCAATACCGGTGCGGGTTGTGTGTTCCGCTTGGGGCTGGGGATTATTCCTTCATCAGTCTATCTGCTATCTAGGAAGACATGTCCGCCTTTTCTATAATTCGCTGATTAATGCGCAATGGAGCAAAGAAAGCAAGAGACTCAATGTGGCGCCAGTAACTTCTTAAGATTTTTACACAATATAATTCAAAAAATGAGATTTTTGTGTAGGTACCTAGGAACCTTGTTGTTTTTAGGGTTCCGTACCAAAATAGTAAAAAGGAACCCTTATGGTGCGACCTCGTCTGTCTGTCTGTCTGTCACACCTGCTTACTTCAGCAACTACTAATGTTATCGACTTGAAATTTGGAACAGTTATAAAAAATGCTTATCCAACTTTATTGCAACTGAAAAAAGTCAAAAAATATTTTTATTTTCATTGCAAAAGGGGCCAGAGTGGGGGTCGGCGAAATTTAAAGTGGGGTTACTAGGTCAAGTGACATATCATATGAAAGGACTTGATTTGCACATTTCAAAATATATTTTCATAACTAAGTTTGTGAAGGAATTTTGATGATTTTGAAAAAAACTGTACTAGTTAGGAACATCGTTTTATTTTTGGTGCAATATTTGGGTCAATTCCTATCAGCTCTAATTATTTCAGATTTTTTGCTCCGCAAACTTTGGAGATAAGAGGGGGGGCCTTATCTCCGATGTTCCTAACTAGTACAGTTTTTTTCAAAATCATCAAAATTCTTTCACAAACAAACTTAGTTTTGCGGTCCGGTTTTTCTCACTTTATACGTCCAAAACATCAGTTTTGGACGTATAAAGCCACAAAGCGCACCGAGGGTTCCGTATCAACGGAACCCTCGGTGCGCGAGTACGACTCGCACTTGGCCGGTTTTTTTAACCAAAAACCAGCTAAATATAATTAAAATGAAGTAAATAATAAAAATTAAAACTTGTTTGATTGTGAAAGTCCTTCCTTCTTTTTAGACCGATCAGCCCTCCTTTATCAAATTATCATCTGGCAACCCTAACTACGACCTACTTCCTCTCACAGACAGAAGGCTTGTCCTAGCAGTGGGAGCATTATAGGCTTATTATGCTTATACCCTATGACGACACTCCGACCATATTGAACGAAGTGCCAAAATTTTTTCACGCCAAATTGTATCAAACCCTCTTAATATTCCGTCTAATCCGAAAAAAAACACAGAGCCCATAGCGTAAAGCCTACACAAAATAATAAAAAAAACAATCCGTTCCAATAAAACAAAGCTTAACCAAACACTAGGTTCGGTCGGAAAAATAAAAAAAGGATCGAACCTAAAGTTAATAAAAGAACAAAATCGCACAATACCCGACCGGTTCGATCAATCACCCGACAAGTTCGGATGAAGACCGAACGTGTGATTACCGCATAATGACGGTGCCACCGACCTCTAAAAATGTGGCCACATATTTATAGAGTTGTCTTTTTTCGTATTTACGATTCTCTTTGGATCTGTGCACAGATTCTGTGGAAATAAATTGGGCATTTTATCAAGTGGATTTTTCTTTAGCATTGTAATAAAATATTGAAGTAGTTTGGAATGGATAGGTTTTAGTTTAAATGTGAATTTTTACTCTTTACAGCTTTAAACCCGGTTGTGTTTTCATGTTGGCCTGTTCCATTATTTTAAAAAGGTCGCAAATTTAAAATAGGAGCGTCAATGTGTCTATAAATAAAATCACATTTATATAAATGCGAAAGTTTGTATTTGTTACTCCTTCACGCTGAAACGGTCGGACGTATTTGGATGAAATTTGACAAAAAGGTAGCCTGACACCTGAAGAGACACATAGGCTTTTCATTATGTTCACATAAAAAAAGTCGCGGGCATCAGCTATTGAAATCATATTTCTCTAAAGAGATCTTCAAAGATACTTTTACAAGTTTTTGACCGATTTTCGATAGCGCTGGCGCGTATTTATGTGCTCTTTCAATATAAAATCTAATAGTGTGTATAATGCTATCAGTAATTGCTTCGACCATATTTGTAACTATCTCAATTCTTCAAACATCATGTTCAAGTGAATCTAATTACATTACAGCTAAAGATGAAAGGCAACGCAGTTCCCTCGCTCTCTTCACTTTAAGATTTCTCATTGTGTTGTTAGTAATGCCATTCAGAATTCCTGCAACGTCAGCGGGGTTTCTTGCTCGCGGCTTATTAACCACATACAGAACCTCTTTCCAAGGATATGATGTGATCACTGCAAACCTTCTTTTGAAAAATCTTTTCGATTGCATTTTAGGATCTAGAAATTGAATACCTAAGTATTTCCCTTCTTTCGTCTTTCTCGAAATAGTAACAGAAATAGACATTATATTTTATCAACGAAGGTTCTTATATTTTGGAAAATATAGCTTGAGTTCTGTGACAGATGTCAACTAAGAACAAATAATGTCAAAATGCAATCTAAATGTGTACCTATTTGACATCTGTCATAGGACTCAAGCTATATTTTACGAACTGTCGGTTCGTTTTTTAATTAGTCAAGCTAGAGATGACCGATGACTCAATATCACAAAAAACAAAGCATTAAGATAGGGGTAAGTCACAATTTCTTTTTAAATTTATTATACCTTTGAAAAATGAAGGCCACACCGCACTTAAACCGAAACAAAAGTACATACCTACATCGGTGTAACAAACTCTTTATTTTCCGTATGTGTGAGCATTTTTTTCACTAACATAGGTACCTCACTTTCCTTTATCAATTTTCTTTCTTATATTTTATTTTTTACACGCTTCTACATTGTGTAGGCTGGAAAAATACTGTTTTTTTTTTTCTAAATAAGCTTGTATTCTACTAATATTGGATAACTTGAATAAACTACGAGGTTTTGTAGGCCTACGAGAAAATATATCGCTAGCTTGTACACAAAGGGTAGATTATCAGAATAATGTTATAAAAAAACAATGTGGTAGGTACCTAAAGCTCTTTTCGGAAAAGCTCAGCTGGAAACGTATCACCCCTGATAAGAAGAATTGACGTGTTCCAGTTTGATGGGTATAGATGCCAGTGTAATTACAGGTATAGGTACCGGCAGGGATCATGATCACAGATCACGCATGTTCAATTTGGGCCCAATAGACAATGGAGAGTTGACAATAATAGAGTATTAGTCCAATAACGAGCATCGACTGACGAACCAATCACGTGCAGGCTCGGCGCCCCCCGTCTTCTTCATTCCGCCAAAGAGACCAAAAAAACGGCTAATGCGCAGTTAACGTTTGTGATCAAGACTGGTGCCGCTAGTTATACTTACATGTAACATTTTAATATTATTGTCTCTAGGGAAGACAACGCACCGTCAATGCTTCTGGTAGTGCAAATCTTCAGGCGGCGGTAGGTAACTACTTTTGGCCGTTCCCAATAACCGATCTAGTGGCTCATTCCCTGCTAAAGATAGATTGTTTACATGAACTCTATAGATAAATGTCAAAAATCGATCTCTAGCTTCATAAAGAGCCGATTGATCAATTATTGGGAACGGCCATTAAATAATATCTGACCAAAAATTAAAGAATAGAATTTGACCGCACGGTTGTCGCAGTGGCTGAGAGATTGGCTGCTGCGCAGCGTGTCGCGGGTTCGATTCCCGCATTGCACATAGGTCTGGCTGTTTGTGTATGTGAAATTAGTGTTTGTAAACGCACCCACGATACAGGAGAAATCCTAGTGTGGGGCGACGTGTTTAAAAAAAAAAAAAAGAATAGAATAGAATAGATAAAAAATGACAGGTAGGCTGAAGAGAGTTGGGACATAGCTGGATATCTTGCTCAAATCTGGAGCAGTCTAACTGGGTAAATACCTTCACCTTACAGCAGTGTTTTTCAACCTTTTTCATTACACGACCCCCTTGGTAGGTAAAAATATTTCGCGACCCCCTATCCGCCGCATAATAAAATACAAGGTAGAGACATCTAGCTTGTACTTTATTAGGTTACAATATCAAATCCGTACAACATTTACGTTAATTAGCCACAGAAGCTTTGAAGTGTTTGATTCCATTTTGCCACCTCCTACTTGTGTGCGTTGACGTTTTCGTCGATGGCTCAAATAAAAAGCAAACAGAGAAATCGTCTAAATTTTGAAAATGTTTTAATTTTAAATGTACCTAGCAAAAACGGATCTACGATGGGAGAAATGTACCTAGCAAAAAACAGATCTACGATGGGAGAAATTAGTAAAAAATGTGCCTAACTCACATTTATGTGAATGTGACTTACCTCTAATCTTTTTTTTTTGCTGATCTGCACCTACTAATGTCTTTTAGAAAGCATTTTCAAAATATAAAAAAAAAAAATATTTTTGAACATTGCATTTTTTTTTATTTTTACCGCGGCTTCGCGACCCCCCGCGACCCCCATAAGGAGGCTTCGCGACCCCTCAGGGGGTTGCGACCCCCAGGTTGAAAAACACTGCCTTACAGAATACCACAGTCAAATAACGCTACTCTTAGGGAGTGTTGTGTTCCTGTGGTGAGTAAGGTCGCCAAAGCTCCTGAGGATGCGCTGTACTGACAGCGGGGGTCTGCTTGTCCCCTAAGCTGTCGGCACAGCGAATCCTCATTTAATAGGATCCGTAACGCGCTTGTGATACTCTGTGTTGCAAGCCTTTCATAGACTGTGATAACTTACCATCAGGCAGGCCGTACGACTGTCTGCCACCATCGTGGTATGAAAAAAATATACCTAACTCAAAACCAATCAATTCACCAAAAGGAACTAAACAAAATAATCTAACGAGCTCGAATTTGAAACGCTCCACTTATTAAAAACCCAAGTAATTATAAAAACGATTTGTGTTCATCAATTAGATGTAAAGCGATTATGGGCATCAATAAAATTACTTTTGCTCGTCAATTGGGATGAATCGAAATATAATTTGATCCCATGTGGTTTAGGATTATGATATTAATTCCGGGGTATTAATCAATATAAGGTCCTACCCTACATACTCGAAATATTTTAAGAGGTGTATCTACAGGTGCCATAGATGCTTTGTAGCTAAAATTTAATAGTGAAATCAATCTTTTTCATAATGACGTAATTATTATAATTGTTAAAAAGCTTGACTCATTTTGCATAAAACTTTTACTCTCTACTATTCTATGAATGACGCGCATTGTCCACCCCGCGCGCCCCTGCACGGGGGCAGGGCGAGAGCGCGGGGGCGCGGGCGCGGCACGTCGTAGCCCCAGCTATTTAGTTATATTGTAGGTATTGTCATTTCTCGGGCAGCTTCTTACGTCCTATTATGTAAGACCTAACAATAGGTATCACTGATGTACGAAAATACACCTTTGCCTACCCCATCGTTACCCGTTAAACAGGGTAACGTACCCCTAACACAATCGATTAAAACACCGTTTTTTATTCCCTTCGTATTTTTTTACGTAAAGGAACCTACCTACCTACTATTTCTGATAAAATGAAGCCGCCGTTATTTATGCCTATAGCTCAGTATTCATTCGGGACTAACTACACATCAGCTGTTAAATAAGTAGGTAGGTACTACCAACAAACAGCACAGACCTACAGCTGACGGGCGCAACTTGAACTCGCAGAAGTGAATGACCTCAGGTCCAGTTTCGTATTATTATGTCAGATTTTCGACAGCTACATTTTATAGCTCATGTAGTCAACTTAGGTACAAGCGTCAGTCATAGTTAATTATTTAGTTTATGTTTATTTTACGTAACATTTTGGTACCTAGGTAATTGCGATACGTGAGTTCGCGACTGTCGATTACCTACCCTACAGATAGGTAGGTAGCTAATAGTTATTCCACTGCATAGATACCTAGGTAGGCAGATGCTATTTGTAAATTGACGTAGGTTACAATAGTTTAGCGTGTTTAAAAAATTGAATCAATTCTATGTACCTACCTAGGTAAGCAGGTAGGTAGGTAGTAGTAGCTAGGTAACAAGGTAAATAAGTAACTATTTACCTTGTAAGTTTTTGCATCACATAACACTAACACACGAATTGCTTCACATATCCACCCTGCTGTTTGGACGCAGAGGGTTGCACGTTTTATTTGTCCTTGCACTTTTAACAATGTGTTTCCATCACTTTACTATCACTGCGACCATATCACTTCAAGAAAAGGGCTTGTACTCTAAGCAAAACTTGTTCACTCTCGCCACAGCACAGAATCATGGTAGGTATACCGGTAGTTCAACGAGTTGGATGAGGCCGGGGGCCGCCGGCCGGAGGCCTGACCATGTGAAGATATGCGCGTACGACATCGTCACGGGTGTTCGCGAGACTGAGGCGCGCCGCGCGGGGTGGGTGCAGCAGCTGACTAACTGGCGATGGCGCTACGGTGAGGTGCGCGCGCATCTAATGGACGGTTGTTAAAAAAAGGAGCCAGTATTTTTTTTTGTGTGATAAATAATTTAAAATTAATTTATTTACAAAAAAATATTGTTAGATAAATTTTTTTTTTTCGTTTGTATGGCATCTTTGTCACCTACAGATGTACCTATTAAAATATTTCGAGTATGAAGGGTAGGACCCTATATAATTATAAGAAGAATTATTTCAAGCTTATAAAGGTATACAGGCATGATCTAATTTGGTTGAAGTTGGCTCACCGCGAGACATTCGCGCATTGCAGTCACAAAAGCATTTACTTTACACTTTAAATAGCAAAATAGCTACATAATTATCAGTGCATATGTGCAAAAAAAGGGAAAGAAAACGAATGCCTTACTTAGCATACCTACCTCTTGTTTAGTAGGTTTTTTTTTTCGCAAAATGTTGCAAGAAATGACGTTCACAAGAAACTGGTTGGTGCATGATTAAATGAATGGTGGGTAATTACCATACTTTTTTGTCGCCATTTTAGATCGCGGGTAACGTATCTAGGGTTTACATATCATTGGTTAAAAGTGGGCAGTAAACTTTGTTGCTTCACAAAAATATAATATTTTTCAGTTATTTCTTGATTTAAATACAAGGTGAAATTTTAGTCAGTCGAAATACGAAAAGGGGTCATTATACTTGTAGCAGCGATAGGAAATATTAAATAGATTTCTGACTCCAAGAAAAATAACCACGGTCGATGTGTAAAAAGAACAAGAGAATTAATTTTTATTGTCAATGTGACAAAGAAGAAAAAGTTATAAAAAATAATAGACAAAAATGATAAAAACCTTAAACTATTTCTGTGTACATTAAATACACTTTGAGTTAGCCCTCTGGCTGGTCCTCACATACTCATCATTACTATGGGATCAACCCTGAAATCGCGACAAAAAATCAACTGTTCCATACATTTATGTTCACATACTTAGCTCAACAAAATGTATGGAGCAGGCAAAGATCTAAGAAATCTCTTCTTAGGTCTTTGGGAGCAGGTTATTTTTTTTCGCAATTTCAGGTTGGTCCCATAGTAAAAGTTGTTCACAATGATGAATTACAACCTATATAGTAAGGTATGATTAGCAATTTAAATTAGCAGCCGGACTAACTGCTGACTGACTGCTGCTTGACTAACTTCTGCCTGGTCAAGAAAATTAGCCAGTGTTCTTTGTCGTGCACATCGACTAAACTCAAGTGCGAAATGCAAGGAAATCATTATGAACACCTTGGAAAACGAACCGAAATTGGAACGTGTCACGTAAAAATATTACGAGCAAATAAAACCGGTGTGCTCAAAAATTTCAGTCTGGATTTTACAAACCGGGTACCTACCCTCACCTTAAAAGGTTTTATGACGAAGCAGGAAGTTTAAGAAATACTGTCGTAAACGCGTATTCGTCAGAAATTTCCAGAACATAATTATCTCAAACAGCAATACAGTAAGTTCAAGATCTAAATGCGTTTCATATTTCTACGCAATAGGAAATCCTGTTACCCATAAATCAGCATCTACCGACAATCTGCAACTTAGCTCGAATCCCGGTAACTCAATTTCCTACGAAATTAGCGTTACACTAACTATAAAGTTTTAGTTAATTAACTGATCAGGGAGTCACTAATGTCCCTGTAATGTAGGGGTTGATAGAACGTTACTTCACACCCTTTCGTATCTAGATTGTAGTGAGGGAGCTTCAGTCGTGGCTCGAGCGTTGGGGAGGTCGCACGTCCCGAGCGATCACCCACCCTTTCAGTAATAACTTCAACGGGAGCGTGGCACTGTGAATAAAAATCGGTGTTCCAACTTTTCTGTGTTTGTGATAAAAAGGGGATTCTATAGACTTTACCATAGAAGTAAGTAGCTTTGTTTGTTTTTCTGTGTAATTTATTTTAACGGTCAATTAGTAGCGCACGTTTATTTTAAATGTGTGTTAAATTGCGGCCGAAAATTAGACGCTAATGTAACGAAAATTTTGACGTGGTGATTATTTTATGCTTCATCATTTTCAATCCAAAATAAGCCTTATTTACATACATAGATCGCTAATTATGTTGGATGCGGAAATTTTCCGCTTTGTACTAAACCAATATTTAGTTTCCTTTTGATACGGCCTTATTTATATAAGTTATGATTTATTATTTTGTGAAACACTTGTAATATTTACGTTTTTGGCTTTTTAGCTTAAACAGTATCTTTTAAGATATTATATTATGGAGAAATAATGTGGGCTTGACTCTACCACCATTAGGCTCTGCGAAAACAAAGATGGACTCGAAAATTATTTCATGCAATTCGACTTCCTAATCGGTTCAATCTGATTTATATTCATAATCAGGAAAATAATAAATTGTATTAGGCACGTTATGGAATACCATAAATAAACCCGATAATAGATAAATGCTCGATAAAAATGGGAAAAAAAATCGTGCCTCAAATACTCCGACAACGAATTTCATATAAATTGACCTGATGTTTACGTGCCTCAATATTTTGTACCGCTATTTCAACATTTGCGTTTGGAGCGCCTATTTAGATTGCTTTGCAACAGTAATTTTGATTTATCTTTATGATTTTCAAGCGGTCAAATGGAACGAAATTGGCAGCTTTTCTTTTTGATAGCACCATCGTGTCGCGATAGTATAAAATTATGAGTAACAGTTTTTGAAATTTTTATTTTATGAATAAATCTCAGGTTAGTCATTGGCTCTTGTTAGTTTAATCAACCAATCACAGCGATTAAGATATTCAATAGTTGGCTGCAGATTAATGAATCAGTCAGGAACTTCATCAGGCTCTCTGAAACTGAGGATAAGTCTATAGCCATAGAAGGGATGGTCACCTTGATGAACGTGTTTTGTGAGCCTAGTTTATGTCCGATTGTTGACCAAGGCCTCCTTCTTCTTCCAAATCGTTTTAATTTACGCGATTTCTGGCGACGTTTGCTCTGTAAGTACATCCAGATTTTTACACTACCTTTGTCGTGGTCAACCTCCAGGGCGAAGCTCTTTCTGAGGCGACCAGTGAGTGTCAATCTTTGCCCATATATTCAGGTATTATTCGAACGCCATATCCAGCTCACTTTCACTTTAGGTTTTTTCTCCAAAATTTTGTTCGAGTTATGGAGCGCAAGGTGTGTTTGTAACGCTGTCTGCAAGCTTAACGCGCAGTTTGTTGCGATAAACGGATTGGTGACCTAAAAAAAATTACTCAAAATCAAGCCACAAATACTTACTAATCAACTCACCAATTTGGAGGGATAATTGGAACATGTTAGCCAGTACCGGAGACCGGAACTCTCGTACTTATTTGGGAATAGAAGAAGGGAAAGATATCAGCATTGTGCGCAATTGCTGAGGTCAAATAATAGGAAATTGCTGATTGTGGATCTTACTAATGGGACTGGTTGCTGAAATATATTGTGATTTTAATATATGCTACTCCTGGTTCAATGACTAAATTAACTTTGTCATTCCGATTATTTTAGAATTGGAAAACTTAATTTATATTATTTGAAACTTAGCCTATTTTACTAGATTAATCATCAGATCTATGAAGCAGGTTCATTCAATAGATGACAAACAAATAATAGAAGAACTACTTAAAATCTTTTTTCAGTTATTTGCGATCCATTTGCGCGAAAAAGAAAACAGTGTTATTAATCATTTTTTTTAAATACTATAGAACTTACCAGTGTCACTAAAATAAACTTGTACCTACTGGATATTGTAAAATATAAAATTATAAAACTCAGATCAATTTAAATTATTATGTTTCAATAAAGTAGATATTTATAGGTGTCTAACCCTACATTAATGAATACATCAACTTCATCCCCAAGAGCAACAACTATTTGCTAACAACCTTAATCTTGTGGATATTAGATATGATGGATGACCCACCCAACTGTAAATTTCGCATAGTTGGATTGCCTTACTTCAACAACAAAACTTTCACATAGGGATTTTCCACTCCGACTTTCCACACATCAAGCCACTCTTTAATACAACAATTTAATTAACGAACCATGTAAATCACATTCAGACCAGGTACTGTTTCATTTAGTTAGCTGACTTTGCGAAGCTTTAATGAAGTTCACAGCTTTAAGCTCCTTTTGATATTATGCATAATGTACCCCACACATTTTGTTGTCGGTAGATGTTTTAGGCAAACTAGTGTATAAGACGTGAATTTGAAAGTAGTGCTTTTAGTCTGTGTGGACTTTGCAGTTGAGCGAAGAGTTGCTTGCTTTATCTTCTTTACTATGCAGATTCTTCGTCTATACTACTTTTATCTTAGAAAAGTGGCTCGCGGAGTGGATGGAGAAAGTGACTGTTTTTACCCGACTACGAAAAAGGAAGGGTAATGAGTTTAACAGCCTATGTATGTATGTATGTTTGTCTGTATTTATAAAGTTGATGATGAATACAACTTATATGGACTTTAGTAATGCGCAGGGGAAAAGCTTGTTCTCATGCAGAGAAGCACTATACAGGGTAAAATTAAAACTAGTGCGGATATTTTAGGAGGTGAAAGTACTGATGAATATGATCAACTTTTATTATCGGACCGACACTGAAATATGAAAAAAAAATCAGCTGTTCTCTACAAAAATGCACTACAACACGATCAAAATGTATGGAACAGCTGATTTTTTTTTTCATATTTCAGTGTCGGTCCCATAATAAAAGTTGATCATATTCATGAGTACTTTCACCTCCTAAAATATCCGCACTGGTTTGAAGTTTATCCTGTATTATTGAATTATACAATACTAGGTGTTGCCCGCATTTGGGAAGCTAATTCGGGCATCCTGATCAAAATTAGCCTGTATCCTAAAGTAGATAAATAAATAATCCTTTTCTAGAACTTTGACACTTGAACTTTCTAGAGAAATTTCGTCAGACAGACAGACGATTTCGTATTATTTTATAAAATAATTATCACATACCTATTTAGTTGTTTTTTTTTTGTACCACTAATGGTTATTGTTTTCTAAAAAGTTGGAATTGAGTTAATTTATAAACGTATCATTTTCCTAATAGAAAATAATCAAACTTCCAGTGTTTTATACTGCAAAACTAAAATGAGGACGGTCACGGATCAAAAACAGGGACATAAACTTTTCAACTGCAAACGAGACTGCATTTTTCACATCTGGCGTGTTTTTCGTGCTAGTTGATTATTTCAACGCCAAAAGCCAAAAATGTCACCCTACATTCGTGCTCTTTTTGCCTCGGTTGCACACAACAATAGGTGAGGTTCACTAAACTCTTATATTACATGGTTTTGTTAAAGCTTTAAAAAATATATCTAAGCCTGCTGGATATTAAGAGGGATGTTGCAAGTTTATCGGTTATGCATTTTGTGACTATTCATTTCACTTGAATTACTTTGATAGTCCAAGTCCATAGTTCCAAATTTCAAGTCGATAGCATTAGCAGTTCTTGAAATAAGCAGGTGTGACAGACAGACAGACAGACAGACAAACAGACGAAGTCGCACCCTAAGGGTTCCTTTTTTACCATTTTGGTATGGAACCCTAAAAATGGTCAGTTAATTTCAAGTAGAATCGATTTAAATTGTGTTTACAGTACGGTCAGTGATTTAAGTTTGGTTACACTTAGAATTTTGTTAATCGTATAAAACGACACAAAACACCGCTTTTCATGTAATATACAAGATTTCGTGTTATTAAGGTTACATCAGTTCTATTGTTTTTTAATATTATTTTTTACTGTTATGATTGGTTGAAAATTAAAGTGAACCGAATTTAGTTTTTGACTTTACCTCAGGCAATATTAGCTACCTATTACGAAACACCTCTATCTATATTAGACAGACATACGATATCAGCACTTAATATGACTACATGCAAGAAAGATGATACGAGATAATTATTATGTAATTTATCTTAGGCCCGTATACCAGAACGATACTCGAGCATCGATCTCTGCTTCAGCATAGATTTAAAGCCATTTCATCATCTGCCTAGCTTTTTCCCAAATTATATTGGGGTCGGCTTCCAGTCTAACTAGTTTCGGCTGAATATCAATATTTTACGTGGAGCGACTGCCCTCTGACCTCCACAACCCAACTAATGGGTAATACCGGTATTCGAATGTTAGACCAGCTGTCAGACTTTTAGGGCTTCTGACTACCCGTAACGATTGTCAAAGATATTCCTATGACAACCGGGACCGACTGCTTAACGTGCTCTCCGAGGCACGGAGGGGTCTCGATGTGTAAAGAACGATCACCCATCCAAGGACTGACCGCGGCAAGCGCAGCTTAACCTTGCAGAACGACCGATCAGCGCGGCTGTCATTTAGCCACAAGCCCCCCTATGTGTTCACACCGTGTTCAATATAATATCTACAATGCTTTAATCTTAAATCAATACATAAATAAAAGGTTTCTCGGAATCACAATCCATTACTGACCAACGGCCTCATGTACAGTCGTGTTGAGCAGTATAATCAAAGGTAATTTTGAAATAACTATCGGGTTCAGTAATTATAATCAATCGATTCGTATACTTTCTTGTCTGTTATTGTTATTGTTGCTTGTTATGGCATGTTCCTTGTCTGTTTTTTTTTTATTATATACTTACTTTGAAATCGAAGATATTATGTTATATCATTAAACCATCCTTTATTTATTTAATCTCTTTTTTTGGGACGTTTATTTAAATTGACTTTTCATATTTTTTGGCAATAAATTCTTAGAAATTGTGCACAAATGCGATTTTTGTATCCAAAGCGTAAAGAAAAAAAAATATGGACCGGTAAAAATGTCTGTCTGTCTTTGTTTAAATATGCGATTACCGTATCCAAAGTCTTAAGACAAATATTTTAGATTGACACAGATATTATCTTTCTTTATTGAAGTACTTATTTAAAATTGCTTCCCAATTCAATATCATGAACATGTACAAATGAGAAATTGTATGCTACCCTCCGAGGTGGCAAACCACTGACCTTAAACTGACCTTAAAGTGTTTAGGCACTTTATTCATTATAGGTACCTCTGGCTCATGTTATACACTAAAACTAAATGGTTAATTGATATGTACTCATTGGGTTTCCAATGACCTTACAATTGCATATTCCCACTAAGGGCTCGTACATATAGAACGTCCGTTTTACAGGTCCGTTTAAACGTATATGTTATTAGTTTATGTAGTTGTATGAGCCAGTTCACACACATGACAGTATTCCGGATCCAGTAAAAAATCCCACACACAACGGAAATACTGATCCGTTTTTTCGGATCAAACCGCGCGAGGATTTGCACGAGGGTGCGCGGGGTGCGGTGTGCTGTGTGAATATTACCTCCAGTAGCGACGGATCAGTTAAAAAGGATCCTGTAAAATCGGACGTTCTATGTGTACGCGCCCTAATAATGAAAATGTGAAAGTTTGTGAAAACGTTTGCCTGTTTGTTGTTCAATCACATAAATGGCTGAATGGATTTAAATGAAATTTGGTATACAGACAGATAGACCATGTTTTGAAATAAGACAGAATGCATTTTTTTCGAGTACGTAAATTAGCTCACCTAAAATCCGAAAAAAAAAAAACTAGCAACAACTAGTGATATAAATAAGAACACAAATGTATAAAAACTCAAATAATAGAACTAATAGAGGTTAATGATAATTACAAAGTAAAATTACTGTTTGTAGCTTGAAATGTTTCAAAAACTACATCATTTTGTACTGAAGTATCGATGTCCGTTATTTTTCAAGTCATGCGAACAGGTGATCAGTAGTTTGAACTATTTACTGAAATGATACCTATAACCTATTATTAAGTAGAGGAGTTAATGATTGCTCATAGAATGATTAAAAAAATTGTTCGCTATGTAAATGTGTTTTGATTCATGTTATGATAATAATTGTAGTAGATGATTTAAATTGTGATGACGTACATATTTCAAATTATTGAATTGAACAGATACTAATAGGAATCAAGATACTGATACCACAGTCTAGCTATTATAAAGTCCTTACAGTCGCCCAACGCGAGTGTTTTCACAGTTCAATCGTGCGGAGCAAGTGGGTGAAGCTCATGTCCCCAACAGGTATGTAGTTGAGAACATTTTTGACATCCTGTCAAATGTATGGGCGATGAACTACTGTAAGATCTCGAAGAGAAACGGTTTACCGCCGCAATTGGAATGAGGCTTGAAATAGATTAAAAGCCGTATTATGAGTAAGAGCCAGCATTGTTCCAGTGTGAGAGGGAAACGAAAAGCTCCATCCCTTTTTACAAATAGAACATTGATGGCGTTAATATTCAAAATACAGCTACTACTACTAACTGTACTGTAGTCCAATGGTGCAATAAAATAATTTCCTTTCTCATAAAAGAAGCACTTTTTGAAACAAGCTACAATAAACAATATAACGATAACCACTTCCCAAATACTGTTTCAAACTCAAAATCTTCTTAGTTAAAATAACTGTCAGAAACACCTCCACGAAAATCTAACTGGATTCAGAAAATTAATAATCAAATAACCTTCGTTGTTATCAGAACAAAGCTACTTTGCTTTCTATTCGTTAACATTTTGTACAAAATCGCATTTCGGGTTCGGTTCGTGAAATAAGCTCTCTGAAAGCGTTTGAACACATTACGGGTATTAAAATTATTTATTGGCGTTGTATGATTGTGTATTGTTCAATTTATATGCTTTGTACAGATAATTTCATATTGTTTGTAATATTCTTTATTGACTGAACCGTTTCCTTCTTTTTCCTCGTTTATAATAATGTTTTCATTAACATCATCATTTCAACCGAAAGTCATTGCTGGTCATAGAGATCTTGCCCAAGAATCACTGCAACAATCGGTCCTGACGTGTATGTTTAAGATTATGAGGCTTACCCCCGTATAAATAAAGCTTATTCAAACCTGCACCCGAGTCTCGTGTCGCCCGATATGATTGGTTATGCAATTTCGGGCAACCCTATGCTCGAACCGGGATCTAAACCAGGACCACGCTTATCAAGGTGTTTTTTCACCGGCGAGACTATTTAATATCAATCGCAGGATTGTGAAGTACAATATGGCGAAGATACAGACCTGTGACAGAGTCGTGTTAATCATGTTTCCATTGCTGCGCTAATAAATAATCTATCTACGCAGCAATATGGCTCAATATTAAGTGAACAAATATTTAAATTCTCGTCTCGTACATGTCGTACATCCTCGTCAATCCAGACCATTTCCACGGAAGATGCGCTAGAAGAGATTTGAAATTTTAGCATACACTTTTCAATTCTCGTCTGTCTTTGCCTTGCTCGTGGAAAGCTTCTTTAGTCATGCTTGCGTCTACTAGACCAACACAGTAGTCAAACATTACTTCAACATAAAACATACTTTATTTAATTAAAAAGTAAATCCCGGCTTCCGCAAAATCAAAACAAAGGATCTTATTATAAGGAAAGGAAACTATGAAATCAAAGTCGGCAATAGAATTATTCCGCTGTGGTTGGAAATCGTAGCCTTCGGCGTTCAGTTCCCTATTTACCTCATAAGGTTTCTCATATGACCTCGTTTTGAATACAAAACGTAATTGTGAGTGTATTATTGTACGTGAAATTACAATTATTATTAGGTTTATTCCTACCTATCTGTTGGTGGTATGTTTGAATTGTTTAATTTTCATTCTAAGTAAGTTCAAGGTAACATTACCGTGGCGAAATACGTAGGTATTTAATCTTTTAGCATTGATTTATTCTTTGTAGTTATAATTTGTTGAGCATTTTATATCATTAGGGATCTTGTGGAATTTAGTTAAGCTAACTTTGTAGATGAAGTGGTTACATCAGTTTAGAATATTATCAATATTATTAAATCAATACCTGAAACAAATATAGCAATGCTATTGTTTTAGGTTCTAAATGAACAATTATGCTATTTTAGTAAATTGAAAAGCTACATAAGTTATAATTTAACTAGCAATATTCTAAGCTCTACAATTGTGAATTCTAAAACCTAAATGGATATCACAAACAAATTCCTAAATTCTAGATACCTTCCAATTAACCCTACAAAATGTAATCTACTTTCATTCCTAATTGATTCTGAGTAAGAGTAACAAATATTAAAGTCGTTCAAAGACCTAGTACAGAAATTTGAGCATTGTTCCGTCTGATTCGGTCCCCGCTTCTCGAAACAATAGTCGAGAGTGCTTTTGGTATAATAAATTGGTATTCTGAATGGCGAGCGTAATAAATTTCATTGGTAATGTTAACAACGTGCTCTATTGTTGCAACAATGTCTAATTCATTAATCTGTGTTGGATCATCTTCAGACCGTCGCGTTTTTAGATTTTGAGTTTTTAGTTCTATTTTGTGGTGTTTAGTCTTATTTATTGCATTACTTCCTGTGGCCTAAGGGCTGGCTATTACTTTGGCCAAAGATTAAGCATTGTCATACAACGTGGCAATGCTGTTAGTCTTTTGGGGATGCAACCAGTTGACAGGAATTTTTGATGCTATTTAAGTTGTTTTTGAATTTAAATAGGTATAATAATATTCTTGTTTCTATGAATCCTCTACAAAACAATATGTGATATCTTTCACGTTGCCGGCTTCCCACCTTAAACTCTATTGACATAATATGACAGAATATTCCCTTTCTTTATACATCCGCTTCCATATAATTTGAGACTTCTCGGTGCCAATCTCGCTTGGTATTCCAATCACACACGGCTGAAGGTAAACCAAAATGATGAATCTTTACGACTTTTTTAAACCCAAACGAATCAAGACAATAGATAAATAAAATAGCGAATGAAACACTCAGTATTTCTTATCTATAATCGGATAACTGCTTTCGTATTTCCACAGAACCAACTTTAGTACTGTGAAACGTAATCTACTGAGTTAGCAGAAAGGGTTTTATGATTTTTTTATTGCAGCACCTTCTCCATCAGTTTATATAACTTGGGCAAAACCTCAGATCATAGAAACAAGGAGATATGCCATCATAGCAAATTAGTACTGGAACAACTGTTGCCACTTTTTAGTCCATTTTTCGACACAATTACAAGCGCTCCTTGTGAATAAAAAGATCTCCCACACATTAAAAATTCCGCACACCCCCAATTTAACACTGTTTATCGTCACTCAACACTAGCACTAAACTAAAACACTGTATTTATATCATCGATCGTGTTCGGTTCGTCGCCAGCGTGTACTTTTTAATACGACCAATGTGGTCAAATGTGTTTGACTTGTTTCTATGATCTGGGGGTAAAACTGATCGGGGGAATTTCGAAGCGCAATAACTGTAATAGTAGTTCGCTACGTAACGGTATGAAGGTCGGACGCTAACGCACACTCATGACATTTGTCATTACGTTGTTTAGATTTTGGGGGATAATATTGCTTTTGTATAGTGATCATTTGTTTGAAGATTAAATAATTATTTGGATTATCAACAACATACACAAGAATCACCAGTCAATAAGTTGTCACAATTAATAGTAATTTTCTTATAATAGAACTTCTTATTACAGTAGGAGCTTCTACTAATGAACTTGCGCAAAAATAAGACAAAAAATACAATTAAAAATCATATTTTTATCCGTATACACGACGGATAGCCTAGTGGTTTAACCATGTGCCTCCCACGGCGCATGGTTCGAGTTCGATCCCGAGGCACGCACCGCTGACTTTTCGAAGTCATGTACGTATTAGAAATTAATTATCACTTGCTTTAACGGTGAAGGAATAACATCGTGAGGAAATCGTCATGTCCTAGAACCAAAAATTCGAAGACATGTGACGTCCTGGAACCCGCACTGGGCCCGCGTGGTGGACTACAGCCCACTCCCTCTCACAGAGGAGGCCTGTGTCCCAGCAGTGGGAACATTATAGGCCGATTATGCTATGCTTATGCTTATGCTACACGACAAAAAATAAAAAATCGACTTCATAAAAGCGATTATCACAGAAATTGTCGTGAAAACATCAAATAACAAAAGCCGAAAGGCATCAACGATCGCGCTAGCCCTAAACACTTTATTATACTCCAAATTCGGAGCCTTTGTACTCAAGAGCGGCATCAAAACAAAAACTGATTCCGAGACCGTATTATAAAGCACCAAACGTTTATACGTATGCCATTGTAAAAGTTAGGGCGATGTTTGATAATAATTGAAAAAGTTATTGAATACCCTAAAAGGCTTTGTGAGTATTATTTATTCCTGACTTCGCGATATAAATTACAATTTATATTATGAAAAGGTCGCTTTGATGACTGCTTTTAAAAGTATTGGAGGAATTTTAATTTTCATGCTCCCTGGAATGAAAGGAAAACGTGGTGTATCTACAGTTTTTTGTTCCACACAATTTGTTTCAAATGGGAGCGATCGATTTACTTGCTCGTTGAGTAAGCGATGGACTCGATATTCATGTTTATTCATGTTAAATTTAAAGCTTTTGATAAACGATTACAAAAATACAATGCTAGTCTAATTTTGATATTATAAAGAGAGAGTGCGAATTTTCTGAGTTTGTGTAAATGTGGAGAGTAATTTCCGGAACTACCTACTGTAGCCCGATTCACGTAATTACAAACAATCCAAATATCGCTGAAGTTTGAAAGTCATTCGATCGAAGTCCTACCCATATTTGGTATTCACGTATTTCTTGAACGTAGTTCAATAGGACTTCTACTCAATAGAATCGAAACTAAACGATTTCTGAACGACTTTAATGAAACACATTTTTAAATCAAAATTCTGTGATTTACGTCATTATGGTCAAACAAATTTAATTTAACATGATATCAATAAACGTAAAATGTAAAAGGACGATTATCATAATTATCTGAATACGCGTCAACGACACTTCGATCGAACGACTTTAAAATCGGTGCCGTTCAAGTTCGATCGACGGATGTGAATACGAAAAGGTATTCAACGACTGAGTTGCTACGATATCGTTGCGGTTTTGATTACGTGAATCGGGCTACTGATCTGATTCCGAAATTTTTTTCAATAGAAAGCTACATTATTCTTGATATGCCAATAATGCACAGTTCCTGTGTGTCATATCGATGAAGTGCTAGTGTTGTTTAAAGCTGCAATTTCATGCCTAATGCCAAAAAAATATATACATTAGGTACCCACTCATTTCTCGGAATTGCACAGTTTGTGGAAACTAAGAGACCTATTTGCCTGCATAAGACATAACAACTTAATTAATTAGTAGTTTCCGAGTAACCCTTCGCCCATTTAACAGGAATTTCAATGACACGGAATGTATGGACCAATACATTGGACTGAATGGAATAGGTTTCGGTTTGCATGATATCGAATCCCTATTCATAGGAAGGAAGTTAGTTGCCCATGGCTGGAGTTGGACCATCAAACTTGTAACTGAATAGATAACGATTAGCTATTATATATTGCAATTGTGTAAGAATAGTGAATAGAATAAGCGGTCATTGGCTTAGAGCAAGACTATCTCTTTCGTCATTGGTCAAAACAATGTCATTGAGACACGATTATGACAATTGCATTAGCTGACTTGGGGCCCTGGGCACCAAGTCTGCTAATGCGATTGTCATAATCGTGTCAGAATGGTCTCTCAATGACATTGTTTTGACCAATGACAAAAGAGACAGTCTTACTCTAAGCCAATGACCGCTTAGGTTTTGACCGTTATGGTGTCATTACGACACTATTCTAACACAATTGCAATAGCAGAATTGGGGCCCTGTTGTATTGTATTAATGGCGCCATTGTTATTTATTTTGTAGTGTTAATAGTTCGTTGGGTATGGAATATATGCTAGCATAAATACATTTGTGAAAATGTTGGTCTCTACCAGTTAAACATTTTCACAAAATTGTTTTTAGATTTGAAATGATTATATGAAAACACTTTCAAACTAACCGGCTATATGTGACATGTGACACGTGCATGGTTTTTTATTCCATAGCATGTAAAAAGAGTATAGTTTTACTAACCGCAAATATAAATTTGTGTTTTTTTTTGCGATTACAAATTTAATTTTTTTACGGAGCCCTCAGGCCGCGAGTCACTCCTACTTACACTTGTCTGGTTTTTTAATAATATGTCGATCACACAACGTAAATAAAAGTACAGTACCCGGCAATAAATATTGCACATCGAGTTTGAGAAAGAGATAATCGGCTAGCTTTGGCTTTGTAGAGCGTCGAATCCGTCACTCATACCTATGGGACGTTTTGTCGCCGACTTGTTTATTAGGACTGTTAGTGCTTCGTGCGACAGAGATGACGCTCTATAAAGTCGAAGCTAGCAAATATCTCTTTCTGAAGCTCGAATCGATCAAAACGTGAACTCGTCAGTAAATATTCCAAAACATAAAAAGCTTTATTTGATGCAAGTAAATAACTTTCATAACAGATATAATCACGAACAATAAAAACTCATTTCATGTTTTATCCGAAACAATATAAACAAAAGTAAAAATATAATTATCTATTCTATTCCCAATAAAGTAAGAGCCATTTCAGCCTAATATTCAAATTACATAGATACCGCTTGTAAATTATTTGCCGGATCTGATACAGCTATCGATTTAGCAATTATAACAAAAAAGGATCGTTATGTGCTGCAATTAAAGTTTATTTATTAGGTAGGTATCAATAAAAGTAAATGAGGTTCCAGTAAAAAGGCTGTAAATATATAATGGTGAATGGTTAAGGCAAAAGTTTAAGTTTAACATTTTTACCACATTCATTATTGGGTATAATATTTATTAAAGCTTTTTGAACATAAAAACGAAATATTGAAAGTGTTTTAAATAGATTAAATTTTGTTTCACATTGGACTTACGACTTACGTCATCTCGAAAATTTATCTGTACAACACAATGATTATAATACAGAATGAGAATTACCTTAATTGTTAAATCTTTTTTTTAATTTTTTTATTTGGTAAATAGGCTTACGTTTGACCGCCATCTATGCGGTCTAAGATGGAGCACGCTTGCCTAGAAGAAACCGATTCACTCGCGACTGAAGACACCCAGATTGTAACTGTCGGGGAACACCCAATCGGGCAGCGCATTTCACTTTTTGGCAGTTTTCCTACTGAATAAAATCAAAATAAAACCTTGCATAGTTACTATAAAATAAAAGATACAATTCATACAATATTATTTTTAGTTTGTGAAAAACCTGAAAGCCTTTTAACCTGTATGTTTTTAAATCACGTTTTAGTTTGTCAAAAAATATTTTTTATTTCAGTATTTTGTACGTTAAATTTCACAGCACGGGAACGGAACTAGCGTGTAGCTTTGTCAGTTTTTGTTATTCCTTTTTCAAATGTATCACATAGACTCTTTTAATTAAAATCTTTTTGGAGTGTTTCGGCATTATGTACCAAAAAATAATGTTGTTTAGGTAAATATTATGCAGCTTACAAAATATTACCAATGCTAACCATTACGATATGTTACGTCAAAATGTATTAAAAATTGCTACACTAATGCCAGTGCAGTGGTATGACCTATTTATTTATATTTTTCATTTTTTTACAATCAATTTTATGTGGAGCGTGTATCACCTCAGGCATCCATCAATTTTATTTACGTTTTAAAGCGTTTTAGTTAAAATATTTCATCGCAGTAGTAGCAATCACAAATATTCATGCGTGCATATGAATAAAAATGTCAGTAACAGACGAAATATTAGAATAAAATGTTAAACGAGCACTTTTGTTACTAGAAATGTTTGTTTTATGATTTAGTCTAATGCTATTTTTAGGGTTCCGTAGTAAAACTAGAAACCCTTATAGATTCGTGATGTCTGTCTGTCTGTCTGTCCGTCCGTATGTCACAGCCATTTTTTTCCGAAACTATAAGACCTATACTGTTGAAACTTGGTAAGGAGATGTATTCTGTGAACCGCATTAAGATTTTCACATAAAAATAGATAAAAACAATATTTTTTAGGGTTCCCCATACTTAGAACTGAAACTCAATTTTTTTATTCATCAAACCCATCCGTGTTGGGTATCTATGGATAGGTCTTTAAAAATGATATTGAGGTTTCAAATATCATTTTTTTCTAAACTGAATAGTTTGCGCGAGAGACACATCCAAAGTGGTAAAATGTGTCCCCCCCCTGTAACTTCTAAAATAAGAGAATGATAAAACTAAAAAAAATATATGATGTACATTACCATGTAAACTTCCAACGAAAATTGAAATGAACGAGATCTAGCGAGTAGTTTTTTTCAAAATCATCAAAATTCCTTCACAAACAAACTTTGTTATGCGGTCCGTTTTTTTTCACTTAATACGTCCAAAACTGATACGAAACCCTCGGTGCGCGAGTACGACTCGCACTTGGCCGGTTTTTTTAGTAGATACTTCCTTCGTTTTGTATTTGTAAGACAAACTATGTATTTATGAGAAAAGAATAAAGATTTTATTTTGTTCTTAAAATTATGAAGCATTTCTTTTTAGAAGTTTTTTTTATTTTGTTTTAATTATGAGTATTTGCTCTAAGTAATTATAAAGCTCCGTCGTTTTCTCTATTTCTACTAAGTAAAGTAGCCCTTTCCAATATTTTCTCTAATAGTTTTCTCTTTCACATTTTTTGTTGTCTAATGTACACTCGACGCCATTTACGGTCGACTACTTTTCACCCTTATGTTCTTAGTAATAAGGGCGAAAAGTGGTCGACCGTAAATGGCATCGAGTGTACCTATTACCGTCATGTGGTTCATCCTTTCAATGCCGTAAATATTGCTTGGTATCGTATAACGACGTATAAAGCGAAAAAATCCGGACCGCATAACTAAGTTTGTTTGTGAAGGAATTTTGATGATTTTAAAAAAACAGTACTAGTTAGGAACATCGTTTTATTTTTGTTGCCATATTTGGGTTAATTCCTATCAACTCTAATTATTTCAGATTTTTCGCCCCGCAAACTTCGGAGATAAGGGGGGGGGGGAATGGTATTTTTTTGGACATTTTTCATCATATGTCAAAAACTGTGAGACATAAAATAAAATAAAAATATATTTTGAAATGTGCAGATGAAGCCCTTTCATATGATATGTCACTTGACCTAGTAACCCCACTTTAAAATTTCGGACCCCCACTCCGGCCCCTTTTGCAATGAAAATAAAAATATTTTTGGATTTTTTTCATTTGCAATAAAGTTAAACAAGCATTCTTTATAATTGTTCCAAATTTCAAGTCGATAGCATAAGTAGTTGCTGAAATAAGCAGGTGTGACAGACTGACAGACAGACGAAGTCGCACCATAAGGGTTCCTTTTTTACCATTTTGGTACGGAACCCTAAAAACAATAAACCCTACCGTAATAGTAAATATACCTTATCACTCCCACAATGAAAACGAATCTTTCGACACCACACATTTTGAAATCCATGAAGCCTTTTAGATTACAGAGCGTACCAAAGAAATTGACTTACATAATACACATCATACTGTTAGTGTATGCATATACATAGGTACTTAATATACTCTGAAAACATTTAGATTGCCCTTTTTCTGGGGTACTCTGGTAATAATATACCGTAATTTGAATCAGCAGTAGTCATTAATATGATTATGTAGAAAGGGCTCGACAATGTTATCCTTGCTTAAGAAAACGGATCTGTAGTTAAATTAGGTACGTAATAATTTGAATGCGGAGCAGAAAACTGAGCGCGGTCAGGTTTTGGCCTTCAGCGAATACCCTCCAATTACGGAGTCGGTTTCAGGCAATATTCTAAATTGAGTAGTCTGAATTGTATTCCTTTTAAGCTATTACAAGATAAAAGCTACTATGTACATTTAATAAGGAAATTGACAATGTATTTTACCTTTCATTGTACTTGTTCAAGATATCTTCATGCACAGCTTATATTACGAAGTTCATCAGCTGCTGTTATTAATAAAATAAATCTAGTTATTCCTGAAGCCCAAATTCACATTATTATGTTTTCGATCAATTCTACTACTTACTACATGTAATAGGTGCTTCTACACCAAATTATCAATTAATCAAGGTGCAATAAATTATGATGATTATGAAAATCAGACCAC